>CM052898.1:93138716-93173160 GCA_028534135.1 Potos flavus | reverse complement strand
GTGGATGGAACTGGAGGGTATTATGCTAAGCGAAGTAAGTCAATCAGAGAAAGACAATTATCATATGATCTCTCTGATATGAAGAATTCGAGAGGCAGGGTGGGGGGTTGTGGGGGGTTGGAGAGGGAAATGAAACAAGAGGGGATCAGGAAGGAGACAAACCATAAGAGACTCCTAAACTCATGAAACAAACTGAGGGTGGCTGGGGGGTAGGGGTGGGTAGGGATAGGGTGGCTGAGTTATGGACATTGAGGAGGGTACGTGCTATGGTAAGTGCTGTGAAATGTGTACGCCTGAGGATCCACAGACATGTACCCTGGGGCAAATAATACATTATGTGTTATTAAAAAATAAAAAAAAAATAAGAAACTAAAATAAATAAATAAAATAAATGAGTCCAACATCCTGTATGTGTAAATAAAATGTGACTGACTTAAGAGTCTATTTTAAAACTCACTCTCACATCATCCTGGAATTGTCTTCCTTAGAGTTGTGTTATGACACTGGGATCAAATTATGTGATAAATTATAAAATAAATATCCTTAGATAGAAGCTAAAAATGGCCCTGAAGTATATGAATTTCCATGCAATTGTAGGCTAGTGTGTGGAGGTTAAGAGCGTGGTCTTTGATGTACAGCCCTACCACTAACTGGCTATGTGACCATTAAACTCTCTGTGCCTTGGTTCCTTCATCTGTAACCTTCATAGGGTTTGGCAATAGTTGACTGAATTACATATATAAAGTGCTAGAGTAACCATGCCTCGCACATTTTAAGTGGTAACTAAGTGTTTGTTATCATTATTATTTGTGCTGATGGTTTGGGATGGGATCTGGTGACTTGGTCCTGACAAATCTCATTTAGAGTTCTGAATAATAGAGTATACCAACAGGAATCCATAGCAAACAGAGGTCAAAGCACCTGATTTGTTACTGATAAGCCTGGATTGCAAAGTGCTACAACTTGAACTTGAGACCAAAGCGGGATTTCCCCACTAATTTAAACATACAAATCGAGTCAGAGATATGACAGTTGGAAACCCTAGTCCTCTTCTACACTTTTATAGGGACATAAAGAAGAATCTCTTTCACATGATGGTAGATAGATATATATCTATGTATATACACATATATAGGTATATCTATCTTCTCTAATAACATCAGGATTGAGTTAATTTATAGGATACTCAGGTGGTATCATGGAGAATTGCTTGGTGGAAAAAATTCTCCAGGAGGACAAAATGTTTCCCTACACACTTCCTTTCCTATAACAACAGACAAGAAAATGTTTTAAATATTTTTCATAGGAAAATTAGAAGTATATCTGTAAAATGAAAAATTTTCAATTCTTTTTGGATTTGAGACAAGAATTTTTTTTATGGACAGTCTTACTTTTTTTTAATGTTTCAAGTTTTTATTTAAATTCTGGTCGGTTAACCTATAGTGTAATATTAATTTCAGAAGTAGAACTTAGTGATTCATCACTGCCATATAACACCCAGTGCTCATCACTACAAGTGCCCTCCTTAACACCCATCGCCCATTTGTTTTGAAAGAGTTCATTGTTAAGACCGCTAGAGTACTCCAAAATTTTTAGTACCACAGTTTCCAAGTGGGGCAAAATTACCTTTCACAAAGCATGGAGTGGGGACCTAGATGGAGGGAGGAATGGAGATCAGCAAAAGGCAGGACAATGGGCAGTGAATGCTATTTACTTTCAGGAAAATTATTGTTTTTGTTTTTTTAAACTGCTTTTTTGTTGGAAATGACTGCAGAGTTTAGATTTAAAACCAAAACTGGTACAAGGGAAAAGAGAGAAAGCATAAATAACTGCAGAGGCTAATTTAAAAGCTATGAGTGGGAATTTAAACCATTTAGGACATAGAATTGTAAGCTCATTAACTTTTAAAGGGGAAAAGTTTCTGCTCTGGTAATGGCCTAGTAACTCCTATCAAACCATACCTCCTGCAAGGAACACCTCTAAACTCCAGGAACACATAAACAACCAAGTATGTAAAGACACTAGACAGTGAACAAAAGAAGGCACAGGAAGGCAGAAGTAAAAGGCACTTAGTTACATTCCTAGCTACATTTTTAATTAATCTTATCCTGGGTACAGGTCCTCATCAGGGCATGCAGTGTTGTTAAAATTCAGAATGAAACCTGCCGCCTATCTGGCATGGGAAAGCAAAGGACAAGTTCAGGGTGAACTGAGCAACTGGAAAGTGAAGGAGAAGGATCTTGGAGAATAGAATTACAGAAAGGGAACTGCACATCTTGTATACTAACTCAAGTATCTAGCTAACCTCTGATGTGCTGAATAGATTCTAAACAGCTCAGTTAAGGCTAAAATAATTGGAATGGGATTGCAAAGTTTGGAATTTGGGTTCAGCCATGAAACAAAATATTTGTACTCTTCAGTGGAACATAAGAGAATCCAGAGACTGTGTATTATTAAAATTTCCTGAATACAATCCAAATTTATTAGATATGAAAAAGCAGGAAATTGTAGCCCGTATGTACGATAAAAGGCAATCAATGGAGATCAAGTTTGATATGACAAGTTTGGAACTAGCAGACACAGACTTTAAGCATCAATTAAAACTATGCTCGGGGCACCTGGGTGGCTCAGTCGTTAAGCGTCTGCCTTCGGCTCAGGTCATGGTCCTGGGGTCCTGGGATTGAGCCCCACATCAGGCTCCCTGCTCAGCAGGAAGCCTGCTTCTCCCTCTCCCACTTCCCCTGCTTGTGTTCGATCTCTCGCTGTGTCTCTCTCTGTCAACTAAATAAATAAAATCTTAAAAAAAAAAAACTACGCTCAAAGGTATAGAAGAAAATATAAGGAATAAGGCAATGATGTCTGGCACACGTTTGTGTTTACACACTCCATTCTTCGTATAAAATAGCAGTACTAAAAAAAATAAATAAATAAAATAGCAGTACTTATAAAAGCAGTGATGACAGAAAGTAGCTCAATTATGCATACTAAAAAGGAGCATTGTTTCAAATGTGGTTTATAGGACATTCATTCATAATAAACAACCATTTTAAATGTACCTTGCTGGGTGCTAGAAGGGCAATGAAAAATTAGATGTGGTTTTTCTATTCACAGACCTTAGCGTTGACTGGAAATTAAACAACTGTGTTATGAGGCCGAAAATAATGCATTTCATTAAAACAGTACTTAAAAGCAGTCTGAAATCCCAGAGGTAGATTTATTCGGAGATTAGTGGAGAAGATCCAAGGAAGGGTTTAAGGAGTGACAAATGACATGGACCTTAAAAGATGCTTAGAGTTTTTATACGGGGCATGATAGAACAGGGGTGAGCATCCAGCTGTACGCAGTGAAGAAAGGTCTGCATATAATGAAATGAAGTAGCCACTTTTGGCTTAAGGATTTAGTTTGTGACAATGGCAGTGGGAGATAACATATGATAATGTAGGTGGGCCCAGACTGCAAAATGCTGTGGCCAGATAGTTAGACATGATTCTAAAAACAATGAAGAACCAGTTAAAAAGACAAGATACAAAAGCCCAACATCATTTCCTTTGAAAACTACAAATCCAAGAAGGATTTCCATTATTTATTGTTTATGGTTTTCACAATCACCTAATACAAAAAGTAAATGGAATAGGTCTTATATTTTAGTGTAAGTCTCTTTAATCTATTGAGGATTAAGTTACCGGATGATAGATTTGAGCAAGAAAAGGATTAGAAATGTGCTATGAAATTACTTAACAGTTTGGTTACAAGATATATCAGAGAGTTTATGGTTTCATAAAGTATTTCACTGTACTACTTAAAAGAGCCCACTACTCCTTTGGGTATGGGTGGGGCTAATTGTATTCTATCTTTACAAATTAAAACCCATGCATAAAATACAATTACAATTAAATTATGTATTTCTAAGTTTGCAGAAATAAGCAAATACTTCTTTCCTAAGGCCCTTTTGTGGTCTTTTCTGATGAGGAAATTCAGGAGATTCTGTTTTGCAGTTATGAAATCACATTGAAATTTTTTAAATAATAAAAAAAAAAGAAATTTTAAAAATATTGACAATAAAGGCAAGGCATGAAAAAATATCTTGAAGCCTAATAATAAGTAAGAAAATAAACCCTTTGTGAGTAATGTGTTTTTCTAATATCTCAGTAGCTTCAAGTATGGAAGCATTAACTGGGAGTATTTTAGGTTTTCGTAATGTCAGAATATAACAGCACCAAAGTATCTCAGGACGGGAAAGACAATAAAATTTTATTTCTTTGTACTCATAATGCTTATTGTATCCTTCATGTTATAGCTAATGACTTTAAGAAAAAGAGCATAGATATATGGCCTTGGACACATTTTGTTGCTCATAAGCAAATTATTATGTGATATTTACTTGCTTTAAAAAGCTAATGTAGCATCCATTTATTTTTTTCCTATAAATTTGTTTTGTGGCATGGAGTGGTGTCTGGTTAATCTATATTGATATGCACATAAATATTCCATATATTCTATAATTTCATAAAGTGCATTGTGTTTAGAACACTTCCTTCAATGGCCTTATGTAATATTCTGTGAAAATAAGGCTCGCACCAGATAAAAGTCACTATCTTTGGAGATAAAGTTGTCCAAAAGCATTCACCTTTGTTTTGTTTTGTTTTGTTTTATCTTGCTTTGGGTTTTCTGATAAGCGCTTTGTGCTCTATAACTCTGAGATTTTTGCAACTCTCCATAGCCTCTCTTCTAGCAATCATTTACACCTAAATTCCCTGAGAGACAAGCTCAGACCTGTCTCTCTCTCTGTTGAACCATCTCCTTAGGTTCCATTTAATACAATTCGTTGCACTAAAAGCCATACAACAGAATAGAACTTATAGTTATGACTTGACCCCAATTCATGATCAGTATAAAGAAATGTCATATAGGCAGGCATCACTGAACTCAACACCTTGCTTTCTTGCTTGTTGTTATGGTTTACTTTAAATTTTGTTTAAATTTTGCACATATAAAATAATCTTTTACACAACCATCTCACTTTTCCCTGCATGGAAACATCAGTTCAGGACTCAACTTCTAATGGATGTAAAGGATTTGAATTGGTGCCTCAGTTTACTCATCAACATCTCCCTGAAGTGATCTCCCATCAGGAAGTAGAAGACAGGGTTGATGGTACTGTTCAGAAAGGCCAAAGGCCGAGTCACAATGTAGAAAGAGTTGATGGCAGCCTGAGCACACTGAAACTCCTTCCACTTCTCCAGGCGGGAAGCGATCCTCACATTCCGCATGATGTGGTAGGGAGTAAAAAGCACGGAGAAGATCACAACCGCCATGATGACTAAGGTGAGAGGCTTTTCAAGGGGCAAAGCAGTGGCAAGTTGCCTGCTCCTCTGCTTTAGGAAAAGAGCAATCTTGAAATAAAAGAAGCACATTACCAAAAGAGGAATGAGGAATCCCAAGAAGGTTAGACACAGGCTATAGATGAGGCTGTTTTTGGGGTCCCCAGAACTTGCATAATCAATACAGTTGGTGTCATTGGTAGCTATATGAGGATTTATAAGAGGAAGTATGGGCAGTAGCTCTAAGGTTACTAAAACCCAAATAGCCAAAGAGATTAAAACAGCGAACTCCTTCTTTTGCAGAAAATGTTCCCGGAAAGGATACTTCATGAGCAGGTATCGATCGATGCTGATAAAAGTGAGAAAAAGAATGCTGGTGTAGAGATTGGCATGAAGCACATACCGGTTGCTTACACAGAGCATGTCCCCATATATCCACTTTCCATGAGAATAACTTCTAATCAGCATGGGAAGCGTGCACAAAAAAGCCAAGTCTGAGATAGAGAGGTTAAAGAGATAAACGTTACTGCTATTCCAGTTCTTCAGACAGAAAAGGTAGCCAAAAACAACAGCGCTATTCCCAAGGACTCCCACAACAAACTCGATCCCATAAAAAATGGAAAGGTAGTACTTTTCCAAGGCAGCCTCTGCCACTAGCCAACTTGGGCAAGTTGTGTTCCACGCCTAAAGAAGAAAGAGAAAAGAGAAGGTCAAAACATTAGATTATGACTAAAGATAAAATTGCACAGAACATAATAATAATTAAAAAAAAACACTTAAAACGAGCTGTGAAAGGTTAATTATATTAGGAAGGAGTGCATATAAATACATATTCATATACAGATATATTACTAATATATTATTTTATGAGACTGACGCGCTACCTACTGCGCTAACGAGACACCTTAATATATTATTTTAACAAATATTTATCGAATACCTTTGAACTATATGCTAGGCACTGGGGCTAACAGCATTGAGTCAAACAAAGTTCCTAATCTCAAACAATTTATACTCTCTTGGCTAGAACCAGGAAACAAATAAATGCATGTCATATAATGGTTAAAAATGTCCCAGATAAAAAGGAAAGCATGTGCAAAGGCCTGGAGGTGGAAACACACATGGAGGACTTGACAAATGGCAAAGAGGCAAAAAAATGGTGCAATAAAATAAGTGGAGCATCTAATTCCTATATCTGTCTCCAGCTGTTTGACCATAGCTGTTCAACCAAGTCTGATGAGTTAGATTTAATTGAACCAGAACCTATGAGAGGACACAGGGATTCTAACTTCAGTCTTGCTATTTTAATTGATTTTATTTTGTTTCCATATTGTCAAAGAATTATGGTTATTTTACTAAATTTGAATATAATTCTAGTTTTAAAACATGATTTTTTAAAATTTAAAATACGAGGCTTAAGATCTTAGTAATGATAACGAGAGTGGCCACAATTTGCTGAAAGCTTGCAGTATATCTAAGCAACATCCTTGAAGTCAGCTATAGCTTATCTCCAATAACTAATAAGCTACCAAGTCTTCTTGCCTGTAGTGTTTGGCTATTTCTCGAGTCTATCACCTTCATCACCATTCTAGTCCAGGCCACCATGATCTTTATCTTAGACTGTATTGGATCTTCTTTGGTCTCCTCACATCTTCTCTGGTTCCCTTTCAATATACTTTCAACCTGAGAGCCAGACAAGCTTGAAAACTACAACCAAAATTCAGATCATATTAACTCTCTTCAGCCAAAACACTTCAATGGCCTTCCACTGCTTAGGTAATAAAGTCTGAATCCTTAATGAGAACTTAAGGCATGCATGATTTGGTTCCTGTAGACCACTTCATCCTCACCTAGCATGACTCTCCTCCTTGCTCTCCTTCTTCCTATTCTTTGAATGCACAGTGTACTTTCCCAATGCTCAGTTCACTGAATCCCTTCTCACTGACTCTTGCCCTATCACGTACACTGCCCTTATATCTGCAGTCCTTTCAAACTTCAACTTGAGTGTGGGTTTCCCAAGACAGATTCTCTGACCCACCAGTCTAAATTCAGTTCCCCCATTTTATGTTCTCATCGTAAACTAAGTTTCTTCAAATTTCTTGCAACTTTATCTTACTCATGTTTATCTTCTACATCTGGCATAGTGACTGCCAGATAGGAGATGGTCTGTAAATGCTTGCTGCGTGGAGATGGAGATAAACATTTGACTGTTTGGAAAACACTTTTATAAATATTTCCTCTAAGGTCAGATAAGCCCATTGCTTTATTTCACTATAAATCTGACATTGCTCATAACATGACTAATATTCAAAATGGGCAATTGTAGTAGTTAGGTAGCTTTGTGTAGACACATATTTGTCAAAGATAAAACTTCATAAATACCTTCAGGATCAATTTTTTAAATTAAGGTTAATTTAAAAATTTGGAATTTATATCTGAAATTAATATCAGAAAGTCTAACATATGTACCCAGGTATTAAGTTTTATAACTAGGGATGAGACATCAGATAATTTTTAATATGTCCTTTTTCCTTTCAGTTTACCTGGATTTTCTATTTGTTTCCCCTATTGAGATTTCTAGAAATATAGCAAAAAGGTTAATGGTCTTTTTTTTTTCAATAGGCTTTGTTTTATAGATCACTGGTAATTTTTCACTATTATTATTTTTTTTCTTTTTTCATTTTTTTTCACTATTATTTTTAACTTTCTTCTCCACTGCTTTCAATTCTAAGACTTCTGGAAGCACTCTCTTCATTGCCTTCTATGATATGGCAATCTCTTATAGTCCTCCTTTCTCTCTCTGTAAACTATTTTCCCAAGCCTTAAATTACCCAGAGCTCAGACCTGGGCAACTTCATTATTTGGGGATTGCTCAAAATGCAGGTACACACACACTCAATGGAATATTAAGACAATGGAAAGTTTCCTTAAGACTCATCTGTTTCATTTTGAATTTCCTCTTTTTCTAGTCCTCCTTCTTATTTTTCTGGTGATGCAGTTCTTTTTTGTTTTGTTTTGTTTTTTGTTTTTTATTTTTTTAATTTAATTTTATTTTTTCAGTGTTCCAAGATTCATTGTTCATGCACCACACCCAGTGCTCCATGCAATACGTGCCCTCCTCAATACCCACTACCAGGCTCACCCAACCCTGCACCCCCCCCAAAACCCTCAGTTTGTTTCTCAGAGTCCACAGTCTCTCATGCTTCATCTCCCCCTCCGCTTTCCCCCAATTCACCCTTCCTTTCCTTCTCCCAATGTCCTCCATGTTTTTTAGTGGTTGTATTTTTAGTTTTTAGGAAACAGAAACCATGATGAATAGGTTATAGCTATGTTGGATGAATTATTTTTAATTTTTTAAAGTTATTGGTAATTAAAGTGAAATCTTTATATATCCAAGCATATATCTAAACCTGTTAGAATTATTAAATTATAAGCAATATTCAATTTACTCACATAAGCAGATCAGTAGTATGCATTTTTATTTTGGAATAATATTTCTTTCACTGTAGTTCTATTCAGCCTTTTAAAAATGTACAGTTTTGAAGCTTAAATTTAAAAATATATTTGATAGCCCATTAGTTTTTAAATTTTTTTTATAATTATCCAATTAAACAAAGATCATTTGTGCATTTTAATCCTTGACTGATTCTTTGAGGCAAATTTACATGGCAATATGAGTGTTTTTTTAGCTAATTGCTATTTTCATTAATAAACAATTTGAATGAACAAATATATATTCATACTGAAAAGGTTCAATCATTTAATATTGATAACTTCATTTTTTATATATTCCAGAATTTACGTCATGAGTCAAGGAATTAAAAAGTGATAGTAAGGTATCATATTATATGTTTATGAATTTTTAAAAAATAATCACCAATTATAAAATGTTCTGGAAGTTATACTAGCAATAGTTTTTGCAATATCCAATTTTTCCTTAGTGAATTATACTCTTGAACAATTGTAATTTTTACAAACATAATCGTAATTTTTACAAGATAAATACTAAACTTAACTTTTAGAATGCCTCGAGATTCTCACGTATTTTTTCTAAACATGAAATATTATATATGTTGATTATTTCATATGATTTAGCAACTTTAAATTTTTTCTGTAAGTAGTTATATTTAAGTAAACCTGATTACTCTTTTTGTTGTAATATGTTACCAGTATGTTGTCACATTTAGAAAATGTGATAAACCTGTTTAAGTAAAATAAATTTAGTATTTGGCAATTAAAAAAGACATGGCATTTAGTAAAAAAATAAATGTAGGAGAAAAAATTATGACTTCCTTTTAGTTTCTTTTGTTGTCCTACATGTTATGAACGACAGTTCAGACAGTTCATTTGCCCATTACTTAAAACCTTAACTGCTCACAGGCCACTTTTAAAAGAAACCCCTAATGGGAAGCCTGGCATTACTTTGTATACCTAGGTGACATGAGTTGCATTATAACTTACCATTCCGTTGGAAGGTCCTGATCCCTTGACAGAAATTCTTTGCCAGCAACTTGATACAGCTTCCAACCCAGTGCTGTGCCACTGGACATAGTGAAGTCTAATTTGCATATCATGCAGACAAGATTAATAATTCAAAAGGCTAAGAATAATTTATTCAGTCAAACTTCCAAGTACAGTTCAAGGGGAACTTCCTGTGAGGTCAAGACACAAACAAATTACACATTTCACAAATAGAGTTTGTAAAGACTGCGGTTGAAATCATTTCATTCACTGTCAAAACAACAGAGAAGCATTTGTTATTTTCATGTTGATTTGCATATTTAAAGTTAGCGTAGTTTATATTGGATATACAATTGTTTCTGTTTTCTGCTTTTGCTTTATTTTTCAAATTGACAATTTTTAGTGAATTCTACATTGGGCATATAACTAAGCAGCTGTTATCAACAATTTTGAGGGAGCTTTAAAACTGAAATTTGGAAAGCAAATCTGGATATATGCTCTGTCGGTGTTCCAGCAAAAGGGACACTAGAGCTTCAGGTATTTCCCGTTTTGTTTTCTGTGATTAAAATAAAGAGACACATAAAAAACACACATCAGATGGCTAGGGATTAGGAAGAGAGGTGGTGTCTAAGCGAGGTAACCTCAGTACATGGCAATTCATTACATCCCGATCAATGCTTGACAGAGCACCTAAAAGCCCATCACCACAATTTCAGACAGGAAGCACACCTGGCTTTTTGTAGGATTATATTAGATTTATATTCAAGTAAACACTCGGTCAGCTTGATTTGAATCATCAGGTTTATGCTGAGAAAGTCCCTTGTTGGGCAGACAGTAGTCATTTCATCTGAATGCAGTAAAGTTGAATGTTGAGTTAGCAGTGACAGGCAGAAACTCCAAGAGAAACTATTATTACAGCCAGTTCATCTAGCCAAGCATTTCCCCTTCTCCAATATATGAGAGCCCAAAACTTAGAAACTTGAAAAAATATGTTTTATATATATGCACATATATATGGCATACTTAAGAATATACACATGCATGAAATATAAATGTATTTATATGTGAAATACATGTGTATTTACATCAAACAATGTCTCTATCATTTGCTGGGTTCTTATGATGTTCTAGGTATTACACTAAGCACCTTTATGTACTGAATGCTTACAAAAACTCTCCAAGGTTGTTATTATTTTTTCTAATTTTCCATTTTATGGATTAAAAAACAGAGGCTCATAGAGGTTAATTAACTTTTCCAAGATCACGGAATCTGTAAGAAGAGGGACCTGAGTCTAAACCTATATATTTTGATTCTAAAGCACCTGCTCTGATTCTTGATTGCCTACAAAATTGAATGACAATACTTTTAATGTACACTGTAGATTGAATCAAAGTTCAAGAATTAATGAAAACCATTTATTTCAGAAATGCAGCTCTTTTCTACTTTTTTTCTTTTCTACTTTTAAAAGAAAAAAAAATTTTTTAAAAGAAAAAAAATTACGAAAACATAATTTTAGTCTATAATTTTAAAAGGGCAAAAAGCAAAGAATCTGGATGACCAGTGCCAGGCTTATTAAGTTAAACATAAATTAATATGGTTCCCCTCCAAGCAACCAAGGGACATGGATGTATTTCATAAGTTACCGCACCATTCTGATGAAAGCCAAGTGCTAGTCCCTCTTTGTGGGGTGGTGTGAGTTTCCCAGAACTTCCTCTTTTGTCTCCCCACATCCTGACTCTGGACTTCTAAGATGAAAAGTGGTCTCTACTTCTCCTTTCTCATAATACAAGTGAGCAGACTTGTGGCCTGGTAGCCTTACTTCCCTCCCCTGTCTTACTTCATTACAGGTCTCATTGGCTCGGGGTGCTTTTAGTGGAGAAACTAAAATTAAAGGACTCCAGTACTTCTGTTCTATTCATATTATGAATCTTTATTCAGGTTTACGGGAGGTAACTTAAGAGGGTCAAGGCCAGAGAGGGGGTCATGGGCTCTGTGAGCAGGGCTTATGTCATGAACGTGCTTTACCTTTTAGGCACATGGGACCTGATGCTGTAAAGGACCACACACTTGATTTAATGCTCTACTGTTGCATTCCAACTGAAATTTTTAATAACCGTTTAACAAGGGACCCTGTATTTTCATTCCGCACTGGACTCTGCAAATTTTGTAGCAGTCTTGCCTTTGAGAGCACACATCTAGAAAATCATTTCTAGTCAGCATATAAAATTTCAACGGGGCAAAGTTTTGGGTTTTGGAGTTTTGTTTTGTTAGAAATAAGGTGACCTGTTGAAACTTACTCCTTGAGGAGCAATGAAAATTTTAAAGGCAGTCAAGTTTGCAGTATAATTTACTGTCTAAGAGGTAATACCGCATACTGGTTAAGAGCTGATACTCTGGAGGCAAACTTTCAAATCTTCGCTTCAGGGCTTACTACTGCTAAGCTTTCTTATCTGTGAGGGAGGGATAATAAAAGTGCCAGTCTCATGGATTTGTTATGTATATAGTAGAAGCACATAGTCTATACACATAATATATAGTATGGGTGTATATTAATTGCTACATAAATGCTAACTATTCTAGAAGTTTACAATGAATGAGAAGGAGACCTCTTCAAAATGATCATGTCAATCCAATGTCATCAGTGTTAGAATATTTGTTGCCTAGGAATGTCCATTTAAAATGACCCTATAAAAACCATGATTATAACCACCCTATAAAAAGCATGGTTAAAAAAAAAAAGAATTCTAATTCTAGCCTTGCCTTTTCCTCTCTGTGTGGTCTTTGAAAAGGCAATGTAATTTGGTTTCCTCATTTGGAAGACGGGAATAATAATTCCTACCCCATAAACCTCATAATGTCCGTTGAATCAAAAGAGATATTTTGTGAAAACACTATGGGCCAGGAATGCAAGAGCAGGTCAGGTAAACCAGGAGCGCTCAGCAGGAAATTCAAGAGGAAAAATAAAAGGGTGAGAAAGACAATCAAAATATTAATTAAAGCCAATGTTAATAATCAGTCTAACATTTTTCGAGCACTCACTCTGTAACAACACTGTGTGTGCATTATTTCCTCTAATATTCACCAGGATTCAATGCAGTGTAGATTTTCAGATGAAGAAACAGAGGAGAAACAAAGTTTAAATAATTATGCATAATCACACAGCTCGTGACTGCCTGCGTTGTAATTTGAAGTCTTCTCTGTTTGACTCCTGACCAAGTCTCCGATTGTTATTTTGTCCTTTTCATGGCAAAGAAGGAAATAGAAGGTCAAAACATAAAATGACTATTGTTGGACATTTTTTACTTTAAGTATGGCACTTTCATGTGTTTTGGCCTAACAAAAGTAAGTTTAAAACTAACACTAAGTTTAATTATTGGTTATTATATTTACTGGTTATCAAATTTAATTACCTACCATCTAAATGGAAGAGAGCATTTTAGGTGAGAAACCAGAAATGTTGCAAATGAGTAAGCAAAGTGTTTACAGGAAGATTCTACTAGTGACATCCTTGAGCATGTTTGGAAGAGACACTTCTTTCAACGGCATAAACACATCTGTGTGGAAAACAAGCCAGTCTAAGGGTCATAGGGATCTTCAACGAATCACAAGCAGGGAAATAAAAGGGCAATTAACTCAATTCAAGGAACTTCTAAAGCTGTAGAGGTGTTAACAATATTATCACCTTACTATTAATATTGCGACTCCAAAGAGGTTGAAACGAATCAAGAAAATTATTGAGGAGGATATTTTGGTGTTGCTGTACGGGGTGGACGTACCCGCGGCTACCCGATTATTTTCTTATCCAACTATGGTTTTACATAAGAAATTAAGAGAACAGCAAGACAGAAAACATAATAGAGGGTATATGTGGACTGCTGAAGCAAAGCAATCTGTTTCCTCTTTACATAAAAATCCTTGTCATGTAAGAGTCACATTAGTAATGCAGATTTGTACAACACTGTTGCCAGCATTTTCTTTTATCATGCAATGGAGAAGAATGTGACATGTTTATTATTTTGGGGCATAATCCAAAGAAATTGTTTTCTGCTGAATTAAAATATGTTACTTGTTAAAAGTATCTGGCTACAGCTGAAAAAGTTCTAAGTTCTTTGAACTATTAATAGTTAATCTAGAAACACAGCAAAGTCACCTTTTAATTTTCAGCTTATATTCAGATTCCAATAGCTAAATGATTTTTTAATGGTATATGGTAAACTTAATCACAGGTGTTTCCCAACAAAAATAATGTCTCATTTCTTTGATATGAAATTTAAACATTTGTGTGAAATATGGAGACAATTTTCATTCTTAACAGCCACTAAGGCATAACCTTTTTGATTAAAAGAAGAGAGTTTACTTGAAACATTGAAATAATTTATTCATTTGTTAATTGACTATTCAACTACTCAGTCTTTTTCAGTTACATTTATTATATTTTGTATAAATTTGCATGATTCTTGGAATACTTTGCATTATTTATGAAAATAAAACTAAAAAAATATTAGTTCATTGTTCTGATGTACATGTAAGCACTTTCAATTGGGTACTAATTAACCATTCCCCGTCTTGCGTTCCTTGTTCGCTCTAATTCATCATTGACCTTTGGAATAAGGAACAAGAAGTCAGTTTGATTGAATCTCACTGAGCACTTTAATAATTGAATTGAGAGGTTTTCAAAATTCCCTAGAGTATGGGAAATATGTTCATTAAGTGAGCTAAGTGCTTTGTGAGTGCATTATAGGTTAAATTAAGGAAATTACTTGCCCGATTAATAAAAGATTTAGTGGCGTAATTCTCCCGTTTTAGTATCTTTACCTCTGCAACATACTCATTGATGCAATTATTAATTTTGAATTATGTTTTATGCTGACTTACTATACTGCAAAACTAATAAAACTTGATTTCACTCTTAGGCCAATATTGGAACATATGTAATGTAATGAAGAATTTTCAGGTTGTAGTAGTTCTGAAAATTGCAATTAAATAACAAAAAGTTAAGAAAATATTTCAAACACTGCCTTTTAAAAATATCCCCACCCTGTACATATTATGTATGTGTCTATAAGTAGTATTTTTTTCATGTTAACCTAACTTTAAAACTCAACATCACTTGTATTATTGAAAGAAGAGTACACTTCTCTAGAGGAGCACTGAGTAATGTATAGAATTGTTGAACCATTATATCGCAAACCTAAAACTACCATAACACTTTACGTTGATTATACTTCAGTTAAAAAAACAAGTAAAAAGTTATTATTGCTGGTCAAAACTCCTAGTATGGGCTATTGGATCAGGAGAAGTGCTTTGAAACCACTGTGTAAAAAAAAAGAAAGAAAGAAAGAAACCATTGTGTAGAGCTGCCTCATCCTGAGCACAAGGACGTCAGGCTCAATGGATTAGAAGGACACGGATAGATGGTGAAGCCTGACTCTGGGAACCTGGAGGGATGTTCTGTGCACAACAGATGCCAAGATCCATGTTGAGGGAGGAAAGATTGATATCTGTCTATGTATCTATCATCTATCATCTATCATGTATCTCTCTACCTCTCTATCTCTATCTGTCTCTCAGGGTGGACTCCCTGTTGCTTCCTGTTGGAAGAGATAACCACTCTCTGATCCATCCCCAGATTAGTGCCTAACATTGTCTCTTTTATTTAACTAAAAAGAAGGAAAGAAAAGAACAGCAAACATGAGAAAAGGAATCCAACAATTTGACTCTCCGTGATTCCTCTATCTTCAGGAGAAGGATAGAACAAATCAGGAGCTTCTCACTGGCAAAGGAACTCAAAATACAAAAGCTTATGCCAAGGACAATGAACTACAAACAAAACTCTATTTTGTTTGTACACTGTGACCACAGTGAAATGCACCAGCTGTCTCAGTTTGTTTTGCCACTGATAGGGCCTGTAATCCTCAAACTCCAAGCAAACTTTTCGAATAATAATGGCCTAATCCCTTTATTCTGTCATTCCGTCCTCCTTTACTCAACATCTTTTAAAGACCTGTTTGTATATCTATCAGGAACTGGAAAGGGTGAAAGGCTCATTTGTAGCAGAGACTAGAATATAGGGAAAATAAAAATGAATTAATTTTTTTCAATGACGCTAGATTCTTGAATGTTAAATACCAAGCTTTGTGAGAGGAGAAAAGGAAGCAGAAATTAGGAAAGATTTCCCCAAGCAATATCTGATATTTCTCTTCTCGCCTCATTTCTATTCCTTCCTCATCAGTCAGACACTAATATTTCATTGCCTACCTCATGCCCTGCCTTCTTTTCAGTAATGAACTCAACAAACATGTATTGATCACCTACTATGTTCAAAGTGATACAGGAAGTAAAAGGATAAATAGTTATAAAACCTGATCTCAAGGAATTTATGACCTTTTTATACTCAGATCTTTTTAATATTCTCAATAAAGTCTAATTCTCCATGGAATTTCTCGTTTGCTCTCCACATCACTTCAGCTAGTCTACAATATATGCTTGTTATTGTTTGAATTCCTAGAAGAAAATTTTTTTATAATACTCTATTAATGATCTAGCACTTCCATAATCCCTGAAAATCTTTTCTTGATTGGCTAAGTCAAATATTTAATATGTGATCTTGAAAAATTTATATCATTATCTGAGCCTTGGTTTTCTCATAGATGAAGCAAATTAATGGGCTGAGTTATAAATGGCAAATAAGAAATATAAAAGCTGCCTCTCTCCATGCTTGAGTTCATGGTAAACATTATTTATCAATCACACTACTGTTTTTTCTGTACCCAAACTTATGCTTAGCATATTTCTTAACAGAATACTCCAGCAACTCCTTACAAATTAAAGATGATATTCTTGGTACATCTTGGTTGGAGTATAGGAGTTTTCATTTAAATATAAATTACCTGGTTCTACTACCTGATAACCTCCTCTTAAAAATCTAGTACCAACTGAGAATTATTTTTTAAAATTTCTATTTATTGTTTTTATTGAGGTAAAATTGGCATTTAGCATTATATAAGTTTCAGGCATACAATGTTATAATTTGATGTTTGTATACATTACAAAGTGATCACCACCATAAGTCTGTTATCATCCATCACCATATAATTGATCCCCTTCACCCATTTTGCCCATCACCACCACCTTCCCCTCTGGTAACCACCAATCTGTTCTCTGTATCTGTGAGTTTATTTTTCTGTTGTTTCGTTTGTTCATTTTTTTTGTTTTTTTGGATTACACATATAAGTAAAATAATATAGACTGTGAACTCAGAACAAGGGACTGAGAGTTTTGGAGGGGAGGGGGTGGGGGGATGGGTGAGCCTGGTGGTGGGTATTGAGGAGGGGACGTATTGCATGGAGCACTGGGTGTGGTACATAAACAATGAATCTTGTAACACTGAAAAAATAAAATAAAAGTATTTGGGGAAAAAAATAATATAGTTTGTCTTTCTCTGTATGACTTATTTCTGGTAGCATAATACTCTCAAAGTCCTTCCATGTTGTCACAAATGGTTGAATAGTATTCCATTGTATATATAGACCACATCTTCTTTATCGATCCATCTATTGATGAGCACTTTGGTTGTTTCCCTATCTTGGCTATTGTAAATAATGTTGCAATGAGCATAGGGTGAATATATCCTTTTTAATTAGTGTTTTCATATTCTTTGGATAAATACCTGGCAGTGGAATAGTTGGATCATGTGGTAGTTTTTTTTTTTTTCCAACCTTCCTACCCTTTCATGTCTCCTTACTGTCCAGGCTTCTAGAAAAATCCTAGTTGTGAGTTTGACCACTAGATTTGTTTATTCTGGTTTTATTGGTTTTATTATGCCTGAAAATTATTATAAACTGCTTCAACTACTTTTTGAAAACTGTCAGCTTCTAAACAATAAGTGAATTATTGTTTCAGTGATTATTCTTTGTATGACCTTTATAATCTTATTCAAGGTTTACGGGGTATCAATTTCAACTTAAAGTAATCCAGATTATGTGTCAATATATACTGCTTGAAATTTTCACAGTTCATTTTTGCAATATGCGGATTTGTGACTAATGCAAGGGCCTTGTCTACCTTTGGTTATTACAAAAACCTCCTTTTAAATAGCAGAAAGAATTATGTATACAGAATAAGGGACAAAAAGTTTCCAAATGTTGTTCCCTAGAGGAATGAAATCCCAGACTCTTAGATAATCTGTGGGAGAAGGGAATGCAGGAAAAATAATTCTAGAACTCAAGAAGAGAATGAAGAAGAAAATAAATCAGAGAAATGGGGGAAAATCCTCTGAGAATCCAGGACATCAAAGACTGTGCTGACATAGGGGAATGTTTGGAAGCACAGACACATGAATGCCAAGGTCAAAGACCAGGAATTAATGGGAAAAACAAGTACTTCACCAACAATAAGCAATAAATTCACTGCTGATAATAAAAATTAGCAAAATTTAAGGAATCTGATTTACTTTTCTCTTAACTGAGTCTGTTGCATATTTATTTTAATTAAGAAAGCCTGTTGCCTCCATTAACTTTATAACTATCCAGTTTTATTTACACAGATGGGAAAGATTTTGCCAGAATTGATATGTTTTTGTTAATTTTAGTTAGCATTTTATGCTTTTACAAAGTTGGAAATACTTGCCAATCATAATTTTTAAAGTTTATTTATAGGTATGCAGCAATACAAAGTTCTAAATTTGCAGATGAAATTTTATTATGTTTAACTCTAGGGAAATTAAAAAATAATAAAATCATATTTTCTAGAAAGAAACCTGTACTATTAAGCTGAGAAATAAAGGAAAAAGAACAAAGATTCGATTGTGTGGCATGAAAGGGGCGTGGGAGAACATTATATGTGCAGATGAAAGGTTAACATGAGCCAGTCAGAGTCTTCACCACGGTCAGGGCTCTAAAGCAAGTAATATGAATACTGCCAACAAATATGTTTGAATTTGTGTAAGAGTATTTGCATTTCACACTTTCTGGTTCAGACACAGTGCAATACTTAAACATTTTGTTTAAGAGATTGTAGAGACACAGCTGTTGTAAGAGGTAATACAGAGGGATCTCATGTATTCTTTGCCTAGTTTTTCCCCCCACGGTAAAATCTTATAAAACTCTAGTACAATATCATAACCAGAACATTAACATCGATACAGAGCACTTCCAGCACCACAAGGATTCCCTCATATTGCCCTCTGATAACCATCCTCACTTTCTACCCACTTCCACTTCCTTAAACCCTGTAAGCACTACTCCATTCTCTTTTTCTATAATTCTGTCATTTCAAAAATGTTATGTAAATGGAAGCATGTGGGATGTAACCTTCTAGGATTAATTATTTTTTTCATTCACTGTAAGTCTCTAGAGATTCGTCCACATTGTTGAGTGTATCCATAGTGTGTTCCGTGTTAATTGCTGGGTAGTATTCTATTGCACGCATGTACCGTGGTTTAACGATTCAACGGTTGGAAGGTGTCTGGATTGTTTCCAGTTTTGAGCTATTAGGAATAAGGCTGTTATGAACAGATGTGTATAGATTTTGGTGTAAATGTAAGTTTTCATTTCTGTAGGACGAATGCCCAGGGATAAATTTGCTGGGTTATGCGGTATTTGCGTGTTCAGTTTTTTAGGAAAATGCTAAACTGCTTAACGGTTTAAAGCCTAGCTTTGCCATTTTACACTTCCACTGGCAACGAATGAGTGATTCAAGTTTTTCTGTATCCTCATCAACGTTTTGTGAGGTTATTCCCTCTGAGGCTTCTGCTGACATTGCTAGGGGTGGCTCATTGCCATGGGGCCATGGTGACAGTCCTGACTCTCCACTAGGCCTCCTCTGACACCCCCAGCTGGAATAGTGGTGAGGGAAGTGCCATGTTACTGCCCAATGGGATGAAAGTCCTGGTTCCCTATAGGAGAGTGTGCAGTGGCAGAGTACCTAAAAGGGCAGAATTCTGCCCCTATGGCTTGGCAAGTGTAGAATTCTAGACTCCTCACCCAGTCTTCGCTGGAGTAGGTGGTACTGTGCCAATTTTTCCCTCTGGTGTTTGGTTTGATTAGTCTTTTTTGTCTAAAAGTTTTCTATCTTGCTAGACTGCCTTTTTTTTTTTTCTCTTTTTTTTAGAAAGGACAGGCTTTTGGAACTCTTTTTTCTGTCTATACCCATTGGCATTTTTAGGTTGTGCTTCCTTAGCTCCAAGTCTGGTATATATGAGGCAAAACAAAACAAAACAAGAAGAGAAGTCACCACTGTGTTATTCTTTAGATATCAAAGTTTCTAGCTGTTCTGCTTTCTTCTCTCCCTCTTTCAGAGTCTTACGTTTTTAGTTGTACTTAACAATGAGAGTTAGGGAAAACTATATCTGCTGCATCTTCCTGGAAGCAGGGATCCCCTAACACAATTTAAACAACGTAAATTAATAATTTTTTCTTTAAGATAAAAGAAATAAGTCGTCCTGTTAATGTATATGTCCTTATATTTCCCTATTACAGTTATGTGTAGTGGCTATTTCAGTATTAAAAGAATATTGCTTTGATTGACCTCTATAAATGTTCTTACACAAAAATTAGCTGCACTATAAGTGATAACTGAAATGACTTCAATTACTTGGCAGAACTTCAATGCTCAGATTGAGTAATTTTTAGCCCCTCACATTATGTTTTAAATCTGTCTAAAAGGTACTTCAAAAAGTTTCAAAGATGTGCCAAGCATAACATAAGAATTATTCTGGACATTAGAAAGTTCAGATGTATTAAACTGATTTTTGTTTTTCACTTCTAATTACAAAGGTTATTCTTGCCAAAAGCCATTTGAAAGGAAAATAGAAATGTGAGTTAGAAAGTGAGTTTTTGAAGATAATGCTAAGAAGAAATGAGAATAGTTGTTATATTTTAAATAACAAAACTTCAGTATCACTAAAATAGTAGTTACTTTCATGTAATAAAACATTGGATTTCTTCTGTTGTCCATATATCACAGAAATTTCAGAACCAAACATGTATGTATACTATAGATGTATATGCCAGTTAAAATTTTTATTTATTTTCAGTTAAAATTTTTAAAAATAATTATGCATTCTTGCCTGAAGATCAATTGTGCCCAATATATTATATCCAACTACTTAAGAACACTGATAAATTGTCCATGGTTGATACAGTTAAAATTTGATTTATTATATTGTGACACAGGTCACAGAAAACCAATGGTGATTTAGAACGGAAATGTCTAGAGTAAGTGACACAAAAAAAATCACTTTCTGGGAGATTCAGAAAACATTGTTACATAAATAAATACCTTTCATTCTAACTACCTACCTATATAAACAGATACATACATACATAGTCAATGGTGTGCTGGATCCCACTCATACCAGCTCCTAAGACCCCATTGTTAAATATTTGGCAATTTTTCAGCTAGATGAGGTCAGGGTGGTAGTTTAAACTGGGGATAGGGGAATAGTTACACCACGGAAATTGACAAAGTCTTTAAATCAGCACCATCCTCCCCTCAACACCCACTTTTCAAAGAGATAGTGGTTAAACATTTGCCAGTATGCCACTCCATAAATCTTTACCTTTGCCATCATTAGTAACTGGCACTTAAATATATACATTTAATAAATAGATATATATGGCAAATGTGTATAGCAAATTTTATATACATATTTATTATACAAGTATATACACACATATGATTATGTATAAGTATGTATACAGATACATAGTCTAGGATTACTTTTCCATCCAGTGTGTGTTTTAACCACCACCCTGTGGCAAAACCTCTGCTAGGTACATTAGGGAACACAAGGGTGACTTCAAGGAGTTGCCTGCCTTATTTTTAGGAGAATACCTAATTTGAAACAAAAACAATATTGTGACATTTTCTTCCTCACCGTTGCCTCATTTTCCCGTTGGAGTCATGAAATAAATATTTCTCGGAAAGAGCTGATAGTTAAACAAATATTTACAGAAATGACTGCTTGAAAGTTCCTTAGTTCTTTTGGGGAGCACACACAGATTTTCTCCCTGTAGGAAGTTACAAATAATAGCGATATAAAGCACTATGCGATACATTCCAGCAGTGTCTAGAAATTCTTTCTTTCTCGGCAGGTATCCATCCACTCACGAGCAAGGAAGGATGAGTCTCTCCTGTTCCGATGCAGCAGATCAGAAGTGGAGCTGTGTGACTACAGCTGGGCACGTCAGGAGGAGTCACCCCAAAGGTTTAGGGGGTTTGAGAACTTTGCTTCCTTCCCTTCCCTGTCGTAGCCCAGCTCAGCACTCCCAATCTCCGTTCATGGCTTCACATTTAAGACAGAAGAAAATCATACGCCTTCACCCTCGACTACAAAAATTCATTTTTAAATTTCTTAATACGGGAACACTTAAGCTGCCTGTTCAGGCCTCAAGGGAAAGAAAGCTGTATAAAATAAACGTTGGATATCAGTTTATTTTATTCCTGGTCTCCTTCGGGCATTTATCAGTTCAGTATAGAGTAATAAAATACCTGTATAATGAGAAAACATGATTCATGATTAAGGTCATTAAGTTTGAACTGATAGTGATTCTGTTTCAAAACCTTATTATTGCTTTTAAGGAGCTAAATGATAAATGGCTTGAAATTGTGTAGCTTATTTGAATTATGAAATTTAAGAGTATTATTTCTGTCATCACATAAATAATTGCCACACAGACCTCAGAGCGAAAATTATGTGCATCTAGATTTGCACCTGTCTTAGTTTAATTTGAAGTTATATACTGCATTAGATGTAATCATAACAGCAAATGAAATAGTCTCTTGACAGCATTTATTGTACTATCATTCATATGGTTTTGTTCTTAAATTTCTGCCAGTTTAATGTATCCCATTTCAAACTGTGCAAGTATCATAAAGAAAAAAAATGAAACATAAAATGAGTTGTCTTAACTTTGGCAATAAATGCTTTATAACTTCCATATAAAATTGGTTAAAATGAACTAGAAAAAAGATGTTGCATTGTTGTCCTTACAAAAGTTCTTATCTAAGAGAGAAAGGATATCCCTTAAAAATCTTTCTCTGTCCCTGTATATCCAGAAACCTAAACTGGCATAATCTTAGGGAGTCACATTGGTGGCCCTATCAGGGTGAAGAGATAGGAGTGTTCTATTGTGAAGAATTGGCACTCTTCATCTTGAAGGGTGTTCCCAGAATAGGGCGATTCCACCATCCTACGTCCTCTGTTGCAGACAAGGGGGAAAATGCTTGGGATTTTCTAATCCCAGTGAATGAGTCTTCCCTACCTCCATGATGGCTCAGTCCAGTCATGTGATGACAGGTGGTAAGAACGTGAATCATTTGTCTACACCACCTCTCAATGGCCTTTTTTTTACAAACATGACATTGGGTCATATTTAGTTGTAAGACAGAGGAAATTTCAGATTTATAATAAGTCAGCAAGATAATTCAAACTAGCTAATTAACATGTGTCTAAAACAATGTCTATGTATCTATACACAGAGGATGTAACATAGTTCCCATGTACCAGAGGTCAAGCCTTAAATGAAGGAAATTTCTAAAATTCTGGATTAGAGATAATCATACTAAACGGAATGCACTTAATTATAGTGGTTTTTTTTTTTTTTTAGACTTGTGTTTTTCCTCTGAGATTTAAAGGTCCCTGAGATACAATGTTTACAGGCTAAAAATAGCAGCTTTTGATAATGTCCATGATAAAGACCCATTGAGGACTATAATTTTGAGTGGACAACATTTTACTGTTACAGGTAGCATACCCTAGTGAGTTTTTCTCCATACTAACACTCACATAGTACTATTATTCATCAATAGTTAAAATTTTGCCCAATGGTTTCAAAGATCTAGTCACTTGCATTTTTATGTTCTCTCTCTGTCTTCTTTCGCAAAGCTTATTTTCTTGTGTTTCATAGTTGTTGTGTCTCCACGTCCTATGACAGCCAGTTCCCTGACCTCTTATATCTTTAAATTCCCACAGCTCACAATGCAATGATACTCTCTTTCCAAGGTCATGTACTCTGGGTCTCCTATTACCCCCTCAAACCTCTTAGACCAGAGTTCCATGTAAGGCAAGCTATGAAGAGGTTTTCTTGAATCAGTGAACCAATGATGTATATTGCAGACTATTTGTAGATTGACAAAATCTTTAGGAGTAAGTGTAACTTAAAAAACTTAAAAAACACATTAAGTTTCTATACTAAATTGCATCGTCTTACTCACAGCCTTCCATAAATATGAAAGTGCCATCTTCTACATAGATTTGGTAATAAATCAATTAATGATATGTTTAAATTATCCCTGTTACAGTTAAGTATTACGTCTCTTGTCTCGAGGTAAGGAGAGGTGAATCAAATAAAACCCGTGCCTTTAAAAATGACTTAATAATGTGTTTGAAACTATCAGTTATCTACCAGGAACCACAGAGGTATGAGTGTGAGGATGTAGCTAGCCTCTTAATGTGAGGCTTCACCTCTCTCACCTTTCCTCAACGACTTGTGGACATGTGGAATACTAAATATGGGACTTAGAAAAATGTGAAATTATGTGACTCTTGGTTTCTTAGTACACTGCATTTTATGTTTCTTTATTAAACTTTATGTTACATTACGTTAGAAGAGCTTGCAGCAAAACTATCTGCTTAGTGATGCCTTTTCTTGGGTTTCTGGGAGGAGGATTAGATTAAGTGGCATATAATTTTGTAATCCATGAAATAAACATGGCCCGTCATATCAGGCCAACTCTGAAATGAGGAATACATATTTGAGTTGAAAGTACATGAGTGTGATATGAACTTCTCTGTAATATCATCACCCTAATCTTTTTAAAATGGAATCTATAACATTTTATTGAGCATATATGGTAATGATATTAGAGCCCTTTGGGGGATTACAGAAAACAGAGAACACCAGTTAGATAGATAGCTTTACCCACAGTATTCTAGTCAGGGCATATCTGGTTGCAAAAGGGGCTTATTTTCAGGAAGCAATCACAGATAAGAATACAGATGCAAGTACAGTTAGGCCTCACTGAGAACCTGGAATTTTAAAAGTCAGCAATTAATGAATCAAAGCTAGTTTCTCTATCTTTCTATGTATCTATATTTGTCTGCCTATTATCTATCTATCAGCTATCATCTCTCAGTATTTGCTCCATCATCTTTTCTTTCTGTGTGGCTGAGAATGGTCATGGTAGTCACCAAGACTGCATATTCCTTCAGCACAACTGCCTTAGGCTAATTACCTCATTCCCAGTTTTTTAGTGATAGGTCTAACTTTCCAAGCTCACCTTTTCCAGCTTGGTCTATGGGTCTTGAATAAGGAATAGGCAGATGGTACATGCTGAAAGTAATTTTCCTTAGAAAGGGATATAGATGGAAAGTGGTGAATGGCACCTCTTATAAACCTTAATCACAATATGCCTAAAACTAGAATCATCTTTCTCTTCTCCCCCACCCTTTCCTCAGCCCATGTCCACACTGTATCTGTCTTTGTATCCTTGTCTTCATGAGTGGCATCACCGTTTATCTAGTTACCCAATCAAAAAAGACAGGAGGGGGCACCTGGGTGGCACAGTCGGCTAGGTGGCCAACTCTTGATTTTGGCTCAGGTTGCGATCTCAGGGTTGCTAGATCGAGCCCCATATCAGGCTCCGTGCTCAGCCCAAAGTCTGCTTAAGTTTCTCTCTCCCTCTTCCTTGTTCTCTCTCTCAAATAAATAAATAAATCTTTAAAGGAAAAAAAAAGGAGATACAGTTGACTTTCCTTCTTTATCTCCATATACCCAATGAGTTCTTAACAGCTGATGATACACTGATTTTATGATGCAAGTGTCATTCACTTGCCGGAACTTTATATATATTATTTTCATTCAATTTCAGAAAAAGTCCAAATTTAATATAGTATCCATATTTTATAGATGAAGAAACAGAGACTTATTTTATAGATGAAGAAACAGAGACTTAGAGCAGTTAAGTAACTTATTCAAAATGACCTACGTAGTAAAAGACAGAAGTGGGTTTTTATCATAGGCACCCTGACTCTGGTCTCATCTAACAGGAGATTAGAGTATTTGTAACCAGGATAGTCAGGGAACCTTGGACTTGCTGCAGTTATTTTATCCCTAATGTTAATCCTTTAATGGGTAAGTTACTTTTTAATTCCTACCTTAATCAACAGCCAGGGAGCTAACTGGATAGTGATAAAATAATGACTATTCACTTCTTATGTCTGCATTATTTCTTGACTCCATTCCCTTTTCCATCCAGGATTCCTTACTATCCCTGGTACCCAGAATGCCTGGCTTTGTTCAGTGCTTGGGCCTCTGCATTATTGAAATGACAAGTTTAAATACACTCATGAGTACCACTACCTAGAAAAAAAATATAAAGAAAGAGACACAACTTATTACTCTTTCCCATATTTTAAAGAAATTTTGGATGTAAGAGCAGCGAATTGTAGCTATTCTTTCCTTCTGCCATTTTGGATTTATTGTTATAATTTATCTTTTTTTCTTTATCCATCTCGGGCCCTATTCCAGATTTGATTAATTGCTGCAATGTTTTCCTCAATATTTAGAATAGAACAGTCTTTATTCTTTACAAATATTGGTTCATGATAATTGTGCACTCTAATGTCTTCATCCGTGTGTTTGTGTATATGAGTGTGTAGGAAAGAAAGAGTGTAAATTGCTAATTTAACTTGAATAATAAGCATCTAATTATTGTATATCTGTTCTTGTGACTTTGATGGCCAAAGCTGTAATTTATTTGCTGTTGCTTCTTGGTTAGATTCATATAGAAATCTATAAACTGTTTTACAGCGTCTCACTTTCTGATTCATTTTATGGCAATATATTTACAGAGATTTGGGAGTGTATGTGTACAAAATGTCTTCTAGTCAACATTGCAGGATCTTGACTTCTGATCTCTCTTTTTCTAGGGAAAAAATGTAATTTGCTTTATTGGCCACCATTTTGTACTGTGCTCTTAACCCTTCTTACTTCTAATCAATTCAAAACAGCCTTCCCTAGCACTATTTTTTGTTTTTTGTGTTTTTTTAAATAATTTTGTTAAGGCACATAACACATTTTGACATATAAGTATACTCAGTTTATTGCTTCCATTGCTAAGGTTCTAGAGCGTTTTTCATAGGAAGAGCACATAATTAGAGTTCAATAAATGTTATGTGAATTAAAGGGAAACACTATTACACTGATTGAATCATACGCCTATTTTCCTCTTTTATATTTTTGAAAAATATTGTCCTTTGTTCTTAAAAGTTTTAGAATTAAACTCTAGGGTATATTCTAGGAGTTCTAAGAGACATATGATACATGTCAGTAAATCTTATTGATTTTAAAGCATTCCACATTTTTGTTTATTGATTCTTAAAAAAAAAAAAAAAGTAGAAGAAGGGAAACTTTGACCCAAACATTTTGTATCAACTATAATAGCATTCTAAGCAACTTTTGTGCTGGGCTTTCATCTCTGTGGTAAAAAAATAAATAAATAATAACATATTTAAATTATTTGGTAATTTTCCTACTTAATTCCCTAATTAAAAACAAATTTGTTTCTGTTGGTCTTGCTTTATAGCGATGACTATAAGAAATAAAAAATTATGTTTAAAAAATACCAATTTTTGATTCAGTTCCCAAAGTATAGCAGTTTATCAGATATTATTGCAATGAGGATGATGGTGGCTTCTACTAGATTGGTAGTGATAGCAATTATGAGAAATATTTTTGGGATTACGGGGATAATTTTGAAAGTGGAGCCAACTGGATTTACTGATGAAATCGATGTGAGATGCAAGGGAAGGAGGAAGAAAAGATTAATACAAGATTTTTGGCCTAAGTAACTGGAAGGCAAAATTCCACATAGTTTGTTAGACTATAGGAACAGCTGTTTTTGATCTTGTTATATTTGACTGCCTACTAGATATGTCAAATTGCCAATTGTACATATGTTTCTGGGACTCAGGAGAGAAAAATAGGTGGGAAATATAGAAAGGAGGGAGATACAAATCTGAAGCCACTGGAACATAGATGGTAAGTAAAGCCATCTTAAAAGATATCTAAGTGCACTACCATGAGATCCAGCAATTCAACTTCTGGATATATATCCAAAGGAAATGAAATGACTATCTTGAAGGGATAGCTGCACTCCTATGTTTATTATGGCATTATTTACAATAGCCAATATGTGGAAACAGCCTAAGTGTCCAGTAACAGATAAATAGATAAAGAAAATGGGATATATGTATATGTATATACACATAGATAGATAATTTAGCCATAAAAAAAGAAGGAAATCCTACCATTTACAACAACATGGATGAACCTTCAGGGCATTAGGCCAAGTGAAATAAGTCAGGCAGAGAAAGACAAATATGGTATGATATCACTTACACGTGGAATCTGAAAAAACTGAACTCATAGAAATAAAGAAAAGATTGGTAGTTAGCAAGGGCAAGGGGTGGGGAATGGGGGAAATGAGTGAAAGTGGTCAAAGAATTCAAACTTCCAGTTATAAGATGAATCAGTTCTGGTGATGTAATGCACAGCATATCGACAATACTGTATTGCTTATTTGAAGTTTCTGAGAGTAGATTTTAAAAGTCCTCATCACACACAAAAAAATTGTAACTATGTGAGGTGATATATATGTCAATTAATCTTATTGTGGTAAGCGTTTTGCAATATATACATATATCAAATCATTATGTTGTACATCTTAAACTCACACAGTGTTGTATGCCAATCATGTCTCAATAATGCTAGGAGGAATAAAAGATCATTCAAGGACTAAAAAGGACAGATCATGGATTAAACGCTGAGGTGTGGCAACACTCAAAAGTTGAAGAATGGAGAAATGACTTGCAAAGAAGACTGAAAAAGCCCGAAAAGTAAGGCTGAGTGTTAAGTTCCACATTCCAAAAGGAGATCATCAACTGATATGATTCCTACCAATAAGACAAGTAAGATAAAAACAGTTAGCTGAATTCCTTGCTACATTTAGTAGTATAGAACCATCTGTGACACACTCAAGAGTATTTTGATGGACTTGTGGGGTATGTGGAGGATTAATGGAGAGGAATAGGAGGCTAGTATTAACACTTTTGAGAATTTCTTTGAAAGGAAAATAGAATCATGGATGTAGCTAGAGGAGAGCATGGTCTACTACAACGCTTCCTTCCTTCCTTCCTTCCTTCCTTCCTTCCTTCCCTCCCTCCTTCGCCCTCCCTCCCTTTCTTCCTCCTTTCCTTTCGTTTCCTTTCATTTCCTTTCATTTCCTTTCCTTTCCTTTCCTTTTCTTTCCTTTCCTTCCTTTCCTTCCTTCCTTTTAATGGAAGAACTAATAATATTTGAATATTGGGGAGGAAAATTCAATAGAGAAGGAAGGGTTTATTAATGCAGTGTTTCAGAGCAATAGCTTTGTTAGACAAGAGGGGATAAAATCTATAGAAGGCTCAGTTTTATGTAAGAACACATGGTTACAAAGTGAAAGGTAGAGTGTTTGCAAATAATGTAGATATCCTGGTAGGCAAGGTAGTGCGGAATGTTGAGAAGTCCTCTTTCATTTGCTTCAGTGAAATAGGTGGTCTATTATAGTGAAGAGAAGTGTGTATCAGAGGTCTGAGGAGAAAAGAAAAGGTGTGAAGTAGTTGTTTATGTACAAGGCAATGCCAATGTAATACAGAAAAGTGTGGGATTTCCGTGTAGTTTTAAGGGTGCAGTTGGTTTTAGTTGCTAAGAGTCAGCATAATTGTTTGCTTTTCTCCAGCCTCATTTGGCTGTGAGTGTGGAGGCATAGTTGGATTTAACTACAATTAAGGTTGTGCCAGGTAACTGTGGGAGTGAGAGGGAGGGGCAAGCAATTTAGAGTTTCTATAATGGAAGGACTAAAATGATAGATCATGGAATCTAAGCTGGGAGAACAAAGATGTAAGGGCATTAATTCAGTAAGAAATAGAATAATCAAAGTATCTGCCTAATTAATGAAAGACAGATATGATGTGTCATTAAATAAAATAAGAACTAGAGAGAGCTTATCCATTAAACAGTTGAAATACTATATTTAAATAATGTAAATTTTTATTTCCAAATAAGTAGAAATGGAAAATTACTTAAAAATAGAAAAAATGACAATATCAAATAGAGAACATGAAGGGAACAATAAAAAAGGAATTAATGGTAAAAAGAAAACAACTTCAAAAATAAACTGCATGGAATTTTTCAAAAATTTTTGGGTTGAATAATTTTTATGTTTCAAACACTTCTCCAAGACTTAAAAGCATGGTTTATTGCTGGTTTCTTTGAGCAAAAACAAAAAATGTGTTTTTCTCTCCCACTCTTGACCAGAGCAAAACCAAAAGGCAAATATTAGTACCAGCATATTATGAAGGTAGATACACAGCTGAAATAAAATCTTAGGAAATAGTTTTAAATTTTTTTAACTAGAGTTAAAAATATCTATATTGAAAAATATCTCGGAAAATAGAATTAGGTCTGTAACCTGCTAAAATTTTTACTTGGAAAGTGACATAGAAAAATGTTTTTATTATGTCAACGTATTATTTGAAGAAATGAATGGATAAAATTAGATTTTACCTCTGAATATGCATAGAAGGCTTTGGATAATATGCTTACCTACCTCAACAGAATCACAAGCTTTTGGAGGGAAATGGATGAGAAAGCCCACTCACACCTAGGAGACCCTGCTCACCCCAGGTCCTCCTGAGCAAGTGAGCCCTTTTTCTGTGGGAAGAGGGGTGGCAGCTCCTGATCTGACCTATCGCTCAAATGGCCTGGCTTGGAAAAGTATGCCCAATAATCATATTTCTCTTTAAAAAGCTTGGATCAGGGCTCCCTGGGTAGCTCAGATGATTGTCTGCCTTTGGCTCAGGTCATGATCCCAGAGTCCTGGGATAGAGTCCCAGGTTGGGCTCCCTGCTCTGTGGGGAGCCTGCTTCTCCCTCTCCCTCTGTCCCCCGCCCCCCAACCCGCTCGTGGTCTCTCTTTCTGTCTCAAATAAACAAAAAAAAATCTTTTGTAGAAATTAAAAAAATATAAAAATATAAAAAGCTTGGATCACTGAGAAAATGAGGCAGCACCAAGAGCAGAAGTTACAGCATATGTTGAGGTTTCCTATGAAGTGAAGGGAGTGGTTGTGTCATTTATCCATTTTAAATCAGGGGTCCGAAGCAAGGAAGAGGATCCCCACCCTGGGATAAGGAATCCAGGGTTCCCAGTGGTCGTTACCCTCTATTCCCTTGAGGTTTTGCCCTTGGCTTTCTACAAGCCATTCTTTATAGTTTAATGATTTCACTCTCACATTCCTTCTCCACTAACTGCTCTAATCTGTAGCCAGCTGTAATGTGTTTCTTTTACTTGAAACCAAAGCGTCCCAACCAAATGGAATGGACAAAAACTGATTAATCATTATATACTTGAAATGCCTAACACATACGAGCAGATTCATTATTTGCTGAATAATTCATAAAATAAAACATGTGTAATGGATTAAAATTCCAATGAGGAAATAATTCACCATTTCAGACACATTTTTAAAACAACAAAAATATGGAGAATGGTTAACTTTGGTTCCTGTCTTATTCAGTAATAAGTTATAGTTAGGTCAAAAATATAAACATTTTAAAGGAGTCTGCTGGTTCTGTTTTTATGAAACAACTCTAAAAGCTTTAGCTTCTATACCTGAATATAAGTTGTTATTATGTGACATTGTTGTGGTAGTTTTAATTTATAAAAAATAAACCTTTGGTGAAATAAATTCTCTGAGGGCTGATTTGTATTTCTACTAAATGAAATAAGGATAGAAGTATGACTTTCTCCATTCTTGAGGAAGAAGGGAGTGCCTTATACTGAACATTGTCATGCATGGCAAAATTCTACACATTGGATTTTAAAATGCAAAGTTAACCTCCCAAATATTATATTTCAAAGCTCATTTTATTAGAGATTCAATATGTTGTTATGCAAGAAGAAATAGATACCCTCTTTACAAAATCAACATATTGTTTGTGAAGACTGTAATAGGGGCTATGTGAATATAATCACTTCCTAGTTATTCTTCCCAAAACTGATTCAGGAAAGATTTAGTTGATTTTTAAGTACAAAAACTCTATGGTAGGGGTGCCTGGGTGGCTCAGTGGGTTAAAGCCTCTGCCTTCGGCTCAGGTCATGATCCCAGGGTCCTGGGATCGAGCCCCGCATCGGGCTCTCTGCTTGGTGGGGAGCCTGCTTCCCCCTCTCTTTCTGCCTGCCTCTGCCTACTTGTGATCTCTCTCTCTCTCTCTCTCTCTCTCTCTGTCAAATAAATAAATAAATAAATAAATAAATCTTAAAAAAAAACAAAACAAAACTCTATGATAGTCACCAGAGGGGAACACAGAAATGAAAAGTAGGTGAACTATTAGTAATAAGAAAAAGATGTTGAAATTAATTAAGGAAGTAAAGTTCTTATCAGAGAATTAAAGGAAGAGGATATGTTTTTTATTTGAATCTCAGAGATTTAAATGGATTATGTTCAGCCAAGTGATGTTAATTAACCAAAGTCTTGATGTGATTTGGCATAATTTTATTTTGTCAAGTTTTATCACTTGTTTCTAGAAACAGAGTTATAGGTTGACTAGTGGCAGACTTTGGAGACAAACAAAAAAAAACATTTTAAACATTCAATGATTGATAAAACTGAAGAGAAAACAAAATCACAACTCTGACTTCAACGTAGCACTGGATGTAAGTAAACTTGGAAACAACAGCATGTTCCAAACTTCACATTTCTGCCATATCTTTTTTTTTTTAAGATTTTATTTATTTATTTGACAGCGAGAGAGACAGCAAGAGAGGGAACACAAGCAGGGGGAGTGGGAGAGAGAGAAGCAGGATTCCCAATGAGCAGGGAGCCTGATAAGAGGGATTGATCCCAGGACTGTGGGATCATGACTTGAGCTGAAGGCAGAAGCTTAAGGACTGAGCCACCCAGGCGCCCCTCTGCTAAATCTTCTTAATTGTGTTTAATTTATAATCCTTAGTTGCTCTGAGTCTCATGTAATAGCTAGTCAATGATAACAATCAATTGCCTTGGAGCCAACATGGTGAGAGAACAGCGTATCAGGAGAAAAGAATGACAAGGACAAATGCAGAGCAGAGTCTTTGGAGGATAAACTTTGTTGTGCCTCTTGTGGTAAGTTCTGAACAGACTCCACCTCAACTTGGGGAGACCTGATAGGCTAAGCCAAGTCATATCAGAACTTGAAAAGATTTCTGTTTGAAGTGCCTAGAAAGTTAAGGATCTGAACTCGCATCAGTCTTGGCTTTGCGATACCTGGCTCCCACCTGGATTTTCAGAAAGTCATCCTCTTACTGAGGGCAAGACATCAGATGACTGTAGGAGATACCATGACATTCGCTCACATAATGAGAAAAATATTTAACTCCTTCTCAATCACCTTTTAAGAAGAGAGTCTGATTTATATTATCTCAAGTTTTTAATATTCTTTAGCACTTGGTATTATTCTTTTTTAAAAGGGGTATGCAGCCTCATGCCTAGAGCATCGATAGGCAAAAAGATTCAGATAATATGTATATATTAGTATTCTGTATTTATTACATTCATGACAAGTGACACTGGTTTCCTGCTGATGACATAATATGAGGTGTACTTTTTAAGCATAAATGTATTTAATTTACAATAGTTAATTACTCAAAAAATTAAGAGAACTGATAGTCTAGGAGACACATGGACATGGCAAAATCAGGAGGCTCTTACACAAATTAGTGAAGTGTTGAGACATTGTTCTAAGCTGGGGGAAAATATGAGAGGATGTGCTGTAGATTTAACAGGACTCAGTCATCTAGAAGTCCCTGAACAGAAATGATAGACTCCTTCCCTCCATATATCTTCGGTTCGGTTGAAACAGCTTCTCTGTTAAGACAGTGTTAGGCAATTGTGATGATAGATGGTTTTAGCAAGGCTAAGCCAGCTGTTGCTTTTAATTCTGTGTATTATGAAAGCAGGGAGAGAGATGTTTGCTCTCTCTTTTATTTGTGTTAACATCGTAATAAAATATGGCCTGTTCTGTTGTTTATCTTTGACCTCTAGGTCAGTTGTATCTTTCCTACAAAGTTGTTCAAGGTGGTTATGTTTTCACTATTGGTACAAAAGGAAGGGGCAGATCCAACTTAGATGTCTAGTTTTGTTTTTATCTAGGTTTTTGGTTTTATTTTGGCTGTGTTTAATCAGGAATGCATATATGGGGACATAAGGAGTCTTCTTTACAATTAAAAAAATTCTCTTTATAAAGAAATAAACTTTGCTTTTTAAAATTAGTCATAATTTCATAATTAATTCCCTCTATTATATGTACCAAAATAAAACATATATGTGAATAAGAACAGAATTATAGGATATGATATGTTTTATAATAAAATTCTTATTCAGTTATGAATGTTTAGTTCTTTTTTTTCCCCAAATACTTTTATTTTATTTTTTCAGTGTTACAAGATTCATTGTTTATGTACCACACCCAGTGCTCCATGCCATACGTGCCCTCCTCAATACCCACCACCAGGCTCGCCCATCCCCCCACCCTCACCCCTACAAAACCGGTTAGAATGGCCAAAATCAACAAGACAGTAAACAA
>CM052898.1:93119091-93138216 GCA_028534135.1 Potos flavus | reverse complement strand
GCCAAACTGTGGAAAGAGCCAAGATGCCCTTCAACAGATGAATGGATAAAGAAGATATGGTCCATATATACAATGGAATATTATGCCTCCATCAAAAAGGATGAATACCCAACTTTTGTTTTAACATGGACCGGACTGAATGTTTAGTTCTAATTGTTCAGTGAAAAATTTTAACCATTAAATATTTTGGTAACAGACTCATGATTGTGTTATACTCAAATTGTCAGACTAAATCAAATAAAACTCAAATAATCAAATCAGGAAAGTAACATCAATATAGTAACTAAATAGTTAATTATATTGCCTCTTAAAAGCAAGAAATATTGTATTTGACAATTTTTGAATATTGCCCTATTTGGTGGTTTTAACAAATTTGTGGATCTTAAACTATTTGTTAATGGAGACAGAGTTTGAATCTATCACTTTTATTGGTAGATGATCTTAGTTATAAACAAACAAATGTTAGAAGCCCAGTAGATATTAGTCTATCTGCCACCTATTTCCTTCTCTCTGGAGTTATTCTAACTGCCTAGTATAAATATTCTGAACCATCTTCCCCCTTGGAGTATGTTCATTCTAAACCTGATCAGCAACCAATCTGCCTTTTGATCGATTACTCTTATTATTCTTCAATTCATTTGTTCATAACCTCATCTCTGCACAAGCTCAGTTATTTTGAAGGTTTACTGGACAGACTGGTGTGCTTGTGGCTGTATTTTCTTGAAACTCTTAACATTTTTGGCTTCACTATCATTGATGTTACAAATATGTTTTATTTTTTGGCTTTTGTTTTCCCTTAGAGCTCATCCCTTCCACACACTCTGCCAAGAAGCACTCCAGATTACCATCATTATGCTAGATATTTCAGCAAACACTTCTAGGAGGTTGTCAGTTTTCTTTCACAACATTATTGCAGCTTTGCTTTCGCTATCACATGCCTAACAGTCTTCTAAATCGGTTTGCTTCTTTTGAAATGCTTGTAGGAACTGAACACCCAAAAATAGTAGAGAAAAATCAATTTGTCTTTCCTCTGTGGTGTGTTGCCTTCTGCTGGTAGCTCATTTAAAGCAAGTAAATATCACATCTTAAAATAAATATTAAGTGCTGAAAGGAATTTAAGAAATGTTTCTCACATTTGAGCATTTGTGGACTATCAAGAATACCTTTGAAATTGACAAAGATTCTATGGATTGAAAAACTCTTACAGATTCAAAGCCTCTGCTTTAGGTTTTGGCTTCATGAACATGCCCAGTTATAAGGTCTTCATCTAAATGATCTACAAGTTGTATGTATAGTTAGATTATCATAATTATGAAAACAAAATACTTGTAAATTTTTCTGGAAGACTGGTGGACACTTAGATCTGTAGACCTCAGTTTGAAAAATACTAACCATCTCCTACACTATCATTTTACAGGTAAGAAATTTAAATCCAAAAAGGTGGAAGGGGCTTTGTCCACAATCAACTAAAAAGTTTCAGGCAAAAGTCTGGGTGAAAAAATTTTGTGTGTATGTGTATACATATGTACATGTGTGAGTGTATGTACATATAACATAGTTTGTGCCCACTTGTCTTTCTTTTGCTTCCAATCTGAAACAACATACTGTACTGTACTTAGAGGTTATGGTCATATCAAAACCGGGCACACTACTTGGGAAAATGACATTGCAATTAATTGTAGTGTTTGCATTTGTCCTTTATTCACTTCATTTGAGAATCCTTGTAACCATTCAAACATGGAAAACTAAAAACCAATTACCCCACCAAAAAGAAAATAAAAAAAACAAACCCCCTAATGCATGAAAGAACTGTGTGTAATATAAAATATAAAAGATATGGATTAAGTAATATAAAGCTGTCAAGTATAATACTGATTAACAATATTATAGTTTAGAAATTTCCCATTTGAATGCTCAAAATTTAAAAATTTATAATACATCAATATTGACCTATTAGTTGTCAAAGTAAGCCAGTGGAGAGTTATCACTGGACACATTTTATAACCTACAAATGCTGGCATTTAAAATCTAGGCAAATCTGGTGTGATATATTCAAAGTGATGAATGGGAAAAATCTGCAATCAAAAATACTCTATCTAGCAAGGTTATCATTCAGAATAGAAGGAGAGATAAAGAGTTTGCCAGACAAACAAAAATTAAGGGAGTTTGTGGCCACTAAACCAGCCCTGCAAGAAATATTAAAGGGGACTCTTTGGGTGGAGAGACTAAAAGTGACAGTATTAAGGCAGGAAGCACAAAAGCAGTAAAAATTAATATTTCTGTAAAAATCAGTCAAGGAACCCACACACACAAAAATGATATAAAATGTAATAACATACACCTAAAACATGGGGAGAAGAGAATGATGGGTTCAAATGTGGATGGCCATCAACTTAATACAGACCGCTATTTTCAGAAAAGATTATATACAAACCTAATGATAACCATATATCAAAAACCACCAATAATCAGGAAAAGAATAAAGAGAAAGAAATGTAACTACATCACTAAAGAAAATCAGCAAAACATGAAAGAGAGAAAGAAAAGAAAGGATCAGAGAACATCTCCAGAAATACCCATAAAACTAATAATAAAATGGCAATAGATACATATCTATAAATAATTACTTTGAATGTAAATGAACTTAATGCTCCATCAAAAGACATAGGATTTCAAAATGAATAAAAAAATAAGACTTATCTATATGCTGCCTACAAGAGACTCATTTTAGATCTAAAACTACTTGGAGATTGAAAATGAGGGGATGGAGGAATATTTATCATGCGAATCAATGCCTAAGGAAAGCTGGAGTAGCAATACTTATATCCAACAAACTAGATTTCAAAACAAAGACCATAATAAGAGACACAGAAGAGCATTATATAATAATAAAGGGAATGTTCCGACAAGAAGATATAATAATTATAAATATATATGCACTCAACATGGGAGTACCCGAATATATAAAATGATTAATAAATACAAAGGAACTAATTGATAATAACACAATAACAATAGAGGACTTTAATACCCCACTTACATCAATGGACAGATCATCTAAACAAAAAATCAACCATAAACAATCGCTTTGAAGGATGCATTGGACCAGATGGATTTAACAGATATATTCAGAACATTCTATCCTAAAACAACAGAATACACATTCTTTTCAAGTGCATATAGAAAATTCTCCAGATGAGACCACCTATTAGATCACAAAACAGGCCTCAAGGAATACAAAAAAACTGAAGTCATACCATGCATCTTTTCTGACCACAACACTGTGAAACTGGAAGTCAACCACAAGACAAATTCTGGAAAGACCACAACTCTGTGAAACTGGAAGTCAACCACAAGACAAATTCTGGAAAGACCACAAATACATGGATGTTAAACAACTTGCTAAAAACAATGAATTGGTAATCTAGAAAATCAGAGAAGTAAACAAAAATACATGGAAACAAATAAAAATGAAAACACAAAGGCTCAAAACCTTTGGGATGCAGGAAAAGCAGTCCTAAGAGGGAAGTATATAGCAATATAAGCCTACCTCAATAAGCAAGAAAAATCTCAGATAAACAACCTAACCTTGAAGGAGCTAGAAAAAGAAAAGAAAAAAAAACCCAAAACCAGTAGAGGGAAGGAAATAATAAAGCTTAGAGTAGGAAATAAGTGATATAGAAAAAAAATAGAAAAGATCAATGAAACCAGGAGCTGGTTATTTGAAAAAATTATTAAAATTGATAAACTTCTAACCAGACTTATCAAAAAGAAAAGTTAAAGACCCAAATAAATAAAATCACAAATAAGAGAGGAAAAATAACAACTAACATCATAGAAATACAAACAATTATAAGAGAGTATGAAAAACTCAATGTTTTTGGACAATCTGGAAGAAATGGATAAATTCCTAGAAACAGAAAACAAAACCGAAATAGGAATAAATAGAAGACTTGAACAGACTGATAATCAGCAGAGAAATTGAATCAGTAATCCAAACACTCCTAATAAACCAAAGTCCAGGACCAGATGGCTTCACAGACAAATTCTACCAAACATTTTAAAAAGAATTAATACCTATTCTTCGCAAACTATTCTAAAAAACAGAAGAGTAAGGAAAATTTTCAAAATCATTCTATGAGGTCAGCATTACCCTGATACCAAAACCACATAAAGATACCACCGAAAAAGAGAACCACAGGCCAATATCTCTGATGAACACAGATGCAAAAATTCTCAATGAAATACTAGCAAACTTAATCCACTAATACATTAAAAAAAATAATTTACCATGATCAAGTGGGATTTATTCCTTGGTTGCAAGCGTGGTTCCATATTCACGAATCAACCAATGTGATATATCACATCAGTAAGAGAAAGGATAAGAATTATGTGATCATTTCACTAGACACAGAAAAACCATTTGATAAAGTATAACATCCATTCATAATAAAAGCCCTCAACAAAGTATGTTTAGAGGTAACATACCTTAACATAATAAAGGCCATATATGGAAAACTCACAGCTAACATCATTCTCAATAGGGAAAAACTGAGAGCTTTTCCTCTCAAGTCAGAAACAAGACAGGGATGCCCACTCTCACCACTTCTATTCGACCCAATACTGGAAATCCTGGTTATAGCAATCAGACAACCTAAAGAAATAAAAGGCATCCAAACTGGTAAGGAAGAAGTAAAACTTTCACTATTTGCAGATGACGTGATACTACATTAAGGAAACCTAAAAGATTCCACCAAAACATTACTAGAACTGATACACAAGTCCAATAAAGTCACAGGCTACAAAATCATGTACAGAAATCTGTTGCATTTATATACACCAATAATGAAGCAGCAGAAAGAGAAATCAAGAAAAAAATCCCATTTACAATTGCACCAAAAATAATAAGATACTAGGGATAAACCTAACCAAAGATGTGAAAGACCTGTACTCTGAAAACTATAAAACACCAATGAAAGAAATGGCAGATGACAAAAGGAATGGAAAGACATTCCATGCTTATGGATTAGAAGAACAAATATTGTTAAAATGTCTACACTACCCAAAGTAATCTACACATTCATGCAATCCCTATAAAAATACCAATAGTATTTTTCACAGAGCTAGAACAAAGAATCCTAAAATTAGTATGGAACCACAAATGACCCCAAATAACTAAAACAGCCTTAAAAAAGCAAAGCAAAGCTGGAGTCATCACAATTCTGGACTTCAAGTTATATTACAAAGTTAGAGTAATTGAAACAGTTTGGTATTGGCACATAGATCAGTAGAGCAGAATGAAAAACCCAGAAATAAACCCATAATTATATGGTGAATTAATCTTTAACAAAGCAGGATAGAATATCCAATGGGAAAAAGAATGCCTCTTCAACAAATATTGTTGGGAAAACTGAATAGCTACATGTAAATGAATGAAACTTGACCACTTTCTCACACCATACACAAAAATAAACTCAAAATAGATTAAGGACCTAAATGTGAGACTTGAAACCATAAAAATTCTAAAAGAGAACACAGGCAGTAGTTTCTCTGACATTAACCATAGCAATTTCTTTCTAGATATGTCTCCTAAGGCAAGGAAAACAAAAGCAAAAATGAAGTATTGGGACTACATCAAAATAAAAGGCTTCTGCACAGCAAATGAAATCAACAAAAGTAAAAGACAACCTACAGAATGGGAGAAGATATTTGCAAATGTCATACCTGATAAAGGGTTAATATCCAAAATATATAAAGAACTTACCAAACTTAACACCCAAATAATGAATAATCCAGTTAAAAAATGGGCAGAAGACATGAATAGACCCTTTTCTAAAGAGGACATAGAGATAATCAACAGACACATGAAAAGTTGCTCAACATCACTCCTCATCAGGGAAATACAAATCAAAACTACAATGAGATATCACCTCGCATCAGTCAGAATGAGTAAAGTCAACAACACAAGAAACAACAGATGTTGTGTGAGGCTGTGGAGAAAGAGGAACCCTCTTATACTGTTGTAGGAATGCAAATGGTGCAGCCACTCTGGAAAACAGTATGGCGGTTCCTCAAAAAGTTAAAAATGTAACTACCCTATAATCCAGGAATCATCCTATGAGGTATTTACCCAAAGAATACGAAAATACTAATTCGAAGGGATACTGCACCCCAATGTGTATAGTAGCAGCATCTACAATAGCCAAATTATAGAAATAGCCCAAGTGTCCATCAATTGACAAATGGATAAAGAAGATGTTGTGTGTGTATGCATGTATATATATATTCCATATTCCATACATTATATATGGAATATCATTCAGCCATAAAAAAGAATGAAATCTTGCCATTTGCAAAAACATGGATGGAGATAGTATTATGCTAAGTGAAATAAGTCAGTCAGAGAAAGACAAATACCATATGATTTCAATCATATTTGGAATTAAGGAACAAATCAAACCAGCAAAGGGGGAAAAAAAGAGAAAGAGAGAGGTCCACCAAGAAACAAGACTCTCTACTATAAGAACAAACTGATGGTTTGTTCGTCCCCCAGAAGGGACGTGGCAGGGAGATGGGTTAAACAGGTGATGGGGCTTAAGGAGTGCACTTGTTGTGATGAGCACCGGGTGTTGTATGGAAGTGCTGAATCATTATATTGTACACCTGAAACTAATATTACACTGTATGTTAACTGGAATTTAAATAAAATAATACAAAAATAAAGTCTAGGCCAATCAAGGAATGATGACAGCATCAGCAGTGGCATCCAGATCTGGCTTGCCATGTCTCCATCACAGCAATTTCTAAGGACAACAGGCTACAGCGTTATTTAACGTGCGTCTTTTCCTATCACATAATACAAATCCATTTTATTTTGTAAAGGAATGATAAAGAAATGCTTTCAAAATCTATTCCCAGGACACTGAATGAATACAAAAAAGTCCTCGGCCAAATTGTCTCATATAGCATTTAAAAAAAAAAAAAAGATTTATTCATTTATTTGAGAGAGAAAGTGCACAGGAGCAGGAGGGGCAGAGGGAGAGGGAGAAGGAGCACAGAACAGCAGGAGGGGCAGAGGGAAGCAGACTCCACACTGAGCGGGGAACTGGATGCTGGGCTTGATCTCAGGACCCTGAGATCATGACCTGAGCAGAGACCTGAGCCAAAACCAAGAATCTGAAGCTTAACTGACTGCGCCACCCAGGAGCTCCTTATAAAGCATCTTTTTGACAATTGCTTCAGAGATCAATTTCTATGAAGTTCATTAAAATAAAAATATTTAAATTCTTGAAATATATATAGTTTATATAGTATTTTCATTGTTAAAAAGAATTTTAGGAATTAAGGGAATAATTTTCCTTCAATTTATTCAAAGACATTGGTTTTGAGGCATTTATTTATAACGTTAAATACTTTTTGTATGCTCAGTTGAAGAAGGCTGAAACATTTTTCTAAACCATTTTAAAATTTCAATGTTATAATAAAAAGTAGGTTAAACACTTCAGAGGGAATATTAGTGATTTGGAAAACAGGGCGAAATAAACTACAAGTCTCACATTTAAGAAGAAAAAAAGACTGAAAGAAATTCTTACTTCAAATGGTAACATGAATAATATATCAGAGGAGTAAGATTAGAATTGTAGAATGACTATTTTATGCACAGAGTGATAGAAGTTCCTTTTTGTCACCAAATTGTTGTTAACTCTTTCTGCTTTATGACACACACAAAATCAAAAATAAGATCCTGTTTTTAACAACATGATATTTGGATGCTTTCTATTAATTGAAAGACATGTTTTTCCTAATTTTGAAATTTGACTGTCAACGACTAAATACTGCTATTTTTTATAAACAAAATTAAAATTTTGAATGCTAAATCTGGTTAAGTCCTAGAGAAATACTTCCTACCTGCTATCTTTTCCTAGCTACACATTTTTCCAGAATGAGTTTTTTTGTAATTGTGACATCTTTTTTTAGTAACCATTTATTATTATTACTTATTTTCATCTCCAAAATTACTTTTCCAACCTTATCAAAATATTTCGGTTTGACATATGACCATTACTGTGTTAATTCATAAATTCTACATTTTCTCAGGCTTAAGTTCAAGTTCTCACAGTGTGTTCCATAGAAAATTGAAATCTTCTACTCTTCTACTCTTCCTCAAGGGTGCTCTAGAATGTAATTTGAAACGGGTTGTGTCTCAACTTCCACAGTTAATTTGGCTAACAGTGGCTTTTATCGATGGATTCCTAGGCACTAGACACCATTCCAAGCATTGTAAAGGTATCATAATATTTAATCCCCATATCAATGCTAAAAAATGTGCAAATTATTATTAGAACTTAAATATCTTTTAAAATGTCACAGTTACCAATTTGCAGAGTCTCCATTTTATCCCAGTCATTAGCTCCAAAATCTTCATCCTTTTTCGTAAGTTTCTTCTTCTCCCGCTCCCTGTACCCCTCCTCCCTCTTCTTCTTTTATTTTATTGAGGTATAATTGATATACAATATTATATTAGTTTCAGGTGTACAACATGGCGATTTGACACCATATACATTGCAAGATGATGACCACTATAAATCTAGTTACCATTTGTCATCTTACAAAGTTAATACAATATTATGGACTATATTTCCCATGCTGCATATTACATCCCTGTGGCTTATTTATTTTATAACTGGAAGTTTGTACTTCTTCATCAGTTTTGCCTTTTCACCAGTTTTGCCTTCTATCAACCTCCTCCCTTCTGGAAACCACTAATGTTTTGTTTTGTTTTGTTTTGTTTTTTAGATTTCACATAAAAGCTAACTCATGCAGTATTTGTCCTTTTCTGGCTTATATCACTTGGCATAATACACTCAAGGTCCATTCATGTTGTTGCAAATAGCAAGACTTCTTTCTTTTTTATGACTCAGTTGTATTTCAGGTGTGCATATCTCTGTGTGTGTGCATGTGTGCGTGTGTGTGTGTGTGTGTGTACCACATCTTTTTATCCATTTATCCACCAATGGACACAGGTTTTTTCTATATCATGGCTATTAGAAATAATGCTGCAATAAACAAGGAACACATATATCCTTTTGAATTAGTGTTTTTGTTTTCTTTTAGATCATTCTTGTTCAACCTTGCTCTACCTCTTGGTTTTCTCTTGAACCTTTATGGTCACTTAAACTGTCTGATTTATTCTCAATATGCCCCTGTTATTGTGGGTGTGCCAAGATCTCTCAGTGATCCAAGAGGAAGAATCATTTAGTACTGAGTTTCAGACCGGCTGGAAACCAGAACATTGGACAGCAGCTTTTAAAGTGTGCAAATATATGGTCCTGTGGGGCTGCAATCATAATCCTGCTGGTCTCCAGATCAGGTTTACCTTGGGCAACAGGTGCAAAAATTAGGGCTCCAGATAAATGTATATTCTCCTTTTCGGGAAGTCATATAGAGCTGTACTGAGTCCAAGGAGGTGTGCAGGGATGGCATCTCCCTGCTTACATTCCTTGGGAGTGCTTCCTTAGTTAGCCTCTACATGTGTGGGAAACCTGAAGCCTCAGGCTTAAGTGCCAGACTATGTAAATAGGACTTTTTCACCGGAAGACTGGGGATGTGTCTCAGTCTACTATTGGTACAGTGCTTTGGGGGTGGTGGCTTGCCAAGATCTGTCCTGACTGTCACAGTCCCATGGAGCTCTGGAACTCCAGGTCACTTGGCCACCAGGGAAGGTGACCCAAGGGCAGTCTTAGCCGGAATGGTTTACACATATACACTTGCCGGCTTCAGAAAGACAGTGGGAAAATGTCTTGACCTGTGGGCTCCAGCGATGCAGTGGGAGAGTGTTTAGTCTATGTGCAAGTACAGCTCTATGCTAGGAGCAGGAGGATGCTGCAAGGGCCAGCCCCCACCCGGTGACCTAGCAAAGCCGTTGGAGGGTGTTGCAAGCTTGCTGCCTGTGCTAGCAGGCTATGTGGACAGTGCCACAGTGACATCTGCCAGCATTTCTGTCTCTGAGGAGCCTCTGAGTGTCCTCCACTCCTGCAGCAACTGATTCTCCCTCACATATAGTCTAGGTGCTTTTCGAACTGCTATTTTTTTGCTGGGTTTAGGGCAAGCAAGGTCACATGTGAGCCTTTCAAGAGAGGAATATCCATTTTCCATAGCACTCTGGGATGCCCAGAAATCAGTCTCATTTGTTTTCCAAGTCAGACATTCTGGGGTATTGTCTCTCCAGTGCAGATCCCAGGGGTCAGGATGTTTGATGTGGGGAACCAACGCCTTCTCATTCCTTTGGGTGAGGCACCTGTCTGGTGAGACCCCTCCCCTACTGTGTATCACCACACCAACGGTGGGGTTTTGTGAGATAATGTCTCTCTGCATGGTCCTTTTAGCCTTGTCGTGGAGAGTGATTCATCTAGTTTTCAGATACTTTAATATCTGAAATATCAGATATGTTTCAGATATTTTGGGGGAAATGACCCATGTGTAGCTGTAGATGTGGTGTGTCCTGGGGAGAAGGTGAGTGCAGGATCTTCCTATGCCACCCTCTTGGACCCTCTCCCAAAGTCCTTATCCTCAATGTTCTGCTAATTAATGGGGGTGGGGGATGTTAGAGGTAACACTATAGGTAAATTTCACTTGAACAACTTCTTGACTTTCTGGCCTTTATTCTTTGTTGACCTAAGTGTATGTGTCATTTCTCTCTGATGCTGGACTCTACAGCCTCTGACATTAGGTTTCTCTGGCTATACTTGGTGTCATCAGTGACATAGATTAATTTTTAACATAATAAAACAAAATACTTGAGTGAATATTAGTATGTAAGACATCTAGTCTATAATCAAACCAACACAGTTCTTACTTGGCTGATTATGACGGTTGAATCAAGTCTGTCTGCTGTCCATCTTGACAGGTCACAGGTATTAAGAGCTGAAATAAATGAAAAAGAATACTGAAATTACTGTGATGATTTTCTATTTCTTCCATTTATCTTGAACTACTATATAAAGAAAAAATTGAATACTAGTTCATACTGATTAATGCACCTACTCACATCTCAATAGAATGTAAATTATTCTTCTCGGTGACCCTTTCACTTGCCCTTGATGAGCTTTCCTTTCCATTTACCAAATTTCCAAATAGTCTATTCCAAACTAACTTATTTTGGCTGCCTATTATGTGATTGGCATGTAGTTAGAGACTGACAATACAAATTTGAAGAGACATGTTCTCTGACTTTTAAGGAGCTTACATCTATGAGGACAGAGGCCAACAACAGAAATACAAAAAATAGCTGCCTTAATGGAGGTGAGTAGAGAGTAATGTTGACCTATAGGACAGATCCCTCATCAATCAGACAGGGGGGTTGAAAATAATTTAAAAAGTATTTGGGTACACTAAAGACAATAAGGTTGTAGGGATGTTTCTGAGAAAAGTGTGTGTGTGTGTGTGTTTGTGAGCGTGTGTGTGAGTGTGTGTGTGTGTGTGTGAGTGTGTGTGTGTGTGTGTGTGTGTATGTGTGTTGGGCGTTGGCACTCACACAGGGCCAACTTTAGCAAAATAGTTAGAAAAGCAACAGCTTTGAGCATCGGGACCCATTTAAAAGACAAACTGGTGAAACAAAAATTAGATAACTCATTCACAGATGTCACTAAGCAGTACTTTTTCAATTACCTTTCACATTCCTGCTGCCAGCATACAATCTCTCCACTGAAGGCTTCTTTTCCTTTCTCCTCATAGCCAGACATATCCTTCTGTGTGTTGGCAATCCTTTGCCCTCCGATCTCCCCCTGGTTCCCTACCATTGCCTCTGGGACTATGCTGCCCCAGTCATCATTCCCATTTCTTCAACATAATGCTATTTACTGTTTTTTTTTTATTTTATAAAACTCACATAAATATTTATGCCTCTCCTATACTGAAATATAAAAATACAAAACTCACTATCGTGTCTCTATTTCCTTTTTATCTGACCCTTTATTTCTCTCTTTCTCTCCCTGATGAAGCTTCTTGAAAGACTATATATGATCACTGCTCAAATTTCCTCAACTCTCCTTTACTCTTCACTTATCATGTCCTACCATTCTATAACTTCTGCCCTCACCCAATCAGTACAAATGTCCAAGTTCATGAGGCATTCTTTCAATAGTTCAGGATTCCTGCATTATCTGGTACTGCCAGCTCCATCTTCTGTCTAGATATCCTCTTCTCTCATGATTTCCCTCATATCTCTGGCCATTCTCAGTGACTGGAAATGACAGACTCACACATTCCCTCACTATTTTAAAACAGCCTCCTGCCAGCACTCTCTGAGTCACCCATACTAGAATGCTGGCCCTTAGAACCCCCTTGGACCTAAGCATCTGGGCCCCTGTCCAGGGCCCCACACTTCCTCGGGCTGTCTTCTTCACCAGAGGGCACAGAGCCACAGAACAAAGAGGCGTGTCTTTCCTTGTAGACCACACTCCCAGTACTCTGGATTTGGAGCTTTGAACAGAGTTTTTTTCTACCTTTAGTCTATTATCCTCTTTATTATAATACCCCACATGAAGGAAAGGTACTAAATTTCTTATTTCCACATAAAAACCGAAGTATTTTTCTGGAGTTCATTTTGATCTGAGAAAGGGATAGAAATGTTGGAGAAAAGAAATGAAAGGGAGAAGACAACTCTTGTTTAGTTTTATACTGTTAGCTGGAGACAATCTGAAGAAAGCAGACTGTACCTTAACTTTTCAGTAAAGAGAAACATTAGAGTCTTTCCACCTTTATCTGGGGACATTGGGAAAGCAAACTTGGAAAAGAATTGCTTGAGTCTTGAAGAAAAAAATAAAACATTTCCAGCAATATGTTGGCAAATTCACAACACAAAAAGACTTTTATATTTGCTAAGGAGCTTAATATTCATCATGTAAAAAGAATTTCTAAGTTCTGTCACAGTGGTAGGGTCAGAAACTCTTACAACTTTTGTAACAAAAATATTTGAAATTCCAAATAGTAATAAACTTTTATTTAGACAGATTTCAAAAACTCCATTAATTCGTGTTGCTTAATAAAGTAATTTTAGAAGCACGAACGTGATATTTAATTTGTAAATCATGAAATGAGAATAGCTAAGCATATCACTAAAGTGAGTTTTCCAACATATCACACTTACCATTACTATCCAAATACCAACCACTATGGATATAAAATAAGCCTCTTCATGATTCTGGCTATCCAGTTAGAATTATTCTGTGTCCACTATGTCAAAGATACCAAAACTGGACATTCCAAGTTGGTGAGTGATTTCAAGATTCTTGGGAAAGAGGAGGAAGACATTTACTGAGAAGCTGAGTTGAATTTGGCAAGAATCATATAAATTCAAACCAGAATATTTTCCTAAGCTCTTGAGATTGCTTGCTAGCCTTGGCTGCTGCTGGAAACATAATTAATCATTAGAACCTTTTAGAGTCACACAAAATCTAGATTTTGGTTACTATTTAAGTTCCAGAATTTCTTCCCTAAACAATTTTGGGAACTTTCTTGCAGCTGAAAGTTTGGAAGTCATAGACATTCCCTGACTGGGTGACTATTCTTTTTAAATGTAAGTGAACCTTTAAACCTTAACCTTAACCTTAAGAAAAAAAATCTAATATTTGGGTTCCTGTTAGGCTCCTGTGACAGTTTTCTAGTCTTCTTGAGTGTGGTGCTCCTGATTGCCATTTTTGCTCTCATTTTTGGCCATCTGCTGTGCATTTAAGGGAATATGCCCCCTTTACATTAAACACACCACCACCCTTCTTTGGAGAGCACTGTACTACTCACCATGCATATCTTCATCTAATATATTTTGGTATATAATGTAGGAGGCACTTGCTTTTGGCCATTTCTTAGAGGTCTGTATGAATCTTTTATACTATCTCAAATTACTAGGGACTTTAAAAGAAATGGTACTGGGATAACAAGCTGAAAAAAGTAAAGTTCAATCTATCTCTCACCATTTATTAACAGAAATTCCAATCAGAACTAAGATGTGGAGCACCCGAGTGGCTCAGTGGGTTAAAGCCTCTGCCTTCAGCTCAGGTCGTGATCTCAGGGTCCTGGGATCAAGCCCCACATCAGGCTCTCTGCTCAGCGGGAAGCCTGCTTCCCCCTCTCTCTCTGCCTGCCTCTCTGCCTACTTGTGATCTCTCTCCCTCTGTCAAATAAATAAATAAAATCTTAAAAAAAAAAAAAAGAACTAAGATATAAGTGTACAAAGGAAACCATGAAAGTACTGGAAGAAACTGAGTGAATTCCCCTATAGTCATGGAAAAGGCCTTTCTAACTATTAAAGTCCAGAAGATATAATTTAAACATTGGTAAATTACTATTTTAATGAAGAAAAATTTTTTTAAAAACCCACTTCATTATGGCCAATTTTTGTATGAAAGACAAAGATAAATGGGGAACAAAATTTGCACTTCCTTCCACCAAGGCCTAATCTCCCTAGTATAGGAAGAAATAAAAAAGAACAAAAATCCAATTAAAAACTGGCACAAAGGAGCTTTTTTGATTCTAAAACTTATTAAGAGGAGCACAGGGGGTGCCTGGGTGGCTCAGTGGGTTAAGCTTCTGCCTTTGGTTCAATCATGATCCCAGGGGCCTGGGACTGAGTCCCAGATTGGGTTCCCTGCTCAATCCCTGCCTGCTTCTCCTTCTGCTTGCTGCTCCCCCCGAAAGATTATTTTCTGTCTTTTATTCTCTTTTTAAATTTCTTGAGGAACCTCCTACTGTTTTCCACAGTGGTTGTACCAGTTAACATTTCCACCAGCATCATATCCCTTTTCTCCACATCCTTGTCAGCATTTGTTATTCTCTTGTCTTTTGGAAACAGCCATCCTAACAGGTGTGAAGTGATTTCTCATCATGGTTTTGATTTGCATTTCCCTGATGATTAGTGATGCTGAGCACTTCTCCATGTACCTGTTGGCTATTTGTACATCTTTGGAAATAAATGTCTATTCAGATCATTTGCCCAATTTTTAAGAGGGTAATTTATTTTTTTGCTATTGAGTTGTATGAGTCCCTTGTATATTTTAGATAATAACTCCTTGTGTATGTAGTTTATAAATATTTTCTCTCATTTCATTGATTACGTTTTCATTTTGTTGATGGTTTCCTTTGCTGTGCAGAAGATTTTTAGTATGACATAGTCCCACCTATTTATTATTGCTTCTGGTGTATTTGTTTGTGGTGTCAAATCCAAAAAATCATTGCTGATTTATTGCAACATTATTCACACTAGCACAACAGTCACATGGCTATCTATCATCTATCTATTATCTATCTATCTATCTACCTATATTATAACTGAATATTATTCAGCCTTTAGAAAAAGAAGGAAATCCTGTCATTTGCAACAACATTGGATGAACCTGGAGTGCCTTATGCTGAGTGAAATAAGTCAGACGAGAAAACAGTTGCTGCATGGTATCACTTATATGTGGAATCTTTTTTTAAAAAAATTAAACTCATGTCTGGGTGCTTGGGTAGCTCCTATGGTTAGGCATCCCATTGGATTTTGGCTTAGGTCATGATCTCATGGGTCATGGGATCTAGTCCCACATTAGCCTCTGTACTCAGCGGGGAGTCTGCTTAAAGATTTTCTCTCTGTCCCTCCCCCTGCTCATGCATGCTCTCTCTCAAATAAATAAATAAATCTTTAAAAATCAAGCTCATGGAAACAGAGTAGAAAAGTGGTTGCCAGGAGTTGGACAAAATAGGGAAAGGATGATAAAGGGTACCAAATTTAAGGTATAAGATGAATAAGATCTGAGGGTCTGAGGATCCAAAGTATAACGTGTTGACTATAGTTGGTAATGCTGTCTTGTATAACTGGAATTTACTAAGAGAGCAAAACATAAATGCTCTCACAACAACAAAAACAAAAGGTGAATATGTGAGGTAATGGATGTGTTAATTAACTTGTTGGGGGAAATTCTTTCACTATGTATATATATATATATATATATATCAAATCATCACATTGTATGCTTTAAATATATGATAATTTTATTTGCCAATTATACCTCAGTGAAGCTCGGAAAAAAAACTATTTCTTTTTTTTTTCTAAGATTTTATTTATTTATTTATTTGACAGAGAGAGAGAGATCACAAGTAGGCAGAGAGGCAGGCAGAGAGAGAGGGGGAATCAGGCTCCCTGCTGAGCAGAGAGCCCGATGCGGGGCTCGATCCCAGGACCCTGAGACCATGACCTGAGCCAAAGGCAGAGGCTTTAACCCTGGGCACCACTCAGGCGCCCCCCAAAAACCTATTTCCTTAACAAGTATTCTTACTTTAAATGCTGCTCCTCTCCACACCCTAGAAGGTTTTTGTTATTGTTGTTGCTGTTTTTGTTTCCTTTTGACAACTGCAATGGGTTTTCACCAAATCCCTGAAAGACAACCCTTCTGTGTCCTTCTTTCCTGCACATTAAGGTTTTACTTTATAGGAGAGACAGAGAAGGAGGGGGAGAGAGAGAGAGAGGCAGAGTGAGAAAAGGTAAGGGTCTTGGTCAACTTACATCATTCTTCTGCAACAGCTGTTCTTCTCCTCCCAGGATTACGCCACATGGGAAGCATTTGCAGGATTCTCCCCAGAATGTGCGTGCATGTGTGTGTGTGTGTTTATCTTCAAAATATTACAGTTCTAAGCGGGTTGTCTTTGAGATAACTTTCACTGCATGAGTTGAAAGCCCTAGTGAAGTCTATCTAACTAATCCTATGTTTCATTTACACGATGCCAAGAAGGAAGAGTAAAATTCAAAAGCAATGAAGAAAAAATGCTAAGGTCAGTAGACTTCAGCTGGAATTCTAGCAAGGCGCATTCTTGTCTTCATCACTTGGAGTCTAGTTCAATTCCAGTGTAGTTAAAAGTTTGTCATGTGCCAGAGATCAAGAAGCTGGAGTTCTGAGACGCCTGGGTGGCTCAGTTGGTTAAGCGGCTGCCTTCAGCTCAGGTCATGATCCCAGGGTCCTGGAATCAAGTCCCACATCGGGCTCCTTGCTCAGCGGGGAGCCTGCTTCTCCCTCTGCCTCTGCCTGCCACTCTGCCTGCTTGTGCTCTCTCTCTGTCAAATAAATAAATAAAATCTTAAAAAAAAAAAAAGAAGCTGGAGTTCTGTGTAGGATCAACATATAGAAAACTAAATAAGCCCTCTTCTGTTCAATCATAGTTTATGTAATAAAAGTATTTATTGTTTAAAATATGTAAGTTTGTATTATGCTTACAATTTTAAAGATGAAGTAATTGAAACATAATTAATAGCTGTATGAAGAAAGGGAAAGTTCTTAGACTATTCTTGAGGCAATAATTTCATTTATAATGAAGGCATGTTAATACATATCTAATAGGGTTGATGTTTGAATGAAACTCCTAATGAATATAAAGAACTAAGCAAAACTCTTGGCATCTAGGAGGTCCTTGATAAATGGTAATGTTACAATTACTGTTATCATTGTACATATTTTTATTATTAACATTTCGGTAAGAGAGAAACATGATCAAAATTCATGCCCAGATGAATCTGACTTAACCATCCTCCATTTAAAAAAATTTACCCCTTGATGCTGCCTACACTGCTGGATTGAAATATAAAGTGGAGCAATTTAATGAATGAGCCCTAAGAAAGGCTCCGGCAAACTGGGTGGCAACATAGAAAAAGGCAAGACTGTACAGTTCAGAAGGTGTTGTAGAATAAAGGCATGATGACCAGTGGGAATCACATTGTTTATTATTACTCTGTTAAAAATGGAGAAGAGATAATGCATTCTGAGTGGAATTCTGTAAATTAAAGAAGTATAGCTTTACAAAGATATTAAAAGTCTTCGTTGATTATTTTCCACACTGTCCACCTGAACTACACTCTCCCTTTTAGATAATGCACAGTATGTACGATTCAAGTCAGTCAGGCTTCCAAAAGTGAACTGATGGGAAAAGTCTCCTTCTCATCTGTGAGCAAATATTGAATACAGAGAAGCATGGTGTACAGGGCAAATAGGTTTAAAAAGAACTTTGCTCACTAGGAAAAGGACATTTTTCCCTTACATGGATCTAGAGAACTAAAGCAGGAAATAAAAATGACATATCAGAACACCATATACAACAACACTGTAAAACTACTGACATAAGAGCTTGTCCATGAACTAAATTCTTACTTTTTCTGATATTCAATTTCATTCATATTCAAACAAATTTCACCCAGGCTGGAGAAATGTATGACTTCCAATCTCGTAGCTATGAATAATTTTCCCAAATATTAATAGAAATGCTTTTAAAATTTAAATAATAACTAAAATCTGAGATCTTATTTTCTGTGACTCAGTTATGTGTTAATATTTAACTATGTTCCTAGTAGTAAATTAAAGCTTTTCTCACATGGTTGGTAAATGGTTGCGATTTGAGGGTTTATGATTCTCACAAAATTCATCTCAGTTTTTCAATGAGTACTTACCTTTCTTTCCAAGGATTCAGAAATCTGCTCAGGCACTTCTCTGTATTCAATATCTGCTCACAGATGAGCAGGAGACCTTTTCTGTCAGCTCACTTTTGGAAGCCTGACTGACTTGAATCTTACATACTGTGCACTATCTAAAAGAGAGTGTGGTCCAGGTGGACAGTGGGGAAAATAATCAACAGTACTATAGTGGATATTGGAAATGACCTTAGAGAAAGGAAACCATATGAAAGGGGTAGCATTTACTCCTGTCAATCTTCTCACCCCATCTAGGAAAAGTAGCTGACTCTAAGAATCTGTTTATCAAATTGTTCTCATTAGTTGTTGATGGAACACAGGGATTTAATTTAACTAAGGCAGTTTATTGCGGTAGAAAGACACAAGGCTAACACTGACGTAAAGCCTGATGCATGCACATAAGCCATTCAAAATAAAGCAATTATTAATATTGTAATGTAGTGCCTCAACCTGGCAGGGCCACTGGTTGTATGACAGGAAGCAGGAGAGAAATGGACTTGGAAGTGGACACACTGACTACTTCCTTCATGGCCTGACCCACTTTGGCAATTTTCTTTCAAAAATTAACCCTTTAGTTATGGGTTGATTTCTGGATTATTTTATCATCTATTTTTTATTATTTATTTATTGACTAGTTG
>CM052898.1:93095767-93118591 GCA_028534135.1 Potos flavus | reverse complement strand
GAGACAGAATAGTCTGGCAGCAGCAATGATCAAGGAAAACACTTACCACACATTCAGCTACTCTGGTATGATTAACGTGGGAAGAATAGAGGAAGCATGGTCCTCAATTAAGTACTGCATCTCTGATGAAAGTTAATGGAAGGCACAGATAAAAGCTTCAGGATGTTGCTTGTGATGATCCTTGAATTCCAGAAAACACAGTGGAAAGGTAATAGAAATTGGGAAGAGGTTGGGAAAAGGACAGAATCAGGGACAGGGAATGACTAACAGAAATTAAGGTGTGGAACAAGGGGGAAGTGACGACTGATGTAAAGAGGGGTAAAGAGCAATTAAAACAGCCAGTCCTGGCAACTAGGATCCAAGAAGGCATGTGATAAAGTAGGAACACCTATAATTATTCATCCTATTTTATGGCATAAAAACCAAAGTAGGAATCTGGAGGGACTTTCATACCAGAAATTTAATTTCTGGGAAATAACAGAATTCCTTTGTTGCTGTTCCTTTGTTAGTTTATTGCTCCTTATGACTACATTCTCAGGCAGAAATTCTGGGAAAACACAGTACAATTAATACCAATTTGCTGCATCGTTATTATTTATGTAGTTTTAATAAGGTATATTATGTCATAACTCATGTCCATGTTTAAATGTATCTTACAATTCCAAATTAAAACTATGTCCCCACCTAGTAATTAACATAGATTATTTTTATTGATGGGAAAATGGTTTAAAGAAGGTGAAAGAGTGAGACATTGAGATGCAAGTAAAAAAGAAAAAAGAAAGCCCTCTCCAACTGAGTATAAAAATAACCCGATGATGCTCTGTTGGAAACCACGGGCATGATTCATTTGTACATCTACCTCCTATATTATATGACCCCAAACATTTCTATTTTTCATACGTAATTTAAACCATTTACTCCTACAGAATTTGTGGCCTGGCAGTTGCCTATCCATTTCTCACTTATGGTTTTACTTGAAAGACTACTAGCTTTGTTTAGGATGATGTGTCCAGGTTAAAAATTATGACTCCTCAAGCAACCATGACAGTGTCCACATGAAATGCGGTTTTGTAAAATGAGACATAAAATGAGAAATATATTGGCTAGGCTTCCAGGATGCTCTTGTTTTTCTCGATAAAAACAGAAATGAAAGTTTGTGGTTTTCCCATCCCACAACCAACACCTCTTTCTGCCTGATAATAGTTGAGCAGAAAGGTGAAGATTTGATTTCGGGGGGCTGTGAGAAGCCACCATACTAGTCCTAGGCTGCATTCCTCAGTGTTTCCACAAAATTATCAAGGTTATATGGCATACAGTCACTACAGTTTATCCTCCATGTTCTAGCTTATAGACTAAATGTTTGTGTCTCCCTAAATTTCATATGTTGAAGCTCTACCCTCCCATGTGATGGTGTTATGAGGTGGTGACTTTGGGAGATAATTAGGAATAAGTGAAGTCATAAGGGTAGAACTCTCATGAATGAGATTAGTGCTCTTATAAGAGTCATGAGAAAGCTTGCTTCCCCTCCCTGCTTTCTGCCAAGTGAGGATACAATGAGAAGTTTGCATCTGCAGTGCAGAAGAGGACTCTCACCAGAACTTGACCATGCTGACTATAGGAGCCTCCAGAACATTAAAAAGTAAATTTCTATTGTTTGTAAGTCACCCATTCTATGGTATTGTGTTATAAGAGCCCATGCTAAGACAGTTTGAGAACATAATTTAATTTCAGTTTTCCTTTCACTAGGCCCATATGGACATAAGAACTTTCAGAGATTCAAATTTTTCAATTCGGTTTTATTATTTCTTCCATATTGTAAGCTTCATTCACCACTACTACATTGTGGAGCTGTTGTCTCCTACCTCAGTCTCCCTAATTTGTCACAAGAATGGAGCTGCTTTTCCTTGAGGTGCCTAAATGATCTTTGGCATTAAATTTAGTACCTAGCACAGGAAAAGCCTTGTATTAAGAGGTGAATTTTGTAGTGATAGAGAAATGGCATTATACTGAGGCAAATACTTTGATAGACAGTTGGCACATAATTCGTATTAATGCCTACAAAAGAGCATTTCCCAAAGCTCTAAATCCATGCCAATTGAAGCTCTGGCATTTCACGAGCTAGATGTGTTTAAAACTTTCTTCTTAATAGTAATAGTGTAAGCAATTGCAAAACTAGGGCTGTTAATTACAGCTATAAGAAATGAATAACAGCAGTAAGAAAAAAAAATATACAGGAAAGTAAATATTTTCTAAGGTACAGGAGTAAGTAAACAACATTTAGGATAAGAAATAAAGAATCTGATTTATTTTCTTCCTTTTTTTAACATTCAAATGACACCATTTAATATTTATTCCAATGACATAATCAGAAATCTTCTAGACCAGAGAGAACAAGTGTGTATTAGCTTTTACCCTCATACCTCTTTTTTTTTTTTTACCCTCATACCTCTTAAGAAAGCTATTATACAAAGTTACCAACTACTACAAGAAAGGTGAAATATAAATTATTTTTTAATTTAAATTCAATTAATTAACATATAATGTATTATTGGTTTAGAGATAGAGGTCTTATATAATATCTAACGCTCATTACCTTACATGCCCTCCTTAATGTCCATCACCCAGTTACCCCCTGATTAAAAAAAAACAAACAACATGATGGCTATGAAGACTTAGAAAGGTCACAAGTGATAAACATTAACTCAAACATAACCCTTTGATTCTCACTAGTTTGTTTCCTATTCTGAGGCTTATATATTTTTATGCACCACTCCTCAGATTTTTACTATAGATTTTCACTTAGCCAATTCATATACTGGTTTTCTATTCTATATCCAATTTCAGGTCCATAATAGGAAAACGCTCCATGGAATCCATCCTCAATGTGGTTATGGGTCACCGGAACTCCAGCATTCCAAAGTCGGGTGACATACATAATTCCATCATCTCTTATGACATCATATTGACAGGTGATGACATAGGTCAAGGGTAAACTTCGCAATTTGTTGTCATCAGCCAACAAGGGGGCTGCCCTCACATCTAGAAACCCTGGATATTTTTTAACCAGCTCAGAACTACCATAAGTTGGACTGTTATAAACATGTCCTTTCTTAAACTTCTCAGGGAACAGAGAACTCCAATTAACAAATTTGAACAGATGGCTTTTGATTCCACTGGCACATGTTGATTGAAGAGCATAGCTTTTTCAAGTGATCTGTCCATGGTGAAGTATTCGCTCCACAACCTGACTGTCGTTGATTTGGACAGAATTGGAAAATGTGAACTTTCCCGATATGATGGTAAATCCATATCAAGAGCCTGAAGGGCAGGATAAATTAAAGACTGGGCCTTAAGTTTGATCTTGACATCTGGGTCATCTATGAGCTGAAAATAATACAAATGAATTGCTCAAATAGTAATTTTCATTTAAAAGATATTTTTTATTTAAAAACAATAGATCGATATTAGATAAATCCAGAATCTCAAAAAGATAATCAGAAACAACAAAAAATATACCTGAAAGAACTTTCTAATTTTTGATATTATATTGAATATTAGATGTGTCTATACTTAAATCTTATGAATATAAACTGATTTGTACTACTTTCCTCATGAATGGAGAAAGAGACCATCTAATCTGTGATTAAAAAGTAAAATATCTACCCTGACAACTAGGAATGGCAATCAGAGTAAATACTTTTTTTTTTAATAAAAAATTTACGTATATATATTATTATATCAACAGGCATTAACATTTAAAGAAAGATCACATAACCAGGAATTCTAATTTGGCTTTGATACTAAACAGATAAATCCCACGCAAAAGTCTAATTTATTTTAACATTTATGTTTTTTAAATATTCAAATCACATTAGTGCATTAACACATATTTATCTATAAATTAATATGCATATATTTGGGGCATACTAGAAGTTTTTTATTAATAGGATACACGACCAAAAATGTTTGCAGACCAGTAATATTGAGCATCAGAGTTTAGCAGATGTTTTTATGTACATTTACTTGGTCTTGCAACATTGAAATGGCCTACTGTTTCTCATAGGTTAATTAACTTCTTTTTTTTAACTTTTTTTTTTACTTAAATTCAAATAATTAACATATAACATATTATTTGTTTCGGGGGTACGGGTCTGTGATTCATGGTCTTATATAACACCCAGTGCTCATTATCAGTGCTAATTAACTTCTCAAAGTGTGGTCTCTGGACCCCTAGCATCTGCATCATCTGAGGATTTATTAGAAATTCAAATTCTTGGGTCCTCACCCAGACTTACTAAGTCTGATAGGGAGGAACCAGCAATTTGTGTTTTAACGAGTTTCTCACGTTATTCTCATGCATGCAAAAACTTGAGATCCGCTAGTATGGGTCACAAATAGTAACTATTAAAGCCATATGTACTCTGATGTTTCTGAGTAAAGTATAATGTCTACATTGATGTCTATTTCTAAAACTTAATATAGAATTGAAGAAACAGAGTACTCTTGACATTTTTCCTTGGTATACATATGACATTTTACACACACACATACACACACACATACACACACACACACACACACACACTAGCAAAAGCAAATGGCAGCATTCTTTATTTATTTCATTGCATTTAAAGCACAGTTAGTAAGTAGATCTAGTTAGTAAAATAATTCCATTACCAGATTGTTTTATGTAAAAATAATTGTTTTATGTTGGGAAAATGTACTGAATTTAAATAATCATTTCAGTGTTTTGTCTCATGTAAGATTACCACATTCCATTTAGCTCAATATCTAGTATGAAAAACACTGTTTATATTTGTAGAAGTATGGTAATAACTAAATAAGTAGCTAACAGGTGGCCAATTTCAGATTGAGTTAGAAGAAATACAAAAATATTTTACATTTCACCAATAAATTGAACTTGCTAAAATCTATAAACATATAGATTTTTTAAAAACTGCCTTTGTAAGTAAATATAATACACATAAATCAAGTATAGAACTTCATAAAACAGAAATGTAAAATATAACTACGTTTAAGGATTGAGAGTTTCCCATATACCCTGAATTGACCACACACACTTCTTCCTCCCCAGTAGGACTGCACACCCATCTTCCTCTTTATCCTTCATTCTATGGAATTCAATAGTGTGTATTTCTTTAAAATTATACCATTTAATCAACATAGTTTATCTAGTTAAGGATGTTCCATCTATTCCTAGGGAACAAATACTATTATTGTGATTTTTACTAAATGCTTTTTCTGCATCTAGTAAGATGATACATGATTCTGCTTCCTTTATCTATTAATGTGATGAAATTCACTAATTTTTATAAAATATGCTTTTCCTTGCATTATTAGCAACTTAGTCATGGTGTATATGTGTGTGTGTGTGTGTGTGTGTGTGTATATAAATACACATACATACATACATGTATATATATGTGTGCATATATATAATATATATACATTTTTTCTAATACGTTATTCATGACACTAATACCTTAGTTTTCTGAGTGTGATTGGCCCATTGTTTTCCTTCCTGAAACTGTTCTTGTTAAATTGGTCATAAAGATCGTGCTTCTCTGAAAATAATTAAAGAGTGTGTAATTTTTTTCCTATTCTCTGGAATATTTTGCATTTATTTCAAGTGATTTCTCCTTGATGCTTGATGTAAATTGCCAGCAAGATTTCTTACCAGGACTGTTCTTTGTTATTGATTTGATTTGTTTAATTGTTATAAAATGGCTCAGATTTTCATTTCTTCTTGTGTCTGTTTTGCAAGTTATATTTTTCTTGGGATTTGTCTGTTCAATTTAAATATTATTAAATATTTTTTAACTTCAAAGTTTTTCAAAATATGTCCTTCAAAGACTACAATGTTCATTCTTAACTTATCAAAGGCTAATTCTTTCTCATGTTGATGGGTCTGCAGTATTGTCCCTTTTTCAATCCTGATGTTAATTATTTATGCCTGATTTTGTTCTTCATTTGTCTTTCCAGAGATTTAAAGTTTTTATTAGTCCTTTCAAAGAATTAACAAATTAACTCTTTGCTTTTTGTTCATATTTGCTGTAAGCCTGGTTTTGAGTATCATAATTTCTGTTCTTTCCATTACTATTATCTTCCTTCTATTTTTTTTTCTTGAATCAGATGCTTATTTCAGTCTTTCTTCCTTTCCAATCTATCTTTTCAAAGAAATACAATTTCCTAAAAATATCGTTCTAAATGTGGGGAAGGTGGGGAACATATACAAGATACATATTCTATTAAGTAATGGGTTACTATTAGTTACTATTACTATTAAAAATACCTAATGTAAAAAAAATACCTAATGTACTTTTCATATTTCCATACAAAGAAGGATGTTTTCTTATTTGCCTTTTTCCTATTGATTTCCCAATCATTGCATTGTGGTTAAGAGTCCAAATGTGTGATTTAAAGTCTGATTTTTTTGAGACTTGCTTTATGGACCAGTACTTCGTCAAGTTTTTAAAATGATCACATGTATTTGCTTGTTTCCCTGTTTTTTACAGGTCCACTGAGTTAAATGTATTGATCATTATTCCAGTTCTCTATACCCTTATTATTATTCTTGTCTGCTTTCTTAATTACTGAAAGAAGTATTATTAAATCTCTTATTATGATTTTGAACATGTGTGTTTTCCCCTGTAGTTCTGTTAATATTTTCTTCATACATTTAAGGTCATGTTATTAAAGCCATACAGATCTAGAGTTGTCATATTTTCCTGGTGATTTAACCTTTTTTGTAATGATGTGATCATCTTAACCTACCGACAATTCTTTTAGATGTTATTTCAGGATATACATCTTCCGTCCATTTACTTTCAAATTTTCTGCTTACGTGTGTTTCTAATCTGACAATCTTATTCCTACAACAAGATTATTTAGACCACTAATATTTACTCTAATTAATAAAATAGCTGATTTTGATCTAACTTATTTTGTGAGTCCTCCTTCTTCTCTGTTTTCTCTATTTTTGACTTCTTTCAGATTGGTTGACTTTGTAATTATTCTATTTTTTTCCTGTCACAGTTTATAAGTTATACCCTATTTTTATTCTTTAAATGATTACCCTAAAAATTATAATGTGTATTCGTAATGTCCCCAAAACAAATGAAATTATCAAAAGCCAATTCTAAGCCTTTATTTTCTTCTTAGATGATAAAAGGAGCTTATAAGACTTAAAATCTGCCCTCCCCTCCACTCCTGAATTTATGGTTTGTTTTTCTTAAACTGTAATTCTATATATCTTATTATTTTAAACTATCTAAGGTTAAGATTTACACACATCTTACCATATTCTTGCTTTTTGCTTCTTTCTGTATCATAAACTTTTATCTGCATTTTCATTCCATTTGAAACATTTATTTAAACCACCTTTTAGTGTGTTCCATTTATAGCAATTTTCTTAGTTTTGGTTTATCTGAATGTGCCTTTATTTCTCCCTTATTTATAAGTAATATTTTGTGCATCATAGGATTTGACTGACAGTAAAAATTGCTGCACTTTGATAATATTCCACTGACTTAGAATTGCATTCTCATTATTAAGAAGCAAGCTGTTATTATGACTTGCACTTCTGTGAAGGTATTCTTTTTTTCTCCAAGATTTCCTCTACTTCATTTCTTTCTCATATTAAAAAAAAAATTTAAGTAATCTCTACACCCAGTGTACTCACAACGCCAAGATTAAGAGTTGCATGCCTTATCAACTGAGCCAGTCAGACATCCCTCTATTTCTTTTTGTTTTATTTTGTGTTGTTGGTTGTCCACATTTTCACCTTGCTGTGTCTATATGTAGATTTCTCTCTAGCTATTTATTTATTTTTAATCTTTTAAAAAAGTATGTTTAAGGTTCATGGAGCTTCTTTTGTCTGTATCTTGATATCTTTCATCAGCTCTGTAAAATGCCCTATTATATTTTTAAGTATTCCTTTCTCCCATTCTTTCCCCTTTGCTTCTGGCATAGCATTTAAAAGTCTATTGGATTTTCTCTTCTGTATTTCCTATCTTTTTGGGTTTGCCATGCTTCATTTTGCATAGTCATCCATGGGTCAGATCATTTCAGCTATGTAAAATCACTTAAACAATTCTTAAAGTTTTTATTTTGATAATTTCATTTAGTTTTGGAATTTTGGGTTTTCAAAACTATTTTTTCTGCTGAAATTTGCAATCACAGTTTTGAATTAATTGAAGAAACTAGGATAATTATCTTATATTCTATGGCTGATAACAGCAGTATCTGAATTTTGTAAAGTGTTTTTCTGTTGTCTGTTGATTCTGCTTGCTTTCCTTCATGGTTTCTTATTTACTTATTTGCCTGGATATGTCTTATTTTGTGCTGGATACTGTTTTCAAAAAATATTTGTAGGAAACATTTTAAGTCTATAAAGACACCATATTTCTCCAGGGAGGATCCTTATACATTTCTGTCAGGAATACTTGAATATCAACTGTTCACACCAACTTAATTTAAGTTCAAGGACTGAGATTTCCCCATACCATCCAGGTGATGTGAAGCAAGGCTCCAACTGCATATGAGGTTTGTTTTGCATTTGCCCTGACAGCGAGACCATATCTATTCAGGGCCTCACTTACAGGTAGAAGTACTTCATAATTGTCCCCATTTTGGGAGGGCCCTGGAACTTGACTTCTACTGTCTAGCTCATCTTGGTTGAACAGTTTTCTTTTGGTTGGCATATACCATTAGAGCAGAGAGGACTTTAAGTACTAGGCTTATCTTTGTGTGTGTGTTATTTTGTATCCTTAAAAAATTTTTGGCCTAGAAACTTCTCATATCTTATTAGCAGTTTAATGCTGTCCAGAATAGCATAAGATATTTTAACCAGATTTTTTAAAATTATGGGTCAGAATTCGTTGTTTCACCACTAAAGAAGTCTAAACTCCATAAGAGGAAGGATTCATTATGCAACACAGTAAAAAGAAACTGATGCTTGAAAAGATTAGATGGCTTGTCCAAGGCCACAGAGCAAGACATTTCTTTAGGTCCTAAAATCCATGTCTCAGGGCGCCTGGGTGGCTCAGTGGGTTAAAGCCTCTGCCTTCAGCTCGGGTCATGATCTCAGGGTCCTGGGATCGAGCCCCACGTCGGACTCTCTGCTCAGCAGGAAGCCTGCTTCCCCCTCTCTCTCTGCCTGCCTCTCTGCCTACTTGTGATCTCTCTCTGTCAAATAAATAAATAAAATCTTTAAAAAAAAAAAATCCGTATCCCCTGATGTGCCCTTTGTACTGAATCAAGATGCCTCTCGGAGTGACAATGAGTGGACAATATAGAAGTTAATTTCTGGGAAGTAGCAGATATCGGTTCTGTAGCATATTTTTAACAAATCACAAAATTTATATCTTTCCTTTGGCTACAAATCATGAAAAGGTTATTCTGAAGATACCAATAGCCAAAATTGATATACTTTAAAATATGTATAAAAATGAATAATACGATCAACAAAATCAACAGCAAGTTTTGTTTGATTGCATAATAAATTTGTGTGCAATATTTATGATTAGAGTTAGTTACTGAATTGCAGACTTTCATTTGTAAATCTACAAGCAATTCTTTTTCCATACAGGAACACTGCTTCTAAGCCATCAGTGCCTGGCTTATTTCTTAGGTCAGATAACTGCATCAAAAACAGTTTTACTCACTATTAGACTAATTATGATTATGTGTCATTTTAAACTGATGGCTAATAGATGCCCAGTTTTAGCTAAATGTCATAGAAATAGTGTGATGGTTGATTTCTGAAAAGTATAATTCCTTCTGCAAGTAAACATGCTAACATTTTTTGTCTATAGGCAAATTAAGAATTCTGATAACCATAGTTTTCATTCAAGTTTTAGTATACTCCATGAAGGATACTGGAATAATCTGATGCTGTAGCTATGGTGACTGGTATCATTGATTGATTTTACAAATACCAGCCCTAATAAAACAAAAGAATGTACACTTAGCTGACCATATTAATTATGTTTAAACCAATGATCTGGAAAGAGTATTTTATCATTTTATTGTTTTAAAAAAAATCTAGCAGAATTAGGGGACCTGGGTAGCACAGTCAGTTAAGCGTGTGACTCTTGGTTTTGGCTCAGGTTGTGATCTCAGGGTTGTGATCTCAGGATCGTGAGGTCGAGTCCCACATCAGGCTCTGCACTCAGCGCAGAGTCTGCTTAAAAGTGTCTCTCCCTCCCCGTCTGCCCCTAACCCCCGCATGCTCTCTCTCTCTCTCTCTCTCTCAAATAAATAAGTAAATCTTAAAAAAGTCTGGTAGAAGGTAGGAATAAAAGCACTCAGAATATAAATGTTCTCTAATATTTATCTCCATGTATCTCTAATTTTTAACATATTAACATAATTGCTTTGATATGTTAATGTTTGAAATAGATATTTAAGTGTAAAATATTTTTTAAAAGAAGCAAACCTAAGCAACGTACCTGTTGAGTCACTGCCGCCACTAAATTCCCTCCAGCACTGTCTCCAGAAATACCAATCCTTTCAGGAGCCACACCATATTTGTCAAGAACATCTTGGCGCAAGAACCACTTTAATGCATTATAAACATCTTCAAAGTGATTTGGAAAGTGATATTTGGGTGCTAGTCTGTAGCTGTAAGCAGAATAACAATGTTTTTTAAGTCAATTATTTTCACTAAAAAATATGCATCTGTGAGGAGCAGGAGGCATACTCTAACCCCGAAATCAAAAGTAAAAAAATTTTCTTTAGCAAACCTGGCATTTGGAGTCTTTATGAATCCAAAGACAAATTTCATTCCTATGATAATGCTTGATATGAAAGCTTTTACAAATTTTTACATTTTTTTTCACAAGGCTCGAATGCAAAACTTGGATTAGACTTAAGAAAAAAAAGTGATCATTTTTTTAAATAAATTTTTACCAGAATGTTATTTTCTTTGTAATCAAAGAAAATTATTACTGACCAATAAATAGCAAACAAAGCTTCGGAATTATACTATTCCAGCTTAATCTAATAATCAAGTTGGCACGCAGTCACTATTAATGGGTTTTTTTTCATAGTTTCTTCATTTTTCTATTTCTTCTCATTGGGTTTGTTTTCTATTATTAATTATTGATCTAGAATGTTTTTTGAGAATAGATTTTGACTGTATTCCCAAATGTTATTTGGTGACTAATTGCATTTAATGAAGGATTATACCATGAAATATACTATATTAATTGCTTTAAATGCATTTTATCACCTAATCTTTAGAATAACTCTATGATATAGAAGATATTATATGACTCCCAACTTACATCACAACCCTGAGATCACAACCTGAGCCAAAACCAAGAGTCACACGCTTAACTGACTGTGCTACCCAGGTCCCCTAATTCTGCTAGATTTTTTTTAAAACAATAAAATGATAATTCCAGATCATTGGTTTAAACATAATTAATGTTAATCTGTTTAATCTGATAAAACTGAGCTAAAATGATATTTAGCTGCCACAAAGTCATCCAATTAATCCTAGAACCAGGCTTCGAACCCGATTCTCTGACTCCAAAGCCTTCATCTTACTCACTTTGTTAAGAGTAGCCTAGGGGTGCCTGGGTGGCTCAGTCAGTTAAGTCTCTGACTCTTGATATCAAGGTCGTGAGTTTAAGCCCTATGTACAGTCTCCTTAAAAAAAAAAGAAAAAAAGAGTAGGCTAGAAATCCAGCGGAGGTCATTTGTCCCTAAGATGAAGTAGTTTAATTTTATTGTAACAATTTTTTGACTTCCTGTTTTTGATCCCCACGTGACCTAACCATACAACTCTTTTCACTCGGACTCTTTTCTGGTCACGTCAAGATCACTTTCTCTATCCTCACCCTCTCAATTTCATTTGCAACACTTCCAGCATAACCAAGGAAAAACCAACACTGTTGAGAGCATCTTACTGTATGAAGCATCTGGCCAAAACTCAGACAAATCAACAGTGCTCTTACTTGGCTGAAATGACAACAGCATCAAGTCTGTCAGCTGTCCGTCTTGACAGGAAGTCATAACTAAAGAAAGCTGAAGTAAAAGAAAAAACTAAAATCAGAAACTGGCAAATGAATTGATCAGTGTTTCCATTAGCAGAAAGCTTATCCCTATACCTTTTTCCTCACTGAAAAGTTGTGGGAAAAAATTTTCTAAGATTTCATCATAGCTATGAATTCTTCTGCTCAGCGATCCTTTTACATACGTATAGTCAGCTTTCTTGTCCTTTCCCACATTTCACACTGGATAATTTAAACCAAATTCATTCTTTTTGAGATTAATTTCTTCTCCCTTCATTCAGCAGGCATTAGGTGTTGAAAGAATAAACACATACATAGTAACTCCCTGACTCTCAGTAAGTCACAGTCCACTAGGGACAGGGGCAGGGAGGGGCAGGCGTATAAGCAGAAAACAGTAATGCAAAATATGAGTTGTTTTAATGAGAGGGGTACAGAAAGGGTTGTATGGAAATAGCACTCAACTTTATCAAAACTGCCAGAGAAAGACAAAGAAAAAAGGAAGTAGGGAAAGCTAAAACCTGATTTATATATTCACATTTTCTAGGCAGACAAGAAAAACTGTTTTCGGGGGTGGGGGAAGAGGGTTTGGCCATATGTGGGGAGTGGAGATGAGTCACACATGTTTGCTATTGGACTCGGGTAAGTGCTCCCTTTTGCAGATAAGAAAATTGTTAAGACGATGAAATAGAATTTGCTAGTAATGAGAGGAGGGAGAAATCATAAAGTACTATGGAGAAAGTATCAGAATATGTAGTTGTCACAAACATTAAATCATGTAGGTCATGAAAAGAAGAGTAGATATTATCTTGAAATGATTCCAAAGCCAGATTCTGAATATTCCTATAATATCAAATACACACTAAGTTTTAAGCTTTTATTTAACATTTACCTTAAAAAGTCATTCTTATATTTTAGATTAGAATATAAACTTTTAGGTCTTTTTAATATAAAAATAAAAAGTATCAGGAAAATATCATTTCGTTTCAGGGCTTATTCTTATTTAGCTCCTTTATCTTGGGAAGCATACTCCCATTCTTTAATAATACTTTGATGAAAGGATTTTTAAAGAAGTGCTTTGTGCAGCAGGGACTCATGAAAATGAATTGAGGCATAGCATAGTCAGATTTTGCCTTGAAAACCTCACTTCATCACTAGCTAATGACTTTACTGCCTGTATTTATAGAAGATGATAGACAGGATCACACCCGTTACTGCTCCGATTTATGTTTCCAATCTACATCAATACCCATCAACACCTCTTTTTCTCCTGTCACATAGAAAGTGTGTTTCTCTTCCTATGTGTTGCTAAAACTTCTTCTCTGCACTAAACCCAATTTCTTCTCATATCCTCCAGATCAGGCAAACCTCAGTCCATCCTCCATCTACTCCCCCATTTTTCCACCATATTTCTATTAACTGCCATCTTTACCTTCAGTTTATAAACATGTTCATAGATCTCTCATATGTAAATATAAATATAATATAATATAATATATATAATATAATATATATAATATAATATAATAATATAATATAATATAAAAATATTTATACATAGACAAAATAAATATAAAATTTTACATTATATACAGTAACATATACATTAAAATATTATATATTTCATATATGTATACAAACATTAAAAATGCATAAAATAAACTGAAATATATATTTTTTATATAAAATAAAGATAAAATGCCCTTGCTCAACTCTGGATTTCTTTTCCATCTAGCGTCTTTCTCATTTCTTTCTTATCTAAGCTGAATGAAAGACTAGAATCATCATCTCCATTTCCTCATTTCTCATCCACTATTCCATGTATTTCGTTTTGGTTTTCATGACAACATTCCATCATTTCTGTAATTAGAAAGTTAAATAGTAAATGTCTAAGTTCATGAAACACTTTTTTCGTCTGACCTGAGATTTGCTGCAGCAAATCATTATTCCCTTTCAGAAAGAGATCTGAAATAATTCCTTTAAACCAACATAGCTCCAAAGAAATGAATTTCAGAGAACTGAAGTGTTATATTTTCTGGGATGTTTAACAGATATATCTTCTTGATATGTTGAGGTCAATATCTTAAAAAAATATATGCTATAGGATAAATTAAGATTTTCAACAAAGGGCACATACCAGCACTCCCCAAACACCAACCACCACCATGAACATAAAATAAGTCCCTTCTTAGTCTCCTGGCTTTCGTTTTGGCATATATACATGGACAGGAATGTTGTTGAAAGTTGTCTCCATCACAGTGACATTTTCATCAGATGTGGGTGGGACTTCTTGAAGGCTTGCAAAGAACATTACAATATTTATGAAATGGTTGATTCCCAATAGTTCAGCAAACAGAATCTAAAAGAAAGGGGGGGAGGTACACCAGGTTACAAATATCAAATGTCAATGTTGTTTATGAACATAGTAGTATGCTGCATGCTCCCAATGGTCTTCTGTTGGATTGTCACAGGTGAATCTGAATGATACAGTTAGCAATACTGGCGATTCTGAGTTTTTACCACAATAGTTGCCTCAGATTAAAAAAAAAAAAATGTAAAGAAATTACTGAGCTGTTAAAACTTGGCAGATCCTATGCTTCCTACCTTGAGTACAAAGACAAGCAGGGTGAGTTCCCTACTCTAAATAAGCTCAGAGTCAAGTGGGAGAAACAGATATATAAGCAGTTATAAAGCAGCATAACTTATAGACATGTACAATGACATGTCTTATAGACATGTCTTACAGACTTGTACAGTGAACTTTGGCAAAGGTCAATAGGAAGATAAACTAGTTGCCTGGACATGAGACCTGGGGAGAAGTTTTCAAATAGTAGGTGAACTCTGTTATGAGTACTGAACTCTGATATGCAAGAGTTTGGCCAAACAAAGGAGGAAATCTCCCTTTAGGCCAAAGTTAAAGACACAGGGAGACTCCTACTGCTATCAGAGAAGTGCAGGTAGCTTAATAAAACTATGAAGTCAGGTCTACACAAGGATGCATAAAAGAAAAGTCACCTCAAGAGGTGAGTGTGAGCCAAACCGTGAAGGATCTATAATGTTAGAATTCCAAGAACCAAAAAACTCATTTACTATTCTCAAATTGGAAACGTGGTAATCAATTAAATAGTTGGGTCAACCTCTTTCCCATTACACAAAGGCAAAACAGGTACAAAAGGAATAAGCAAAATTATCTGTTTTCAATACCGAATCATCCCCACCTGGTTCCTGAAAGGCAGGTCAGGGAAATACTTGCCAGATTAAATTATGCCACAAAGGCACTCCTGCAAGAATGAGAAGGCAGAAATGAAGAAAAAGCCATTATTTTTTCTGAGCCTCTATGGATATTGATACAGACATTAACAGACATGCGGCTTTCCATGACTCTGGTTGTTCTTCTGAGGATTACCAGTTCAGTGCTACAGGTAGCTGGAATTCCTAATGGCTTCCCTTCTCCCCCACACTCTAAAGGTTGTATATCTCAAATCCCATATTCTCAGTCTATTTCTATTGACATATATATATATAGATAGATAGATAGATATACATATATCTACATATGTATATATAGATATAATAGTATCTATATTCTAACAAAATGATGATTAATAGAGAATATAGTCTAGAAGGAGTTTTCAAAAAGGAGAACATTTAAGACATATGCTGGAATTAGATAACTGACCTGGTTAGCTTTAAAGATACTAAATGGCCTCATTGCTAATGCAAAATGGAACCTGTTAATGCATGAAATGTAGTAACAAAATAGTTATTAAATGAACACCTGTAATAGTACCTATTAAAGGAGAGTTTTGAGAGACCAAGCAACAGTTGCAATAAAATATTATGGTGAAATAATGAGTTCAAGCACTGACTAAACTTGAAAGTTTACTGAAAGAAAAATTACATTTTTGGGACTTCAGTTGTTCAGTTCAAATCAGTCAGTAAAGCAGATACTCTGTAAACTTTTCCTAAAAGAAATCTCATCTCTTAGACTCCTAAACTCACGAAACAAACTGAGGATGGCTGGGGGATAGAGGGCGTAGGGATAGGGTGGCTGGATTATGGACATTGGGGAAGGTTTGTGCTATGGTAAATGCTGTGAAATGTATAAGCCTGATGATTCACAGACATGTACCCTGGGGCAAATAATACATTATATGTTAATTAAAAAAGAAATCTCAATCTTACATCTCTGTCTAAATAGAACCAATGTTTGAACTTGCACATTATAGAATTGCAATGCAAGGTGAAGTAGCTGTCCTGCCAGATATTTTAGTTGAAAGTTAAAGCTTGGTCTAACTTTCATATGTAAGTGATATTCTGAGTACTAGAGTTAGAAACATCTATATGGGTACTGAACACCCTAACCTCCCAAATCCTACCAGGCCTCCCCTAGCAGAAGCAACAGAAATCAGATTCAAAAAAAAAAAAAAAAAAAAATCAAAAAAAAAAAAAAAAGAAAGAAAAAAAAAGAAATCAGATTCGACAGTAGAAGAATTTAGGGAAAATGAGATGCTGAATTTCCCAGGTATTAGAAGAAAGCCAAAGCATTAGGGAAATAGTAATATTTGATATTGGATATAATTTATTATTGTAGCCTATAACCCACCATCACACTGTGTATTTCAGCAAAGCCCAGAAGATTATCTGTATACAAAGAATGGAACTCTATTATCTTAGTAAAAATACTTGCAATGATAATCATCTGCTATCCAGAAATGAGAATGGAAGATTGTGACATTGACATGGACCTTCTGATTTCAATAGGGAGGATGACATCCCAAAGTTATAGGCCAAGTAGCAGTGAAGGCTTATGTAGTTACAAAATGAACAGCAGTGATAAAGTGAAACATAATCTTAAAGATCACTGCAGCAATAAGATAATCATGTCTGAAAACAATGGTAGAGCAATTGACTGAAGTCTGACTTACTCTGTATTGTTATGGTTTCTTACCCAATTTCCAGAGCTGAGACACTTCACAGACTCAGACTCCCTGGATGGAGGAAAGGCAGGGGGCCCTCAGGGGAGACCCATGCAAGACTATTACAAATATGCACTATACATCTGCCTCTTAGCATTCTCCAAGAGAGCCAAGACCTTTGGTTTGCATAAGTTAATATTGAGAGAACAGAGAATACCCAGACTTTGGAAAGAGAATACTAAGCACTCGTTCTGAAATGAGTGTCTAATTCCTAGACACTCCAGAGCCACCATGGCCATCAAGTAGAGTGGAAGCTTAAGGGTATCAAGTATGAAATAGTGTTCTAGATGGATTCCCAATTAAAATGGGTCCAAGGGTGTGAATATCCATAACTGTGTTTATTTTCCCAGCTTCTCTCAGTGGATAGTTAAAATAGACATACTTGGCAACTGACAGAGTCCTTACTTGGGCTCCTTATTGCATTAGTCAAGAAGTAATATGAAAGTTAGGGCCATGTAGAAACACCTGAAATTGCTCCTCTCTACTGAAATAATAAAACAAAAGCAATAATAAATCCCAGGGAATCACAAATATTCATGTTGCAATCAAAAGATTTGAAAACTTTAGAGGTGATAATATCTGTTGCAGACTAAACACTAGCCAGACCCCTCTGAGTCCCTTTCTCAACTGGGCCTCAACCTTGTCCTATAAAAACTACAGACATTGAGCACAAATGATTTCATCTACCTGATTCCCCCACATTAGCATACTTAAATACTAATAAGGTCAAGCTCCAGGTCCATCCCCAGGATGAACCTAGATCTCTTTAAAGTGCCTGCCTGAGAAAGCTCAGTGCTATGGCAAAAACATACTGATTGTCCTAGCCAACACCTGACAGATAAGACCCGGATCATCCTTTCTGAGAGTACTTGCTAAAAAAGGCTTACAATGGTGAATCCTTTCTCCGTCTCTTTGAAATGTAGATGTATCTCCTACAATTTAGGAGAGTCTTTCTCAAGGACCTGAAAGCCATTCCTTGGGAATGTAATCATTAGGAAGAACTGAGAGAATAGAATCCAAACTTCCATAATCGCCAGTGGGCCTAAATGCATGTATAATAACCAACCCCATATCAATTCTCATTTCCTGACTCCTGAGCCCTCCCTTGCTCCCTTCCTTACTCCCATTCTCCCTTAAAAACATCCATTCACCTCTGTACAAACCGAAGTTGAGTTCAAATAATGCTGACCCTCTTCCCTATTGCAATAACATATTACTGATTAAAATCTGACCTTACCACTGTAACTAGGCTCTGCTTTTGTTTTGTTAAAGGGTGTATCAACTATATGATCTATATAGAGGACAGATGAATCTTTGAGAAAGAATTATCTTAAACTTAATCAGGTCATAACTTCGATTACAGCTACTATTGCAGATATGATCTCTTTAATGGAACAAATCAACAAGCTTCTGACTTCTAGTACACAGCTGTTCATTTGAGCCTATCTCCTCTCCCAGTTAGCAAGGAAAGCAGTACACCATCACTGTCTTGCTACGAGTCTATAGGAATTCTCCTGTTCCCCATATACGCTGATCTACATGGATTTCTACTATCTCTATATGTCACAGGACATCATAATGGTCCACAACACTGTGTCATCAAAGCTTTCCCAATCTGGTGATTGGGAAATAGCAAATACTACGCATGCCTTGGTAAGTCATATACGTGATAAAGGATACATAGTAAACCTCATGGAAATTTAAGGACTTGCTACTTTGGTTTCTGGGTGTTCAGAAGCCTGGGGCTTCTTGGATATTGTCTCCAAAGTGAAAGAAAGTTGCTATATTTGTACCCTTACCACTAAAAAAGGGGTAAAATTCTCAGTGACACACTTCAGATTAAGATAACAAAATACTCCCAATTATTTATTAAGTAAGCTTAATACTCAGCCTGCTGGATTGTAGTGGGAACTAAAGACAAGAGAGTCTCTGGATCAGGTTCAGGAGGCACTGCAAACTGCTCTGTCTCAGAGCAGAACCAAGGGTGAGCAAAGGGTCTGGGGTAACTAGGAGTGTGGTAGAGAGGTTGTGGCAAGCCTTGTTAGGAGTTCAGGAACTTATGTTTTTAAGCAAATCCATTCCTAGTCCTCTTACACTCACTGTGCTAATGATCCTGGCTTGCTTTTAGGCACCGGTGACGCTTCGTACAAATTTCCGATGAGAACGCCCTTCTCCTCCCTAGTCATCTGTACCACTTTTGTCCCATAACTTTCTCATGTTTGCCTCTACTTACAATGCATGTATTACTAAAATAGAAATATATTTGTATTTAATCATATATATGGTCTATGTTTATATATCAGCATATATATATGACTGTGTACATGAGTACATTTATGAGTATAAATATACCACACACACACACACACACACACACACACACACACACACACATCTGGTGAAGTCTGTTTCCTTCATGTTCAGATTTACTTTAGGACCTGGGATTTTTCTATGCTCGCATACTCCTTCTTTCACCCCAATTGCAGTAACTGTACCCCTAGTTTCTTCCTTTATGCATAGTTCCTATCTGTGTATGTTTCAAAGACTCCAAATTCACCAAAACGAAACTTGCATTAGAGAAATAGTCATTAAAATAACCACACTTTCACATTTCAGCTATCACGAAATCTACCACTTCACTCTTTTTGTTGTTCATTTTTAAAGTTTCCCATTTTTTACAGACTCCTAATTGAATTCTCAAACTGTACTTCCTGCAGCCTTCCTGGGTTTTAAGAAAAAATACATCAAAATTATTTCTAGGGCGCCTGAGTGATATAGTCGGTTAAGCATCTGCCTTTTGCTAAGGTCATGATCCCAGGGTCCTGGGATCAAGTCCCGCATCAGGCTCCCAGGGAGCATGCTTCTCCCTCTGCCTCTGCCTCTCTCCCTGTCTCTTATGAAAAAATAAATAAAATCTTTAAAAAAATTATTTCAAACCTGAGTTTTTATTGGATTGACAAATTCACCAAGGGGAGTCCCCTTTAAAAGTTCTGGGAGTAATAATCCCTCTGGGATCCCTTAGGGAAGAAAGCAGAGAGGAGTCAGGATAGCAGCAAAGTCTGTGCAGGGACTCAGGACCACATCAAGGGAGTCCCTGGAGTGCAAGCTTCTTCAGTGCAAGTGAATGTGATATGACTTCACAAAATATACTGCATGTTCAGTATATGCAAAGCACAGTGCTAGAAAGTATATTGATGAAAGATTCCTGGGATAGAAATTTCTTTTCTTTTTTTTTAAGATTTTATTATTTATTTGTCAGAAAGAGCACACAAGCAAGGGGAGGAGCAGGCAGAAGGAGAGGGAAGAAGAGGGAAGGGGAGAAGCAGGCTCCCCACTGAGCAAGAAGCCCAATGTGGGACTCGATCCCAGGACCCTGGGATCGTGACCTGAGCTGAAGGCAGATGCTTAACCGACTGAGCCACCCAGGCATCCCAATAGAATTTTCAACCTTCGCAGATTATTGGTAACCAAGTGAACATTCACATAAACAACCTGTAATAAAAGGCAGAATGAAGAAAGACCTTGAATAGGGTGGTGAGGTAGGAAGAGGAAGGGGATCAATTCTAACTGACCGATATGAAGACAGTGTCTGATGGGCGCTTTTAATAGGTTAGATCTGCAAATTATGAGTGTTTAAAATTTTTAGGTTTAGTAAGAGAGGCAAAACAATTTGATCAAAAGCCTGAAGAAAAAGAATGACAAAGTGTTTACAAAAACCTAGAAGTTATCTAAAAGCTAACTAACCTTCTTAGGCTTTATGGTTAAATTATCCTGACTTATACCAGGAAGCTCTGTTGAGATTGCATTGTGGGGAGCTGTTTTCAGAACACGGTGGTCTATTCTTTCTTTATAAGAGTATTAGCAAGCAGTTTATTATGTTCTAACTAGCTAACAACAAAATAAATGATATCTATCATATATATGTATCATTAAATATAATGATCAAAGAAATTATAAAATTTTTAAAAAATTTAAATTGCAGGCATCGTGAACTATCTGGGAATTAAACTGATAATAATCCATTTATAATTTTCTAATTCATGTATTGAATGGTCATTTCCAGTTATTATCCTGTTTCAGTTAGTCTAATGTCTCAAACTAATTTGATTCAAAATCAATAATGTTATGATATGGACATATATTGAGGAATTGTTATTAGATTTTTCTGAAGTTAAGTTAGTTATAGTCAAAAGAAAGGATAAAAGACATCATGCAATCAGCTAACAGACTGATGACAGATAGATTGATAAATACTAGCAGCTTCATAATATATATGTATTTACATGTATATATTGTACTATCTATATTTATACAGAGTTATAAATGTTATTAATATCTATGTCTAATCCAAGTCCAAATCTGTATTCATATGCAATCCATATCCATGTCTGTATCTATCCCTATAAAACTTATAGGTATTTTTACAGAACTTTGACATGAACACGATTTTCAATATTTATTTTATTCAATATTGCCATTGTTCAGCTGGAAAATTTTTTCATACAATTATATCCAGCTGTAAAATTACAAACATCCAGGGGTAGCTGGGTGGCTCAGTTGGTTAAGCATCTGCCTTCAGCTCAGGTCATGATCCCAGGATCCTGGGACTGAGCCCTGTATCCACCAGCAGGGAGCCTGCTTCTCCCTCTTCCTCTGCCTGCCACTCCCCCTGCTTGTGCTCTCTTTCTCTCTCTCAAATCAATCAATCAATCAATCAATAAAACCTTTAAAAAATTACAAACGTCCAGTGATAACACAAGCAGTTTTGTGGAGATAGATATAAATAACAACTATACTTATTGTTTTTTTGTTGGATTTGTGCTTTTTTCCATTCAATTCTTACTAAGACCTGATACACAGTAATATATTCCCAGATTTCAGTTGAGTACACTGTGGTGGGAGAAAAGATCTGTTCATGTCCACGCAGGCAATAAGAGCTGGATATTGGATTCAAGCCCAGGTCTTACTCTGGAGCCAGGTGTCACTCCTGACTAGCCAATATGCCATCCCTTAGTGACCATCATTACATGCCTCTGAAAGACTAGGCAGAAACCTAACTCTCTGGTCACCTTGGACCTGGTCCAGGGTCTAGTGGAATGGTGTATCCCATGGCCAGCTGCATTTCCCAACCTACTCATGCTACACTTGGGTAGGAGTTCAACTATCAAGCAAATATGTCTCATTACTGGTGCCCAGCAACTGTCTCAAAGAGATGTCAGTTGTTAGACTCACAAAAAGTACACACTTCCAAGAAATGACTACCCTCATGTGACAACTGCAGCCAGAAGGGTAGAACTTCATAGAGAGTACACTGCAAATGCTTAGTCCGTGCCTGACAGGCTTTGGGACACCAGTTATTCTAGCTCTGAGTATGCTCCATGTCTTCTCCATATTCTGGGTGTACTCCCCACACAGACAGCTCCACCTACACTGGCCATGCCCCCAACACTTGGATGTCCCCTACCTGCTCCGCTCTACAATTACACAAAAGGTGGAGACTCCCACCTCTAGCAGACCATCTTCTCTTCTCTTTATTTCTACATTATTTTTACAGAGTGTTAAATAATATCCTCCATGTTTCTGCTGGGTATGATTTTTGTACAAGCACTCCAACCAATTAACAAAATCGTTTAAAGAAACCGCATAAATATCAGGCCTGCTAATTTTAAATGTCCACGTAGAAAAGCAATAGTCAGATCAAGAAGATATGGTCCATATATACAATGGAATATTATGCCTCCATCAGAAAGGACGAATACCCAACTTTTATTTTAACATGGACTGGACTGGAAGAGATTATGTTGAGT
>CM052898.1:93039835-93095267 GCA_028534135.1 Potos flavus | reverse complement strand
CGAGCCTGGTGGTGGGTATTGAGGGGGGCACGTATTGCATGGAGCACTGGGTGTGGTGCATAAACAATGAATCTTGTAACACTGAAAAAATAAAATAAAAGTATTTGGGGATAAAAAATAAAATAAAATAAAATCGAAGAAGAAATAATAAATGGACAAATAAAACTCAAAAAAAAAAAGAAGCATTTATTTACGAACTTTTAACAAATTTAAAATTTCTACAACCTATGACATAAAGTAGGTGTCATAGAAGTAATTGTATCTAAATATGCTAATTTACTTTGCCCTATAGTTTAAATCAAGGTTAAGTACAGAAAATATAAGGCCCTCTTTAAAACATAAATCACTGGACTCAAGGAGTTTATCTTCAAAGAATGAGACTAGTTAGTTCAAATAAATATTTTTTAAATGATAGAAAATGATCTATGTCATAGAAATTAAAGATAAAAATTTAGTTACGAAAATAGTAATTGAAACATGTTGTGTAAAACAGTATTAAGTATAACATTTTGTAAAATGATTTTATAATCTCACAAACTTTTGGATCCTACTAGAAAGTGTAATAAATACATAACAAAAGACTAAGAAGTTACCAGTGTGTTAATAATAATGTCCAGTGTCCCTGGAGTCTGAATTGAATCACAATGATTTTACAGTTTCTTTATTGTCTTTTCTTCAGTGAACTGTGGTGAATTAGAGCAATAGCTTAGTGGATATAGCTTCTCAGATCTCTTACTCTCTTCATACTAACTCTATACCCTAAAGGGAATTTTTTTATGTAAATTTGAAATATCAAATAATTAAGAGGGAAAATTCCAACCAATAATGGAATTTATATCCCTAAATTTATGGATAAAATTATTTCTTGTATCTTAATCTTGTATCTTAATCTGTCATACAGAGATCTAGCCCCTAAAGGAAAAATAATAAAATTGAATTTCTGAGCATTCAAATATAAGAAACAGTACCTATATGATTGGCTGCACCCAAGTTAAGGTTTTGCACAGGAGGTGTAGGTATTTGGCAATTTGGAAACTAAAATGATTGTTGGGCCTCAATATGTTCACCCTTTACAGGCCAACCAGTGTATCTCTGAGGTCACAGTAGCGAAAAGAAGTAAGCTGGGCCAAGTGTAAACAAAGAACAGAGATGATAAAATCAGTATTTTTAAAAATGGCCTCAAACCTAGGAAGCTTCAAATTGTGTTATGATAAGCACTGAGTGTTATACTCAGTGTTATACTCATTATACTAATGAATTGTTGAACATTACATCAAAAACTAATCATGTACTATATGTTGGCTAATTGAATATAATAATTAAAGGAACAATTTTTACATATTCTAAAAAAAAAAAATTTTCTCAATGCAACTAAGGAAAATCTTACATTCTGGTATTGTGGTGGAAAACACTTTTCACAAATGCTTATAATCCCAAACCCAGGATGGGTCTGACAGTGTTATGCTATTTTACTACAATGTTATTTCTTACCAAGACTAGATGCAACCCCCTAATCCTTTCAAGGTAATGCTGAGCAATCTATTAGAGTTGGCATTTTAGTTAACTATATTTGATATTTCTATTCTAGGAGATAATGCTGCACCCCAAACAAATTGACAGGCGATTGTATTCCATGACTTGCATTTGTCTTCATCATTGAATTAACAAAAGTGTGAATTACTATTCTTTATCTTACGGTCAAATTGATCAGTGAAGCACAAGATAGGACTCAATGGCATTAAATTCAAGCAGGAAACTTTTGGGTTTTTTCTTTTTGGGGAAGGGAAGGAGAATTGGCAAAAAACTGGCTTCTTCATCAATGTGTGATGGATTTTACAGAGGTTTGGAAAGATGTCATATTATAAGGTAATCTTATGTATTTAGTAAAGAAATTCTTTTTTTTCCGGTGAGATTCTTACATTCTTGAGAGTATAAATATATATGTACAAATTGTAGCAATTTTGTGACTTAGCACAAAAACTGAAAAAAAAAAAATATATTGACCCCACCTCTATTCCTCAGGACATTCTTGTAATAGTTTGTCCAGGAAAAGCCATTCAGTCAAATAGAAATAATCCAAAAGTTGTATATATGATATTCATGTAAGGTACTAGGTACTATAAGAAAAATAATAACAGTTTCCAACACATGAAGTAAATGAAGAAAACAGATTAGAAACAAGTTGCTACAAAGTGGGTGAAATATATTACACAATATTGCAGAATAGATTTTAAAAATAACATAACAGATATCACAAAGGAGAAATGCACATACTCATGGAAGATACAGACAGATATTTAGAGGTAATCACTACTCAAAAGGAAGGAGTGACCGAAAATCGGTACTGGTAGAAATTAGAAAAGGAATATTAAAAAAGAGAGAAATAATTTCAGAAATAAACACCAAATTCAAAGAAACCCAAGGTATTATATATGATAGAAATGAGAAAAACAAAAGGAAGGAAAAATGCAGAAAAGATTAAAAAGTACTAGGAGAGAAAGTGACACCGTCTTAGAAACATAAAAAGAGAAACGTATGTGTATTTAAACATGTATATGTAAGTATATATACACATATAATCAATCTAAATAATAAAAGAAAACAAAACTATGAACAAATATATTTTATTTTTTAAATTTTTTTCCAAAATAAATATTTTAAATATAATTCAAAATAATTTACAAAAAATAAGACTTGAAGCTATGCTCCAGTGAAACTGACCCAAATCCAACAACATATGTGCTAATAAAATTACTACAAATGATCAAATCACTAATAAGAAAATGAAAATAAGACATGCATTGAGCTTATTCAGAGCTACATTCAATTCCAGAAGAGACCTAAAAAAACACCTCAAAAAAATGCAAGGAAAGAGATAATGAGCCAAAGGCTTAACACTGTCAGACTAACTGTCCTTGAATTACTGTTATTTTATTTTTGGTTTTATTTTGTTTTGTTATATGCGATAGAAGGCAACTTACTACAGAGATGTTTAAAGGAGATAAAAAATGGTTTCCATTTCACATAACGAGCCGTGTTAGAAAAGAACCACAGGCCTTTGAGGGGCAGCATGGATACGGTGGGACAGCCAGCCAACCAGCTGCCCCATCACCTTAGTAGTCCACCCTTTTACAACTGGAAATCGTGTGCATCCAGTTTCCCTTCCTTGGCTTTTTACCAGATGACTTGTTTACAAATATTTCAACACGAATGCATTTTCATGTCCGAATTCAAGATTATTGCACAGAATTCTGTAACTCATCACTGCGTTATTCAAACCTATCATTTCTGAAGTTCTTACTTAAAAAAAAGGTGCTTCATTGTGGCAGCATTCATGCCATCAAATTCTGAATAAGATTTTTTACTTGTCTTCTTGTCTTTTAATATTTAAAAGATTATGTTTTATCTTTTAATATTTAAAATTAAAGCTATTGACTACTTCCTCCATACTCATTATGTTAGGGGTCTGCATCAAGGAATAGTTAAAATAGTAAAAAAAAAAAAGGGGGGGGTTTAATATCTACAAGCAAGCTTTAAGAACAAAATTTCCAAGACAGTAGAAATTTTTAAAATAATGATAATACAAAAATTATATTCTCCTGATTAAAATGTTAAATATTCAGCATTAATAAAACTCTATACTTACCAAATCTATTGCAGTTTTTATACATGTGTGAATGCACAGTAGTTTCCATGGCTCTTCAATATTATCTGGGAGAGGTATATAAATATAATATGCCACGAAGACCCCCACGATCAGAAGCAAAAGAATCTTTCTTCCCATGATGGTTCCCTTTTGCTCTTTTGATTTGGCAACACACTAAGTACAATTTCAGCTGCTGAAATGTATACCCACGTTTTGACCTTATCATAGAGTGTAACCTAACTTCCTAAACATAGATTTTTACTTCTTAGTCTGTCATTTCATTGGCTGTCCAGATACAATTAAACTTAGTAAAAGTACAAAAAACTTTATTGTCTCCAAATTTTGTCATATCCAACAGCCTTATTTTGTTGCCAGGCAGTCAGCGAACAAACATTTTTTGTGCACTTACTAGGTTAAGAATACTTTAATTATTAAAGAAAAGGCCATAATAAAATACAAAAACTCAGTATATGCTTCAAATAACAAATCTCAGTGGGAGAGAACAAACAAATATTTTAAAAGTATTGAGAGCTTTTATAAAGTAAGATAGATATGGTCATAAGAATTTTATATTACCTTTATTATCTTGTTACAATTGAACCTATCCGTGAATAATACCAATTACGTTAAAATTATACAATAATCATGGAGAGAGCTAATAGCTTTTGAGCACTTACTCTGATCCAAGAAAGTGTACTAAAACAATGAAATCTTATTTAATTCTAAAGTATTATTGTCACATGAGAGAGAGAGAAACTGAGGCAGAGGAAAGTCAGAAGCTTGTACAAGCTTATTCAGTAGTATGGAGTGAAGCCAATACAATCTTCCTCCATAAGTATATGTGAAACCCTCACTTGTCCCAGTCTTCAGATAACAAATAAATAATTGAGACTGAAAAGATTAAGTAACTTGCCAAAGTAATACAAAATCAAGTAGCAGTGTCAAAGACATTCACTGTTCACTAGATACCCATGTGTGCTTGTAATTTTTAGATCCCTTCTCTTGATGTTAAGTGAGGTTATGGAACTAGTGCTGGCAAAAGGGAGCTGATAGAAAATCACGTGTCATTTCCAGACAGAAGATCCATAAGACCTGGAAACTATCTTTTAAAATGGTAGTATCACAAAATATAAGTAGTTTGGATTGCTTAAGGGCCCAAGGGTTTAAGTGCTCAAACCCCATAAGAGTCTCCTCTTGGAGCAAGTAAATTTCATGGTGACTTAAAATGTGTAATGTAATCCTCGTTAATCACCTTAAATATATTGCTTCACTTAGTACTCATATTGACACTGGAATGTAAGAACTAATATTATGAAAGATTTCTTTCTTTCCCAGAGTCACATTATTATATATTTCCGAAGCTATCATTGTAGCCTAGATCCTCTGGCTCTGAGGTCTTTATGCTTAACTTTCTGCAAATCAATGAGAAGTGGAAATCCACAGGAGCTGGTTATGTCCATACAGTGTCACCATTAATTTTATTCAAAAAATTTCTTGAACTTTCAGGACTTGCATCTCTTTTCACCTACCTGTTTGTCTTTTCTCTCTAACTCCTCACGGGGAAGGTATTAACATCAGCTTTTCTTTCCATACTGGGTTTCACCTGGGACACAGATTTATTTGAGGCATAATAAATCATTCAATAAAGTTGAGAGGATTTTGATATATAGGGCATCTGGATTAAAGTATAATTAATGCTTCAATTACTGGATAACACATCAAGTCTGTCTGCTGTCCATCTTGATGGAAAGTCATATCTAAAGAGTTAAAAATAAGACAAAATCAAAATTTAATGAGAATTAACAAATCATGTGATTTGGTTTTTGTCTTCATAGAAAGCCCCCTCATGACAATTTTATTTTTCTACAAAATACATAGAAATCCTAGGGAGAAAATCTAAGAGTGGTCTCAAACATCAACTAATACTGCTCAGTGACTTGCTCCTGATTAGCTTTCTTTTCCATTTCCACACTGGTTATTCCAAACAAGTTCCATTCTCTCAAGATCTAACCAAATCCTCTACCAGCATCCAACATCAATGTAATTGCCTTCATTCTATGTGACTGACATGGTGTTAGGTGCTGGGAATGCAACAATGAAAATACGTTTTCTGATTTCAAAGAACTCATCTCTATTAGGGACATATGTTCAAGTTAACACTCCCCCTTGAGGAGGGAAGGAGGCTAAAGGAATCTTATAAATTTTGAAATTTTTTATGAAGGAAGATAAATATAAAAGTTACATAATATGCAAATTATAAAGGCTTATGGCAAAGATTTTATACTGAGACACATGTTTGGGAAAGAGCGACAGGTTGGTGACTTAGAGAAAGTAATGCTTTTAAGCCAAAATTCTTTTCAAAAAAGGAGCACTGAAGGAGATTCAGTGAATACAATTTTTTAGAGAAATTTCTGTTTAATATGTAACTATTCTTTCACACAGGTTTCATCTTAGTTAATATGCAACTTGGGCTGACAGTGTTTTGTTCTATTAGTTGTTGATTAATTGCACTGATTCGTAGAAGCTGGACTTGGGGTGCATGTGTTTCATTGCTTAGAAGTTGGATGAGCACCTCCTGCATACTAAGAGGATTTCTGCATAGAAAGAGGGGGAGTGTAAAATGAAAACTTTGGATTTATAGTATTATTTGCTAAATGCGGTACTTCACATCAACTGTTCTAACACTAATACTCTGAAGGAACCGTGATCTTAGTAACCTTGCTAAGTCAGATAGTTACTGGATGTAAGTGAAGATTTTTTCTAGACCAAAGAACAATGAGACTTTTTTAACCAATAGTGTACAGACCTATAGATTCTTTTGCCCTACCCTTTGAGCTTATTTTCAGTTGTTGGTCAACCATTAGTTACCATTACCTCCATGAACAATTCTTCTCATTCTAGCACTTAAAAATTTTGACTTTGACTTTTGCCTCTCAGAAAACTACAAAGTGAAATTGTTTTCTATCATGTGTAGCATTGCTTGGCAATAAAGCTATCTTTCAAAAAAATTTTCTGTTTATGTGTGTTCACTTGGGAAGAGTAGTAGACAGATTAAATGACTATTTTGAGACCCAGGTCAAAGGGAAGTCATGTTTTAAAAGTGCCTATCCACGTTCCAGGTTCTGTGCTATGAGTTTTTAAAAATTTTTTCATTCAATTTTTACAACTATTTTATGAGTTGTGTATTATTTTACCAATTCCTACTAATGAGGAAACTGAGGATCAGGGAAGAATAAGGACTTTGCCCATCATCACATAGTGAGAGGTTTGTTAAGCAAAATGATGCTTCCTAGTTCTTGACTCTCCTACCAAGAACCGGCGTCTAAAACTAGATATGTTTGACTACAAAACTGCGCTTTTATTTTGGTGATTTCCTCTCCTCGTCCAGCCTCAACAGAGTTAAGGAACATATTCCTTAACTAACGGCATTCGTAATGATGATTCATAGTGGGGGTTATATTCAAATAAGACCTTCAAGTACCCCTTGAGCAAAGCACCAAACCCTTAATGGTACAGGCAGTGTATGTGGTGGGGAGGATGGGGGACAATAAAGATTTAAAAAAAAAAAACCTCTTAAATTTTTCTGATATGGCCTTTCCTCCCATAGTACTAAGAATAACTATTACATTGTCCTACCTCTATGAAAACATTTAAAGTAATGTTTACTTAATAGTTCTTAGATTTAATAGGAGGAGGATGGTGAAATATTCCAGTTGATAAAAGTGAAAATCTAGGTAAGTGATTGGGAAATATGGGGTTGTATAAATATATCAGTCACAAGTTTTTAACTGAGAATATATGATTACAGGGGGAAAAAAAAGCTTTACATCTTTCTTAAATTTGCCAAAGGAGTTTGGACACCAAGAAAATAGAAGTTCTCAAGCTTAGACCACCACGTGGACAACCTCTTGTTTCCTAATCACCTAAAGTGCCATGAATATATCTTATTTTGTTTCTAAGTGTTTCTCTAGAAGCCCCCTTGTGAAAAAAAATTATATAGTTCTGGAAGAAACAGGAAAAATATTACTCAAATATAAAAAACATAAAAGTCTGAATACCATGCAAACCACCCTTTCCTCTCTATCCCCTTTTTTGACTTGTTTTAAGTATATTGTAAACAAAATTTAAAAGAAACCAACTCTTCTTCCTAAAACTGAAAGCTGCCAATCCATGAGGAGAGTTCTTGACTGGTCACCCACTACCCGGTGTTTGGGAGAAGAAAAATCTGTCTCTACTCTTGCCAGGAAGGAGCTACTGGGAACCAGAGGGAGGGCAGGCAGAGTAAGAGCAGCCTGGGTATTGGTGGGTTAGCTCCTGTGAACAATCCACTGGGAAGTGTGGAGATCAGGTCCTCCCGTGGAATCTATTTTCTGCCCCCTCCCTCACCCCTGCCCGTGTGCGCTGGAGCTTTGATTTTGCACTAAGCCAAAGGTCTGGCATCGCTGTGCTCCTGAAGGGTTCATTTGGCCCCTTGTCGAAGACTAACATCCCAGTGTGAAAGTGTCTGTTGGGAGCTTTGACATGTTTTCTTTCATCTTAGTTTCCAGCCTGTGATTTTGTGCACTTTTGCTTCTCTGGGTATGTTCTGCATATCGCACCCTCTTTTCCCCTTCACACCCCTCCTCAGAATTCTGTTACTTTATATTCAAACTACCTGGCCTTCATCAGAGCTGAGGTTGTGGCGTGGTCCATGTCTTGATGGTCTGCAGGAGGTAGGCTGTGTCCAGGAGGTAAACTGTGAAGAATGGGGATGGTTTGGAGATGTAAAGCAATTTTATTGCTGAGGCCAAAGTTTTCATGTAAGCAGGATCAGTTTTTTGGAATTTGGTTAAAGTCACTTTGATTTTTTTTTCTTTTAACAACTTTACAATGAAATATGTTACAGATCATGATCCATTGTGGTTGAAATCTGCATAAGGAAGTCCAATTTATCTAAATGTTATCAGGCAGGATCCTTTGTGTCATACAAGAAACAAACTAGCAAAAGGAGGTGAAAACTGACTATGTGTCTTGGGAGAGGGGGGCTGTAAACTAAGAGAGATTTCTTAATGAATCTGTCTAACAAATACATCTGTCTTTGGCACATTTGTTGACATTTATTTCGGAGTATTGTGTGAATTAGTTCGACCAACAGAATGGTTGTATTTTGTTGTGTCAAAAGTACTTTCCGGGAATTTTGAATATATTTGTTTCAGCATTTTATTGGATTTCTCTAACCTGTGTTAACACCGTTGAATGTGTATTTCCTAAGAAAATACAACCCTCTTGCACCATTAAAGCATTACTTTAACTGATAGGGAATACCAAAAGTTTTTCAATACAGCTGTTCATTAAATAGTTAATTAAAGATATGTATAAATGTTGCAAAAAAATAAAAATAAATTGATGTTTCTTTAATACAGTTTTCAGTGCAATTAAACCGAGACATGTCTTTAAAAAAAATAGTACTTAACAGGTTTTGGACTTTTGTGGATCATTTTTCACATAGCTTTATCAACTTTCAAACATTAATAAGCTATTTTTAAAAAATAAAAAGAAACCCAAATAAAATATCCATAATATACTACAATTAATAAAAATTCCTAGTTAGCCATGAGTTTAATTCTATCAAGAATACCTTGTTTAGTGAGAATGGATATATGAAAATTTAGTTCTTCATCTTTAAGGTCTATTTTTTGGTTTGTGTTTGCTACGACATTACTAACTTAGAAACATAAGGAGAAGATTTTTAACCCAAGTCGGCGAAAATAAATTCAGAAGCAATACGAAGAAAGAGGGCTAAGATCAAGAGCCTCCTACAAAGCAGCTCCAGGAAAGCTCCAGGAAAGCTGCTCAAAACATCACATGTGGCCGGGCCAGGGCAAAGTAGCAGTTGGACAATGTTAGAAAGCAGGGAGCTTGAGTTCTATCTAAGGAAAACCAAAGAACCAAATAAAACTTCCATTCTATCCTATTCCCTGTAATAAATGTGTAATAAATGCCAAGTATGGCATTCTCATACAAAACGCCACAACAAAACATTGCATTGTGATATTACGTTGCGCATTTTATAGATGAGGTAACTGCAACTTACACAATTGCTACCTATATGATATGATGAAGATTCTTAATGCAAGATTCTATTCATGTAGAATACAGGCATACGGATACTTAAACTTCACAGTTATTGTTTAGGTTTAAATTAGGTAAAGAAGTTAGAGAACTTAGCATAGGTTATGACACATGGATAGTCATCAATAAATGGTAACACCACAGTTAATGTTATTACTGTTGCTCATTTTATTACTATTATTGTTATTGTTATTACAGCGAGAAAAGGACACAGTCGAGATTCAAGCCCAGACACATCTGTACCCATACCACGTATTTCCTTTCCCCTTGCTGCGGCTCAGTCTCAGGGACTGTTGTAAATGGAGATTTGGCATTTTAATATAAGTCATTTATGGATTTCACAGGGCTCAGAAGTCATTATAAGAATAAGGAAGGCCATGTTTGTTTGTACAGCACTGAAAGGGAGGAGGGATAAAGGCACATTGACTAATGGGTGTCAAAGTCTTATTTTCTTTGTTTCTTATGAAACGATCTTTTTTTTTTATAATTTTGCAGATGGATAAAAGAGATAGTGCACAAATTAGTTCTAAACAGAATTTAAAGATTGAAAGACGTGCATCTTGCATGTAAACATGAAGAACTATGTGGCTAAACTTTGCCCACTATCTAGCAGGGTCTTAATCTTCCTTTTAGAAAACAGTATAAAAGTTTGATGCAAGCCAGGCCTCCAAAAGGTGGCTGAAGGGAAATGCCTCCTTACTTTTCTATGGGAAATACCGAATAGAGAGAGCAGAGTGGGGAGTGCAAGTACCTGAGTGAAAGAACAGTGCATTCAATGGCAAAGTACTACACATTTTTTTTCTACAGCTTGGCTGAGGTATAACTAATATAGTAAAACAGATGGGAAAAAAAAACCCGCACATATTTATACAATTTTATGAGTTTGGACATATTCATACAGCTATGATATCCTCACACAATCAAGGTAATAAACATAACCATCACCTCCAAGTTTCCTTGTGTCCCTTTGTTTTGCATGTGTTTGGTAGGAATACTTAACATGAGTTGGACCCTCTTGACAAATTTTTTAAGTGCACAAAAGCATATTGTTAATTTCAGGCACTATGTTGCACAATGGGTCTCTAAAATTTAATCATCTTGTATAACTATAACTTTATAACCATTGAACAACAACTCCCCATTTCCCCTGCCCCATCCGCTAGCACCACCATTCTATTTTCTATTTCTATAAGTTTGACTATTTTATACTTGTTCACGTAGGTGGAATCATGCAGTATTTGTCCTTCTGTGACTGATTTATTTCACTTAGCACCATGTCTTCCAGGGTCATCATATTGTTGCAAATAGTAAAATTTTCTTCTCTTTTAAGGCTGAATAACATTTCATTATATGTATAGACCACATTTTTTAAAAGGATTTTATTTATTTATTTTGAGAGAAAGAGTGAGAGTACAAACAGGGGGAGGGACAGAGGAAAAGGAAGAAGCAGGCTCCCTGCTGAGCAGAGGGCTTGATGTGGGACTCGATCCTAGAACCTTGGGATCATGATCTAAGCCCAAGGCAGACACTTAACTGACTGAGCCACTCAGGTGCCCTAGACTGCATTTTTTTAATCCATTTGTCTGTACTTGGACATTTAGGTTGTTTCCATATCTTGATTATTGTGAGTAATGCTGTAATGAGCATGGGAGTACATATATCTCTAAAAGATACCAATTTCAATTCTTTTGACACATACACAGGAATGGGATGCTGGGGGGCACCTGGGTGGCTCAGTGGGCTAAAGCCTCTGCCTTCAGCTCAGGTCATGATCTCAGGGTCCTGGGATCGAGCCCCCCATTGGGCTCTCTGCTCAGCAGGGAGCCTTCTTCCCCCTCTCTCTCTGCCTGCCTCTCTGCCTACTTGTGATTGCTCTTTTTCTGTGTCAAATAAATAAATAAAATCTTAAAAAAAAAAGAAAAAAGAAATGGGATGCTGGATCATATCGTAGTCCTATTTTTAAGTTTTGAGTAGCTTCTAGGTTGTCTTCCATAATGACCACACCATTTTTGTATTCCCACCAACAGTGAACATGGGTTCAATTCCTCCACATCCTCACTAACACTTGTTGCCTTCTATTTTTTTTTTATAATGGCCACCCTAATAGGTGTGAGGTGATCTCATTGTGTCTTTTTAATTGAAGTGTATTTAACATAAAATATTAGTTTCAATTGTACAACATATGACTCAACATTTATGTACATTACAAAGTGATCACTATGACAAGTCTAGCTACCATCCATCATCATACAAAGTTATTAAAATACTACTACCTATATTCCCTATGATGTACATTACATTCTTATGATTTACTTATTTTATAACTGGAAGTTTGTATCTTTTAATCCTCTTTACCAATTTTGCCTGTCTCCTCCCTTCTGGCAACCACCAGATTGTTCTCTGTATCTGAGTCTGTTTTATTTTTAGATTCCACATATAAGTAAAATCATACAGCATTTGCATTTTTCTGTTTAACTTATTTCACTGCTAATACCCTCTAGGTCCATCCATGTTGTCTCAAATGACAAGATTTCACTCTTTTTTATGACTGAGTAGTATTCCCTTATATGTATATATATGTATATTTATTTGTGTGTGTGTATCTCACATCTTCTTTACCCATTCATCTATCTATAGACACTGAGTTTGCCTCTATATGTAATAAACAAATTCATCAAAGTTGCAGTATACAAAATCAACATAAACAATCAGTTGTTTCTATATACTAACAATGAACTATCTGGAAAAAAAAATTCAGAGAGCAATCCCACTTACAGTAACACCAAAAAGAATAAAATATTTAGCAATAAACTTAACCAAGGAGGTAAAAAAACATGTGCACTGAAAACTGCAACACATTCATAAAAGAAATTTAAAAAGACACAAATATAATGGGAAGATATCCCATGTCCCTGGATTAAAAGACTTGATATTGTTAAAATGTCCATACTACCCAAAGTAATCTATAAATTCAGTGTTATTCCCATCAAAATCCCCACAGCACCTATTACAGAAATAGGAAAAACAATCTTAACATTCACATGGAACTCTAAAAGATCCAGAATAACCAAAGCGATCTTGAGAAAAAGAACTAAACTGAAGGTATCACACTTCCTGATTTCAAAATACACTGCAAAGCTATAGTAACTAAAACAGCATGTAGACCAATGGAACAGAATGGTATCACAGAAATAAACACATGCGTGTATGGCCATTTAATCTTTGAAAAGGGCACCAAGACTACACAATGGGAAAGGGTAGTCTGTTCAATAAATGGTGTTAGGAAAAAAATATCCCCATAAGCAAAATAATGAAACTGGACTCCTATTTTACAACATATACAAAAATCAACTTAAAATGGATTATAAACTTAAACATGGGAACGAAAACTATAACACCTCTAGAAGGAAACTTTAAAAATAAAGCTTCATGACACTGGTCTTGGCAATGATTTTTTTTTTTTTTTTTTGAATATGACACCAAAAGCACAGGCAACAAAAGAGAAAACAGACAAATGGTACCACATCAAACTAAAAAGCTTCTGCACAGCAAAGGAAACCATCAACAGAGTAAAACAGCAATCCACGGAATAGGAAAAAATATTGCAAACCATGTATCTGATAAGGGATTAATATCCAAAATATATAAGGAATTCTTATAGCTCAATAACAACAAAAACCCCAAATGATCTGATTTAAAAAGTAGCACACACTGTTAATTGAATCTTTTAAACAGGATCGCAATAGCTAAAGGAAAAATATTGTATCAGAACACCATAAGTGACAACCCTAGGAAAATACCAACAAACAAAACCAATTTGTGAACTTGGATATTTTTGTGCTATTCAGCTCTCACCCAGTCAGAGTATTGTCAGTGTCTAACCTGCCACTCTTCCAACTCTGAATAAAGTTCTAAAATGTTCATGAAGATGGTTTTGGAATTTAAATACTAGCTAAAATGTAGAAGTCTATTTTCTATGACTCCATTAGTTCCTACCACTTAAATGTGATTCCAAGAGCATGTCAAGGCTTTTCCCAAGTGTTTGGGGGGAAAAAATCTGGTTTAGTAGTGAATGATTTGGTTAATAGCTATCTTGTTTTTCCTGATCCTCAACAGTTAAATTTATCAACTGGCTCTTATCGGATGTTGAGGAACAAAGAGGCCAGCAACAAAATTCATGGTTATTGCTGCAGAAAGACCTAGAAAGAACCCGGATTAAAACATGCAGCTCATCACTACAGACATTCAAGAGTAAGATGATTATTAACATTTTGTCCCTGCACTCCTCACCATAGAACCACAAATTGTGCAAGGGAAAGTTGCAGACTAGGAGGGAGACAGTTTGCTGGCTGATTTCATGGTCTGTCCCCTAGATGAACGAACTGAGTAGACTAGACTCTGTCCTATGTATCCAACACTGATGATACATTTCTATTAAAGCTATCAAAACATGTACCACATCTCATTGTAATTATTCCTCTGTCTCTGCGTGTCTATGGTTCTGTGTCTACTCTGTCTCAGATTTAGCACTAAAAGTCTTGCATTTTAAGGAACTCCTCAACCTCCAGAAGACCACAACGGTTCACACCCTAACAATGACTTATTGTAAGAGCTGCTTTCATCATTATTTGCCTAATCCTTTACCTAGGCATTCAGTATTCATTTTCTGAATAAATAAATTTTTATTTAAGGGTGAGGACATTTTGATGCCTTTTTCACTGAGAAAGATTTTAATTCTCTTTGTCTGTGTTGATGGCCTGGTTACTTTCTAGCACCTCTTCAAAAAGTTTTAACTGCAAAGAAGAGATTTCTATTCATGTAAGATAGTATTTTAAGTGTATTCTCCAAGGGCCTCTCCCTTGCCAGAGGTAAATAATTTGCTAGAAATCCCCCCATGTACCAGCAAAATATATACTCACTATTTGTAACTAGTTGAATAATAGAAATAAAATATTTAATAATTTTAATTTAATAATAAAATTTAATTTAAAATAAATTTTAATTTAATAATAAAATAATATTCTATTATTATTCAAAAGAAACTTTCTAATGAATTACACTAAATAGAAGTTAAGAGACAACTAGTCCATTTCCAAGGGCTTCCCTATTAATTAAAAATTTTAATTTAAAATTTGCTGCAATGTTTGATAAAATGTTATTTTTAAAAAGATTAAGTGAATGCAAGTATTTTGCCCAACAGGGCCTGAAAGATATTAATCACAAAATCTGGAAATTAAACTGTCTAATGACTTTATTTCCATATGATTTAGTTATTATCATAAAGGATATTATTCCAATTAAGAATAAATGCTTTGGCTCTTCAGTTAGATAAAGTCTGATTCGATGGTTAAAATAGAATATTATTTTGATCATTTGGGACCTGTGAACCTAAAGCATTACATGAGCTTGGCGCTTAGGATTTTGCACCAATCTAATACTTTGCTTCCCTTTGCTCGAACCTCCTCAGAGATGGTGCATTCTCATTCTCTTTTGCCCTTCCCAATTCTCTCTCTTGTAAATCAGTTTAACTGAGGTATATTTCACATCAAGTAAAATTCACATATTTTAAGGGTACAGTGTGATGAGTTTGGCCAAACCTATACAGTCCTATTACCAACACCATGGTTGCTATCATCTCCCCTTTGCTCTAGGGGTTGGTAGGCACTAAACTGCTCTTTGTCACTAAAGCATTCCCTTTCCAAGAATTTTACATAAGTGAAAACCTACAACTGGTATGTGTTCTTTTGTGTCTGGCTTCTTTCATTTAGTAAAATGCTTTTGAGGTTCATGCATGATATTTCATGTATCAGCATTTAGGTTTTTTAATGCTGAATATTGTTCTTTTGTATAAACATACACAATTTGCTTATCCATCTGTCAGATGATGGGAATTTGGGTTTTCTCTAGTTTGTAACTCTTATGAATAAGACTTCTGTGAACATCTGCCTACATTCAAAGTATTTTTTTTTTTTTTTGAGAGAGAGTGAGAATGGGGTAGGGGGAGTGCAGAGGGAGAAAAAGAGAGAGAGAGAATCTTAAGCAGGCTCCACATCAAGGGTGAGCCCAATGCAGGCCTTGATCTCATGACCCTGAGATCATGACCTGAGCCAAAATCAAGAGTTCACGGATACTTAACTGACTGAGCCACCCAAGTGTCCCTGCCTACAAAGTACTTTTGAGGACATACTTTCTTATTTCTCTTGAGTAATTTCTAGGCTGATATTCCTGGGCCATATGTTAAACTTTATAAGAAATCTCTAAGCCGTTTCCCAATGTGACTGTACAATTTGCATTCCCAGTAACAACATACGAAGAGTTTTGAGTTACTTACTCCATATCCTTGTTGACAATTGGTATTGTCACTATTTTTAATTTTAGCCAATCTAGTGGGTATGTAGATATATCTCATTATGTTTTTAACGTACATTTTCTTGGTGACAAATGACATTTTTTCAGTACTTTGTCATTCATGTATTCATTTAGTGAAAAGTCTCTTCAAATATTTTGCTCATCACTTTGTTATCTTTTTGAAGAGTTTTTTACATAGTCTGAATACAGCTTTCTCAGATATGGGTTTATCAAATATTTTTTCTCTGTAGCTTACCTTTTTTTTTTTAACACTGGCTCTTGAAGATAAAAATCTTAATAAAATCTAATCTTTTTCTTCATTTAGTTCATGCTTTTGTGTCCTGTTTAAGAAATTGTTCCTGTTCCATGACCACAAAGATTTTCTCTTGATTTCTTTTGGAAGTTTTAGCAATTAAATTTAGGTCAATGATTCATTTCAACTTAATTTTTATATATGCTGTGAGGATAGTTTAGAAAAAAAGTTTTAAACATATAGTTATCCAATAGCTCCAGCATCATTTGTAAAAAGACTATACTTTTCTCACTGAATTATCTTGGCAATTTGGTAAAAAAAAATCAATTGACCTTATATGTGTGGTATCTATATCTGGATTCTCTTTTTAGTTCTATTAATCTGGTAAAACTAGCATTTTGTCCTGAAACCTCTAGCTGCTTTGGTCTTCTCATAGTTTCTCATATCAGAAAGATCACTAGCATGAGTTTCCCTTCCTTATACCAAAGCCATATAGCTCTCACAAGGGAATAAGATGGAACACATAACATATAGAGCTCACCTCCTCTGTTTACGGCCATTCAGAGATCACTATCCTTCATTTCCTGACCTCCAGTTTCTTGAAAACTGTTGTTTCATATATTGGGTCAAGTTGTTGTTGTTTAAGTTATTTCAGGCACTGGTGTAAATCCAGTCTCTGTTACTGCCATCTCAATAATCTAGGACATGCCCTATAGTGGCAAATTAGCTACATATAATTGAAAGGAATGTGTACTCTGGTATTATGGAGTAGAGTCTTTCCAAAATGCAGGTTAAGTGAAAATGGTTAACAATGTTCAAGTCTTCTATATTATTACTTATTTTCGGCTTAATTTTTCAGTCAATTACTTAGAAAAAAGTGTTGAAATTTCCAACTATAATTATTTTATTGAGATATAACTGACAAATAGCATTTTAGCTTTAGGTATACAAAATAATGATTCAATATTTGTATATACTGTGAAATAATCACTACAATAAGTCTTGTTAACATCATCACCATATATAGCTACGCACTTTTTTAAGTAAGCTCCATGACCAGCATGGAGCCCAATGTGGCGTTCGAACCCACAACCCTGAGATTAAGATCTGAGCTGAGATAAAAAGTCAGATGCTTAACCAACTGAGTCACCCAGGCACCCCACAAAATTTTTTGTTTTGTGATGAGAACTTTCATTCTCTTAGCAACTTTCAAATATGTGATATAGTATTGTTAATTATAATTCAACTATAATTTTGGATTTGTCTATTTCAGTGTTTAGTTGTATTATTTTTCCTTTCCTCCACTTAGAAGCTCTCAAGTAAAAAAATATTTATGATTGTCATGCCCTTTTAAAGAATTAATCCTTTTAGCATTATGTCTTTCTATATTTCTGGTAACTTTTTATTTTGAAATCTACATTGTCTGATACTAATAAAACCAACCTAGTTTTTTAAATTAGTGCTTTATTAGTGTCCCTACTAATTACTGATGTTATTGAGTCCAAATCCATCATCTTGTTAAATATTTCTATTTGTCATCTCAGATCACCTGAGCTTTTTTCAATGATTCCATTTTATCTCCATTATTAGCTTAATAGCTATATCTCTTTGTTTTATATTTTACTGCATGCAGTAGGCTTTACAATATGGATTTTATCACTCACCTTTCAAATAATATTACACCTCTTCCCATACCGTGTAAGAACAACATAATAATCTGCTTCCATAATCCCCCATCATATACTGTGCTAAACTTGCCACGTATCTTACTTCTACATATGCAGTAAATCCCATTTTGTTTCATACAATTATTTTTTCATTAAGTTATAAATAGGAAGAAATAATTTTTTAATTTAATCACATATTTCCCATTTCTAGGAGTCTTCAGCGCTTCATGTAGACCCAAATGTCCATCTGATATCATATTTCTTCTATCTGAAGGACTGACTTTAACAATTTGTATAGTGCATATTTGTTGACTATACTCTCTCTCCTTTTATTTGGAAAATATCTTTATTTTGCTATTTTGCCTTTATTTTAAAAATAATTGTTTTACTCTGTGAAGAAGTCTACATTGACAGATTTTGTTTCCATTCAGTCCTTTAGTAACATCACTACATTATCTTTCCTTTCATATTTTCAGATTATTAGTCTGCAGCCACTCTTATCTTTGTACCTCCATCATGAGCCTTTTTCTCTGTGTGTTTTTAAGCTTTACTCTTTATTCCTGATTTCCTGGAATTGATTTTGATGTAGGTTGGTGTGGTGTTCTTTATATTCAAATTTGGGTTCTGTGAGCTTTTTTGGATCTGTGGAGTTTTAATTTTCACATTTGGGAAAATTTTCAACATTTTTTTTTCTCTAAATATTCTCTTCTGACACCTCTTTCCACTTCTACTTTTGGGAATTCAGTTAAATTTATATAAACAGTTTGATATTGCTCCTGAAATCACTAACACTTTCCTCGTTTTTCCTATTATTTTTGTCTCTCTGGTTCATTTTCGATATTTACCATTTCCATATTTTCAAGGTTATGGATCTTCTGTTAATCTGCTATTAATCCTAGCCATATATTTTTAATTACAGATACTATAATTTTCAATTTGAGACCTTCCATTTGGGTTTTTAAATATTTGCATTTTTATGCTTTTCCCATCTCTTTTTTCATCATGCTCATATTTTCCCCTAACTTCTTGAACATATGGGGCATATTTATGATAGCTGTTTTAAAGTCTTTGTCTGCTAACTATATCATCTGTCGTGATATCCAATAGGTCAATTATATAATTTTTTTTCTAATTTGAGTCTTATTTTTCTGCTTCTTTAGATGCCTCTTCCTTTTTTACTAAATGACAGATATTATAAAGTTTATATTGTTAGTTGTAAAATATATACTTTATGCCATTAAATGGTGTTGGGATTTTTGGCATATAGTTAAATTAGATTGCCTTCTTATACTCAGCATAATCCCTTTGAGATTTTTCTAAGCGTTGCCTATATCTAACAGGCTTTTTTGGATAAATTATCTGAACGAACGAAAAAACCCAGTTTTTATTATGTTCTCATCAGTTTGACATGTTCCTCAGAGTAGAATGAAAGCTGTTTTTACAAAAAATACCATGTAAAAATATTTGAACAGTAAAGGCATAGGAGAATGTTTATTTCTTCAGCAAGTTCTAGCAAACAAGTTATTTTTACTTTAAATAACAATTATTTGCTAGTATGAACATGATATAGTATTCCTATCTGCAAAATACAGTACCAAGAATCTCTTTTGTCAAATTTCCATTTAAGGTCTCGTTTCCGAGCATTGATCCCCTTGCCTTCTCCTCTCTTTCACAGCAGAGTTTGGAGTAATCTTTCATCCATCAGTATAGGGATTGCTGGCCATTCCAGGCAAGTAGTGACCCCAGGTGATCATCTTGCAACAGACACCGTAGGGACCTCCTGAAAATGAAAAGTCTGTGGGCAGAGTAAAGCAAGGTGGGAAGAACTGAATTAGGAATCCCAAGAGCCCTTGCTCCTTCATTCATTCATTCATTTCCCTGCCTTGGGATCTAGAAAGAATATACATTTTGATATTAGAATAAGCTGGTTTTGAACCATTGCTCCATGTGACTTGGGGCATGTAGTGCTGCAGCTGAGCCGCTCCAAGTCCGCTGATGGGGAGTGGAGGCCCATGCTGACCTCAGAGGGAATGTGCTGCATGTGGAAGAGCTTCCTCCCTGATGCCTACAGGCAGGTAAAATTGGGTGAAGATGCCCCCAATTCCATTGTAGTGTCTCCAATTCTGAAGGAGGTGACAACATTAGAAATGGTGCCCAGGGGAAGATGGCTGATGGAGCTGAATGCCACCTTCTTGAATGCCAGCCCTGAGTGCCTAGTGGTGGTCAACTTTGGCTCAGCCACTTGACCTCCTTTTACTAGCTAGCCGCCAGCCTTCAGCAAACTGGTGGAAGAGTTCTCAGTGGCTGACTTTCTGTTGGTCTACATGGATGAGGCTCATCCTTCAGAAGGTTGGGCAGTGCCTGATGATTCTTCTTTGTCTTGTAAAGTGAAGAAGCGCCAGAACCAGGAAGACGGATGTGCAGCAGCCCACCAGCTTCTGGAGCATTTCTTCTCACTGCCCCAGTGCCAAGTTGTGGGTGAACGCATAGACAATAATGCCAATGTAGCTTATGGGGTAGCCTTTGAACATGTGTGTATCGTGCAGAGACAGAAAATTGCTTATCTAGGAGGAAAGGGCCCTTTCTACTACAATTTTCAAGAAGTCCAGCATTGGCTGGAGAAGAACTGAAGAATTTCAGTGAAAGGTGAAATCTAGATTAGCTGATTAAAGGTATGATTGTAAAAGTGGGTTGTTTTGTTTTGTTTTTTAAATTATGTAAAGGAAAGGAAACTAAGAGGTGAATCCACTATTTCAACTGAGTCCCATTGTCTTGCTGAAAGACAGGAATTTACATGTCAGAAGAACATAAATTTCTAACATTTCCATACTCCTTTTACCACTCAAATGGCATTTGCCTAAATAGTAGCCCCAGCACATCTCTTCCTAGAGAGAAGTCCTAAGTGAAAAGATTCCAAGATAGAGAGGAAGAAACCCTGTTTCAACATGTGTTCATTCTGCCTTGGGAAAGAAGTAATACAGCTGATGCATGCTCTGGGACTTGAAGAAAAGACTTGCCTGAATAACTACTATCTTAAGGAACTATTGTCCTTGTTAGTATAAGGGGTATTGCCTACGCTTTATTCAGCATGGATGCGGCCCATCTAGAGAGTTTCCAAGTATTTACTTATAAAAAGTCCTTGAGCCCAGTCCTTGTGGTTAGGGCTTTCGTGTTTAACAAAGTTCAAGTAGTTTCTGCTGTTCTAGTTTCTAGCTATGTGGTGGTGGTGGTGCTCTATGCCAGTCTAAATATCCCAGAATTCACAGGTGTATTTGCAGATATCAAGAATGATCCCTACCTGGAGGATTAGGTTGGTTATCTGAAATCTGAGAGTTCCTTTCTAGGCAAGTAGGGAAAGCCCAAGAAGAAAATCCAATTGACAAGCTAGGGATAGGAGGCAGAAAGATGTGGAGGCTTCACAGAGTTTCCCCTTGAAGCTATAGAGAGTGGGACTAATTTGTTAGTCACAGAAACAGGGAAACATAAAACATACATGGGCCAGAAAAAGAAGCTCAACCGAAATTAGCACTGAGAATATACATATGAAATCAATGTATTTATCATGTACTCCTCAACTGAGGGAGAAAGGGTGATGGAAGGGGGGGAAAAAAACCCACACTCATTATTTGTAATTATGAGGATTCTCTGGTAGAAATAATTATGTTTAGAAACAGGTTTTTGGTATGTATATTTTCAGTGGGTGAATTATACTCCATGATACTGATTAAATATAAAACCAGTAGATCTAGCGGTGCTGGTCTCTCCCTCTCCATTTCTACAATTATGATGTGGCCCCACTCATTCTTGGTCTCAGTCTCCATAATGGTGGCTGAGCTGGGGAGTACATTCCTCATAATATATTCTTTTTTTTTTTTTAAGATTTTATTTATTTGACAGAGACACAGAGAGAGAGGGAACACAAGCAGGGGGATTGGGAGAGAGAGAAGCAGGCCTCCCGCTGAGCAGGGAGCCTGATGCGGGGCTGGATTCCAGGACCCTGGGATCATGACCCGAGCCAAAAGCAGATGCTTAATGACTGAGCCACCTAGGCACATATATATAAATATATTCTCAGTTGCTGTGGAAGGTAGGGGCCATTCAGCTATACAGCACTGTTCTCCCAAAGTAGGTGAATTATAATGACTAATAGGTGCAAATAAACAAGATTTCTTCAGTTACAACATAGAGGAAGAGAAAGTTGGTTTGAGACAATTCTCACTAATAATTTGTGAGGTTTTGATACACGGCAACCCTCAATGGCATGGAATTTGATGAAATGGAATTCCCATTTACATTTAAATTTGGACTTGGGTCTTCTTTTGTTCCAATTAGCTGAGATCTAGTAATCTACATCATTATAATGCTATATATATGTATATGTACCGTATTTCTCTTAAAATAAAGATACTATAGTTCTACCTATAATATATAAATATCATAACCCCCAAAGAATAGACCAATTTTCCATAATAAATTTTTTGTTGTAAAATTGAGGATGCTGTATAATCACAGTATATGGTTGTATTGATATGTACAATCAAAGGTTCTTATGACCACTCCACTAATAATTGAATCATAAAATAAAAGTCATAGAAAAAAAATTCCATTTAATAAGCACTTTCGACTGCTTTGTTTCATTGGAATTATTGTCCAAGTTCTTGTCAAAGGCATTGCCATTATTCATACATCCTGTATTCTCTCCCTAACTAAAGACTGATGATCCTCCTATCTTTCTGATGAAGGCCATTAGTATTGTTACCTTACACTATGCTACAATTATTTTTTGTACACTAAACTGAAAAATGTTGGCATTATATTCTTATAATTATTAAATCACTTTTTTTAAGAGAGATTTTATTTATTTATTTGATAGAGAGAGACAGCAAGAGAGGGAACACAAGCAGGGAGAGTGGGAGAGAGAGAAGCAGGATTCCTGCTGAGCAGGGAGCCCGACGTAGGGCTCAATCCCTGGGCCCTGGGATCATGATCTGAGCCGAAGGCAGACACTTAACGACTGAGCCACCCAAGCGCCCCTAATTATTAAATCACTTCTATATTCATCATGATATCTAGAAATCACTTGGCAAAGAAAGAAACAAAATCTATTTATCATGAAAGAATTCCTCATTAATCCGCATTGCCGTCAAACTTTAAAAAGTTGAAAAGTTGTTCAGTTGATTTTGCATATCTAAATGTATGACATATGTTTAAAGTGTTCATTTGATAGTATCACTCAAAATGAAAATTAATGATCCAATCACCCATTTCAAGAAATTACAAACAGCAAATAAAACTTAAAGTATGCAAAGAAAATTATTAATAAAGATAAGAACATTAATTAATGAATAAAAACAAATATGAAATAAAGAGGATCAACAAAAAGTCCTAACACCTTTTGGAAATGCCAATAAAGTGGTAAACCCTTGAATGGCTCATCAAAAAAATTAACAGAAATAAGAAAGAGGGCATCACTACAGATTCTACTGGCATTTGAAAAGATAAAATATTATAAACAACATTATGTCAATAAATTTAAAATCTTGGCATGAAATGGATAAATTCTTTGAAAAAACAACGGAATAAAGTCACCCAAGAATAAATCTAAATCTGGATGTCAATGTAACTGTTAAAGAAATTTAATCTGCAATTTAAAAAAAACTATCAACGATGAAAACCATAGGCAAGATAGGTTCACTGCTGAAATCTACAAAACTTTGAAAGAAGAAAGAATACCAGTCTTACATAAACTTTCCAGAGAAGGGGGAAAATATAGATGGAGTACATGATAAATCATTTTTTTTAAAGATTTTATTTCTTTTTTGAGACAGTACATGCATGTGTGTTGGGCGTGGGGGTCAGAGGGAGAGGGAGAAGCAGGGAGACCGACCCAGGGCTCATCCCAGGACCCCAGGACCATGACCTGGCTGAAGGCAGATGCTTAACCGGCTGATTCACAAATCATTTTATGAGACCAGCCAAACTGGTCTTAAGGCCAGGTTAAACAAAAGAAAGAAAGATAAAAAGAAATTAACAGATGAAAATTTCTCATGAGAGTGAACACTACAATTCTAAACACAATGTTAGCAAAATAGAACTACTATATATATACTATATACATAAGTAATATGTATATCACCAATGGGATTCATTTTATTTGTACATGTTGGCTTAACATTTGAAAATCCATACCAATGGAGAAAAATATGATAATCTCAATAGATTGTAGAAAAGCAGTTGAAATCATTCGACATGCATTAATAATGATAGTAACAGTAATAATAATAATAAATCTCTCACCAAACAAGCAATAGGAAAGAATTCCTCCAAGGGTATCTATGAAAAACCTAGATCTAACACATTATCATACTTAATAGTGAAATATAAAATCCTTCATTCCTAAAATCGGGGGAAATTAAGATACTCTCATCACCCCAACTCAGCATTAGAGGTCTTAGCCAAAGCAGTAAGGCAGAAGAAAAATCAGTCATACATATTGAAAAGAAAGGAATAAACTGCCTTTCTTGGAAGATGACTTGATCATCTGAGAAGAAATTCCTAAGGAATTTACAAAGTCACAGTTAATAAGTAAATTTAGCAGCATCTTAATATTCATGTCAATATTAAAATATCAAACATATTCCTATACACTATAACAAGCGAGTGAAAATAAAATTAAAACATTAAGACCATTCATAATAGCAACATAAAACATCAAATTTCCATAATTAAATCTAACAAAAGATTTGTAAGACTATGACACTGAAAACATAGTCAAGAGAAATTAGAAAAGACTTAAATCAATTGAGAAATACACCATGTGCATGGATTGGAAAATATACTAATTTTAATTTACCAGTTCTCCTAAAATTAATCCACAGATTCTACAAAACCTGACTTAAAATCTCAAAAGCTTTTCTGGGGAAAATTGATAATCAGATAGTAAATTTTTTAATGCAAAGAACATAGAATAGTCGAGGCCACTTTTAAGCAGAACAAAGATTGAGTATTTACCAAACCAGATTTCAAATTTAGTACAAAAATCAGTGAACCTGAATAACAACAGAAAGTATTCAAGATTAAAAACATAGGGGAGGAAAAATGGAAAAATGAAGAGTTCCAGTGACCTCCGGGAAAATATCAAGCCACTGAATGTGTGTAATTGGAGTTCCTGAAAGAGGTAGCAGATATATTGTTGGGGCAGAAGAGAGGATAGATTATTTGAAGGTAAAAAGGTCAAAATTCTCCAAATCTGAAGAAAGCTATGAACTTAAAGATCCAAGAAACTCAATAAGTCACAAGAGAATAGAAATATAAATGATAGCAAGTCACATTTTAATAAAAATGCTAAAAAACAGTGATAAAAAGAAAGTCTTCAAACTATCCAGAGATAAAAAGAAATATTAAATACAAAAGGATATAAATAAGAAAAGTCACAGACTTCTCATTATAAAATTTGTAAGAACAGATCGACATCTTCAAAGTTCTGAAGAAAAATCACATGATAACCCTATTCAAAGTGAAACCTTTTTCTTAAATTCAAGCAAAATAAAATTGTATTCAGAAAATAAAAGCTGGGAGAAATCACTGCAAGCAAACATGCACTACAGAAAATGATAAAAAGCAGTGCCTCAGAAAGAAAAAAAAGATACCTTTGACCTATATGAAGGAATGAAGATTTACAGAAAGATAATCATTTGGGTCAATATAGATGTTTTTTCTCATCTTAAAAATTCTTCAAAAGATAATCAACAATTTAAAAAATTATTTCTATAATGTTGGGTTCATAACATATAGCATTGAAATATATGGCAACAATAACCAAAAAGATGGGAGAGAGGAAAGGGCAGTAAACTGTTGGAAAGTTCTTCCTACTTGTATGAAGTAGTACATTATTTGAAGTTAGATTTGACGACATAAAGATGCACATTGTAAATTCTTTTTTAATTTTTTAAATTTTTTTCCCTAAATACTTTTATTTTATTTTTTGTGTTACAAGATTCATTGTTTATGTACCACATCCAGTGCTCCATGCAATACGTGCCCTCCTCAAGACATTGTAAATTCTAAAGCAACCACTAAAAAATAATAAAACCAAGAGGTATATCTCCACTCAGTAGTGGAGAAAACAAATTATAAAAATCTGAAATAATTTTAAAAAGAAGGAAAATGGTGGGGAAAAAAGCAAAGGTACCAAATAGGAAACAAATAGCAAGAGGATTTAATCCCATGCTGATACATCTCAAGATATGTCCTATGTATGTAATTTCCATGTTATCAAAAAGGATGTCTCTCTGACACTACATATTCCATAAAAGGTATCTCAGCTCTTAAGATTATCTACTGGACTTCTGTAATGGAAGATGTTTGCAGCAGAGCCCAGTAACAGACTAGCATTGTTTTTTGTTTTTTTTTAACTTTTTAAAATTTATTTGACAGAGAGAGAGAGATCACAAGCAGGCAGAGAGGCAGGAAGAGAGAGAGGGGAAAGCAGGCTCCCTGCTGAGCAGAGAACCCGATGTGGGGCTTGATCCCAGGACCCTGAGATCATGACCTGAGCCGAAGGCAGAGGCTTTAACCCACTGAGCCACCCAGGTGCCCCCAGACTAGCAATTGTTAAAAAATGTAGTATTTTGCTACTGCATCAAGTACATTTTGAATCCAGAATCCCAAAAGACACCACTGGGTGGCAGTGCTTGATTTTATCTGCAAGTGTCTAGTGAGCACCTCCAAAATCCTGTGTGCAGGCCGTTTTTGTTCCAGACCCCGGCCAAATTCGTTATTTCAATGCAGGGTGCCTATGTTGGTATATACATCTAGCAATATCTAAATAACCTGCAGGGACTGTTTATTTCTCAGTGTTCATCCAGCAGACTATTTTGTTCCATACATCCATGTAATGTTTCTCAAGATCCCGAATCAAGTTATTCTTAGAAAATTTATTGATTGGGTTAGTTCCTATATTTTATCTATTTTGATTAACCATCTTCAGCTAATCATGTGAATCAATATAGTCTTTAGTTTTCTCCCCAGGGAGAAATTATCCTGATATGCTACTATAAAGAATTACCTTTCTCTTAATATTCGCCAGGTCAAAATTGCCCCTAACATTGTAGTGACAGTATTTGAGAGGGATCAGACACCCCCGAAGGAAGATAATAAACATATATTGGAGCTCCACCCAAGTGAAGGCAAATTGTGTCTGAATTTCTTATGAAGTTGGGATAGAAAAGAAAACATTGGTTAAATCTAGAAGAGCCTACTAGTCACCTTCAGCTTGCTGCTCTTCTCAAAGAGCTTTCATCAAAGTATTTCTCCTGATTCCCAGATTGGTATACAGAAGTGTTAGGCCTTCCACCTGGATGAACTACAGCTACCCCAGACCCTACATTGGCAAACATTCTCTCTACTTCCTACGCCAACAAAAAAATTCAGAATTCTATAAACGCATATGCATCTGTATACAGAAAAATGTGCATTGCACAAATTAGAAAAAATAAGCAATGAAAAAACAAGCAAAACACTTGAATATGCATGGCATAAAACACTTAAGACCACTAAGCACAGGTAGATAACCAAACTCATTAATATTTAGATAAATGCAACTAAAACCAAAATAAAATACTATGTCACACAAATTTAATTGGCAAAAATGAAGAAGTTTAACAAATCAAATTACTGGAAAAGATGCAGATCAATGGGAATATTCATACACTGCTTTTGAGAATGTAAACAGGTATAGCTATTAGAAAATAATGCAGCATTAAAAAAAAAGAAAAGAAAAGAATGCAGCACTAAATTTTCCATGAGTCAGCAATTCTACTCCTACACACACACACACACACACACACACACACATATATATATATATATATGTATATATATATATATATGGACCTGAGATATATATAGTAATATAGTAGACTATATTTATCTTAGGTGAAAAATTCTTACATATGTGCACCTGGAGGCCTAGAAAAGCATATTTATAACATGATATTTTGTAACAGCAAAATAACACCAAAAAAACCCCATAAAAACAAAACAAAAACCTGGGAAAAACCTAAATACTCCAAAACAAGAGAATGGTTAAATAAATTGTGGCATATTCTCATAATACAACATTTTATGCATTGTTGAAAATGAATAAGATTACATTCCATGCAACATCTATGGCTAATGATTGAGTGAAGCTCATGTCTCAAAGACTTCATAAAGTGTAATTCTATATTTTGCCCCTAAAACAAGCAAAACTAAACATATTGCTTAAGATGCTTATACACATCTAAAAAATATTTTTAATTAAAGAAAAAGAGAATTTCATACCCCCAAATCAGAATTTTAATTGTTTCTTAAGAGAAACAGAGACTGGATAGGAGAAACATATTGGGAGATATAATATATTGGTAATATCCAGTTGAAGTGGACATAATAGTGAATCCATGGTGTTTTATTATTAAGACTTTCAAAAAAGAGAGAAGATAAAGAAAGGAAATTAATTCCATCTTGAGGGGAATGGGCAATCTGTAATAAATGTAAGCCAGACGGAGAGTCCATTTAAGGCCCTCCATGCTTTCATAGGCTCTCCCCCAACCCAGAAACCCCTGTGCTCAGCCAGACTATTCCCCCCAGCTCCCAAGGAAAAAGAAAAAAAAATATTTTTAAAAATGCAACTTTTTAAATGAGATTCATATTCTCTACACAAACGATTAAAGTGCTATAGCTACTGATAGAAGTCTACACAGCCAAAATGGAGGCCAGACACAAGTAGTGGCCAGGATGGTCTTCTAAGTAGAGGGGTATATGTATGAGCAGGATTCCACAGGTATAACAGTCTGATGTGACTGTGGAGCTTTAAGGTATTTTGATGACTGGACTGTGAAAAGCAGAGGGGATTCTGCTGAAATACAAGCTGAAAGTTCATCAGATGGATCATTTAGCTAATTGATAATTGGCCTTGCTTCCTTATAATCTATGTTATTCATTCTCTTCTGAGACCAGCTTTACCTGCATCCCACAAGTCATGATATGTGTTTTCATTGTCTTTCAATTTCAAAATATGTTCTAATTTCTATAATGAGTTAGTTTTTAACTCTGAGTTATTTAGTAATATATTTATTACTTTCAAACTGATGGGGATTTTCAAATTATTATGTTGCTATTAACTTCTAACCTGATTCTATTATAGTCTGAGAATATGCTCTATATCATTTGAAATTTGACAAAAATTGCTTAATGGCCAAGATGATTTTTTAATGTTCAATGTGTACTTGAAAAGAAGTGTATAATGGCATTATTTGCTACTGAGTTCAATATGTGTAAATTAAATCATTTTTATTATGTTGTTAAAATCTTGTCTAATTAATTTTTGTCTGTTTTTTTCTATCATATACTGAAAAAAGATGGGCTCAAATCTTCCACTATGGGTCCTTAATTTTTGAAAATCCCTAAATCTCCCCCATGAGAATCCACAAATAAATTTGGGCAATAAAACCAAAAATCTACAGACAATATACTATGAAGCAAAATACGAACCAGAATATAAAGTGTCCATACAAACCTTCAAGTATGAATGGTCAGAACAATCCACAGACAACTGCAAGGCCTGTGCAGCATCAGTGACTGAAGAAGAGATAGAGGGAAACGAGAGAGCATTTGATAGACTCAAAATTTACCAACATGTATTAGGGAATCTTAGTAAAATTTGGAAAACAGTTGAAACTGGCAGGGATTTGTGCGCCCTATTAGTAGGTGAGTACAAGCTATCTGGAATTAGATCTGAAGGTGCCAATCAAAGCCTCTTCCAAGACAGAGCTCCACACTGACTAAAAACTGCTGGGAATATGGGAATAGAATCCAAATTAGCTGAGGCGGGGACGGCGGGGGGGGGGGGGGGGGGGGGGGGGGGGGGGGTGGGGGGCCTGCAGATTAAATGGCAGGAACAAAATGTAGTATTTCACAGGACTAACAGAAGAGGGAGCTCAAGAGTCATAAAGTTAAAAATCTGTAAGAAGATAATTCATTTCATGTAAAAATGAGCATCAGAAAATAGAGTTAAATATTACTCGGAATTAATATAAGAGCAAACATAATGGAAGCAGAATAACCTCTCTACAGGCAATGAGAATATAAACAGAAAAACTTGCCCACAAAGCAGAGGAAAACTATATCCTAATACTTTATAATTACCTGAAGTTATTAAGACAGTGATTCTACAATGTGAAAGAGAAACATAATCCAAAATTATAAAAACTCAAAAATTGATTAATAACACCCAAAAAATAATTCAGAAAACTAAACACTTTCAAAAATGAAGACCAGGGGCGCCTGGATGGCTCAATAGGTTAAGCGTCTGCCTTTGGCTCAGATCATGATCTCAGGGTCCTGGGATGGAGATCTATGTTGGGCTCTCTGCTCAGTGGGAATCTGCTTCTCCTCTCCCTCTACTCCTCCCCTTGATTGTGCTCTCCCCCCCACCCCACCGCAGACAAATAAATATTTAAAAAAATTTGTTTTTAAATGAAGACTAGACCAGAATTGACACAAGGGAGAACAAATATGGAAAATGTCATAGGGGAAATACAGCCTGAAAATTAGGAAAAAGTTTAAAATAAAAAGGAATTTAATGGCTACCATATGATTCCATTTATATGATATTCTAGGAAAGGCGAACTCACAGAGATAGAAAACTATAGTTGCCAGGGGCTAGGGAAAACAGGAAGAAATATTTTGGGAGTGATGGAGATATTTTGGGCCTTCACTGTGGAGAAATTTACATGACAGTATGTATTTATCAAAACTTGGTTTATACACCAAATAGAGTGAACTTTATAGTATGTAAATGTAAAAAAAAGTGAATGGAAAGAAGAGATTAAGAACAAGATTAAAATGATTTTAAAGTCCACAAAAAAGAGCAGAGGGAAAGAATAACCAACATAGATATGATAAAATTTCCCAGGGAAGAAAAACCAAAACAAGGAAATAGAACATTTGCTAAAAATTATTTAAGAAGATGTCACTGAAATTAAAAATAAAAAGTATTTGAACCTAGATATTAATAAGAGGAATGGCATACCTGAGACAAATCAAACCAGAATAACCAACACTAAGACATAATTTAGTAAAAATTATTACTCTTCAAAGAAAAAATAATCTCTTACACATTAAGGAAAATAAGACCAAATAACTTACAGGGGAAAGAAAAACCAAAGGCCTTCAGATATTTTATAACAATTTTAAAGCCAAAAAAAATATGTGTGTGTGTGTGTGTGTGTGTGTGTGTATATATATATATATATATATATAATCAATACTATATCAAAATATATATATATAATTAATATATATAATAATGATTTTTTTATCCATCAAAATTAATTTCAAAATACAAAGGCTGAATTTTGTCTCCCCATAAAAGATATGTTGGGGTCCCAACCCCCAATACCTAAGATTCTGACTTTATTTGGAGATAGGGTCTTTATAGAGGTAGAAAAATTAAAGCGAGGTCATTAACGTGGGTCCTCATGCAGTATGATTGGTGTTCTTAATAAAAGGAGAAAATTTGGGGAGAGAAACATACGCAGAAGTCCATGTGATGACTGGTTGTGTGGCCACAAGCTGAAGAACTCCCAGAGCCTAGGAGAGGGAGCTGGAACAGATCCTTCCCTAGCACCTTCAGAGGGAGCATGACCCTTGGCTACCTTGATTTCAGAGACCTAGGTTCCAGAATTTTGAGACAATACATCTGTTGTTTATGCCACTTTGTTACAGCAATCCTAGCAAAGTAATACAATGCTGGAATGGGTATTTGAGAACACCTAGAAATTTCCTTTAGGGTTGGGCACTGTTGACATACTTTGGAAATTGTTACTTACTTACTTATTGGATATGTGCTTTGAAAATTTATGCCTTATATGTTTCCAGAAGCACAGGGTAGATTATCAATAAAATTAACAGATGACTCACAGAGCTTGGATAGATGAAGTCAAGAATTTTTTCTATATAGTTTCCCTAGGTATTACAAAGATAGATTATAGGGATATATCAACAAGATTTGGTCTAAGATACAAACTACAATATTAACCTTTCTTTCACTACCTAGAGAATATTTACCCTGATTATCAAGTTCCATATCACGATTTCTTTTTGGGACAGATACAAAGTATGGAAACTAATCAATGTCTGGATAACATAGCTAGAAAAGAGAATGGAAAGCTTGGAGATTTTAGGTAACATGGTTTGGGATGTAATCAGATTATTCCTTATATTGCCAATAAAGAAAATAGAGTACATGACTTTTGCTTGGAGGTTTCCAATCTTTTTTTAAAGATTTATTTATTTATTTGAGAGAGAGAGAGCAAGTGGGGGAGAGAATCTTCAAGTGGACTCGCCACTGAACACAGAGCCCAACTAGGGTGGGGCTCAATCCCAGGACCCATGAGATCATGATCTGAGCCAAAACCAAGAGTTGGACACTTAGCTGACTGAGCCACCCAGGTACCCTGGATATTTCCAATCTTGATGGCTTTAACAGAGTGTTCCAATACCACCACATAAAAGGCAACCAATTTGGGAGTATGGCCCAGTGAAAATAACCTTGTAGTATGTCAACAGTAATCAAAGCTAGACGAAGCCATTGGGTAGCCAAGAGCCCAGATTGCAAAGGAAGCCTGTCTAGCAGTGGCTTTTGCAAAATGTCTTTCTTCCAGAATGTTCTGAGACCAAATTTACAAAATAAATGAATGAGGATTGACTGGGCTACCTTAGCATACATTTCTGCCACATTCTTAAGTATCAAAATAATAAAAATTAAAATTAAAAAAATAAAGGAAAAGTGCTTTCCTATTCTGTGGAATGTAAGGCTTTTCAGGAATTAAATGCTTTGACCTTTTCTCTAGCTGTGAGCCAGCCTTCCTGTCCAACAATATGAAACTGCATGCTAGTGAGACTACACACTCATGCTCACAATATTGAAAGAGGCTTTCACCTAGAATCACTATGAAGAATATTCAGACAGTGAACAATCGACAAAATGTGCTTTCCGGAAAGCTGTACCTTTTATGGTTTGCTTGCTATCAGTTATTTTTGCTAAATGTGCTATCATAATAAAGAGTTTTCTAGGAGGTTTTTTTCCCCCTGATTAGAACTGGTGGCCAGTATACTAAATGATGAGAAAGAACTGGATTCAGATTCAGTACCATAAAAATAATTTCTTTTTACGACAACTTAAAAATATATTTTAAGGGGCGCCTGGGTGGCTCAGTGGGTTAAAGCCTCTGCCTTCAGCTCGGGTCATGATCTCAAGGTCCTGGGATGGAGCTCTCTGCTCAGCGGGAGCCTGCTTCCCCTTCTCCCCTCTGCCTGTCTCTCTGCCTACCTGTGATCTCTCTCTCTCTGTCAAATAAATAAATAAATAATCTTTAAAAAATATTTATATATATTTTAAAAGCATTTAAAGGAAATTAAATCAGAACTATGACAATATAATTTGTTAAAAGATCAACTTTCCATATAGATTTTATAAACCTCAAAGGAGAAGTATAATTGACTCCAATGACATTCATTTTGTTCTCATTCGTGCTAGTCTTAGATATTTTTCCATCTTTTAGGTGCTGAAAGTGAGCTGAACAAAAACAGCTCTTTGCACATTCTTTCTACATTAAAAAAAAGTATGAAAAATATGTATGAGTTTGTGGGCTGTTGAAATTGTCATTTTTAATTGCCTGCTGAAAAATGTAGGATTGATATAATGTCTGTTCTTAATTGAACGAGTTAGATATCTCAGTTGCTCTTGGGTCGATTAGCTTGTAAATTATCACTACCCCTACCACACACACAGACAAGCACACAAATTTATTGCTACATTTTAAACTTAACTTGATTCAACTGGTTATATTTAATATCCAACAGTCATACTACTATACTACATTTTTTTTCACAGCAATAAATCTTTAGTTTATTTTACGATTTCACGCAACAAAAGGCTTGTAGAAGTGACTTATTATTTAGGTATTTTTAAATGACATATTTGACAGTTTTTTGAAAACCTTGTTTACTCTATACTGAGTTGGGCTATATTGTTGAGTACATATTTAGATTAGAATGAATTATAATGTTGATCTGTTGCCTTTATAAAACTAACATTTGACTGAAAATGTGAAAAAAAAATTGCCTTCCAAAAGACATCTAAATCCTAATTCCTGTGAATGTTACTTTATAGGGAAAAAAGCCAGGTATTTGTAAATTAAGGATCTTGAGATGGGGATATTATCTTGGATTACTTTGGTGGACCCTAAATACAAACACATGTATCTTTCTAAAAGGGAGGCTGAGGAAAAGGCCATGTGAAGATGGAGCAGAGAAAGATTTGAAGATGCTAACTTTCAAGATAAAATTATCTGGCTACAACAAGGAATACTGGCAGCCATCAGATGAAAGAGGCAAAGAGCTCCATTTAGAGCCTCCAGAGGGAGTGGGGCTCTTGCCAACACCTTGATTTTGTGACCCCCCCCCACCCCCCAGAACTCCTGAGAGAAAACATTTCTGTTGTGTTAAGCCATTAGATTTGTAGTAATATGTTACAGCAGCCACAGGAAACTGATACGATTATCTTGTAACTTTTTTTTTTCTTTATTTTTTCTTTTCCCACACAGTATTGCAATTTCTGTGCCTGCCTGGAAACTATCTTCTCTAATTTGCCAGTAACCATTCTTATTTCTCAACTTCAATAGGGATTGGTCCCTAGTGGGACCAACATAATTATAATCAACAGTAAATGAAGAGATTAAATGCATTTACACATTCAGGTTCTGTGAATCAGAAAAATTAACTAGTTCGAGGACATACAGTAACTGTTATAATTGATTTAAATCTAGATTCAGGTAACACAAATGACATTGTTCTTTGCACTACAACTATAAAATATCACAAATTACAATCCATTTCTTGATGGCCATCTATATTTTATACATACTACATTTATAAATTCTTATCCAGCCGACTAATATACATATCTTTTATCCTGAAACCTAGTTGTAAATACAGTGGTGATGTCATAAATGATAAAGCTCCATGGATTCCATTCTCCATATGGTCATGAACAACTTGAACTCCAACATTTCGAAGTCTTGAGACATACATAAGTCCATCGTCCCTCACTAAATCATATTGGCAAGTAAGAATATAGGTCGGTGGCAAATTCTGTAACCAGGAATCATTGGCTAACAAGGGTGAAACTCTGATATCCATAAGTGCTGGCAATGAATAATTGTGTTTTCCAAGAACTGGTTCAGTATAAACATAATCCTTTCTAAACTTCTCGGGTAAGAGAGTACTCCAGTTAACAAACTTAAACAGATGTCTTGATTCCAGAGGCATATGTTCATTTCTTCTTATTTCCCAGGAAAATGTTTCATACGTGTTTAAATACAAAGTCAAGAATTTTATGGCTAAATTCCTTGTTATAACCATACCATGCTCATATTCTCGGTAAGATGGCAGATAAGAATCAATTACCTGTAAGTTAGGGTAAAGTAAAGCTTGTAGCTTGATTTTATGTTTAAGGTCAAGATCATTCTGCACCTGAGAAAACACAATGACGTCCTATAAGCAAAGACCTCCAAAACACCAGGAGGAAGAGATTTAATTTTAATAATTTAAGCGATCTTGTGATAAACATATCTATATAAATTGATGTGTTATTTTAATTATTTTCACAATACTTACAATGTTTTTCAGTGTCAGGAAAAAAGGCCAACCTCATTTCAACAGTTAAGGTTTAAAAATGTTGGTTGTGTGTAAGAGAAAGGGAGAAATAGAGATACAAACTCCCAGTTATAACATAAATAAGTCATGGGGATGTAATGTATAGCATGGTGACTATAGTTCAACAATACTATATTGCATATTTGAATGTTGCTAAGATAGTGAATCTTAAAAGTTCTCATCACAAGAAAAACAATTTGTAGTCATGTGTGGTGGTAGATGTTAACTAGATTTATTGTGTTGCCAGTTTGCAATATGTACGTATATCAAATTATCATACTGCACATCTGAAACTAACATGATGTTCTATGTCAATTATATATCTATATATGTTTTTTAAAAACAGACATATGGCAGGAGGTGAGGCACTATTTGGTTGTACCCAAGAGCAATTTGAGAAACTGGGAGCAACGGACATAGTGAGCTCCTCAATCTGAGTCAGTGACAGAAGGAGCAGCAACCTTGCTTCATAACCACTCATAGTGCAAACCTTGCTAGATTTGCGTTAGCAGGTTGATGGTTTATCATCAATTGGCTCGGTGCATAAAATGAGTTCAGTACAGTGGGCAAAGGGAAACAAAGAGAGAGACAGGGGAAAAGAGAGATACATACAAATAATGAGACTTTTGTCAAAAATCACCAGTGCAAATAACCTAAATAGTATATTCCTGAGGGAAATTGATAGTACATATAAATTTGTAAAAATTCTGGACTGAAAACAACCACAGTGAATGGAAGAAATAAATGTAATTATTAAAATAATATTTTACCTTAAAATTTAAAAATTAAAATTAAAAATTAATATTAAAATGAAAATATCTTAAAGTTTATAATAAGATTATTTGGCTATTAAGTAAGTTCCCAACATCATACTATAAATTTTAAGAAACGCATTTAAATGTGAAATTACTCATAATCATGCACTATATGTTGGCTAATTGAACATAATAAAAATAAATAAATAAATAATAAATAAAATGTAAAAGTACACAGACAAAAAGAAAAAGAAAAAGAAAAGCCAATTGATAAGTAACTTACCTTCTGAAAGAATGGTGATATTTGGAAAACAAAGGGATGAAATTATTAAAACAAAACAACAAAAACAACAAAACCTTGTTGATATAGTTTGACATGCAAGGAGAAAAATGTGAAATATTTGGTAAGGAGCCCTTTTGTCTTTCCAGAGGTGAAGAGTGTCCTGAGGTTCACCTATGACCCTGTGGACTGTAGGAGAGAACCTCAAAATAATCTCCAAGGAGCAAGTGTCTTAGCTAGAGCATGGCATCGGAGACAATGATATCTGCCTGCCGCTGCCCTATGTGAAAGCTCAGGACAGGAGGATGTACCTATAGGTCAATCTTTCATGACAATGGCTGGCTGTACCCAAAAAGGGAATAAACTGAAATCCCAGAGGTACCTCAGAAAGGGAAATAGTATCCTACCACCTCCCTGATGCTCTCTGAAGGTGCTAGAGGCTTCACAAGTTTAGAATGAAAATGAGCCAAAACAATGTTTGCTGACAAAAATTCCCAAACCTCTCCAAGTGCCCTCAGGTAGATGATTTATTGAGCAAAAGTCCACCATCAGCATCCCACTGCCAAAATCCCAAACCTAGACAGAGAAACAAGTGGCACCACATATACAGGGACAGGGCAAAAAGGAAACCACCAACATCCTTATCTGGCCCTAACTGCCCTTTCTGGAATGTCAGATGAAATAAATTGTTTTCCCACAAATGTGTCACAAATACAAACTATTCCAAGTTTCCTATTACATCATTTGTTGCTTGGTCATTCAATGCCTCTTCCTACTTCTCAGTCATCTTTTGAAGCTCATTTCAAAGTTAACCGCCTTCACAATATTGGAAGAGAACCTGCTGGTCAGGTCCTCCAAGTTTGGCAATTTTGCCCTAGTTTTAACAACTATGTTATCTGTCTGGTATGAATCTTCTCAGATGTTTTCTACACATTCTATGTATATTTATAACCACATAAATGTGATTATGTATGTGAGTACCTGATCAAAGTTCACTTTTCTTTCTCTAAGCTCCTCTAAACTTCCAAAGCTCTCTACCTCTTTCAGGTCAATGATCATTTTCCCCTTATATTATAAAAATGTACATAATGTATCTTTCTACTGGATTTTGAATTCCAAAAACACTGATAATATCTAAGTTGTCATTGCACCTCTTACTAAGAGAATGAAACGCTCAGTCCAGTATTAAAAAAGCAAAGAAATGAATAAATCAATATTGCTGCACAGTTTATAATGTTCTTAAGAAGACACTGTTGTTAGAATCAGAAATCACAGGATGTAAGAAGCAGTAAGAGACATATATACAAATAGGTCCCAGCAATAACACCGAATTATTGAATTATCTATAGCTTTGTTTTTTCCTTCTAGACCCACATGGGCTCAAAGACAACTAGCTAGAATGCAAAGGTGCAAATAAGCATTAATATTGATCCATAAGCATTACTACTGAAAGACTGGGTGGACCATCCTATAATATAAATGTGAATATCACATGAATGGATATGTGATTCTCATTTTGTGGGCAACTCATATGTACCTGACCGTAAAAAATGTGTAAGACATTTATCTCAGGACATTATTACTCTGAAAAGAACAAGAATGAAAATACAAAATCAAAAAAAAGTTGAGAGAACATATTTTGCTTGTTACAGTATCCTTGAGGTTTAAACAATGGCAACTGTTCTTGAATTGTCTGTTTAAATTTTTCTTATTTTTCAGTATAATAAAGACCTTTGGGTAACCCAGTAAAAGGCTATGGAATATGTTCAACAAAGCACAACCTTGTTTTTAATCCTTTTCAATAATTAACATTATTTCAGTGAGAACACAATGGATATCATGCATTTGAACTTCCCTTTTATACTTAAGTACCATTAATTCTAAATTCATGAAATCTAAAATAGAATTCTCCCATATAAACTATTCCCTCTGCCCCTCTTTTATTAAACCATGTAATTTGAATCTCTAACTGATTTTTCAAGTTACAGGTCACATCACTGATACTATTATCATGAAAGTAATTTATTCACACCATGGTAAAGATTGGTCTTCTAAATCTACATATTTGAGAACGAATTTGGAACCAGTTCATGAAAGGCTTCTGCATCATGCTAAAAAGCTTGGAGTGACATGTGCGTCAGAACTATTTTCACTCCTACATTAATTTCTCTGTTTACAATCAACCCTCATGAGTTGGGAATGGTGGCTGAGGAATGGCTGATAGCTAAATCAGAGAAAATATGGTTCATGACTTTATGCCCTTATATATCATGACTGATGGAAGGCCTACATCAGTCTACTGACTGACTGACTACATCTACTGACTACATCAGTCTACTGAGGCCTACATCAGTCTATTGACTCAACTGCTTTGAAGCCCATTCAACGTAGTTGCCTGTCATGGATACTTGTGCCTGACATAAAGTCTGCTCCAAGCAGTCTGAAGAATTACCGAATCCTCTCCCATTGCCCAGATGTCCCAAGACCATCTATTAGGGCATGGTGCTTTCCTAGAGAAAGGTAGGTTCTTCCTGTCAAGGGCTTATGCTACAGTTCCCACACTGAGTCCCTCATTATCCACCGCCCCTCTAAAACCAGTCACTGGTTCCCAAGGGTCCCTACCATCTAGCCCCCTGGTTTGGATGTGTGTTATTCCAAGTTCTGCACATACATAGCAACGTGTCCATTGACTGTCATCCACCGAAGGATAGATGTATGCAAAATATTAACTTACATGCAGAATTCCTATATCACTAGTCCTAAGTCTTATTCACCAAACTTAGCAGATGTACTATTTTCAACCCAGGAATCCCAGCTCCATAGCAACTGGGATTGTTCCTCCCACTAATTTTCCTTTTCACTCACCACCCCAACCCCACACCACACCCAATTTCACCAACATAAAGATAGCCAGTGCGTATTTGGGTGAACTACGAACCATCATGAAGGAATTCCAATACGAGAGGCCTTTGACCTCATCCTAGGGTGATGTTCTAACTGCACTGGGAGCTGGAGAACTCCCACATGGAGCCTGCTGTAGCCTGAACATTTATGTTCCTCCAAATTCATATGTTGAAAATCTAATGACCGAGATGATGGTATTAGTCAGTGGGGGTGTTTGGGAGGTGATTAGGTAGGTCACTGGAGTGTAACCTTCCTGAATGGGATGAATGTCCTTATGAAAAATGGCCCAGAAAGCTAGCTTTCTCCTTCCACCACCTGAGGATATAATGAGAAGCTTGTAACCTGGAAGAGGGCCCTCACCAGACCATACTGACACCCTGATGTCATATTTCCAACCTCCAGAATGGTGATAAATAAATTTCTGTTGTTTATAAGCCACCCAGTACCTGCTATTATGATATAGCAGCCCAAATGGATGAAGACAAGGCCCTTCAAAAAGCCCAACATGATCAACTTGCTCTCCTCCCAAAGGATTTATCCTGTTCTTTCCTGCTCCTTATTCCTTCCTCGAAAATCGCACCTCCCATTTTATGTCTTAAAAGTAGGAGTGAAACAGAGTATATGACTCAACAGTGCTGGATTCATGTGACACCATGTGCAGGTACAAACCCAATCAACTGAGGAAGAAGGGCCTGAAATCAGTATTGTTTAGTGGTTAAGCTTTTCATAGCCAAGTTTGAATCCTGGATTTATATTAACTCCATGAACTTGTACAAGACACTTAACTTTGTAAGGCTCCATTCTCTAATCTCTAAAACTGATATGAATTAATAGATACGGCATATCAGTTTTGTGGGGGTGAGATAAATAAAGCATTTATAGTATGGTTCTGGGCATTCGGTAAGCACTCGGTAAATTATAGCTATACTTATTGTTATGGAGACAAATGTAATAGAAATCCAACAGCCTATCCTTGAGATGCTTCAGAAAATGTTTGTTGGGGATGTCTGGGAGGCTTAGTTGGTTAAGCATCTGCCTTCAGCTCAGGTCATGATCCCGGGGTCCTGGGATTGAGCCCCAAGTCGCACTCTCTGCTAAGCAGGGAATCTGCATCTTTCTCTCCCTCTGCCCTTCCTGTGCTTATTTGCTCTCTCTCTCTCTCTCTCTCTCTCTCTAAAATAGATAAAATCTTAAAGAAAAGAAAAGAAAAGAAAATGTTTTTTGATCTTCCAGTGGGTAAACTGTAGGAAATATTGGCTCAGCTCCATTTTTGTTTGAGAATGTACCAGTGGTGTCTTAACTGGACAAACACCTTAATAATTCTTGAGCAAACCCATAGTCAGACCACAGAAGTCTAAAAAACATACCTTCTCCCCAAGCCTATTTAAGTATTATTATACAATGGAGGAGCATTGTCATAAGCTTCTTTTCACCATTTCAGTCACTTGCTTAATCTGACCTGTTACCTAATTCTCTTCTATTTTCATTTCTCTTACTTCTTTTGAGTAGACATCTTTTTGACCAGCCCCATCTCCACTTTTAAACAAAAGCATAGCTCCCAAAGTTCATTTTATATCAGAACCTGTATGCTTTTTGAGAAATCATGATTGCTATAGTCCATGAGCATTTGCTACAAGCAAGACATTCTGGGTAGTGTTTTACATTGAATTTTTTCTTGTATACATCATAAAACATTCAAATCCACTTCCCATCAACCATACTTGACTTCTTTTGTATTCATTATCCCCCAAATCCAATAGTTCCCCAGGCCTGTCAATTTCACCTCTTTTTATTTCATCAATCTACCCCCATTCTTCATTCCCATTGCCACTATCCTAATCCACAATACTGTTTTTGGTCATCAAAGTTTTGCAATTCTTTACCATGTTCTCCTTCCCACTCTTTGCCACCTTTTTAACTATTCTCCATTTTGCAACAGTATTTTAAGTTCTTACTTAAATTCCAGTTAGTTAACACACAGTGTAATGTTTCAGGTGTACAATATAGTGATTCGACACTTCCATACAACACCTGGTGCTCATCACAGCAAGTGCGCTCCTTAATCCCCATCACCGATTTAACCCATCCCCTCCCCCCACCTCCCCTCTGGTAACCATCGTTTGCACCTTATAGTTAAGAGTCTGTTTCTTGGTTTGCCTCTCTCTCTCTTTTTTCCCTTATGATGGTTTGTTTTATTTCTTCAATTCCACCTATGAGTGAAATCATATATACAATGGAATACTCAGCCATAAGAAAGGAATGAAATCTTGCCACTTACAATGATGTGGATGGACCTAGAGAGAATTATGCTAAGTGAAATAAGCCAAACAGCAGTATTTTTTTAAACACAAATGTGATTAAAATTTTTCTATGAGTTCACAATGCCCCAGGAGTCAAGTAAAAAAAAAAAAAAATTCAAAAGGCCCTTGTATGATTTGTCCCTGCCAACCTTTCTAACTTCACTGTCCATCATACTTTCTTCTGATGTAATATCTATGAACTTTTTTTGGGAGAGTGGGGAGCAAGATTCAAAGAGAGAAACAAACAGTGACTGCATAAATAGGGAAGGGACAAAAATGAATCCACTCATGCTCTTCTCAGGCAAATAGCAAAATCAACTTGATTCCAAAGGCAAATAATCAGTTACCGCTCATTTCAGCAGTGTGCAGAACCAGTGTCTTTATTTAATCTCTAAATTTTTCCCACAAAAACTTGAAGATAATCTGTAAGACTGTGCTGTTACACAATGGGATAGGTTATAGAAAGCTGCTAAGCAGGTAAAACAGGCTGAAGAGAAGCAAAAGTCAAATCCTGGAGTATTTTGAAGGGTAAAGGAAGAAGGCAGGAAGAGGACAGGTATGATGTCAGGGTTTAGATACATAAAGATTTAAAAAAAAAAATTGTTGTTCCTAGATTCCAAAATACTTAGAGTCTAGTTGAGAATAGGCACATGTAACAAATAATAGAATAATCACTATACTGTAACTGTGTAAAACTGCTTCAGGTAATATAGAGGAGGTTTGCCTGTGGGAGTTTCTAGAGCTTATGGAATATCCAGGTGGGGAAAACTGGATATATGGTTTTTGAGCTCATGACAGTGGCCTTAGTGGGAGACATAACTTTAAGAGCCTTCAGCAGATCAGTCAGAGCTGAAGCCACAAGGCCAGGCAGAGAGTAGCATAAAAGACAGAAGGACCAAAGTTGAGCCTTAAGGAATCCTGACATAAAGGAGTGTATAGACCAAGAGTTTGTCTCACATAAAACTGGAGGGAAGAGAAGATGAGAACAGAGAGAGTGCTATTACAGACCTCATGGGAAGAAAGGAGTATTCTAAGGCAAAAGTTGGAAAGAGTTTTAAGTGATAAAAGGACGTTATATAAAAAGAACAATAACAAATATGCCCTTAAATAAAGAAATAACGAGATCCCTGACAAATTTAGCCACAGCAAGTTGAAGAAACAGCCAGGGGAGAACACAAAGGTGATGAACTGAGGAAGGTATACATTATGAGTACGTAGAAAAGGAGCATAATTTGCTTTTAATTTAACTGGGTACTAAAAGAAAGACTAGTGAGAGACTAGAAGGTTGGATAAAGGGTTAAGAAAGGCTTATTGAGGGGTGTCTGGATGGCTCAGTGGGTTAAGGCCTCTGCCTTCTGCTCGGGTCATGATCTTGGGGTCCTGGGATCGAGTTCCGCATCAGGCTCTCTGCTCAGCGGGGAGCCTGCTTCCCCCTCTCTCTGCCTGCCTCTCTGCCTACTTGTGATCTCTCTCCCTCTGTCAAATAAATAAATAAAATATTTTTTTAATAAAATATTTTTTAAAAAATACACAATATTTGTTCCTTTAAATTAAAAATTAAGGGACTATGCCCAGAAAGCTTTCCTTGATTATAGTGATTATTCAGATCACTGTGACTGGCCAGCAACATCAGTGATTTTAGGATACATTATGTGAAGTTGCCAGAAAGTCTCAGAATTGTAGAGGAAATATATTCATTTCCTTTTTAATAATTAGAATATAATGGAAAAATAAACAAAGTCCACAAAAGAAAATTACAGGGATGCCTGGGCATCCTCAGGGATGCCTCAGTCGGTTAAGCTGCTGCCTTTGGCTCAGGTCATGATCTCAGGGTTCTGGGATCAAGTCCCACGTCAGGCTCCTTGCTCAGCAGGGAGCCTACTTCTCCCTCTGCCTGCTGCTCCCCCTGCTTGTGCTCTCTCTCATTCTGACAAATAAAATCTTAAAAAAAAAAAAAGAAAATTACCGAAGAATTTATTTGACTTCTTAATTTACAAGAACATCTTTTTATATTGTGAATTCTATATGATTTTTTTTGTATCCACACAGGAAAAAACAAATCTAATATATTCTCTTGAAGTCTTCTCATTGTACAGAACAATATTGATCTCTCAGTGATATATTCTTTTGAAACTGAGTTTTTCAGGCCATAAAGCTACAACATACTATTAAACACAGGGTCATGAGACTTTGGGGGAAAAAACAGGTTTATAATACTTACAAAGTAAACGTTGATTTTGATGACCCAGATAAAAAATAAACCTACTATGGGAAATAAAACTTTTGAATAAATTGTAATTTATGTAGAAAGTTTAGCAGACCACGAATAATTAAAGTATAGTCATAAAAATAAACAAGAAAGGGTAAAGGAAGTCACATTTTTTACGTTATTTAAGCATATTGAGTTTTGATAAAGTATTTTCAGTTGTAACAATCACTTTGAGCAGATATATCAGAAAGTTAAATAGATACTATGTTCCTGTATAATTAACTAATTCAAGGAAAAAGATAATGTCAAATTGTAATTAACTTCAAGACAACAACTTCTACTGCCCCACAAATTTTACTGAGAATTACATCTGTTTTTGGTGAATATGTTAATATATAGGATTGCCCTCCTGGAAAGCAGTAAGACAGGTCTTCACATCTTGATGAATGTCTATGACTACATGTTATCATTTCAAAAGCTTTCCTCATTTACAAAACCTGGGAAATATTACAATATGCAAGCAGAAATTACAAGTTTAACAAGGTGCTTCTTGATCATTATTGGGTAATTATTGGACAGTTTTCAGAATTTCTATATCCACAAAACCAGTTTTAGATAAAATTCAAGATTAGATGGCTATATGATTTGGCATAGCAATGAATATAATAATGTAAAAGAGGGGACAGTCTCCAATTTTCATTCCCCATCATACCTCCTACCCCATCCCAGCAAGATCTTTCAAATAAGTGTATATATTATTTCAAATACACAGCAAATTACTTCAGTTCATAAGAGCCCTCAGGAATCAACAAGTCTAATGGTTTGCAAATTTACTTTTTGATAATGAAATTCCCTTTCATTTTTTTCCCCTAAGAAAATTTATATAGAAGTCCAGACATGAAGGGAATTAAAGTGGAACATTTTGGGTTGAAGGGAAGTCCAGGGTGCAGATCAAAGGTGGAGCTTTGCTAACTGTTGCTATTCTGGCTCTACAATAGGGCGTTGTACATGTTTGTGGTATTACAGATTAGTATATGTGCATATGTATATATTCATATGTATGTATGTATATATATATATTTGCATGTATATATATATATATATATATATATATATATACACACACAAAATGTAAACACATGAGTGTATATAATTTTCCTGTAAGTGCTCTAACTTGAGCATTTTATTTTCATACCTAAAAGGAAATAACTTTTTTAAATGGGGGGAGATTCTGGGTTTGTGTACACGTGGAAATTTGGAAAGAATGACACACGTGGAAAGGGCTTTAAAACTCTGACCCCTTTTCCCACAACTTGCCCTACACATGTCTCCCATCTGGCTGTGTCTAAGTTATATCCTTTTCTAATAACATGATAATCTAGGACTTTCTCCCTCAAGCTTTGGGCATTGTAATGAGATGGCCTCTTAGCTGCAACTTGTTATTCCAGAGCAGAATATGCTGGATTTCTACACTATGAAGGAAAAAAAGTTACAGATTTTGATGATATGTACCATGAAATTGAAGCAGAAACAGATCAGGTGACCAAAATGAATAAAGGCATTTCCACCATACCCATTAATTTATGAATCTATTCACATGTGTTATATCTAACTCTTATCAACCTACCTAGAGTTACAAAAGTGCTCACGGACGATCAGCCACCAGAAATTGAGTATCATATCAGAGTAATGATTGTGCAGTTCATCATGCAGAAGAATGGATTTTTGGCTATTGCCCTAGCCAACACCAGTCTTACAAACTCAAATCCCTAAAGCTAGCTAAAAATGTTGATCCTCAAGGTCTGAGAACCCCTGGAGTCATCACCAAACTAGACCTTACAGATGAAGAAACAGATGCCAAGGATGTCCTAGAGAACAAGATGCTGTCTCTTTGCAGAGGTTACGTGACGGTGGTAAATAGAAGCTAGAAGAACACAGATAGGAAGGACATTAATGCTGCCACATTGACAGAAAAGAAACTGCTTCTCTCACATCCAGCTTACAAACATATTGCTAATTCCTAATAAAAAACAATTCCCCATTCCTGCAGAAGTCCCTTAGTCAGCAACTTACCAATCACATTTGAGATACTCTGCCAAACTTCAGGAACAAACTATAAGGACAGTTTCTCTCCACAGAACATGAAGTAGAAGCATACAAAACCATCAAGCCAGAAGACCAGAAGACTCTACCAGGAAGACGAAAGCATTGCTACAGGTAGATCAACAATTTGCTGTGGACTTTGAGAAGAGAATCAAAGGGTTGGGGGATCAAGTAGATACCCTGGAACTCTCAAGGGGTGCTAAAATCAGTTGCATTTTCTATGAAGGCTTTCCTTTGAGATAGTAAAGATGGAGTTCAACAAGAAAAAACTGTGAAGAGAAATAACCTATGCAATCAAAAACATGCACTGTATCAGGACAGGGTTGTTTATTCCAGACATGGCAATCCAAGCAATAGTCAAAAAGTGAATTGCAAAACCAAGAAGGCCTTCCTTGAAGAGTGTAGATTTGGTAATATAAAAATTCATCAACACTGTCAAGAAGTATAACCCCAAAAACGGCACATTTGCCCGGACCCTGCAAAGAAATGGAAAGGATTGTTGCTAATCATGTTTGACAACAAGAAGGCAAGACAATGCTCCAGGTACTATTGACTGACATCCAAGTCTCCTACATCATCAACACCACGGAGGAAGATTTCATTAACTTTGCAAATGCTTAGCAGAGGAGCAGTCAAGTTCATGAGAAAAACACAACTGGAAATTAGGTGACTTTCAAGGAGTAGCTAGCCATCAACATCACTGGCATCATGCAAGGAGGCTCTAAAGGATACTGGTTTGTCCTTGCCACTGAGTTTGTCCTCATACACAGATGACAAGGAAAAAAGAAAAAAAGTATTGGACAACCTGGAAATTTGGGAAATGGACAAGAGCTTTCTGTCTAGCAAACACATCTTTGCATTCTTTAATAAAAAACAAAAGAAGGTATACAAACATTGTTGCTTTCTTGAGGTAGCATGTGATTCACAGGAGGATGTAGGTAGCTGGAAGTCCTCTCTACTAAGAACTGAGGTTTCTCCTGATGAATCTTTAACTGCAACTAATGAGAATAATCAAGCAGAAAAGCTTTCCATAGACCCAGAAGTGGAGAGTCAAATGAGATCATTCATAACCTAGTAGACTCCTACATGTGTACCATCCATACATGTGTTGACATAAAATTCCAAACATTATAATACACCTTACAATCAATAATGTAAAGATTTCGTGACTTCAGAGCTCTTAGCACAGTTATATTCTTTAGAGGACCAAAATGCTTGGATGGAGGAATCTACTGAGCATGCTTATCACCGAGATGGGATGTTTCAAATGTACCAAACTCTTAAAGAAGCCTTTGTGAGCATTGGTGACATCAACACTGGCACTACCTTTACCTTAGCTCCACTTGCTGTGGTTGACTTCTAGAAATAGCAGTCCTGCAGTTCACCCCCTCCAAGCCTCACAACCCAAAGGAAGCAGACACTGAGTGCTCCTCTCATGTGGCCCACATAGCCCACATCCAGCCAAAGGTCATTCTACCCCTAGACGCCAGCCCCACTTGGGAGCTCCCCCAGTTCCCTTCCAGCTGGCCCTTTCCCTTTTTCCCAACAGCAGCAACTCATTGGAGGACTTCTAAAAGTTCCCTCTCAGCGCACAAGGGCCCCATCCAATGTCCTGGATCAGTCCCCCAAATTCTGAGTGAGGACAAACCCACAATTTTTATGAGTCTCTCTTTGCATACCTAACATCAAGCTTTGGTGCATGAATGAAGAAGCTGCCACGCCTTGAAGACTTGGGCTCAGGAGACACAGATGACTAATTGACTTGTGTGACTAGCCTATATCTGATTTCCCCACAATCACATATTGAAAATAACCTGATTTACTCTCTCCTCAATAGCTCTCTAAAGGTTTGACTTTTAGAAACTGAGTGTCATTTGAACAAATGAAGAATTGGTGCTAGGATTTCTGATTTCAGCTATGAGCTTTCTATTTTCCTTACCATTCTTCTCCTTTAAAGAACAAATAAATAAATTTATGATTAGGTATTCTGAAAAAAAAATAATAGAGAAGTTGGAATGCTTCCCAAATGATTGAATGAGGCCAATATAACTGTTATATCAAAACCTGACAAAGGACTTTCAAAAAATAGAAATCAATCCCTCAAATCTTTAATTTTAGCAAATGGAAACCAGTAATACACAAAAATTTAAGTCATCATAATCAAGTGAGGCTCATGTCTGGATTGCAAGCATAATTTTACAACTGAAAGTAAATTCACATAACTTACCACATTAAAAGAATAAGGGAGAAAAATCACACAGTCATCACAATAGATGCACTAAAAACATTTAACAAATTTGGGGTGCCTGGGTGGCTCAGTTGGTTAAGCAACCAACTCTTGGTTTCAGCTCAGGTCCTGATCTCAGAGTGACTTACCCTCAGCACAGAGTCTGCTTGTCCCTCTCCCATCTGCTCTGCCCTTCCCCAACCCCTCCCCCACCTGCTCACTTGCTGGAGATCTCTGTCTCTAAAACAGCAAATAAATAAATAAATAAAATCTAAAAATAAAAATTATCACATTTAATACCTATTTATGGAAACATTATTTGCAAACTAGGGGTAGAAAGGACTTCCTCAACCAACAAAAGCCAACTATTAAAAGCCTTCAGTTAACATTATATTTATTAGTGGAATGTTGAGTAATTTCCTCCTGAGATTCAGAGCAAGACAACTGTATTAATATCATCCTGAAAGCCCTAGCCAGTGCACTAATTAAGAAAAGTATAAAGATTGGAAAGAAAAAGTTAAAACTGTTTCTAGTTGTGGAAGATATGATTGTATAGAAAATTCTAGAAAATGTTAAAAAAAATACTAGAATCTTTTAGGGATATGTTTGTTAAAAAAAAAAGGATATGATTGTAAAAGGCCAATGTAAAAATTAAATTTATTTCTATATACTGTCAAAGAAACATTTGAAAAATATTATTTTACATGATAATTTTCCAAAATAACTCAGAAATAAATTGAAGAAAGATATGTAAGATATGTACATTGAAAAAGTAAAATACCTCTTGTCAATGTAGAAATTGACAAGATATTCCAACATTTTGATGGAACAGATCTAGAGTAGTAGGAACAATTTTGAAGAAAAAAACAAAGCAAAGCTGAAGTCAATGTAGTATCAATGGAACAGAAGAGAGGATTCAGAAATAGTCATATTATGGTCAACTGATCTCAAGCATCACTGTAATCTAATGAGAAAGGATGGTATTTTCAACAAATGATACCAGAAAAACTGATTATCTGTACAGGAAAAAAAAATGAATTTTGACCTCAACCTCTCAAAATAAAGATGAAACATACCTGTTGAGTGACTCCTGCTGCCAAATTGCCCCCAGAACTGTCTCCTGAAATACAGATTCTGGTGGGATCTACTCCATATTTTGTAAGAATTTCATCTTGAAGAAAAAACTTGACTACAGTGAGGCAATCTTCATATGGAACTGGAAATTTGTATAGAGGAGCTAATCTATAGCTTTAAAAAAGAACAATTCATTTAAACAATTTTTTAAAGTACAATTTATGGCTGTATCTTTCTATGCAGCTTTTAGATACCAAATAGATGCAATTTAACACCAGTCTCTATTGTTTAATCTTCCAAAAATCAAACCTGAGTCTTTCCACTAACTCATTATTTGAAAAAAAATGAAAATTGGTATAAAAGTTTTCAACTTTGTATCTAAGGTCCACGGATAGCATTGTGTGTGAGGAGTAGGGGATATTATGAACTCCCTAAGATTATAAGCATAATATTTAGTCCAAGCACGTTTTGGATTGAATATACTCTACAGCTTATATCATCTTCTCTATGTAACTGATTATCCAAACATTAAATATATATATATATTGGAAAAGCACCATGGATTTTTGAAGGCAGCAGATCTAAGAGAATATTCTAAGCAAATTGTTATATTTTTCAAGGTCATTTAGAAAAAATATTCTACATGCTTGCAATGTACATATCTCACCACGGATAATCCCCAGCACTTGATTTTATTTTTATTTTTATTTTTTAAAATAAGTCCGTATAAGTTTAATGTTTTAATTTTTTAAAGATTATTTATTATCAGAGACAGAGAGAGCATGCGCAAGCAGGGGGAGCAGCAGGCAAAGGGGGAAGCTGGCTCCCTGCTAAGCAAGGAGCCAGATGTGGGACTCGATCCCAGGTCCCTGGGATCATGACCTAAGTTGAGGGCAGATGCTTAACCGATGGAGCCACCCAGGTGTCCCCCCAGCAGCTGAATTTAGGTGGAAAATTTTGAAGTATAAATATGTTTAAATATGTTTAAATGAAGTTTAAATATGCTAGGGGGGTTGCTTGTTTTTGATAAATTCATTTGTAAGGCAAACTATCACACCGTATTTTTAATGCATATAAATAGATTTTTCCCCCTTCATATGTGGGCCGGTAAAAATAGACTAATTCTATTAGCCTGTTATCTATCAGGGCTCTTTATTTTTGCTCTTTAGAATAACAAAATTTGCAAATATCTGTACTTAACATTAAATGTTGGTGATATAATACTTACAATTTTATCATAAACTATATTTAGAAAGTCCTAAACAAAGTATAGGTTAAACTCACCCCAAAGATGTTGGTGTCTATTACTTTAAATCCATTAGATTTAGACTTTTTAGGGCAAAGAACAACACAAATCATAAAGATTTGATAGAATATATAAGCCAGACACAAACATATCACTATCTTAAAACAGATTTAAAATGAGAGATTTAGATTATTTCAAAAGCTATGAAAGTAAGGAGTGTCTGGGTGTCTCAGTTAGTTAAGTGTCTGACTTCAGCTCGGGTCACAATCTCAGGGTCCTGGGATCGAGCCCAGCTTCGGGTTCCCTGCCCAGTGCAGAGTCTGCCTCTGTCCTTGCCCTGCTCATGCTCTCTGTGTTTCTCTCTCTCTCTCAAATAAATATATAAAATCTTAAAAAAAAAAAAAAAAAAAGCTATGGAGGTAAAAAAGTAATGTCCTCATATTATATATTAGAAGCATCCTTGAAAATAAGAAGTTCTAGGTACTGTAAGTAACCATAATGACAACATTGGCAATCACTCTTTAGATGATCAAATTGTCACTTTAGTTGTCTCTCTAAACTTTCATAGCTTCCTAGCTAAACAAACAAACAAACAAACAAAAAACCTATGTCACTACGTCCTCTAAGAAACTATTGGATTAGAAGTCTCTAAGTATGTTTTTGTTACTATGGACTAGGGAAGAGGGGTAAAAAAAAAATTCCTTTTAGGGATGTCAGTTTCAGAAATATAGACTATACTAATCTAAGAAAATATTGAACTGTCCTGAGACATTCTCATATTTCCCAGCAAAATCCACAATGTAAGATCACTTTTCCTGAGATTGGCTTAAAATTCTTAGCTGATCCCAACCTTTATCACCTACATTACTCTGAACAAGAATTATTACAAAATAAAACATTTTATCCCCAACCCAAACACCACCTACTATCCCAAATGCATAACAATTTATTTCTTCCTACCTAGCTATGTTATCCAGGGCACAAGTTGGGACCTGAGTTTTTTGTGTCTAGAGCAAGTGTTTCCAAAAATGCTCACTCAAGGATGTCACTCAGAGACTCACAGAATCACAGAAGAATATGAGATAGTGGACTCTTTTGAGGAATGATCTATGTTGCAATGGTGACAGATAGAGTGATTTTTTAAAAATTATATCTGAGGCATAGTTGACTCAATTTGGAAATCAAACCTCTACTTGGTGAAGGCAAAATCATAGTAACCAAAGAAAATCATTTCTTACTCCACTCCTACAACAACAGCATCGAGTTTCTTTGCAGTCCATCTATTCAGGTCATCATAAGCCATATTCTCTGAAATGAAGAAATAAATGTCAATGTACTCTCTGTAACTAAACAGCAACAGAAATGCTTGTAGCTCTGAACTTGGAGGGAAATGTGATTTGTGAGGGTTAGAAAGGAACCTATATTTCCTGTTCTATTTCTATGCAGAGAGACAGAAACAGCATGACACACTCTGCAGGAGTGCCTCCTCAGTCACTTACTGTCTCAAGGGATGGTGGTTCTGAGGTAGAGAAACGAGGCTCAGCCTATTCTAATTTTCTCTTTTCATCTGCTGCCTGTCCACAAGGATCCTCACTCCCAAGAACCTTCTGTGGCTTGTTGCATTTTGCTCTGCTTGTTCCTTCAGGCAGCAAGTTTCTTTTTTTTTTTTTTTTTTCAGGCAGCAAGTTTCATAGGGACGAAGAGTGTGATTGGTCAGCAGGGCCAGCCTCTACAGATGAGTTCATCTAACTCAAGAGTGTCATAACAGTACCTAAATACACATTCTTCAAAGCCTTCTTTAGAAATAATGGCTATGTTTTGACCGTCATTTACTTGAATTTTGTGTATAATCTTCAATGGGTTCAGGAGAGAAAGTAATAGATGTACTGACTCTAAAATCACATCACTCAATAATATGGTTCTTTGAACCTCCAAATTTCTTGAATATGCCACATTATAAAATGATGAAATAACCTTGGTATTTAAGACAGAGTCTAAGGAAAAGCAACTAAATTCTGAGAGAGCCTCTGGCAAGTCAGTATGTGGACTTAGATGTACATATCCATTTTGGGACACATGGCACACAAGCCATTGTCTCTCTCCCCAGTATACACACATATCTTATCCCAGGTACCTTGAAATCCAATTTACCAATGCCCTGGCCACAAAACTTTGGCAACTCTGTGACATCTGCTGTTACTTTATTTACCACAGGATCCTAGAAATTCAGGGAATTCTAGAGCCATGATTGAATTACAAAATTTGATCATGCACGTTAACAAAACTTCAAATTAAAAACTAATGAAATACTGGGTGTGTGACTACCATGAAAACAGAAAAGTAATTCAGGTAGTCTTTTAGGTAGAAAAATAATATTTTCATTAAAGGTTGAGTTGATAATTTGCAAGGCAAGGGGTAGATGAACACCAAAACGTGCAAGACATAAGAACCCTCTGACCTTCATGCTAAAAGCCCCTCAATGATATGTTTCAAGCCTGTCTTCATTTTTATTTCCCAATACTTTTCACTTGTCTTACAACAAAAGTCAGTTTAAGTTTCTTGTTTCCCATTCTTTATCTCCAGCTGTCCCAACTCACGATCTTTGCTGATATAATCTGTTGGCTCATGTTTTTCTCTATGTCTGATTATTGAATTTATATCACTTGTAGAACCCAGATAGAAACAAGAAGATATTAGGTTAGATGTCAAAAAACAACAACCACAGTTCTATGTAAAAAAAGTCTACCAGAGAAATATCTTCTTATATTTCTTAGTTCTCAAAGCAACTTCAACAAGTTTAAAGGAGAAAGAAAAAATATGAAGCCTAGGAAACAAAGCAAGGAAATTGAAATTAATAAATACTATAGAATAGCTAGTGTCTATGTCCTGATTTGTCAAAAAATAGAAGATATCTAAGTCTTTTATAGTTTGTTTATTTATATAAGTCCTGACAGATCTGTGAATATATGTGCAAATATAAAGCCAAGACACAGGAAGAAGACACAACTGAAATTCAGCTGAGCAAGAAATTGGAATGTGTGTCCTGAATAATAATTCGCACATTTTTAGGAATTACTGATTATAATCATTGTACTTGTCAATGCTTGTCAATGAAGGGGAAATCAATCTGATAATCAGGAACACTTCTAAGTATTTTTCAAACAAAGTGATATTTTCCCATCCGTGGGCATTTCTCTTGTGCTGACTGAAGTCCCAGGTAATATGTATATAGATACTTGGATATTTCATAGACCTTATAAAAACCTTACTGGCATTAATAAATCTCTTTAGAGACAAATGAGGCCAAACTAGTATTTAATTTATCTTATATATATTATAATATTTTATCAAGTATTTTATAAAGGAAGCAAAGTATTCCAACCACCCTAATGCCTGATATAAATTAAATTATAGATGAAATCTAATTTATTGAAAAGCTTAAGGAGGTAAAAAAAACATAAAAGTACTGGGAAAACATTTTGACTAATAATCCCTCTAGAGAACACCACAGAATTTCTTTTTAGTTGATCACTTTTTTTTCTCAGAAGACATTTATTTTTTGAACATTTATTGAATGGAAATGCTTTGGTAGATGCTAAGAGGTGATTTCACTTCCTGGAGAGATGCTAAACCAAACTGCAACACAATTATGAAACAAAACAAGGATTGTTGCCACCAGGTAAATATAAGCTGCAATGGACCATACAGCAACATTGCTAACGTTTTTTAAAGCCAGAGAAGACTGCACACACACACACCCGCACCCCCCCACACACATACCCACAAAATGATGCTTTTCCTGAACATAAAAGGGTGAGCAGGAGTTTTTTTTGAAGTACGATGGAAAGGACATTCTGAGAAGCATAACCAGAGATAGAAATAAGAATTCACAGAGGGTTTGGAAACTAAATACAGCTTGTATGGTTGAAATAAAATTATGGAGGGGAGCATTGGCAAGAAAAGTTAAAAATGTAAGAACCTGGAAATCTGAACACTTTGCTAACAGATTTAGATTTATTTTATTATGTGATGAAAGTCACTGAAGGAGGGAGGGCAAGATGGCGGAGAAGTAGGAGACGCTGGTACAACCGGTCCCCTAAAGTGAGCTGGATATCTACCAGAACACGCTGAACACCATGAGATCAGCCTGAGAATTTAGATTTTTCACTTCTGGACCTCTACAGGAGCAGAATACAGCAGTGGAGAGGTAAAGCAGAGTGGGAACACGCGAACCGATATCTGAGGATAAACAGAAGGGGGAGGGAGCCATCAGAAGTGACCCAAGGACAGTGATATCCCAAAGGAAAGTGCCCTGTGCTTGGGGACCAGCATTAACTTAGAGCCCGGTTAAAAACACTTAAAAAGAGCATAAGAACTTAAGGAGCAACCAGTGGAAGTGGGTGGTCACGGGCACGGGCCTAAGCCCACGTTCCCAGGAAGGGCACCAACCACATCAAAGGGACACTGGCGGAGGATCCAGTCTGTGGTTCATGAACCTGCAGCTTTCTGCCCCTTGCACCATTTAGAGGGTGGGGCGCACTCCCGCAAG
>CM052898.1:93023801-93039335 GCA_028534135.1 Potos flavus | reverse complement strand
AAATTAAAAATAGAGTTACCCTATGACCCTGCCATTGCACTACTGGGTATTTATCCCAAAGATGCAGACGCAGTACAAAGAAGGGCCACATGTACCCCAATGTTCATAGCACCAATGGCCACAATTGCCAAACTATGGAAAGAGTCAAGATGCCCTTCAACAGATGAATGGATAAAGAAAATATGGTCCATATATACAATGGAATATTATGCCTCCATCAGAAAGGATGAATACCCAACTTTTATTTTAACATGGACCTGACTAGAAGAGATTATGTTGAGTGAAATAAGTCAAGCAGAGAGAGTCAATTATCATATGGTCTCACTTACGTGTGGAGCATAAGGAAAAACATGGAGGACATTGTGAGAGGGAAGGGAGGGATGAATTGGAGGAAATCGGAGGGGCGAAGAACCATAAGAGACTGTGAACTCAGAGCAACGGACTGAGGGTTTTGGAAGGGAGGAGAGTGGGGGGATGGGCGAGCCTGGTGGTGGGTATTGAGGAGGGCACGTATTGCATGGAGCACTGGGTGTGGTACATAAATAATGTATCTTGTAACACTGAAAAAATAAAAGTATTTGGGAAAAAAAAAAAAGAAAGTCACTGAAGAGTTTAAACAAAGAAATCATATAACCAGATTTGCATGTTAGAAAGATTCAGTACACTAATGAAATAAAGATGAAATAAAGTTCAGCAGAACACAAGCAGAGACATCAGAAAGGAATATCTTTGAAAGATCATGAAGTACTAAATTGTGTTAATGAAGTCAAAACATTCAGAAGTATAATGAATGTGGTATAGTAATTCGATGTGAGCACTAAGGAACTATAAATAATTGACCATAATTGCTATTTACTGAGGGCTTTCAGATGTTGGTTTAGATGGATGATAGGTTTTTGTTTGTTTTCTGAAGCCATTTGGACACAAGACAATAAATTGTGTTTGGTCCTATTGAGCTTGAGATGTGTGTGGTTTGTCCAGTTGTAAGTGTCTAAGTGATAGTTGTATATATGGATCCAGGACTCTGGAATAGTGTCAGAGAAGCAGATTCAGGGCTGGATGTCAGCAGCATGTGGATATTTGGAGAAGAGAAGAGACTGGAAAAGAGAGTGTAAAGTGTAAAGTCAAAACCCAAAGGTAAGGAGAGAATTCTGGGGAGCAAGAATATTTATGAAGAATAAATATGGAAAATCTGTTATTTTCTTTGGTTTGTTTTTAAATATTTTATTTATTTATTTATTTGAGAGAAAAATAGCATAAGCGAGGGGAGGGAGAGGGACAAGCAGACTCCAAGATGAGCACGAGGCCCAATGCGGGGCTTGACCTCATGACCCTAAGATCATGACCAGAGTCAAAACCAACAGTCAGAAGCTTAACCGACTGAGCCATGCAGGTGGCTCTGTTTTGTTTTAAATGAGAGATGAGAGAGAGAGACAAGAAAACAAGAAATGGCAGAGGAAATCTAGGAGAGACCTTGTCACAGAAACAGGGAGGAGCAGTACATGTCAGAGGAGAAAAGACTAGTCTTCATCAAATTAATAGATTGTAGAGATCAAGGAAATAATTGAAGGTGGAAAAAGAAAGGAGTAGGGAAGGACTAGAGCCTGTAAGGGCAAAGAAATGGGTCTGAGAAGGAAAGGAAAATGGAAGGGACTGATTACACAGAGGAATTCATGGTCAAGTGGAAAAATAATTTTTTAAAGATGAGAATGACCATAGTGCTCCTGGATGTCAGAAAGCTAGGGAGGAGGTAACTAGAAAGGAAAAATTGTAGTGTAACCATTTTAGCATTTTGTATATTAATCTGTGTTTTTATGCCTCATTAATTTTCCATGCTAATTTTCTCTATGACTAGTCCCCATAACTTATTTTTGGTTAAGTATAGCTTGCTATATTGTACATATCTTTTTAAGGTTCTCAAACTATTTAGAACCAAATGAGGCTTAGAGAAAGGCAAAAGGTATTTTAAAAAAATCATTTATTACCTGTTTATCTTTCCTCGATTATATTAATTTGATTAACTAAATAGAACAGTGCCTCCTCCTTATATACTAATACCACTGTATCATCAAATTTTCCAAAGTTCTCATAAAGGGAAATGTATTCATGTTTTTGTTTTGAATCTGTTATATATGCCTCTTAGAATCATTGCTGGAGATAGATAGGGAAACTAGACCTCATAGGAAGAGTTGTTTTGTTTTTTTTTTTAAGATTTTATTTACTTACTGGACAGAGAGAGTGAGAGAGAGCACAAACAGGGGGAGCTAGAGGTAGGCAGAGGGGGAGGGAGAAGCAGGCTCCCCACTGAGCAGGAAGCCTGACCCTGGGCTCCATCCCAGTACCCTCGGATCATGACCTGAGCTGAAAGCAGATGCTTAACCAACTGAGCCTCCCAGGTGCCCGAAAACAAAGAGTTTATTATAACATAGGTCTATTTTGTGTTTTCCTTTAAGAATCAAGACTAGGTACCATTCTAAGCTTTATCACTATTAGCATTATTGTTATCAGTGCCTACAAACTTGACCTTTTGGCAACCAAAAACCTATGACCCTGATTTACCATTTAAAACATATGCATCACCTCAATACTTCTGTTCCGAGTATATTTTGATCCCAAAGAAAACAAGTTATACTTGTTTTTTGATTCATTCATATCCTACTTTCATTTGATATGAGTTCATTCAATATAAAAGCTGAGAAGAAAATGCTTAGCAAAACCAAACCAAACAAAAACAAAAGTAATGATCTCCATGATATTTTTTGCATAACACATGTAGTTATGTGGTCTGTGGTTATCTCTCTACTAGATATCTAATATTTATAGCTACACTTATACCTATTATACATATAAGTATGCATGTTTATATTAAATAGTTCTTATATCAAAAATATACAGCCAGGGGCGCCTGGGTGGCTCAGTGGGTTAAAGCTCTGCCTTCGGCTCAGGTCATGATCTCAGGGTCCTGGGATCAAGCCCCGCATCGGGCTCTCTGCTCAGCGGGGAGCCTGCTTCTCTCTCTCTCTCTCTCTCTGCCTACTTGTGATCTCTCTCTCTCTCTCTGTCAAATAAATAAATAAAATCTTTAAAAAAAAATATACAGCCAGTTATAGTTTTTTCTTATATGATGAACTTACTGAAACTTCCAAAACAAAAGGCACCACCATGAATATAGATTACAGCTCGTCTTGGGGTTTCTGACTTTCTCTTTGGCAAGTACAAACGTACTGGAATGTCAACAAATTCTGTATCCATCACTGTGAGATACTCATCGGAAACTGGTTGGGTATGGTCCAGCCTCAGCATCATGGATGCAAATTCTTCATATTTCATAATACCTATACTATCGAAACATATAGCCTGTAAAAGCAAAACAAAACTGAATATTTTCATTTTTAACATCAAATGCATAGAAAGAGAAAATTAAAAAAGAAAACATAAGCAAAATAAACAAACAGAATGTTTATAACAATTATTTCCAAATAATACTGCACAGATCTTAGCCTGTAATTTTGCTGAAAATCTCAAGATTCTTTATTTCAGATTAGTAACTGTGTCATTCAACAGCTGTCAGTTTACCAGCAGTTTTTTTTAATGTCTGTAATCATTATTTCTTAATTGTAAATTTTTATCTGGAAAATGTCCAGGTCTTGTACCATCTTTTCTTTTTGTTTTATAGGCATGCTGTCACATTTTTCTTCTTTACGGTTCGCTTTATTTAATCCAAAATTTTAAATGTCTTATGACCACACTATTAGTTATTTAATTGCCCTGGTTTTCAACTCCAAATAGATTTATGTCCTTCGTCCCCCCACCATCCCCATCCCCCAAATCCCATATTTGATATCACTGAAGAAAACTCTCTGGTATTTCTGACAACTTTTCTAGGATCTTTGTGACATTTCACTGGACAGTTTACTCAAAAGAAGAATCTTAAAAATCACATGGTCAATAAATAGTACATTAAACAGCTTTTATTCCTACAATCATTTCCAAGAGTTTGAAGTATTACAGGGTCTTAAAGAGCGTCTAATGCCTATACTTTCACAATGAGGAAGCATGCGGAAGCTCTTAAATTGCATCAGGAAATGTCAAAGTCAAATCCGCACCCATTTTTCTAGACCAGCCTCTTAGACTATCACTTACTGACTATATACCTGGAAGCAAATTATTCTCTACTTCAATTTTTTTAAATCTTAATAATAAATCCCTCGGTGGGTTGTTGTAGGATTTAAGTGAGTTAGGACTTTTAATGTATGTAGAAGAGTGTCTAGCATATGTATGTATTCCATAAAGTTTGTCTTATTTAAATATTCTTCACTAATAAAAATTCTTAAGTAATTTTATGCTAATTGAATATAATCAGGTAGAGTATCCCTTAAAGCAAGTTTTTGGTAAATGGATAAATTACACTAATTTATCATTTAGTGAATTGAATTTTAAAAGATTTTTGGCAAATTGCCTTGTTTCTCATTTCTCAGGTATTTTGATTCTGAACAGATACTTAAGTATATTTTGAACAATAACTTTAGAGGTTATTTTGTGCTTTTCTACCATATGTGATCTGTAATTCACAGAGCAATCCTGAAAAGTATTTATGATTAGTATCCCCATTTTCTAAGTATAAAAAAAGGTACAATGAAGGGTTAAGGAAATTTTCCAAGGTGGGACATGCTCTTCTACCAAACTCAGCGTTCCAATTTAACATGTGCTAGACATAGCAATGCATTTTATTTATCAAGTTTCCTTTCTCAAGAACTTTAATTTTCACTTCCCTTTCATATGTTAAAGAATTAATTTTTCTTCCTGGTATCTCAACTTTGATTTACAAAATTCAGCACTGAGAAGAATAAAACTGTTTTCTTTAGAACAGCCAATGACTGTTAATTTTACCAGCATAATCTTTACAGTAAATACACGAACGCTTTTCTTATTACCTTTTGAAAAATAAAGAACAATCCATATACAATATCAAATCTATAAAGGCCATAATTTTATTATAGATGGTGAGAATAATTTGTAGCTGAAAAAAGGAAAATCCTTTATGGCGCTGGTATTTGCTTACCCACACCTGGTTTCATGTTATGTTAACTTAAGGGGTAAGAGCGTTGCAGGAAGAGATAGTTATGGCTAAGGTGTGCCTCTAGAAGTAAACAGAGAGATAAATATCAGGACTTAGCAGACACAGACGGGAGATGGCCATGTTTTCACAGAGCTACTGTCTGCTGTACAAGTATCAGGGGGCAGCCTCTCCCTCTGATACCACAGATTGCTCCCTCTTCTCTAATCATTCATTGCTGCCATTATCTCTTTTCACCTTCTTATTGCTTCTTTCATCAAAGAACGTTTCTGGGAGCCTCTTGGTTTGGCAGAAAGAGTATGAGTTTTGAAATGAGATATTTTTGTGGGTTCAAATTCTGAGGTTGTCTCTTTCTAGCTGCATGAGCTCCTCTGAACTTCTTTTTCCCCCTCTATAAAGTGATACAAATAATCGAAAGAAAGTGGGGATGTACGGAGGTATATACTATAGAAAGCCTATGTATTCTAAAAGCTCAAAAATGCTAGTTTCTAACCATATCTCCCCCTTACCAAGGAGCTATTTTTGCTTGAATTCATAATCGACCCCACATATTTCAAGTCAGACAATCTCTGAAACCTAACAATTTAGAATTAAAAATAAGTAATGGAAACCACTGAGATAGTGGGAGCCCTAAATTAACATCAAGTAGGTACAAACACCAATGATGTTTATCTGTATAATATATATAAGTAAAACCTAATTGAAAACTCAAACGTGTGAAATATAACTCAAACATAAGTTACCAAATAAACAAAGCTTTTCCCTTCAGCGATACCACTTAATGCATACCACAATCGACATGATCTTTACATTTAGATATAAACTCCTGGGAAGCAAGAATCCTACCCCACTCTGTTTCCACAGATGCAGCTGCAGCAAGTTTTATTTACTTACTTTTATGTAATTGATTTATTCTAACAAACAAATAAGCAATAGTTATTTCAAAAGCAGTAACTACTAAAAAGTTCATAAGCACTGATTTTTAGTCAACAAGGCATTCCAATATCCAGAAGAAAAAAATGTTAATCTTACCGTAGATGTGACAATTTTAGCAAATATATCTATGGCTGTTACTTTCCAGTATTCTTCAATGTTGCCCGGTATGGGGGTATACACATGATAGGCAAAGAGAGCACAAAGCAGCCCCAAACACAGAGCTTTGAACCCCATGATATCCCTTTAAAGCTTCAGCCTCTTCACAGTGTTGAGATTAAAATAATTCTACAAATACTGACTAGTAAGTAGCAGAAGAACTGTAGATTGGGAACCCTTTCAGGTAATATATGATCATCTTAGCAGTGTGAAGCTACTTTTTAATTCAAAAGTTATTGCATCAGTAGTGACTCATTTTTGAAATACACAGATTTGGAGAAAGATATTGTAATAAAGCAGTTCATGCCCATATGATAATAAAAACAGTTAACAACTCCCACAGTGTTTCTTCAGCCTGCAATACTGTCCTCATCCTAAAGCAACTTAGGTGTGAAATCGGAGCCTACATGAGAGCTCTTAAGATACCACAAACTATGGGGCACCTGGGTGGCTCGGTGGGTTAAAGCCTCTGCCTTCGGCTCAGGTCATGATCTCAGGGTCCTGGGATTGAGCCCCACATCGGGCTCTCTGCTCAGCAGGGAGCCTGCTTCCCCCCTCTCTCTGCCTGCCTCTCTGCCTACTTGTGATCTCTCTCTCTTTCTGTGAAATAAATAAATAAATAAATAATCTTTAAAAAAAAAAAAAAAAGATACCACAAAGTAAAATTTTGTACGAAGAGGCTTTAAAAAAAAATTAGCTGATACTTAGTCAAAATGCAGGCTCATGCAACTAGCATGGATTATTATGTTAGTAAATCCTACTTGTTGTGGCGGACCAAACTTTGGGCCAAAAGATAAGGGGAGGCGGCGACTTGTCCATAAGCCATTATTCATCAAGCTGGAACTATAATAGTCTGAAGTACCACAAGGCTCAGTATAAGTATCTCAGGAAACACTACTTTTTAAACGATTACACAGTGACTTTGTTCTTATGGTTAAATGGTAAATCTTTAAAACCAACCTATGCCAAGTAGCCTAGTGTGGCAATATCAAGTGCAAATATTGGACTTCTGTTTCCTGCAACCTGAGAGAGACCCTGTCCATAAAGCTGATCATTTTGATGTTCTTTAGAGATGCAAGGAACTGGAGATTTTCTGCCTGGTATGTCAGGGCCTAGGAAATAAAAGAATAGTCACAAATCAATAAACCTGTAATTCTCAAGCTCATCACCAGAGATTGGTACTTAAAGAAAGTAATTTTTAGTGATAGAATTCAATCCAATCAGAGGTCTAATATAAGTCTATATTGGGCCTCTTGAAAACCTAAGTATTAACTCCAAAGTCAATCCTAAATTTCAGTACTAAAATGTTTATTTTATTCACTTACATTGGAGTCTTCCCTGAATCTTCCAGGGCATATCTAAGTAATATCATTTGTTATTTAAACTATTGCAAGTGAAAGAGGCACTATTAATAATGAACATAAACTGGAACTGTCCTGGACAAACTGATACTAACAGACTTATCCTAATCATATAACTCTTTTATCAAATTTAATTTGTGTGCTTGCCTTTTCCAGTGGACTATAAGATATCATACATTTTTTTTTTGTTTTTGCAACCTCTAAGTGCTCAATGCTTTGCAGATAAAGGTGCTAAATACATATTTTGAATAAATTAATGGATAAGCAAGTTAATTGATTGATTAATGCTTAAGGATATTAGTAAGGGGGAAATCTCAAATCTCAAATCCACCATGAAGTTTGAAAACTAAAATCAGGAGTGGTCATTGATGACAAAGACTGAGAGAAAAATAGAGTTAAGATGAAGTTTCTGTCTTCATACTGCATCTCTCTCTCTGTCTCTCTCTCTCTGTCTCTCTCTCTCTGTCTCTCTCTCACACACACACACACACACACACAAACACACACAGAGAAAGGGATTGAAAAGAAAGAGAAATAACGTTATCAGGCTGCAGTTGTGTGAGGATGAAGGCCCTAATCAGAAGTATTTAGAAAATAGAGTCAAGTTAACATATGCCAAGAAGTTTAGAGAAAGTATCTGGAATATTTCAAAAGCCAGATACCCTGTGGCTGACATATTTGGAAAGATAAGCAGAGGTATCTGATGTAATGACTGAATTTCTTCAATCAGATCATAGCAGTTTACCTAACACATGGTAAGAAATTACAAAATATTATGTGTTGCTATTGTCATTATTACTAATAGTATTATTTTCAGCATTATTGTTGGGGTCAAAGGAAAAAGGAAACTTAAGAGTATGGAATACTTTGAGAAGATCCAGGTCTATGTAGTGAGGTTACAGGGGAACATTAGATCTCTGACCAGAGTCAAAAGTTAAAACATCTGAAGTTAGGTTTATCCCTAGGTTTGGGAAGATCTCCAACTTTCACAATTTTCCATGTCCCTTGGGTCATCATTGTTAAGCACAGAAGGAGGACAGATCAGATGCATGACATGAAGAAGGAATAAAACTGATATCATCTTTTCTCAGACTCAATGACTGTGGGTCTTTTCTTACTTCACAGAGCTGTCAACAGCATTGCTTTATGTCTACCTTTAACCTTTATCTTGTTTTTCTTACTAAATGGAAGAAAGGTAAGGCTTTCGTCCACACCACAGTTTGGTTTACCAGTTTGGGGCATAGTTCCTTTGGCCTTTTGTGTACACCATAGTTTTGGTTTTGGCATAGTTTGGTTTGGCCTTTTGCTTGCGAGGTTATAAAACACCATAGACTCGTTTCAGAGCAAAGTTTACTTATTTTATTTTCCCCACAGGTTTCCACCTGATATTGCACGATATCATTATCAATTGAGTAATATCTGTGGAGTCTTGGATGCCCCTTTCCCACACATCACTTCTATCCAGATCAGACAATCTCAAACATCTTTATATTTTTCCCATTCCCTCCAAGATAAAATCCAAATTTCTCAGTAGTGCAATGTATGTTTCCAGTCATCTTCAGAGTCTCTCCTTTGACCCTACAATCCAGGCCAACTTCAACTGCAGGAGGTTACCCTATAGCAAAAAGCCATATAAGCCCTCTGGAGCTTTCATCATATCTCTTGTCCTAGAACGAGCCCCTCAAGTTCTCTCTGATCCTACCTGCTTATCTAACACTTTTCCTGTTTTTAATTTCCAGCTCAATCACTTCTGCATTGCTTTTTGTGATTCCTGATATAGAAGGTTGATCAATTTCCCTTTCTTTACACGCTCCTATTGATTTGTGCCATCGTTCCAGTAAGACCAAAGTGAATTTACATAGTGACCATAAATCTTGATCCCTTAATGGTTATGTGCATACAAATATTTAACTCCTATAATGGACCGAATGTTTGTTTTCTCCCAAAATTCATATGTTGAAAGTTTAATGATTAAAGTGACTGTGTTAGGAAGTGAGTTCTGGGGAAGTGATTAGGGCATGAGAGTGGAGACCTCATGGATGGGATGGTGCCCCTGAAAAAGAAACCTCAGACAGCTCCTTTGCCCCTTCTGCCATGTGAGGACACAGCAAGGAAATGGCTGTCTATGAACCAGGAAGAAGGCCCCACGAGACAACAAATCTGCTGAACCCTGACCTTAGACTTTCCTGACTCCAATGTTTGTTGTTTAAGCTACTCAGTCTATAGTTTGTTTTTTTATAGCAGACTAAGTCAAATCCCAAACATTAACATTAATGCATTATGCCAGTTAGGCATTACCAATAAACACAAATAAATCAGCAACAAGACAAGGATCCTATTTTCACTGCTAATACTTAACATTGTACTGGAAGTTCTAGGTAGCACTATCAGATACGACATGAAAATAAAAGTCATCCAGACTGGAAATGAAGAGGTAAAACTATCTTCATTTGCAACTGGCATGATCTAATGTATAGAAAACCCAATAAACCCACAAGAAAGATACCAGAGCTAATAAAATAATTCAGCAACATTGCAGACTACAAGACCAACATATAAAATAAAGTTGTGTTTCTGTTCACTACCGATTATAATCTGAAAAGGAAGTTAAGAAAATAATTCCATTTACCATAACAACTAAAAGACATATACTTAGAAATAAATCTAACCAAGGAAGTGAAATACTTACATGCTGAAAACTATAAGATCTTGCTGAAAAAAATTAAAGAAGACATAAAAAGAATAGAAAGACATCACATGCTTATGGATAGGAAGACTTAATATTGTTAAGATCTCAATACTACCCAAAGTAATCAATAGATTTAATGCAATTCCCATCAAAATTTCAACAGCCTTTTCCACAAAAATGGAAAAGCCAATCTGTCAATTTCTATGGAATTATGAGGGGCTCCAAATAGCCAGAATAATCTTGAAAAATAATAAAGTAGTTCCCAATTTCCTATTTGGGGCCAGTGGAAGTTACTACTGAATCAGCAATTATCTGAAAACAAGCCACTCTATTTTTTAACACTTTATAAAAACTGAAGCAGGAACTCAGTGGAATTAGAAGAAAATATCTGAACTATCCCTATAAGTCCAAAAAAAAAAAAAACAAATTCAAAAAAAATGGTGAAGAAGAAAAGTATCAAGGTTCAAGGCTCATACAAAGTAACTATACAACATAGACAAGAAAATTAAAATAGAAGAAATGGAAAAAATAAACAAAAGCCATTGATATTAAAAAAATGCAATGTGGAAAGGAATACAATTTTAAACATTAAAAGAGTATGGTCTATGTAGTGAGGTTACAGGGGGACAGGAAAAGAGATGAATGGTATTCAAGAGAAACTGACAAATATTAACTACAGGCAAAAAAAAAAAAGACACATGTGGGCAATTGCAGTCATTTAAAAAAATTAAAACAAGGTAACAAAAAAATGTTAAAAACTATAATCAAAGAAATTTTCCTTAAAAAAATTTAAAACACATAATTAAAGACTGCTCTGTGTACCTGAAACTATTAAATCAGAATAACCAACAGAAGATATAATCTTATAAATTACTATACTGTAAAGAACAAAGGAAAATTAATTATTTATATGTTTAGGCAAAAAGGTCATTTGGCTTATGAGGGAAATAATTAGATTATTATCAGAATTTAATGGTAATTCCTGTCAAAAGAAAATGTAATACATATATAACATACTTGATGAAAGTAATATGAGTAAATAATTTAATATCCAGAATTTTTCAACATATAACTCGATGTATTGTGCCAAGAGTGCTTCCTAAGGAATCTTGTAGAGAATGAGCTTCATAAAACCAAAATTAATAGAGAGACAATATAAATACTGGTTAACATTATGAAATATATTGTTATTATAGAATTAAAGTTCAGCGATGGTTAAAAAGGGGAGGGTTCAGCTGGTAAGGGCATTACTATCTAACAGTATAGATAAAGTGCAATCAGATAAAGAAGAAAAGAAAGAGCAAAAAGACAAAAGTAACTTTTTAGTAATCAAAACTAGTGGTGATGGTGTTCATGTTGTTATTCTAAGACTGCTCAATTTGTAAGGTGAGTAAAAACAAAGAAATTGTAAGATGTTTTTATTCTCTCATATACATGTTTCTCCAAGTACCTAGTTTCTTGGATTGTCAGTGTGGAAAAAAAGAGATGAGATATAAAAGAGATTAAGTAAAAACCTTGTGGTCTTGAATTCGAGCAGGGAATGTCAGAATGAAAATATTATCAAGAATATCAAGAATTACTTTTTTGTTAAAATTGGGTATTTGTATAAAATTCCTAGTTTTGTCCACTGAAGAAATTAGTGCTCAGATTGTGGTATTGAAATATCGCTAAAGGCCTGATATTTAAGGAAAAATGTTTTAGATTTCTTTCCAAATCAGCATGACTTTGTTCAACATAAACTTTGTTCAAACTGAAAGCCTGATCATGGCCATACATTTTGTGTATTTGCTTTGTAAATGAGTAACCTGAAGGAAAACCATCCTGTCCTTAAGATATGGATCAATGCTCCAACTCCCTGCATTCCTTGATGTTAAAACTCATGATTCCTATCTATAGGTTAATCTAAATTCTTTTGAACTTTTACAAAATGTACAAACTGTACATTCTCTGTAAAAACTGTTCATTCTTTGAAACACTTTCTTCCTTGTGAAGTCATATTTCCTGGGCAGCTGTCCTAACAGGCTCAAATAAAACTCTCTTTCTTTTACAGATTTTAAAAAATTTGTTCATTTTGTGTTAACAAGCTCATTAGAAAGCAAAATGGCTGATGGCTTAGGCGAATAGGAAAAATGCTTCTACTCACTGAGTCTGGAATGAGGAGAGGTCTGGTCTATGTCCTTCTCTACAATTGGCACAGGATGCCTGAGGGACCAGAATAACGCCCAGGGACTCCATAGGCCGAGCCATGGAGAGCTACAAAGTTGGTTGAACTCTTCAGGTGTCTCCTGTCCCACTTTCTGCAGCCTCTCCCCTAGTCACCTTCAAAGGTCTGAATCCCCCCTGTGGCCACCCCTTCTGAGATCTTCCCTTCCCTGCAGGACTCACATGCTACCTAACTCACCTCTAATTCTCTCCTTCTAATCACAACTTCCTTTCCTTTAGAGAAGCTGACTTGATGTGTTATAAAAACATTAATAACAACAATGACAAACTAATACCGAATGAACATAACATGTGTCAGGCAAACCGGCACGTTTGTATTAAAGCAAACACAACCATCACTTTGCCCATCTCCCAGTCTTCTAAATATCTGATCGTTAAACCTCAAAAACATGATATCCTATTTTTTAAATACTTCACTTCTGATTGCTATTATTGTTGCTGCTTTAACAATATCTCCTAAAGCTCTTCAATTAGCTCATCCATCCACCTCTATCTACCTACAGATACATTTCACCTTGTGGTTTGAAGAGAACTTTATCTTCACCCTATCTTTCCTTTCACTATAGAAAAAAATGTACCTCAATAAAAAAACAAAAAAACCTCTCTTATATTGCCTAAAAGATACTCTTGAGGTCATTTGTATACATGTCAGATTAGCTGAGCCTAGTCTTGAATTGTCTTAGAAATATTTTACAACTATGCATAGCCTACATTAAGCACACTCTCTACTGCTCATTGTCTTTGAGCTGTTTTTATTTTATTGGTCCTTTGAATTCTCTTCTAAAGAAGTTATAACATCTGTCTGGTTTCCTCATTGAATGAACTAAAATACAGTTTTTAATATGTGTTCATTTTTCTATCTGCATGAGTCATAATTTTAAGATATCTGAAAGTTATCTTTAATAGCACAGACCTTTCCAAGTCCTGGTTGATCACTGTAGTATTTACACATCGATATGGTGGTTTATAGTATTCATAGCTGTAGTGCTTTGATTTTATTTTATATTAAGCTCTATAATTCTGATGTTTTAAAAAGGTTTATTAAATTCTTATAATACCAACTTTACCCTGACCCTACCAGTTTTCATATGCTGAATATTACCTTTTATATAGATATTGTTATATTAATACTCATGATGGTATAAGCTTGAAAATGATGGGCCGATGAATATATTTCCTAGGTTTTGAAACTTGGTCAATAAGAATAGGACATGGCCGGTAGCTTTGGTATCTGAAGAGATTCTGGGAAGTGACTGTGGGGGAAGTCTCTCTCTCTCTCTCTCTCTCTCTCTCAGTCTGGCTCCAAAAAGAATAAGTCTTGGAAAAAGATGTGATGTCATCTGCTATCTTATATCAACATCAATTGGTGCAGTAGTTTTAAAGTTTTATCCCAAACCAGATGAGCCAAAATCAGCATGTATTACATCCTGAAACCATATTGGTTTCCGCCAGCTTTGTTCTTAAGCCTTCAGGACTCCATACGACACTATAAGGATGATTTGTGGGGCGCCTGGGTGGCTCAGTGGGTAAAAGCCTCTGCCTTCAGCTCAGGTCATGATCTCAGGGTCCTGGGATCGAGCCCCGCATCGGGCTCTCTGCTCAGCAGGGAACCTGCTTCCCCTCTCTCTGCCTGCCTCTCTGCCTACTTGTGATCTCTCTCTATGTCAAATACATAGATAAAATCTTTAAAAAAAATGAATGATTTGTAATTGGCTCCAAGAATTCGGCAATATTTTAAAATCCTTGAATACGAAACTGAATTCCTTTCCTTAATATCCACTTTTATGCTATGATTTTCCTTGGTTCAGAGTCTGTCTTCTCTGCTCCCTCACTCCTAAATATAAGAGACTGAGAATTTGCTTAGTACTGCTGAGTTGATGGCTTTCAGGGACATTACACAAGGTATCCCTTCCTTCTGACACAAGCTCTTACCCAGATCCCCTTATAAATACAGGCTGTGTCTTTGTAATAGACATTGCACTGATGCATTGGAAAGGTTCCATGACCCAAATGTTGAAAAAGACTTCCATCTCTGACACATTCTAAAATTATAGTCAACAAAACTTGGCCAATCACCATTCATTCCCTATGGCATGGATTTGCTGATTTTTAGTTTGTTATTTAAAACCTTCTGTTACTCAGATTTCTGAAACTTGCCATTGCTGGTGCCATTTCAGGCTAGAAACTCTAATGTGTGATTAAGGCATTGGTCTCACAGTGACAGACTCCAGCTGATGAACATATTTAGCCTGTCTTCTCTTTCCCAGGCCCTGAATTGCTCCCCAGGAGCCTAGGACAGGTGATTTACTAAGCAAAGTATGTCATTCATACTTTGTTTAGTAATGTGCCACCCTCAATGGTGTAAGAAAAAACAATGATCAATTAAACCCCTAAAAACAAAAAGAGGACAGAAGACTGGACCACACTTTTCTCAGGGTAATACCAGGAATAGATATCCCTAATCCAAAGATGAATCAGCAGGTTCTACTCGCTCTGAGGGAATGCAGAGACCATTATTCAGCCTTGTTCCTTGTCAAATTATACTGAAAAACAGAAATTTGGAAACTAAATCCATAGCAGTGTTTTTTTTTTTTTTTTTTAAAGCAACAACACTAGTTATCCTAGTAGGAGTTGCAAAATACCAGCCAACTCTCAAATGGACAAAGTATAGTAGGTGCCATGAGCTCAAAGAGAAAATGAGGAAAGAGAAATTTCCCTAACAGAATCTCTCCTATGCCCTTGATCCCTCCCTAGTACTCTCAAACAGATAATTAGCCAGAAAAAAAAAAAGGTTCATTTCATAAGGTGAGTGGAAGAAACAACAGTGATCACATAAACAAAAATGAGGCAGGGACACCTGGGTGGCTCAGTCAGTTAAGCGTCAGCCTTTTTTTTTTTTTTTTTTTCCCCCAAATACTTTTATTTTATTTTTTCAGTGTTACAAGATTCATTGTTTATGTACCACACCCAGTGCTCCATGCAATACGTGCCCTCCTCAATACCCACCACCAGGCTCGCCCATCCCCCCACCCCCTCCCCTCCAAAACCCTCAATCCCTTGTTCTGAGTTCACAGTCTCTCATGGTTCTTCAC
>CM052898.1:92859131-93023701 GCA_028534135.1 Potos flavus | reverse complement strand
CTCCCTCTCACAATGTCCTCCATGAAAGCGTCAGCCTTTGACTCAGGTCATGATCCTAGGGTCCTGGGGCCGCGCCCCATGTCGAGCTCCCTGTTCTGCAGGGAGTCTGCTTCACCCTCTCCCTCTGACCCTGCTTGTGTGCTCTTGCTCTCTCTCTCAAATAAATAAATAAAATCTAAACAAAAACAAAAACAAAACAAAACGAGGCAGAGAGATTGAATGAATCTTTCTCAAGCTAGCAGAGGTGATCCCACAATATGAGTTAGCAGTTTCTGCCGATTCTAAATGTATGTATCCCTCTGCTTATACTAATTTTGTTCCATACAGGAAAAATTATGCAAAAGGAAAAAATTATGCAAAAAGGTTGATTTTTTTATATTTGCCACTTCATAGTTTAAAATGTAAGGCCAATAAAAAAATATTCTAACTGAAATGAAATGGTTCTTTGTATTAGGATTACAGTACATATGTACTAGAAACATATATAATTCATTGAACATACCAGTTGAGTCACTTTTGCTGCTACTATATCTCTAGAATTATCACCTGAAATACAAATTCGGGGAGGATGCACTCCACATTTTGTAATAATTTTGTCCTGTAGAAGGAATGTGACCACAGAAATGACATCTTGATAGGGAACAGGGAATTGATATTGAGGAGCTAGTCTATAGCATAAAAAAAAAGAGAAAGTGACAAGGCATATATGATTACACTTAAGTTGCATGTATTCAAGTATCTCTCAATTTAACCAACAGGTCCAGTGAACTAAATTAGCCCTACTTGGAATATTTTATTTCACCAATAAAGCTTGGATTTACTACCAACTTCCATCTTTAAAATAAAAAGTAGATTCTGGTATAAAGGTTTTAAAATGTTGGCACTATGGGGAGATGAGAGAGAGAAGGATTATGTCTTCATCCTTGTATAATTATATGTACATTTTCAGCAAAAAAAGCAGTTAGTAAGGGAGATGCTCTGCAGTATTCATCAGATTCTCAATGGAATTGGTGACTCAAATTTTTCACAACCATTGTTGAGAGTGCATAAGAGACTTGTGGCTATCTTATATTAGAAATTTATTTAGGTAGAAAATCTTCAAGATGGCATACCCTGTTTTATATCATGAGCACTGAGTTCTTGATTCGAAATAAAAGATTTGAAATACAAATATTTAAGTATAGTAAGGGATTTGCTTTATTGGTCAGAAAGACATTTGTAAAGCAAATTATAACATCTGTTAATGCATATGTATATGTGTACAGATATGTACATGTATATATATTTTTTTCTTCGAATATAAGAGCAACCTCTATTGATTGTCTTACTTTTTTATTTCTACCTATACTAGTAATCTTACTCTCCATAAAAATTGGTGAATTAACGATGTCAATACTAAACATTAAATACTGACCAGATGGCCCTTGCATGTTTGTCATGTTGTAACCTGTAGCTAAAATATCTGAAATATAGTAAAATATAAACAAAGTAACATATCAAAATGTAACTGTTACTTTAAATGCTCTTCAGGGTAAAGAACAAATAGCATAAGTAACTGATGGAGTTCTCAAGCCAGATACAATACATACCACCATTTCAAAAGTATATTTAAAATGATAAAGTGGTCTATTAGGCTAAAATTATAGCACAAAAGGAAGAATACCCTTTTAAATTATAAACAATAGGGATTCTTCTGGTTGCTCTAAAGCAGCAACTATGTTGAGGATAGCACTGTAGCCGCTTGCTTAGGTTCCCACTTACCAAGAAACCCCACCATGTATTGGGCTAGAAGTCTCTAGGTATATTTCTGTACTATGTAATGGATAAGAGAGATGGGAAAAGAAAATCCTTTATACTGATGATGAAGTACAGAGTACCTCTGAATAGATCAGAAAGTACTTGGCATGTACTAGTCTTTCTGGTATATTGTTGAAAAATCAGGCAAAAATCATGAGCAAATAAGATCTCTCACTTTGACAATGACTTAAAACTCTGAGATGGTCCCAACATTTGCCACCCAATGTTCCTCCAACCAAGAATATCTATAAAATTAATCTTTTTATTACCAGCTCAAACAAAACCCAAAAGCTCGAATGTACAGTGGGTAATTAAGCACCTAGACATCCCTAGAATTATCACAGTTGTGTTGCCAAAGATGCTCACCCCCCAGTGTCTTTGAGAGATCTCTACACCAGCAGAGATAAGAAGCTGGGCCCCTTTGAGAAGGGGTGGATAATATAACAATAATAAAAGGTATTGACCTGAACCCCAATCCCTATCCCAGTTCTTTTGAGGGTTGGGTGCCTTCTCTGGAAATCAAACTTCTATGTCACAGGGGCGAGAATAATCATCTTTTTGAAAGAAATAATTCTGTTACTCTACTCCCACCACAACAGCATCAAGTTTATTATATACCCTGTCATTAAAAAACAATGGAAAATCATCTACGCTTGTGAAATGTGATCAAAATATGATTAACTGGTGGAATCCCTATATTCTCACTTTTTCTGTTGCCATGTGGGAATAGTCAAAGATAAAAGATTTGATGACTGTCACCAAATGGCAGTCATTCGCAGAAGACAATATATTCAAACACAAAGAGTCATGACAATGCATAACAAGCTCAGGGAAATAAATGTTAAATACAATTGAAATAAGAATTTGAAGATGAGTAGGGGTATGAAGCAAAACCACAAAGGAAAATAGTTGGTGATACAACCTTGGAGGTCCACAGGTGGGTAGATGTGGGTAGGGTTGAAAAGTTTAGAGAACTAAATAAAAAAGCATGAATATCAAAAACTACAGAAAGGAATACTGAGAAACATGAACACTTATAAAGTGCAAAGACAGAGAACTTGTTTTTGTATCTTTGTGTTTGTGTTGTTTTGAAGAGGGAGATACAGATGACAGGAAAGGGGAGAGGCAAAAGGAAGGTCGAAGAAATTTGTTTCATAGAACCAAGGGAGCAGAGAGCTTCAGTGAAGCAGAGGGGAATGGCCATTCTCAAATTACACAGCTTAAAGAAGTATTCGAAAGAGGAAAACAGAGTCCACAGTCTATAGAAAGGAGTCTGAGAAAGAAAAGAGGACTATCCAGAGGAGGGACTTGGGAACAAAGTAGGACAAGTGGTAACATGTTAGGAGTCAATTAGGAGGACATGTTTGTAGGTAGAAAAATAAAAGTGAAAAAACCGATAAAACCAAATAGTAAAAGGTAACAGCACAAGCAAAGTGGAGAGATTTGACTTTGCCCAAAGATAAAAATGCCTTTTCTTAGGTCATAAATAGAAAGAAGTAAAGCTAAGGACTAACATGGTGCCAATAATGTTTTTTAAGATTACTTATTTATTTGAGAGAAAGAGAGAGCATGAGTGATGAATAGGGGCAAAAGGAGAGGGAGAAGCAAACTTCCCACTGAGCTGGACTCAGGGTTCCACAGGAGGCTCTATCCCAGGACTCCAGGGTCACGACCTGAGCAGAAGGCAGATGCTTAACTGACTGAGCCACCCAGGCCCCACGGTGCTAATAATTTTAAAGGGTATGGGAGGTAGATGGGGGGAGAGGGGCAGTGCTGGATTATAGACATATGTCCTTGATAGCTCAGGGAGTTTAATAAACTGAGGCTTGGAAAGAGTGCTGAAGGTTAAGAAGAGTCATTGGCATGAAGGAAAGGAACCAACTACACGTAAGGTACAGCATCTTAAAACCACATGGAGGGCACCAATGGGCTGTTCACCAGGGGTGTGAGGGTGAGTCCTGTGGGTCCTGCTGACAAACTAGTTTTGGCTCCTGGTTCGACCACTTACTAATACTAGGACCTTGAACAAGTTACTTAACCATTCTGTGTCTACTTCTTTATATTTGAAACTGTGATAAAACCCACTCTAAGAATGTGCTTACCTAGCAAAATAGCCAAGAATGTAATAGAAAAATAAAATGGAATTAAAAATATTCAAATAATTCAAAAGAAGGTGGGAAACAGAGGAACAAAAAGTAAAAGGGTTAAACAGAAAAAAATGACACATTTTAGATCTAATTCCAACATACCAAAGGAATTCTCAAAGAATTTTTAAAAGCCTCAAATATAAGGGCACCTAGGTAGCTCAGTCAGAGTGTCCAACTCTTGATTTCAGCTCAGGTCATGATCTCAGGATTTGGGATCAAACCCTGCATCTAGCTCCACACTCAGTGGACAGTCTGCTTGAGATTCTCTCCCTCCTTCTCCTTCTGCCCCTCCCTCCACTCGCATGCTCTCTCTCTCTCTAAAATAAATAAATAAAATCTCTAAAACTCAAATATATGCTATGTATAATAAACTCACAAATATAAAAATATAATGATACAGACAGTTGAAAATAAAGGGACAAAAAATATATATAGTGTGCAAACAATAAGAAAAAACTATAGTGGTTATGATTATATTAGAAAAAGTGGACTTCAGACCAGGAAAAATTACTCAGGTTAAAGACATACATTCCATAATTATAAAAATCAAATCATCAAGACAATAATGGAAAATGAGTAAGTGCTTATTAATACAGCTCGAAAATACATGAAACAAAACTGATAGAATGGCAAAGATAAATAGATAATCCACCTAATTAAAGCATCAACACTTCTCACTTGGTAATAGATGGAAAAAATAGAGAGAAATTCATTAAAGGTATAAAAAACTTGAATGACTTTATGTGACACTTATAGCATACATAAAATGGTAGAACACACAACTCTTTTGAATGCATATGGAATTTTCACTAAAATATACCACATTCTGAGCCTTTAAACAAACTTGAAGAAATTGAAGTCACAGAAACTATGTTGTCTGACCATAATAGAATTAAACTGGAAATCAAGAACAGAAGATAGGAAAATTGCCAGATAGTACAAGATTTAAAAAAAATATTTTTAATAAAAATCACATATATTTAAGGTGTACTACATTCTGATTTGATATGCATATACATAGTGAAATGATTACTACAGTCAAGCTAATTAACATACCTATCTCCTTACAGTTATCTTTTCTTGTGTATGCAGTGAGAGCACTTGAAATCTACCCTCTTAGCAAATTTCTGGGCTCTAATACAGTATTATTAACTATAGTCATCTTATGGAACATTAGATTCTACATAACTGACATCTCTTCACTTCTACCACTCCACCTCTAGTAACCACCATTCTACTCTTGGCTTCTATGTCTTAGACTTTGTTAAATTCCATATATAAGTGAAATCCTGAAGTACTTGTTTTCTTCTTTGTCTGGCTTATTTTACTTAGCATAACACCCTCTGGGTTCATCTATGTTGTTGCAAATGACAGGATCTCCTTCTTTTTTAAGGCTCAATGATATTTCACTGTATATTTGCACATTCGATTATTCATTCATCCATTGATGGACATTTGTTTCCATACTTTGGCTATTGTGACTAATGCTGCAATCAACTTGAAAGGGCATATATCTCTTTTGTGTTCTTTGGGTATATACACAGAATAGTGATTTCTGGATCATAGGATAGTTCTATTTTTAGTTTCTTGAGGAACCTCCATACTGTTTTCCATAGTGGCTATACCAATTTACATTCCCAGCCACAGTGCATAAGCATTCCTTTTTCTCCACATTCTTGCAAACACTTGTTATTTTTTATCTTTTTGATAACAGCTATCCTGACAGATGTGAGGTGATAGCTCTTTGTGGTTTTGATTTGCATTTCTCCAGTGATTAGTGATGTCAAATGCTTTTTCATATACCAGTTGATCATTTATGTCTCCTTTGGGGGAAAAAATGTCTATTCAGGTCCTTTTTCCTATTTTTAAATTTAATTTTTTTTTTTTTTTTGCCATTGAGTTGTGTGAGTTCTTTATGTATTTTAGTTATTAGCTCTTATCAGATACATAGGTTGCAAATATTTTCTCCCATTCTGTAGATTGCATTTTCATTTTGTTGTTTCTTTTGCTGTGCAAACACTTTTTAGTTGGATGTAATGCCACCTGTCTATTTTTGCTTTTTGTTAGTTGTGCTTTGGTGTCATCTCACAATATCATTGCCAATGCCAATGTCAAGGAGCTTTTTCTTTGTTTTCTTCCAGGATTTTTCATGGTTTCAGATCTTACAGTTAAGTCTTTCATCCATTTGGAGTTTATTTTTGTGTACGGTATAAAATAGGAGTACAATTTCATTCTTTTGCATATGGATATCCAGTTTTCCCAACACCATTTATGGAAGAAATTACCGTTTTTCCATTGTATATTCTTGGTGCCTTTATCAAAAATTAATAGACTATATATGCTTTGGTTTATTTCTGGATTTTTTTGTTCTGTTCCATTGGTCTATGTGTCTTTTTATGTCAATTCTACATTATTTTGATTATTATACTTTGTAATACAGTTTGAAATCAGGAAGGGTGATGCCTCCAACTCTGTTCTTTCCCAAGATTGTTTTGACCCTTTAGGTTCTTCTGTGGTTCACTAATTTTAGAATTGTTTCTCCTATCTCTGTGAACAATTTCATTGGAATTTTGATAGGGATTGCATTGAATCTGTATATTGCTTTGGGTGGAAGTCCTATTCAGTTCAACAAAGCAGAGAAAGAATAGTTTATGCAGATCAGAAAGAAAGGAATAACAGTCTCTCTCTGTTTTCAGTCAACATGATTATCTAAGTAGAAAATATTACAGGATTTATTTTTTAAAAAAGTTCTTAAAATGAATAAGTAGGTTTAGCTAAATGAAAGGATAAAAAGTCAATATAAAAAATCAATTTTATTTCAAATTCAGCAATGAGCAAATGGAAATCAAAATTTAAAAATACCGGTTGCAACAGCACCAGAAATTGAAATACTTAGTTATAAATATAACAAAATAAATCCAGTATTCATTTGCTATAAAGCATAGAACACTGATGAAAGAAACCAAAGACCTAATTAAATTGAGAATTATACATTAATTGATCAGACGACTTAATATTGTTTAAATGCTAATTCCTTCTAAATTGGTTTATAGAGTCAATCTAATCCCAGTCAAAATCTCATCAGAATTTTTGGTCACCAATAAGATAAATTTAAATACTTTATGGAAAGGAAGATTAATTGTAATAGCCAAAGTGATCTTGAAAATGAAGAACAAAGTTGGAAGACTCATACAACCTGGTTTCAAGATTACTAAAAAGCTATCACAGTATTGGGAAATGCTGGGCTCACAAATCCAGGGAGGAAAATAGTATCAGTCCAGAAATAAACAAAATCAATTTATTTTTCACATATCAGTACAAGACAATTCAATGACGAAAGGTAGCTGTTTCAACAAACTGGAACAACTGGATATATTCATATGCAAAAGAATGTATCTTGACCTGCTCCTCACATCTAATATAGAATTAACTCACAATGAGCTCAATACTTAAATGTAAAATGTAAAAATACAAAACTTTTAGAAGACTAAATAATGACATTATTATCACCATCATCATTATTAAGTGAATTTTTAATGAGGTCAGTTTCTAATGCAGTAAATATTGATAAATATTATGGATAGAAAAAAGCTCTTTAGGGTCCACAATAACATATACAGTGCCTGCAATCAAAAAGTTTGATAACCGCTGAGAAAGAGAAAGACATTAAAACAGAAAAGGTACTAGATTACATCAAAATATAAACATAGTCAAGATATACATGTAAATTTTAAGAGAATGCATGATACCAGGTTCCCTCAGAAATATCAAATATAATCAAGTTACTTGACAATCTCCCAATTTTTCCACTTAGACAATACCATTTTTTATTCTTATCACAACATACAACACATTTATCTTTAGATATAAACTCTTATCAGCAAGAATTTTATCTCCCTCTGCTTTGTACTATAGATTAAATTGGTTAATAATTAATTAAATTAGCATTATTTGGCTGATTTTTCCTAAAAGAAAACCAAAGTCTCTTTCAAAATACTAATTGAAAGAAAGTTTACTTGTACTTATAACAAGACAACCCAATTCCCTGGGGAAAAAAATTCCCATAAGTGAAGTGTTTATGAAAGCATGCACAACCCCTACCTGCCGAGGTTCTTCAGTGTATAAGTATAATAAGCAAAGAGAATACAAGTCAGTCCAAAGCACTGAGTTCTGTACCCCATGATATTCTTTTCACAATTTCATATACCAATAACCTAATGCCACTCTATATACTAAATGCTAAGTAGTGGGACAAGAGGAGATGGCTCTCTCAAGTGATCTAACCATTTTAGCAACATCCAGTTTCAACATTAACAGTGACAACAAGAATTGCTTTAACAATTACACAATATAGGGGCACCGGGGTGGCTCACTGGGTTAAGCCTCTGCCTTCGGAGAAGGCACAGTGAATATCATCTGAGAGCTTTCCCCCTCAGGTCAGGAAAACCACGGGGATGTTCACTCCCACCACTGTTGTTGAATATAGTACCAGAAGTCCTAGTTTCAGCAATCAGATAGCAAAAAGAAATAAAAAGCATCCAAATAGGCAAGGAAGAAGTCAAACTTTCACTATTCACAGATGACATGATACTCTACGTAGAAAACACTAAAGACTCCACCAAAAAATTGCTAGAACTGATACAGGAATTCAGCAAAGTTGCAGGATATAAAATCAGTGCACAGAAATCAGTTGCATTTCTTTACACTAAAAATGAAGCAGAAGAAAGAAAAATCAAGGAATCAATCCCATTTACAATTGCACCAAAAACCATAAGATACCTAGGAATAAACCTAACCAGAGAGACAAAGAATCTGTACTCAGAAAACTATAGAATACTCATGAAAGAAGTTGAGGGAGACACAAAGAAATGGAAAAACATTCCATGCTCATGGATTAGAAGAACAAATTTTGTTAAAATGTCTATACTACCCAAAGCAATCTACACACACAGTGCAATCTCTATCAAAATATCATAGCCAGTTTTCATAGAGATGGAACAAACAATTCTAAAATTTGTATGGCACCAGAAAAGATGCCAAATAGCCAAAGGAATGTTGAAAAAGAAAACCAAAGCTGGGCGCATCACAGTTCTGGACTTCAAGCTGTATTACAAAGCTGTAATCATTAAGACAGTATGGCAGTGGCACAAAAACAGACATATAGATCAATGGAAGAGAATAGAGAACTCAGAAATGGACTTGCAACGCTATGGTCAACTAATCTTCAACAAAGCAGGAAAGAACATGCAATGGAAAAAAGACAGTCTCTTCAACAAATGGAGTTGGGAAAATTGGACAGCCACATGCAGAAGAATGAAACTGAACCACTTTCTTACATCATACATAAAAATCAACTCTAAATGGCTGAAAGACTTAAATGTGAGACAGGAATCCATCAAAATCCTAGAGGAGAACACGGACAGCAACCTCTTTAACCTCAGCCACAGGGAGTTCTTGCTAGACATGTCTCCAAAGGCAAGGGGAGCAAAAGTAAAAATGAACTTGGGACTTCATCAGGATAAAAAGACTTTGCACAGCAAAGGAAACAGTCAACAAAACTAAAAGGCAACCTACAGAATGGGAGAAGATTTTCACAATGACTTATCAGGTAAAGGAATAGTATCCAAAATCTATAAAGAACTAATCAAACTCAACACCTTAAAAAACAAAAAATCTGGTCACAAAACAGGCAGAAGACATGAACAGACATTTTTTCAAAGAAGACATACAAATGGCTAACACCCATGAAAAGATGCTCAACATCACTCATCATTAGGGAAATACAAATCAAAACCACAATGGGGTATCACCTCACACCGGTCAGAATGGCTAAAATGAACAAGTCAGGAAACAACAGATGTTGGCAAGGATGTGGAGAAAGGGGAACTCTCTTACACTGTTGGTGGGAATGCAAACTGGTGCAGCCACTCTGGAAAACAGTATGGAGATTCCTCAAAAAGTTAAAAATAGAATTACCCTACAACCCAGCAATAGCACTATTAGATATTTATCCAAAAGATACAAACATAGTGATTCAAAGGGGCACATACACCCCAATGTTTATAGCAGCAATGTCCACAACAGCCAATCTATAGAAAGAGCCCAGATGTCCATAACAGATGAACGGATAAAGATGTGGTGTGTGTGTGTGTGTGTGTGTGTGTGTGTGTGTGTGTGTGTGTGTGATGGAATATTACTCAACTATCAAAAATAATGAAATCTTGCCATTTGCAATGTTGTGGATTGAACAAGAGCATATTATGCTAAGTGAAATAAGCCAGAGAATGACAAATACCATATAATTTCACTCATACATGGAATATGAGGAATAAAACAAATGAGCATATGGGGAAGAGAAGGAAAAATAAAATAAGATGAAAACAGAGAGGGAGGCAAACTATAAGAGACTCTTAACTCTAGGAAACAAATGGAAGGTTGCTGGAGGGGACGTAGGTGAGGGTAAGGGGTAACTGGGTGATGGGCATTAAGGAGGGCACTTGATATAATGAGCACTGGGTGTTATATGCAACTGATGAATCACTGAAATCGTCCCCTGAAACTAATAATACAGTATATATTCACTAAATTAAATTTTTTAAAAATATTTTATTTATTTATTTGACAGAGAGAGACAGCGAGAGCAGGAACACAAGCAGGAGAAGTGGGAGAGGGAGAAGCAGGCTTCCCGCGGAGCAGGGAGCCCAATGTGGGACTCGATCCCAGGACCCTGGGATCATGACCTGAGCCAAAGGCAGACGCTTAACAACTGAGCCACCCAGGCACCCTTCGCTAAATTAAATTTAAATAAAAAATTTTAAGAAAAGACTTTTTGTGTATAAACACACACACACACACACACACACACACAAACACACACACAATGGAATATTATTCAGCCATAAAAAAAGAATGAACTCTTGCCATTTGCAATGACATGGATGGAGCTAGAAGTATAATACCAAGTGAAATAAGTCAGTCAGAGAAAGACAAATATTGTATTGTTTCACTTATATGTGGAATTTAAGAAACAAAACAAAGAGCAAAGGGAAAAAGAGAGAGAGAGACAAACCAAGAAACAGACTCAAAAAGAAAAAGGACAAACTGATGGTTACCAGAGGGGAAGTGGCTGGGGGTGATGGGTGAAATAGATGAGGGAGATTAATGAGGGTACTTGTCATGATGAGCACACGGTGATGTATGGAAGTGTTGAATCACTCTATTGTACATCTAATACTAATATAACACTGTATGTTAACTGGAATTAATATAAAAACTTAAAAAAAATTTGTCTCAAGAAGACAGACTATAGGTTTTCTGTCAGCTACAGGTGAACCTAACATAAATACACACACATGAATACAATTTTTAAACACTACTTAAAAAAAAGAAAACTGCTGGGACGCCTGGGTGGCTCACTTGGTTAAGTGTTTGCCTTTGTCTCAGGTCCTAGAATCAAGCCCCACATCAGGTTTCCAGCTCAGTGGGGAGTCTGCTTCTCCCTCTCTTTCTGCCCTTCCCCCCTGCTCATGCATACACTCTCTCTTTCTCTCTCTCTCTCTCATAAATAAAATCTTTTAAAAACCTGCTGAAAACAAAGTAAAAATGTGATGCTACTTATATCATAAGCAGAACTCTAACTTATGTGTTACATATTGAACTACCAAAAATTGGTGAGAAAAAGATGAAAAATCCATTTTCAAAAATTGACAAAAGGAATGGGAAAATCAAAAAATAAAACTGGTTTTAAAATATATGAAAGAATGATCATACTCAATTAAAAGGGGAATGTATTTAATGTAATTAAATTTATAATAAAAACCACGTATCACCCATTATGTTGGCAAAGAATAAAACTTTTGACCATAGAGTTGTAGGTCCATATCTGGGCTCTCTACTCTGTTCCACTGGCCTACGTGTCTGTTTTTCTGCCAGTACCATGCTGTCTTGGTGATCACAGCTTTGTAGTAAAGCTTGAAATCAGGCAACGTGATGCCCCCAGCTTTGTTTTTCTTTTTCAACATTTCCTTAGCAATTCAGGGTCTTTTCTGGTTCCATACAGATTTTAGGATTGTTTGTTCCAATACTTTGAAAAATGCTGGTGGAATTTTGATAGGGATGGCATTGAAAGTATAGATTGCTCTGGGCAGTATAGACATTTTAATAATGTTTATTCTTCCGATCCATGAGCATGGAATGCTTTTCCACCTTTTTGTGTCTTCTTCAGTTTCTCTCATGAGTGTTCTGTAGTTTCTCGAGTACAGATCCTTTACCTCTTTGGTTAGGTTTATTCCCAGGTATCTTATAGTTCTTGTTGCTATAGTAAATGGAATCGATTCTCTAATTTTCCTTTCCATATTTTCATTGTTAGTATATAAAAAAGTAACTGATTTCTGTTCATTGATTTTGTATCCTGCCACATTACTGAATTGCTGTATGAGTTCTAGTAGTTTGGGGGTTAGTGCAGCCACTTTGGAAAATAGTGTGGAGATTCCTTAAGAAATTAAAAATAGAGCTACCCTATGACCCTGCAGTTGTACTACTGGGTATTTACCCCAAAGATACGGATGCAGTGAAATGAAGGGCATATGTACCCCAATGTTCATAGCAGCAATGGCCACAATCGCCAAACTGTGAAAAGAGCCAAGATGCCCTTCAACAGATGAATGGATAAAGAAGATATGGTCCATATATACAATGGAATATTATGCCTCCATCTGAAATGATGAATACCCAACTTTTGTATCAACGTGCACGGGACTGGAGGATATTATGCTGAGTGAAATAAGTCAAGCAGAGAAAGCCAATTATCATATGGTTTCACTTACTTGTAGAGCATAAGGAATAACATGGAGGACATTAAGGGAAGGAAAGGAAAAATGAATTGGGGGAAATTGGAGGAGGAGGTGAACCATGAGAGACTGTGGACTCTGAGAAACAAACTGAGGGTTTTGGAGGGGAGGGGGATGGGGGGATGGGTGAGCCTGGTGGTAGGTAATAAGGGGGGCACGTATTGCATGGAGCACTGGGTGTGGTGCATAAACAATGAATCTTGGAACACTGAAAAAATAAAATTAAATTTAAAAAAAGAATAAAACTTTGATAACTCATTGCAAGAATGGAAATGAGGCATAGTCATATATTATTGCTTGGAATTTAGATTGACTTAAGCAACATAATTTATCATTTAAACCAGAGCACTTTTGAGAGTGAAACAAGCACTATTAATAACAGTATTCATAATTTTTACAGTTCTGACTAGCTGCCACTCATGCCATTTATGGAATCGTTAACACTTTCACCATGTTTTGTGTGTCTTTCCAAATGGACAGTAAACACATTGATGGAAGGCATTGTAAGACTTTTTTTCTTGTAACTCCTAAATGTTTAGTACTTTGCATATAGTATGTGCTTAATATTTTAAAACAGCTAATTCACTAGTGCCAAAAGGGACAAAGGCATTGACCATATTAAATCCACCCACTACATTATCATTTGGAATTAACACTAGGAGAGGCCATTGATGAGAAGGGTCAAGATGAGAAATAGAAGTTATAGTAAACAAATTTCCTGTCTTGAAACCACCTTACCGATTAGAGAGAGAGGAAAAGAGAGTGATTTTTATGAGGCTAAATTGCAGCTACAGATATATAGAAATGAAAGGGCCAATGTATATAGTTAAGGAAATTACGTGTAGGTATCTGAAAACTTTCAAAATTTGGACACGAAATGGTTAAGGCTCATTCTCTCGAATTTGGAATAAATTTAGAATTTGGAATGAACTACTGTGGTAGGCAGAATAATGACCCTCCACAGATATTCATGTTCCTAAGCCTTGGAACCTATGAATATATTATATTACACGAAAAGAGGAATTAAGGCTGCTAATCAGCTCACCTAAAATAGGGAGATTATCCTGGAGTATCTGGGTAATTTCAACGTAATCACAAGGGTCTCCAACAATGGAAGAGAGAGGCAGCAGAATCGCTGTCAGAGTGATGTACTGTGAAGCCAAAGGACACAGTCAGCTTTTAGAAAGTAGAAAAGACAGGAGAACAGACTCTCCGCTAGAGACTCCAGTGAAGAATGCAGTTGCGCCAACATGGATTTCAGCCCAGTGAGACCCATTTCAGTCTTCTGCTCTATATAACTGCAATGTAACAAATTTGTGCTGTTTTAAGCCGCTGAGTTTGTGGTAATTTGTTATACCAGCTACAAATATGCCCATCGGCAGTTATAACAGCAGTTAGTGTTATAACTAATGCACTCACCAGCAGTTATAAAACATTATCATTATAATACGCTCTCATCGCTGCCCTAAGAAAGTTAGAGAATAACCAAATATGTTTTATTTAGAAAGACAGTAAAATATATGTGACATGATGACTGAATCACTCTAATTGTATTATACATGTTTGCCTGGCACATAGTAAGCATGCAGGGATTGTTGTTTATTTTATTATAATATTTATTTTATTATAAATAAAAAACATTTATTTATTTTAGAAATATTTTCATGTATAGCAGCTGACGCCAAGAAAATAAGAAACCAGGAAGAGTACAGGGTCCTTCATGAGGCACAGGTCTTCGTATATAATCAGTGGGGGGACTTCACATCTCCAGGGAGCAGTCTAAGACCACAAGCAGCTGGGGAGCGAGTGTGCAGATCAAAAGAGAATACACAAGGATTTTGTTTCACTTCGCAGTTAGACCCTGGTGCGTGTCTGGAAAGATTTTCTCTTATCCTGGCAATGACACATGTCCCTCAGGTCATCAATGTTCAGTTTAAGGGGAGAACAAATGAGTCGTATGAGATGAAGCAGTAAAATTGACCCCATCCTCTGCCAGACCGTTTTCCAGGAGCTGTGAGCAGCAGCGCTCTGTGGATGGCTTTAAACTTCATCTTGTATTATTCAACGAAATGAGAGAATGAGACTTCCCAAAGCCCAATACCCAATACGTCACTTTTTGAACTTTTGGTTTATGGTTCTTTTTGATGATTTTTGCAGTTTTAGCATTGAGGGGCAGTATTTGCCAAGGTCCTTACTCAAGTCATCACTTTTATTTTAAAACTCATCTTTTAAATTTTAGAGCTTCAGATTTACAGAAAAACTGCAAAAATGGTACAGAGAGTTCTCATATATCCCACATGCAGTAATCCCTTCTACTAACATCTTCTGTTAGTATGGTATGTTTGTTAAAAATTCATGAAGCAATACTGAAACATGACTAACTGAAGTTCATACTCTACTCAGATTTTCTTATTTTTTTACCTAATGCTTCTTTTCTGTTCTAGGATCCTACACAGGATTATATTTACTAATTATGTTTTCTTAGGCTTTTCTTGACAATTACAGTTTTTCAGACTTTGTCTTTGATGACTTTGACAGTTTTGAGGAGTACTTTGAAGTATGTCCCCTAATTGTGATTTTTCTGGTGACTTCCAGAGGGCAATCTAAGGGCACCAGCTCCTGGGGAGAGAATGGACAACATGCACAAACTTTTTCTATTTTGCCAGTCTTTCAATTCAGGCCTGGTCTGTGACCTTTTATTCTGGCAATGACGCACATCCTTGTAAATAACATTGTTTAGGAAGTGAGGGGGAAGAAGATCACATGCAAGACTTACAGAAGGTTTCAAACACATCCTAGCTTCTCCCAGGTCCCCCAAATGTGAACATTTTCTCCAACTCTCTCAGGCGCTCCCAGCAGCATTGTTCTTCAGCTGTATTAACAATTAACTTGTTTTTCTCACTGAAAATGGAAAGGCCAAGAGTTTTCTGGAACATGTAGACAGATTTTTGTTTTGGTTTGTAAGTTAAAGAGGCAACATTAAAACCATTCAGGGCAGAATATGCTCATTATATCTTCTCTGTGACGTTTCCATCAGATGGGAACTGTTAAACAAATATCCATGGAGATTTGGCAGCTTTTGAGACAGACATGGGTTCTCAAACCAGTATATAATAAATATATTCTCCCAATTTTCTCCATGATAAGTACAAATATAAGAGCAAGGCACTATGTGTGTCCAGCCTTAATGGAGTCCCTCTCTTGACTCTATAATCCAGGCCAGCCTCAACTACTGAAGGTTCCCTAAGGCATCAACCATATAAAGCCACTGGAACTTTTGTCACATTTCTCTCTCCTCCTATGGAACAGCTTTTAATTTCTCAACTCAAAACTTACCTACCTCCGTTGCCCTTTTGAACACTCACAGAATGACTGACCACTTTTTCCTTTTGTGTTTCCTCCTAAAGCAGTAGAAATTTCCAGTACAGTACCAATAACACAGTACCCTACTTGCTCAGGCAACAGGCACAAATCTCATTTTCTCAATGATACGGGCAAGAAATGCCAAGTTCCTTATATTCTGTCAAAATTTGTTTCTCACTATAAATAAATGCATCTCTGTGTTTTTGTTATTTGCAGTTCCAGAATTTCTACTTTTTAAATGATTTCCAGTTATGTGCCAATTTTTCTGTATTATGCCTTTGTATCTCTGAACCAAGCATAGAACATTTTAAAGCTGTCTCTGATATTATCTGGATTCCTATGGATATGTTTTTATGGTCTCTGTTTCCTTTGGATGTTTACCATGTGACATTGCCTCCATGCTTTTCATTTCTGTTTGAGTATCTGACATGGTATTGGAAAAACTCAAAATAATTTGAGACTTAGGATCATGTTCTATTCCTCTTCACTTTCATTCTGATAAATTCCTCAATCACCTTAATCCAAGTATACCAATTGAGAATAAATTGAATATGAGTCTCAATACCTATTAGATCCATTGTAGGTCATATTTACTCAAGGGGTTCCAAACCAACCTTTTGGGATGCCCACCAGCATTGCACCTTCTAACAGAATATGGACTTCAATTTTTGTTTTTTTATACCCATGAGCAATACAAAAGATCTGCTCAGCCTTCCAGTCTCTCAGAATGAGCTCACGTAGAATGATCAGACAACTCTAGGGGAAAAGAGCAACTTTCAGGTTACTATTGGTTTTCTTCTTTACCTGGATATTGGTCCTGAAATTTTGTCAATGCCATGTTGACTCCGTGATTCCTTCAGGTATTGTTTTGTTTTGTTTTGTTTTTTAATGCCATACATTGTTTTTCCAATGTTTGCAATAAAAGGGTTAGTTTTATTATTGGTTCACTATTAGTGGAAGTAGAAATCCCACTTTAATTCATTAATACATCAAATTTACAGGCTCAGAAAACTTTTTGTATTCAACAGGGGAAGAGAGACATTGAATCTCTCTATTTGAATTAAAAGACCTTATAGTTAGAGGTAGGTAATATGTGTAGTCTTAGGTTGAGAGTTCCTTAAGGCCTACATGAAACCTATATAGATAATGCATTTTACAATGGAAACAAAGTCTCTACTAACATGTGGATTTTTAATTTTGTTCAAATATTAAAACTGCTGATATTTACTACTCTCTTTAACATAAGATGTTGATTTCATCAATGAGAAGCAAATGTCTGCAAATACAAGTCCTCACAATTTCCTACTTTAATACTTAAATACCAATGTACTCTAGTCATAATATAACCTTTTTAAATAAGAAAGTTTTTCAAACACATGGGTAAATTTGAGTCTAGTACATATCTGAGATCTGTGATTTTGTTTCACATATGTAAAAAGTGAACTATTTCTTTGTTATATGAATTATCATTACTGGGTCCCACCCTGTGGCTCATATTGTTTTTTATTTTATATGGTATCATTTGCTTTTAAAAAAAGTTTCAATATTTTCCTTGATTTATATATTTTATGCCTTGTCTTAAAAATCCACCTAGATGCCCTAAAAAATTCTATAATTATTTCTTGAAGTTGTGAGTTTCATTTACATTAATTCATGTGAAGATGGGTTTATGTATAGTGTGAGTCGTGGGTCCAATTTTTTAAATTTTTTATATTTTTCAATTTATATTAAATTTTTATAAATTTATATTTTGTAATTTTTAATATAGAAATGTTATTAGCCCTATACCATTTATTAAATATTTTTGCCATTTATCTGTTATTTCTATACTATCATATTTCATACTTTCTATTCTTTTCTGTACTCTCAACTCTTTTCCATGGGACTATATGTCTAGCCTCGAATCAATATCACTCTTTTATCATTAATATAGCTTCATTTGTTTTAATAGCTCAAGAAAATTTCCCAATCTTGTTCTTAACTACATAACATAATCTTGTTCAGTTCTAACCTTCTGTCTTCCATTTAAGTTTAGAAACAGATTGTCAAGTTTCATCAGAGATACTGAAATCTTTCATGCAATTTTATTGAAGTTGTAAGTTATTTTGAGTTATACTGGCAACTCTATGATATTAGGTCTTCTAATCCATGAAAATAGTATACCTCTTCATTTATTTAGGATTATTTAATGTATTTCAGTAATATTTAATTACTTTTCCAATAGAGTTCAGTGTTAGATTTTTTATTGTTGTTACATTTATTTTTGGATCACTTTATAAGGCATATAAGAAATTATATTTTCTGTCACTGTTAAAATGATAGCCTTTTTGTTCGGGTAAGGAAAATACAACTGATTTCTATTACCGACTTTTAATTATTATATTATGTCATCAGAAGATTCTTTTGAATTTTTATGTAATAATCATATTATTTAAAAAAGTGTTATTCTTCATCATATTACTTTTAATTTTCTTGACTTATCACACTTTTTAGCTTTGACTCCCAGTAAAATGTTGAATACAAATGACAATAGTAGACAATCTTGCTTCATTCCTGAAATCAAAGGGAAGAATTTGACACAATATATAAATACCAGAAGAATATATTTACTTGCTAGGGCTGCCATTAAAAAGTACCAGGCTTAAACAACAGAAATTCATTGTCTTGCAGTATTGAAAGACATAAATTCACAATGTTGGCAGGGCAGGTTCCTCCTGAGCTTTGAGGAAAGGATATGTTCCAGTTCTCTCTCTTTGGATTATAAATGGCCATCTGCAGTTTCACATAGTGGTGTCCTATGTCTTTACATTACCTTACCCCTGCATGCATATCTCCATGTCCAAGTATCCCTTTTTTATAAGACCACCAGTCATATCGGATTAGAGCCTACCCTAATAGCCTCACTTTAACTTGACTAACTCTATGAAGATTTTATCTCCAAGTAAGGTCACACTGAGGTACTGAGGGTTAGGCCTTCAGTGTATGAATTGTGTGTGGGGTGGGGTAAAACAATTCAACCCATAACAAGGAGGAAACACTTCCAAATTCATTTTATGCAGCCAACATTATCCTATTACCAAAACCAGACAAAGACATTACAGAAATAAGTAAACTAGAAACCAACAACCCTCAGAAACATAGATACAAAAATTCCAAACAAAATATTATGATATAGAATTCAACAATACAGAAAAGATAATATATCTCAACTAAGCAGGTTAACTTCAAGGAGGTAAGCCTGGTTCAACATTTAAAAATTAATCAATGTAATTCATTATATTAATAAATGATAAAGAAAAAAACAGGTGATTATCTAAATAAGGTACAGAAAATGCATTTGACATAATTCAACATTGATTAATGATAACACTCAGTAAAGGAATTCAGGGAAACTTCCTTAATCTGATAAAAAAGACCTCTAACAACTCTATACAGCTAACCTAATTGTAAAGACCGAACAATTCCCCCCTAAAATTGAGAATAAGAAAAGATGTTTTCTCTCATAACAATTCATCATTGTACTTGGAGTTTTAGTTATTGCAATAAGATGAGAAAAAGAAATAAAAGGCATCAGATTGGAAAGGGGGAAATGAAACTGTCTTGATTCACACACAACATTATTGTCTACATAGAAAATTGCAAAGAATCAATTTTTAAAAATCTCCCAAGAAAAATTAGTGAATCTTAGCAAAGTCAAAGACTACAAAATCTATGTATAAAAGTCAATCTTTGAGGCACCTTGGTGGCTCACTTGGTTAAGCATGTGCCTTCGGCTCAGGTCATGATCCCAGGGTCCTGGGATCGAGTCAGACATTGAGCTCCCTGCTCAGTGGGGAGTTTGTTTGTCCCTCTCCCTCTGCCTGTCACTGCCCCTGCTTGTGTTCTCTCTGTCAAATAAATAAATAAAATCTTGAAAAAAAAGTCAATCTTCTATATACTAGCAATAAACAATTGGAATTTGAAATTTGAAAAAATGTCATTACAATGGCAGCAAAAGCTTAAATACTTCAGTATAAATTTAGCTGAATGTGTTCAATAAAAAATTTTAAAAATGTGTTGAGGATATATATTGAAACTTCTACTGAAAACAAATACTGATGAAAATAATCAAGAATAACCAAATGAATGGAGAAATGTACCATGTTTATTTACTAGAATACTCAATATAGTTAGGATGTCATTGTAGCCCCTATAAATATCAGCAACATTCTTGAGTGATATCACAGTCCAGAAATTCAAAGTAATACAATAACAGTGATTACTGTCATTACTAAGAAACGTTCTTAAAATAATAATCTATATATGGCAGGTCTTGCAGGACACTCATATTTTTATAGTTGATGTTGCAAGAGGAAATCAGACTCCCACTATTAAGCATTTCCTTCTACAAAAAACCAACATATTTTAAATCAAATCTTGTTTACATTAAAGCTGATGAAATATGCTATCACAAACTAACTTAAGTACATCAAAATATTCCATGAACCCAAGTTGAATTAAAAGTATGCAAGAGAATACAGTTTTCTTTTTTCTTTTTTTTTTTGAGAATACAGTTTTCTATCTCTACCTACAAATGTCCTTATAATTTTCATTTAACTTTCAATGTCCCACTCATTACCATCCTTGCCACTTTCTGAAAAGTATAATCACTTCACTTATTCTCTTATAGAGAATAAGATAAAATATAGTTGGCCTATATTAACAGCTATTTCATCAGAATGAATTAAAACTAAGGGAAAGAATACACACAATTGTCTTCATTTTATAGATGAAGAATATAAGATCAGAAATATAATTTTCCCAAGGAATACAATAATTGTTATAGCTCTTATTCAAACCTAGTTTGGCCAACACTAATTTTATAATTCTTTCCCTATACTCCCAGACATCATAAATTAACCTTTGAACAACAATCTACTAAATACTGAGCTACAGGTACATATTATATAGTTATAAATTCTCATCTAGCCTAGTAATGTACTTATCTTTTATCCTGGGCTTAGGTGGAAATGGAAAGGTAATACTATGAATGTTAGAATTCCGTAAAATTCAATTCTATGTACTCATGGCAACCTGAACTCCCACATTTTGAATGATTTTGAAATCATATTGGCAGGTGAGAAAGTAGGTTGACATCAAAATCATTGGTTAACTAAAGTGATATCCTATTGCTTATAAAGATTTTATTTGAGAGAGAGAGAGAGAGCATGAGCCAGGGGTGGAGGGTGGAGGATGGCTATAGGGTGGAGGAGGTTGGAAAGTGGGTGGAGAGGGAGAAGTATGCTCCCTGCTAAGCAAGGAGCCCAGCACAGAGCTCGATCCCAGGACCCTGGGATCATGAACTGAGCTGAAGGCAGACACGTGCTTAATCAACTGAGCCACCCAGGCCCCCCTCTTTCTACACTTTTAAGGAAATAAAGCACTCCAGCAAAGAAGCTGGGTGTTTTTCCATAGGCATATGTTTGGTGTTTTTCCCATTGTTCGGGAAGTATTTCTTCCTTAGTCAATTAGTTTTATTGCCAAATCACTTGTCAAATGGAACATGCTAATTTTCTCAGTGAAGTGGCATCTAAGTACAACTTGTGTGTGAGCCAGGATAAATTAAAGCTCATTTCTTAATTTTTTTTTTAATTTCAGGATTACACTATATGTGAAAGTTATAACAGTAGGTGAGTCGGAGGCTGCCAAAATACAGGATTAATAAATTTCACTCTAAACATACATTGGCTATGTCATAAAGCTACAAAAAGTAGTATAATACTTTATTAATATTTTTATAATTTCGATGTTTTTCAAGTAAATGGAAATTATCATAACTCTAACACTAAACTAATTTTATATTTTCTAACTAAAATTATGAATATATGTACACATATGTATATATGGGACAAGGGCCCCCATTTCAAAGTGTGTATATATATATATATATATATATATGTATGTATATATATATATTTCTAATATAGATAAATATAATAATAGAATATCATGATCATGGAAGCTAAGGAGGAATTCCTAATTTCATATATATAAATACAAACTGAATTTCACATACCCAAAAATAATATATAATTACTTCCCTTCTTGAGAGACACTACTGTGTAGTAGGAATTAAGTGGCATAAATCATAGAAGAAAAAAAAACCCTTAATATCCATGAGTTTGAAAGGCAGGGCATTGCATTTAGAGCCTTTTTTTTTCCCCTTTCCAGAGAAGAAAGGCTTATCCTTAGCTATTGGGCAAGTAGAGCTTCTACACATTCCCCTTACTTTCCCCCTGGCCCTACAGATCGCAAGGTGGACCCAAATCAGATAAATAGTCTCAGGTACATAACAGTGTGTGCAACAATGGATTCTAGACACACGGATCTACCTGATGCTGCTCCAAGCAAAAAGCTCAACAATTGGAGGCTGTGTCTCTAAGTTAAACTCTTACCACAGCTACTGGCTACTTCTGAACAAAGGAAATAAAGTGAAATTCAAGAGGCACCTAAGAAGAGGAACTGGAAACCAACCACCTCCACTACACTGTTCCAACATGACAGAGATCCCACAAGTTTACATGAAAATGTACAAAGACAAAGTCTTCTGACAGAATGTTTCCTGGACCCCTTATCTCTCCCTGGCATCCTCAAGCAGATAATTATTTGAACTAAAAAGGTCAGCCATCAACTTCAATTTTAGAGGCTATTGGGAAGAAATTCACAGTGAATACACAAACTGAGAAAGGCCAAAGAGACTTTATTTACACCCTTCTCAGAGAGATTCTGCTGCTTCAGAGGTGTGTAGAGCTCATGTGTTCAATTTCTTCCCTTGCCAAATCATTCTGAAATAAAGATGAAAGTTAGGTACTTGATCTAATCCTTAGCAAATGTTGAGGGGAAAACAGTGAGTAAACTTTTATTCTAGTAGGGGTTGGAAAAAACTAACCTTCAAATTTTAAACCAAGGAAACCTAGAAGCAATATCAGACTATACAATTACCAAAAAAAAAAAAAAAAAAAAAAAGTAGAAAGTAAAAGGAGCAGGCTAAAGTACCTTTGTTATCATGATGTATTGGACCACTGTTGTTCCTCCCTGTGCCAAACTACTGAAGCTATTTGCTGAGATGGTGAGAATTTCTTTCCTCTGGACACACATGAGATATACACTAGTCTCCAAACAGTGTTGCTTAGTTGTTCAGACTTATCTGAGGGTGGATACCAAAACTCTTCAGAGATATGTGGGAAACCATGAGCGGCCATTGTTCACATGGGAGGGCTATCCAAGGACGCTTCAAATTGCCTGACCTAACCTGAGCCACTGGCAACCTGAGGAATAATGGCAGAAATTACTAGCTGGCTCCCACCATAAGACAAGGCAGAAGACTGCTGGCACAGAACCTAGCTGGAGTCGAGTGATAGTGTCCAGTCATTAGACATGGCTAGCTGCCAGTGAAGTCTGAGGTATTTCTAGAACATCTCACATCTGACCGTCTTTCAGAAAGGAAGCAGTTGTGTTCTTTAGAACTGGCACCACAGTTAAACTCTTCTGGTAATTCAAGGTATGCTTTGTCCCAGCCCAGAACTGGTGTCCAAGCCATGAACGAGAACTCCAATTGAGTAGGGAAAACTGAACTGTCCTCAAAAGCAATTTTTCCAGAACATAGAAAGAATACTATGAAGGTGAGTCTACAAAGGCCATTTCTTTGATTAAAATTAGCTTAACTAATCAGTTAACTGATCAGTTTAATCAGGTACTCATTCACTGGGATTTGGATCTGAGACAGAAACTACAAAGTACAAGAATGTTTGAAACTGATTTATCCCCACAGTTATATCCTAGAAGTCACTCTAGTTACTGCTATTGAGTGCTTATTGCTTTAGCATTCTGGAACTTTACCAGCTCACATACATTTTAAAATGTGGTACCTTAGCTTTCCTTTCAGTTCAGTGCTATTCCCAAAGTCTTACCAAGATGTACTATTACTTTTTCCTTTAAACTAGCTATAGTCACATTCCATTGCTTGCAACCAATATAATCTACTAGATACAGTCAATATGTGGAGTGGGAACACATTTCTGTTTTCTTCTCAGGTAAAGAAACTAAGTCACACAGGGATTAGTTTTCACTGATGGGATCCAAAGTCCCTGTTGTATCTTGTGACAAAGCCAGTCCACAGTAGTCAACCTCATCTTCAGCTTTTCTTTCCATGGTTTCAGTTACCTGTGGTCAACTGATCCTTCTGATGTTCATCAAAAGGTCATAGTAGCCTAATGCTATGTCACACTGCCTGTGTCATTCACCTCACTTTATTTCATCACATAGGCATTTTGTCATCTCGCATCATGATAGGAAGAGTGAGTACAGCACAATATTTTGAGAAAGAGAAACTATATTCACATAACTTTTGTTACAGTATATGACTGTTCTCTTTCTATTATTAATTATTGTTGATAATCTCTTACTGGGCCTAATTCATAAATTCAATTTTCATAGGTATGTATATGTAGAAAATAACATGGTATATATAGATAGGGCTTGGTACTACCCAGTTTTAGGCATCCACTAGGGATCTTGGAATGTATACTTGGAATGTATACTTGGAATGTATCTTGGAATGTAGATAAGAGGGGAGTACTGTATAAATTATTTAATTTATAATTATGCAATATGTCATTACATCCTTTTTTTAAAAGATTTTATTCATTTGAGAGAGAGAGAGCTTGAATGAGGGGGAGAGGCAGAGGCAGAAGCAGACTCCCCACTGAGCCCGACACAGAGCTCAATCCCAGACCCTGGGATCATGACCTGAGCTAAAGGCAGACACTTAACCATCTGAGCCACACCAGTGTGCCCATCATTGCATCCTTATGAATATTTTTTTAGGAACTGTGGTTATTTTTTATTTTCTGACATATTAAAAGACATAATTTCTCTCCTGGAATCACAATGGTGCTGCTATAATTTCATCCTATCAGAAAAAACAACAACTGTATTTTGTCCTTAATAAGCAAAAGCCACTCAATTACTAGACCAATCCTCAAATTAATTTTCTTCTTTTCTTGTTTCTACTTTTGCACATGCAAAAGCACAAAAATTAAATAATTTTAGAAAGAGAGTTAAGTATATTTTTTAATTAAGAAAATAAAAGTAGAGTCTTAGATTTCTATATTCTGAGACCAATATTGATAATGAATGAAACATGAGGAAATATTTAAAACAATGAGAATTTCCCCCCAAGTTAATGTCAGAGACCAAACCATAGATCTAAGAAGTTCAAAGAATATCAATCAGGAAAAATCCCCCCAGAATTTTACTCCTGGCATATCATTTTCAAACTACAGAAAACCAAGCATTAAAAAAAATTCCTCAAAGAAGCCAGAGGAAAAAAATACCTTACCTACAGAGGAAAAAAGATGAGTATTACTTCTGACTTCTCTTCAGCTAGGTAAAAAGAAACCATGCAAGTAAGAAGAGAATGATGTGAAATATTTAAAGTTTTGAGAGAAAAAACCACCACCCTAAAATTTTGCACCCTATAAAATTATTCTTCAAAAGTAGTAAAATAAAGACTTCCCCATAGAAATAAAAATTGAATTTGTTGCCAATAGACCTGACTTGCAAGAAATACTGAAAGAAGTTCTTTGAGGAGGAGGAAAATATAGGTCAGAAACTCAGATCCACCTGAAGAAAGGAAAAGCATCAAAGAAGAAGTAAGTGAAGGTAAAATAAAAACTGTTATTTTTCTTATTCTTAATTGATCTAACAGTTTACAACCTATTCAAAATAATAATAACAATGTATTCAATTATGTATGCTTATATATAAATATATCTTATGTATATACACTCTTATAAATGCTTATAAGTGAAATGTATGACGGCAATGATACAAAGGACAAGAGGGAGCAATTAGGATTGTTTTGTTATTATAAGGTACTCACACAACCCGTGAAGAAGTACAGTGTTATCTGAAAGTGGATTTTAATTAATTGTAAATGTATAATGCAAACTCTAGAGTGACCACTAAAAAACAGTTAAAAAGTAGAAGCATAACTAATATGCTAAGAAAATACAGAAAGTGAAATCATATAAAATCCTCGAAACAAACAAGAAAATAAGGGCAACAAATAGAAAAGAGTACCAAGTATAGCAGACATTAATCTAACTATATCGATATTCACTTTTAATATCAGTGATCTAACTGTATGAATTAAAAGACTGAGATTGTCAGAATGGATCCAAAAAACAAGACTTAATTATATACTGTCTACAAGAAAACCGCTTTAAATATAAAGACATGCAAATTAAAAGTAGGTAGATAGGGAAAAATACACCATTCGAACTTTTTTTTTAAAAGCAGGAGTAAGCTATATTAATTTCAGACAGAGCAGACATCAAAGCAAGAAAAGTTATCAGGGATAAAAAAGGCATTATATAATGGTAAAGGGGCCAATTCTCGAAGAAAACATAAAATCCTTAACATGTATACACCTAATGACAGCATCCAATTACATGAAGCAAAAACTTACACAATGGCAAAGAGAACTAGATGTATCTACTCTCATTGTTGGAGACTTAAATACCTCTCTATCAGAAATAAACAGATGCTAATCTAAGCATATCCTTCTCATGCAATCCAGTAATTACATTCCTTGGTAATTTACCCAAAGAAGTTAGAAACGTATGTGCACACAAAAACCTGCACACAGATCTTTACAGCAGCCTTATTCATAATTGTCAAATCTTGAAAGCAAACAAGATGTACTTTAGTAGATGAATGGCTAAATAAACTGTGGTACATCCAGACAGTGGAGTATTATTCAGCGCTAAAGAGAAGTGAGCTATCAAACCATGAAAAGACATGGAGGAAACAAGAATTCATATTACTAAGTGAAAGAAACCAATCTGAAAAAGCTATGTACTTTAGGATTCCAACTGTACAACATTCTGGGAAAAAAGACGGGGACAGTGAAAATGTCAGTGATTGCATTACCTGTGTAAAGTACCAGCATTCTAGAGACCAACTGGAAGGCAAGGGCTTTTAGTGAATGCACTAGCCTCTGCCTCTAGACTTCTTCCCAGCCTGCTCTACCTACAGGTCCTGGGCCTGAGATGCAGCCCCCCGCCAAGCCATCCCTGCAGCAGACTGGCTGTCCACACAGCCCACATCCTTCTATCCTGGCCTTTTCTCCTTCCTAATGGGGTTTTGTGCAATTCGGAGTTGTTCCAAAAACTGACCCTTGTATTTGTATAGCCTTTTAAAGGATATTGTTATAGTTAAGAAATCAAGGATATCCCTTCAGCCCTGAGCAGGTTCTCCCTCTGATTCCAACCCAAAGTTTTATGTATCTTTCTAGTTTACTACTCAATAAATGTGTGGATGACTTCACACTCTTTACTATTCTACATTCTTAAAGTCCTATTTTAGCTTTAAACTCAGAAATGGTGGGGGAAAAAATATCAGTGATTGCCAGGAGTTGGGGTGGAGGTGGGGGGAATGAATAGGCACAGCACAGAGGAGTTTTAGGGCCGTGAAAATACTCTGTATGATATTATAATGATGGGTACAGGTCCTAGTCATTTGTCCAAACCCATAGAATATGCAACACCAAGAGTGAACCCTCACATCAACTCTGGACTTTCGGCAAAAATAATGTGTCAGCGTAGGTTCACCAACAATACCAAAGGTACCATTCTGGAAGGGGTTGCTGTTAATGGGGAAGCTATGCATGTGTGGGGGCAGGGGGTATTGAGATATCTCTTATCTTCCTTCTAATTTTGCTATGAACCTAAAACTGCTCAAAAAAAAAACAAAACAAAAACAAAAACCCACATAATCTTTTAAAAAAAGTTAAAAGTAACTATCAGGATGCCTGGGTGGCTTAGTCGGTTAAGCGTCTGCCTTTGGCTTAGGTCATGATCCCCGGGTCTTGGGACTGAGCCCTGCACCAAGCTCCTTGCTCAGTGAGGCGCCTGCTTCTCTCTCTGCCTGCTGCTCCCCTTGCTTGCGAGTGCTCTCTCTCTCTCTCTCAAGTAAAAAAAAAGTAACTATCATTCCCTCTGAAGTTTAAGGGCATATGAGATAATCATGAAAGATAACCTAATGGTTTCTCCATGAGAATGTCACTTGCTTATCCACTTCTTCATTTCATTCCCCTTTAAATCAAGGTGTAGCAGCCTCAGTGAAAGCCATGGATAAGGAGAAGGTAAGGCACTAAAAGTGATTAGAAAAAAAGGGACTCAGACATGAGACTTTCAGCAGGAGGTGCCTAAGGAATCTGACTGATACACTGTCAACTCTTATAGGAAGCAGAACAGTATGTAAAAGAACCAGCTCATAATGACTGTCAAGAAATGATTGCTAAATGTTCAGATCTTTAGCAAGCCAGTTGTTAACTACAGCCATTACAAAAATACATAAACTTACAACTAAATTATATTAAAAATAAGGTAATAAATACTCAAAATTGATCACTTGCTAATTCATTTTATTACATTTACTGTATCTATGAACATGGAGTATTTATGTCTCTAGTATCTACATTGTGGATAAAATATATAATTAGGTGGGCTACTGCACATCTCTTCCCGACTTTATCTTCAGTTACATCACATCGATCATTTACAATCAGCCAGGATTGTAGTAGTTACAGCACTGAGCCAGTCAATACTACAAGGCATGACTTTTCTCGGAAAGTGAGTGGTTCAGTGTTTACTAGCACACCGCACTCCCTGCTTTACCTGCAGGTGCTAATCCTCACCCTTAACTGGCATCAACCATCCACTGATGCCTCCTGTCATCACTATCATAAAAACCAAATCCCTCCAGGAATTAGCATGCTTTGGCAGAAAGGACATGGGTTCACTTTATAGTTTGTGACCTCTTCTGAATCTCAGCTTCTTCCTCTATAAACTTTCAAATATATTGAGGGAATAGTGTAAGATGAAGTGAGATACATAAAAAACTTGGAACATCAAAAGAGCTCGAAAACATTATTTCTTGCTCTATTTCCCCTTTATGAGTATCTACTTCAAATGAACTCAAGGAACAAGAGGAAGACATTGAATAGTAAGGACCTAAACAAATATCGAACAGAATAAAATAGAAGTAATCTACACATATAGGTTGTAGGAGAATATTAATGAAACTTCAAACATAATGAAGATATTTAACAATTCACAAACTTCACCATTAGGCATTTCCTTTATGCATATCACAATGTCTGTTGTCTTTCTACACATATTTATTCACCATAGGGAGCAAAGATTGTGTCATCCTCTACTGCACAGCGTCAAGTAAACATATATAATTTGCCAGATTTATCCTCAAAGAGACTCTTTCAAAATGCAAATCATCATAAAGTCTGCATGTGTTTATTTGTGGTCAACAGGGACTTCTATGCCTAAGGGGGCAAGGGAGGAACCTTACCATAAGTGTACTAGTATTGAAATGAGATCTATGACCATTGCTCTCCAGCATTCTGCAATGTTATCTAGGATGAATGCATAAACATTATAATCAAAGAGAATACAAGTCAGTCCAAAGCACTCAGCTTTGCACCTGTGACATTCTTTTCTGCAACCTCTCTGCACAGTGATTAGTGTGATATTACTCCATGTATAATGAAAACTGAGTAGCAGGTCAAAAGTAGAACCTCTTAGGTAATACCATCATCTTAGTAACCTGGACCTACTGTTCAGTTCCAAGGCGGACAGTGACAGTACCTACTGCTTCTGCAATTATGCAGACTCTTTGAAATGGAGTGCAAATCAAGTGTGCATCATTAGCATGTGATTAGTACCTCTCATAGTGGGCTTTCACCCTGGGACAGGAGCCCAGCAACACTTTTTTGGTTTTGAGAATATAAGTAGAGCACTAAATAAACTAAGAAGTCTAACTATATGATTGGTTTGTTGCAAATTTTAGTGAGAAGAGGTTAAAAAAAAAATCTGTCTTCTAATATCCAGTCAACTTCAGGCTAACACCATTGAAATGAAACATTAACAGTCAAAAACCATTGCTTAGTGCAGTGAACTCAGCTTTGGATAGGAAAATAGAGGATTAATTCTTATCCAAGCTCCATCATTCATTAATCTAATTCTGAAATATTTATCCAGTGCCGACCTTATGCTAGACATTCAGTGCATCTTAGAGTTTCACCATAGGAAAATCAATTATTCTATAAGGAAATAATCATTGCCTATTTCGTACTAAGTTCTACATTAGGCAAAGGATCATAAAGGCAAGCAAAAGCTGGGGGAATCCACGCCTTCCTGGAATTTGGTGCACTCATCTTTCTGAGTTTTACTTTCCTAAAGTTAGTTTTGGAATTCTTATCCTATAATTTTTCATTAAATTTGTGCTGCTCCCAGGTTTTCCTACTAAGTTTGCAGCAGAATCTGCTATTGTCACTTCTCTGTTTTTTCCCCCACCATGTAATTTCTCATTGAAAGCCCGCTTTCTTTTCCTTCTTTGTATTCGTTATAAAGAAGCAGTATCACTGTTCTGAAACATTTGAGGAATAAAGATAATCAACATGTGAAATAATAAAGTCAATACAAGTGGACAGATATTTTTTAAATAACCAAAATACTAATAGTTTGGTGTGCTTTCCATTTTCTTGCTTTACCCAGCACTTCCTTTTCCTCATTGGCCCTGGTCTTTTTCCCATTTGGGCAGTTAAGCTCTTGTTTTCCCATTGTCTCAAATTTGGGAATTTCCTATGACAATTTTCATTCTATAGGTCAAAAAAACAATGTGAGAATTCTTCTACCTGCTAGGAATGTTCATCTATATTATGCTTTCAGGAAAGAAGGAAAAAGCAATGGGAGTAAATGAATCCATTAAATTCACTGCAAGATCAACTTGGACCAAAACATCAGTTATCTAATTTCTATGTTGTCTTGCTCTAATGGGGGAATAAGCAAGGGAAGGGAATATCATGATGGTGCTTTGGGGGCTCAGGTATGTGTGTGGGTTCAGATTCTATACCAAACATCTGATGAAATATGTGAGTATTTTCCTTCCCTCAGCACAGTTATTCAGGTAAATGGTCATATGTGCCTTTGGACAAGGGCTAGAAGAATCTTTACTCAATACATCAAACAACTGTGGCACTGCAGGGACTTTCCTAAAATTGACTCAGTCTTCCCTTCAGTACATAGCTCTGAGTCTAAAAAGTAGCTAAGCTAACAATATTGGATCAGGGATTGGAGCAGCCGACATTAATATTCTGTTCATCTTTATCTTTTCTGAAACTAGACAAATACATAATCAAGAAAACCCCTATGAGCTACCCACAAATCTTGTCCTTCAGAACTCAGTGGTCTATTGACCACTATTAATTGGCTATAGGTCAAAGCCCCAAAGCGACATTGTTCTTCAGTAGAGTAAATATATTCGATCTTTTCTATGATGATAAAGTGCTACCACCTGGCTTTTGCTATTCCAGAATTCTGTTATACCCGTTGAAACTAGCGAAACCAATATTGGCCTTTACAAACAGACAAACAAGAAAGAAATAAAACTAGACATTTTACTATGTGTATAGCGTTATCTCATTATTAACTATATTTCCCTAATGACCAATAGTATTAGGGAAGTTTTCATGTACGTTTCTGACCTCTTATTTCTGAGAGCTTTACATGATACTTTTGTTCATCCGGGGAGGATAAATCCTTATCATAAACCTATATCCATATTTTTGGTAGAAGCTAGCAAAAGCGACAGGTCTAAATGTAACTCTTGTTTCTGCTCTTCAGGGGTAGACTTTCTTCCCAGATTTCCTTATCTGGAGACTCTTCAGAGTTACAGTGAACTGAATATTTCTGGTGTTGATCAATGTATGCATCAAGCTCATTAAAAGAACACTTCCAACTCTGAATGGAATCAGTACTAAAATTTTCTCCAATCAGGTATTGTGTATAGGAATAAAATCTAACTCTGAGAAGGGGAAATACACAAGCGCAAGAGAAATGCAATATAGTGTTGCAATTCTTAAACATCACAAATCATGACGATACTGTGCCTGTTTGAAATAAAACTTTTATGATTTAGGTGAGTCATAAAATACTTGAAGGCATTCTGGGTTAGAAGTTAAGAGAGGTAACCCTTATTTACAGAGGCCTCAGGCATTCTTAAGTTTTATAGCTGCTCTGCCCTTGGACTTGGCTACACTTTCACCACCTGTGGGGCAAAGGTGTCTTCACCATATGTTCTGCCCTCAAGTATAGCCTTCTGGAAGAGTCTTTCCTTCATCTTCCAGACAGGAGTTAAACAATTTGTACCATATGTTCTAGTTACCCTTATAAATCAGGTGGCCACATAATCTTTATCAAAACAGGAACATTTTTTCAGGTAAAAATGGTTAATCGCATCAAGAAAATGGGCATAAGACAGGACTGATCTGGGCAAACCAGGACTTTTGGTCATTCTAATTGTAAATTGCTTATTTGTTTCTAGACACGCCCTTTCAAATAAACAGTATTTTGCTTGTACTAGGCACTCAGTAAACATTAATGAATCAATTAACGTCTAAGGAGACTAAGCAGGGCAAAGGCTCAAATCCACCAACAGTAACTGGGTGGAAACTAGGACAAGCAGAGATCAGTGACAGAGAGGACCCGGACAATTGGCAAGAATAAAAGAGAAGAAAAGTCAAGAAGATTCTAAATGATATATGCATGTGACACATACACAACTGGTAACAGGTTAAACCATGGCTGCTTTCTATAGAGATAAGTGGGATAATAATAAAGCTTCAAGAGATGTGGTCCAAACAACTTAAATTAAGAAATCAAGAGAAAATTTTCACAGCAGGTATCATGCAGTTAGTGTTTGCTCTATCTTGTATTTCAAAGAATGGGAAAAGATATGTAGAGAATGAGTATGAATTACTTTAATCAGATAACACAAATTGATACATAGTAAAGCACTGATGCTATTATTAATATCATTGAAATTAGTGCTGATTGGCTACTCTGAAAACAGGTGATTGTGATTACATCAAGAGGCAAGGACATAACTGGGAGCATTGACTGTTTCAAGAAGGGGGTGGTCATGAGGAAATTCTAGAAGCGGCACAAAGGGACCAGCACCTGGGAAACGAAGAGAAGAGAACAAGGTAGGAAGCCAATGAAAATCAACACAGGAAGGAAACCAAAGTGCCATATAATACAGATTTTGCCTTAATACCAGGAAAACCAGACCTTCCTATTTGGAGTGCCAGCAAAGCTGATGTCATTGAGAAGCTACCCAGGACTCCAGAGTTCCTCCCATGCCTTTTTCACCAGCTGATATTAGTCATTTTGAAGACCTCTTTTCCCTGTGTGTCAAAAGTTTGCAGTATATAAGTTTGGTATCTGTCATGCAGCAGGATAAATTCTTTTAAATAGAGGATTTTTTATTTTGATGGGAACCTAAATACCTCATAGAAAATTGATAGTACTTTGTCAAAGGCTTTACAACTGCCTACTCAAATTATCAGTGATTTATTGGGGCAATCACACAGGACAAAAGGACAAAATTTCTAAAGGCAATAATTGTGCTGACAGAGTTTCAAAAGCTGCTATTAACCCATAGCAGACTCCAAACTTAGAAGCCGCATTTTTTTTAAAGATTTTATTTATTTATTTGACAGAGAGGAGAGATATCACAAGTAGGCAGAGAGGCAGGCAGAGAGAGAGGGGGAAGCAGGCTCCCCGCTGAGCAGAGAGCCCGATGCGGGGCTCAATCCCAGAACCCTGAGATCACAACCCAAGCTGAAGGCAGAGGCTTTAACCCACTGAGCCACCCAGGCGCCCCAGAAGCCGCATTTTTGATACTATAAGAAATTTTTCTAAAAAAGGAAAAAAAAAGAAATTTTTCTTCATTTTCAAAAATATGTTTCACAAAGGAAAATGGATGAACAGGCTATAAAAGGGGCCAAGAGAAATTTGACTGGATTATAGGAATTCCATAACAAAATAATTCCCATGCCAAAGTCCCTATTTGTTTGGTTAGTATTGTATCATCAACAAAATCATTTAAATTAAAGCAAGACTTTAAAGACACTAGACTTTTTCTATGCCTAATAAATGATGAAATCACTTAAAATATTAAAGAGATGTACAATTTATCAGCAGAATACTTCACAGGCCACTTCCGAAGTAAACACAGGAAGTTTTCCCTAAACCAACTTTCCAGGAACCAGTTGGATTTTGTAGAATTAAGGCCCATTAAAAGTAAAAGATTTTGTCTAGTTACAGTGTGTATGATATCAGAATAACTTAGGCAGTGAAAAAGCCTTAATATATACAGGTACAGTGGTAAAGCCTCTTAATATACATCATTCCCACTTTGGGCACACTGGAGGATATTAGATCTAGGAAGTCATTTATTTCTACTCTTGTCCAGGAATTATACATATGTTTGCAGATTCCTATAAATCTCTGTCTTCTGGAGAAATAGAGTGAATAAATCAAACCCTAAAACAAATCATTGGCAAAGACTCTGCAACCTCCTATGCAACCTCCTCCTATTGGCAAAGAGCTCTACCATCAACCAGCCTTATTAAAAATTAGAGCAACCCATATCTACAAGCAAGCACAGATTCTCTCCCAGTGAACTCATATTTGGCAAGTCTACGGATTTCGGTCTGAGACCACGTCCTGTGCATAATTTAACTAAATCCTCTTAACAACCATTCCAATATTTAAAAAGATATCTCTCTTTTCTAGAAAGTCTGAAACAAAGTCATAAACACCTAGAATGACCCACTGGAAGATGTTTGCTGCTCCTACTGACCAAAAGATTTCATCTACGTGAAGATGTTCTAGAGAAAAGATGGTTTGTCACTGCCCTGACAAGGACCCATTCAAGGCCTTCTGATCATTGACAGCTATCAAAGTAAAAGAAAAACTCAGCTAGTTAGTGCTTCCCATGGGAATAGGATCCTTAGGAGGACTGGATTGCACTTCCCACAAAGGACTTGAAACTTAAGATTTTTAAACTGTTATTGATACTGAAGTCAACTAAAAGGAGGTATTCTGGCTAACTTCTTATTTTTCTATTTTCTAGAACTTTCATGAAAGTGAAATTGTAAACATTTGAATAAGATGATACTTTCAACAATATTGCAAGCATTCAGTTCGCTTAAGTTTATTTGGAAACTTCTAACCATTGACAATCTTAAGTAAATTATGCCTACAAATTCATAAATCAGTTATGCCTCTATGATCATAAATCAATTTAAACCAGAGGCATTTCTTAAAAACCTCAATGAGATATTACACATGGTCCTTACCCAATAGAGAGCAACCCATAGAATTTTGAAAACTGTTTTTCTACATTCTTATCACTATTCTTAGCAGAACATCTTTCAGAGAATTATAAATTACACTATAAAAAGGAGAATAGTTGACAGTTTTGATTATTCAATCAACAAATGTTAGGTGATGTTCAAAAGGAAAAACGTGAAGTATTCCATTTGTTATAATAAATGATGAATTCCTTGATAACGGAAACCAACCTGTTTTTGCCTCTGTCTTTCTAGAATTTCTAGGCACAGCCCCCTGTTCATAGACATACATTTACATTTTCAATCAAATTTGAATTCAGCCAACTTAACAGAGAGAGGCCTCAAAGTAAACTTTCAGCTCTCTAATTATTAGGATTTCCTGTGAGGGCACCAAAATATAGATTAAAAACAAACAAAACTTTAATACCTGGACACAGAACAATGAATGTTCGAAGGTGAGATTTTCCAATCTAATCATGCCCTTGTACTCAGCCTGACTTGACTCTCTCTTTCATATTATGTCAATCCCTCTTTTGCATATAGACTCATTCATTCCTGCTTCAGGGAAAGCGACCACAAAATTCTCTTTATAACACATCATGGCTTCTGGGTGTTCAATCAGTGACAATATACATACATAACACAAGATAATTTAATTATTGTTACTTGAGGAACTCAATGAATTCAAGATATTGAAAAATCTGTTTGCAGATTTGAGATTTCTTATTTTATGAAACATTTTGTAATTGAATTAATTATTAAATGAACCACTGGGAGGCAGTGTAGTACCAAAAATTACCCTTTCTTCCCAGGAAAAGATAGGTTTTAATTTTACTTTTGAATCCAGAGTATACTAATATTACTCTCAAAGATTTTATCACTTATAAAGGATGAGAAAATCATCTGTGCTATCTCACTCTTTCTCCTGGCTCTCATTCTGTAAAACCAAAAACAAGCTATTTTGGAAACATATCTTGGAAAATTGAAAACTCTGTATTTAGGAAAAATGGTTTCATAGCAAGATCACAAAGTGAATATTCATTACCACTGAGGACAGAAAACGGAGGGATCTAACATTTGTTAAGGAACTTATTTGAGCTAAGTGCCTATTTTTAGCAAGTAAAAGACCCGGAAATGAGTAAATGATCCAGTCGAAGATATATAGGAGATTTGTAAAACTAAACAAATGGAGTCACGGTAAAACATTTTAGTTTACTTTTTTATTTTTATTTTTTAAAGATTTTATTTATTTATTTGACAGAAAGAGGGATCACAAGTAGGGAGAGAGGCAGGCAGAGAGAGGGGGAAGCAGGCTCTCCACTGAGCAGAGAGCCCGATGTGGGGCTCTATCCCAGGACCCTGAGACCATGACCTGAGCCGAAGGCAGAAGCTTAACCCACTGAGCCACCCAGGTGCCCCAAAACACTTTAGTTTCAGGAGATAACTTTAGTTCCTGCTCTGTCTGCAGGTGATACTGTGCCACTCACCACATGGCCTCTGTGAAAAGAAAACTCAGAGAGGCACAGGCATTAACAAAAATAATAACTTTGTTCTCTTGCAATGTTTTGCAAAAATGACTTCAGAATAACTCAACCAAAAAAACAAACATAGAAGGTACTTAAAGTAAAAGCCAAAAAGCAAACAAACAAATGACCTAAGTTATAGTCTGCTTAAGTTGGGAAAAGAGCAGTTTGCTCTCTTGATTTTTATACCTGCAAGTGTCAACAATCACATATTTATAGTCATCAGGATTTCAAAAGTCAAGGAGTTACCACATTTGGAAATGGCTCAAGGCTTCACTTATTTAGAGACTAGAGCTCTACAGAAGGTTTGGAGAGAGAGAATCTTAAGCAGGCTTTACACCCAGCACAGAGCCCGTCGTGGGGCTCGATCTCACAACCCTCAGCTCATGACTTGAAACTAAACTCGTCAGATGTTTAACCAACTGAGCCACCCAGGTTTACCATGTTTTTTTGCTTTTTAAAGTTCATCTAAGGATACAAATTGCTTTTTTTTCTGTTATGTGAGATGCTGAGTCAAAATGCCAGCAGGGCAAGGTGTCCCTTTTGCTTCTCAGTCCCTGCTTCTGGTCAAATTTCACTCCCACGTAAGTGAAGTTTTGGCCACATACATTTGTTTAGCTATTTTCTAATTCAGTATCAATAATTTGATGTTTTGCTTATTTGGCTTTTTATTGTAATTAATAAAAATATCCTTTAAAATATCCTTATTAATATGGTTAACATAACTAGAGCTATATGAAATTCGGGCTTCATATTTGATTTCTCTCTGGAGACTTTGTAAAGCTCTGAAGGTCATAGTAATCACTATTTGCCAGAAGTACTTCTACTGCATTTGTAACAATGTATTTCAAGGCTAAGGTTCAGAAAAACCCAGTGCAATGCACCCCTAGTAAATTTTGCCTGCAGTAGTTACAAATGTAGAATTATTTGTTTCTCTAAGATCTCCAAGACTTCTGTCCTTCCAGAAAGTGACTCTTTTTCCTACCTGAAAGTCTGGGAATCCATAGATGATAGAACAGTTATCAAAAACTACATTTTGGCATCATTTCCATATGAGAAAAATATGCTTTGTTCCTCAATAGTGGATTTATCATGCCTCACTAAATAAGATTTTTATTGAAACTATGCAAATAACTACAATGTAATAAAGAGCAATAGAACACGTGAAAGGCATTTTGCCTAATATTTAACCATCATTCTGAGCTGTTCTGTCAATAGGGCCAATAGTGTGCCGTCGATTTTTACAAAATCTTCTTTCTTAAGTTTTTCTAATTATGTATTATTTTGTATATTAAGTTTTTACTCTTTAGGACTTTTACTGAATTCTAAGGAGTCAATTTATTCCAGGTTGTAATAGGATAACCTATTAAAATTGATAGATTACAAAGAAAAGTAAATGTTCTTTTTTTTTTTTTTTAAGATTTTATTTATTTATTTATTTGACAGAAAGAGATCACGAGTAGGCAGAGAGTTAGGTAGAGGGAGAGGGGGAAGCAGGCTCCCCAGTGAGCAGAGAGCCTATGCGGGGCTTGATCCCAGGACCCTGAGATCATGACCTGAGCTGAAGGCAGAGGCTTTAACCCACTGAACCACCCAGGCGCCCCACCAAAAAAAAAAAAAACAAAAAAAAAACAAAGAAAGAAAAGAAAAGTAAATGTTCTCATATTTTTATTTAAAAAATAAAACATTAAGCACAATTAAATTTCTCTCTCCTTCAGTCTGAGGTAATTAATTCTTATTCATTTGATCTTGAATTATTTTCTGCTATACTATCACAAAGTCCTCTGCATCTACACTAGAAATCTTATTTGACAGGCATCTTGCTCCCCAGATGATGACACCCACATGCCTAAGGCTGTGCCAAATAGAAACAACAGTTAAGAGAGTGTGGTTAAGGCCTTTATTAAAGTCATCATTCTTTTGATATTTCTTCCAGGATACTTCGAGCCTTGTGGTGGGGGACTTGAGGCAAGTGGGAGGAAGAAGCAGACAGCACTTTTAGATTATAGGAGTAAAAGACTCTGGTTATTTTATTTTAATAATGAACAAAATAAGAATGGAGAAGAGTGAAGTCGCCCACTGAAGTTTCATACGAATTAATTTTTTAACAATTTAATAAATTATTTCCCTGAGAGTAAGAACATATTATGGACAGTGAAGTCACTGACTCTGGGGTCTTTTATTTATCCTATGTGTGCCATGATTGTCACCAATTGCCAAGCTATTTTAAACCTAGAAACTAACTCTCTTGATAATCAACTTATTTGTAGTTACCATGGCAGTCTTTGCACTTAAGCTTGACTTGTTTCCATTCTTCCTAAAAACTGCAAATATACTAAAAACATATTCATTTTGCATAAAATTACTATAGAGAAAATGAGGTTCTCTTTTTGATTTGTCAGTTTTTCTTATATCTTGGGCTTGGCAAGCAGAACAGTTTTGACAGTAGTGCTGAGCTAATTAAAATTATGGCATGAACCTAATATATAGACACAATTATTTCTAGCATTTTGCCTTTATAAAGTAAAAGAGAAAATTATTGATGTTATCTAGTAGTCTTGTGTGTGTAAAAGACACCTTAGTAGTTCTATTATTCTGGTTTTGATAGCTAAATTTGTCACTCTTAAAAGGAAGCAATATGTGTTATGAAATTTTAAAGATACTAATGGTTATAGGAAACAGTCATAATCTTGATTTAGTCTGAAAATAAACATGACAGAAAGTAGCAGGAAATATTAGAAAATCTAGTGTTTTCACAAGTGAAATCTTATTAAAAATTTATTCACAAGCATAAAAAAACCACATAAAAAGATGACTAGGCTCGGGGCACCTGGGTGGCTCAGTCCTTAAGCGTCTGCCTTCAGCTCAGGTCATGATCACAGTGTCCTGGGATCGAGCCGTGCGTCGGGCTCCCTGCTCCACAGGGAATCTGCTTCTGCCTCTCTCACTCCTCCTGCTTGTGTTCCCTTTCTCCCGGTGTCTCTCTCTGTCAAATAAATAAATAAAATCTAAAAAAAAAAAAAAAGAGACTAGGCTCTTGAGTGAGATTATTTTGATGATTATAAGAAATCTTTGCTATCCAAGAATAGAAAAATGTAGTGCTCTTGTCAAGATTTACCTGTAGATTCAAAGACCAATTTTCCTTTGGTGTTTTTCCCTCTTTGTATCTGTAAGCTTCCTTTAACAATTTTAATATCTTCATATTTAGACATATAGCAATGCATATGCAGTTAAAGGCTATTTTTTTAGATTATTTTAGGATAAAAATTGTTTTTTTCCCCTCTCTGTGACAAGAAATAGACTTGCTCAAAAGAACTAAGAAAAAGAAGTCAAATTTTCTTCTCACTTGAGACACAGGGAAGAAAGATGCATTGGGAAGGGTAAGGAGAACAGTTTCCCTGTACCTGCATTACCCCTCAGAATGCAGTATAAAGAGAGATCCTGTTGGCCCAGAAGCTCTTCCATGAGATGGAAGGGAGAGCAAAGTGAGCAACAGACACAGCAAAAGTGTCCCTGGCACTTGGGCTGCCCACTGGTGGACCCCATCATCCAGCCCACTCAGAATCTCTGGCTGAGCTGACTGGTGAAGGGTTTTCCCTGCCAAAGCCAGTCTGCAAAGACTAGAAGAGGGATTTCTTTTTCAAATGGGCAGACACCAACACAAGGCTACAAAAAGATCACAAAGAATCAGGGAAACATGATATCACCAAAGGAACAAAATAAAGCCTCAGTTACTGGCCCTAAAGAAATGGAGATCTTACTACCTGACAAAGAATTCAATATAACTGCCCTAAAGAAAGTTCAGTGAGCTAAAATAGAACATAGACAGACAACGAAATGAAATCAGCAAAATGGTACATCAAAAAACTTTATAAACAAAAGCAAAAAAATCATGTGCCAGGTAGATAGAAATCATCTATGCTGCTCAAAAAATTGTCTTATTTCTTTATATATTACATTATTGTACATTTTATTTTATTTTATTTTTAAAGATTTTATTTATTTATTTGACAGAGAGAGATCACAAGTAGGCAGAGAGGCAGGCAGAGAGAGAAGGGGAAGCAGGCTCCCTGCCGAGCAGAGAGCCCGATGCGGGGCTCGATCCCAGGACCCTGAGATCATGACCTGAGCTGAAGGCAGAGGCTTTAACCCACTGAGCCACCCAGGCGCCCCACATTGTACATTTTAAAGTCGTTTTTTCAAAGACTATATAACTATTTTTGAGACACGCCTAAATCAGAGTACTATATAGAATGGAAATAAATTTAGAATTCTTTGAATAAAAAAAATGTTCAATAGAAAATAAGCTTATCTCAAAGTATCTAGATTCTAAGAAATTACAGTATTAATTTATAATGTTTTAAATTCTAATTTAAAAACAGTTTTGCTATTATACAAATGAGAACTTCCTAAAAACATCTATCCTCATGTTTTCATACTTTCAGTCTAATCCAGTTGGAGGTTGAGAAAAACGATATGAGAACTTAAGGGGCATAAATAAAAACAGCAAACCAGAGGAGACTCAGATGATCAGAGCAGAGATTACCATGAGAGATAAAATGTGTTTAACATTTTATGTTGGTAGGGCTGGGGTGGGGGGGTGTGTAGAGGGGAAGCACTTACAAAATCATACTAAGAGGAAATACCATTGTAAAACCACAACATATTTAATCTTTAAATGTAAATAATTCAGTGTGCATGTACACATGTAACATTCTATATTTTTTCTACTAAAAAAGCCTAGAAATGATCTATAATAATCAACCCATGAGCAATAAGCATCTGAGTGTCCAGACTGTGATCTTGAAATAACATTTCTAAGTGAAAGAAACCAGAACTTCTTGGAAAATGACTAATTTCAGTGCAAGAAATGTACTAGTTGAGCCAAGAGTATTTGTCTTACTAGATAATAAGGAAGCTATCAAATGCAAGGATCATGTCAAAAGGACACAAGAGCCAATTTGAAGACGCTCCCACTGACCAAATATGGAACAGTTGAAGCTTTAGTATGAAGAACCGTAATGCATTGAAGCATATTAATAACATTTAAATTCATGGGTTTATAAAAGTATTTTAAAAGTAAACCAACTAGTCACCTTCTGATTATCACTAAAAAGAAGTGATATAATTAGAATATCACATTTATTTTAAGCCCAATTGAGGTTAGCAGGTCTAGGCACTAAGCATCAATGGTTGTTAACCACTGAGAGCAAAACCAACAGAGAGCAGAAACAGAGAGCAAAAACCAAACAGTATGTGTCCAAAGAGATGGAACACAAGTCTGATTAAGACTTTTAATCAAATAAAAAAAGAGTTTTAATCCAACGGCCAGTTTGTAGGAATTACAGAAGATAGAGGAACATGTTGAACTACATTGTGAGTATGCAAGTTGAATATATAAAAATCAATTGTATTTCTGTACACTAGCAATGAACAATTTGAAAATAAAATTAAGAAAGCAGTTCCATGGACAACCGCATAAAAAAAATAAAATACTTAAGAATAAATTTACCAATAGAAGTACAAAACTTAGTCTCTGAAAACTTCAAAACATTATTGAAAAAGCCTTAAAAACCTTAATAATAGAAAGATATCCTCTGTTCATAGATCTTTTCTCCTTCATAGTCAAAAAAGTGCAAATTCCCATTCTTTATCTTTGAAATTTTTTTTTAAGATTTATTTATTTGAAAGAGAAAGAGAGAGCTTATGAGGAGGGGGAGGCGCAGAGAAAAATGGAGAGGGAGAGAGTCCTCAAGCAGACTCCCCGCTGAGTAGAGAGCGCCACACAGCTTGATTACAAGACCCTGAGACTATGACCTGAGCCAAAATCAAGAGTCAGCCACTTAACCAACTAAGCCATCCAGAGGCCTCAAAAACTTCTTTTAACCTAAGAGTGTAAATAGAAAGAAAACAAAGGATTAATTCCTTATAATAGTTCCTACAAATAAAAAAGAAAGCTCTAAGATCGCGATGGATTTATAAACAAATAGAAAAAAATTAAAATGTGATCAAACATTTTGCCTTTTATTGAGGAAGTCTTAATTTGTTTAGAGTTCCTACTACTAAAATGAATGCAAATTAGTGCAATCTTTTTGGAGAAAAAGATTGTATCAAGAGATTGACAAATATTTTTACTCTTTAATCCAGTAATTTGCATGCTTTTCTGAGCCTTCTAAACACAGAGAAGGCTTTTATATACAAAGAAAATTACTGTGTACAATATTCATCATAGCTGTATTTATTTTAATTTTTTTTAATTTTTTAAAAGATTTTATTTATTTATTTGACAGAGAGAGATCACAAGTAGGCAGAGAGGCAGGCAGAGAGAGAGGGGGAAGCAGGATCCCTGCTGAGCAGAGAGCCAGATGCAGGGCTCAATCCCAGGACCCTGAGATCAGGACCTGAGCCGAAGGCAGAGGCTTTAACCCACTGAGCCATCCAGGCACCCCCATAACTGTATTTATAAGAGAATTAGAAACAATTCAACAATAGGGGAATGCGAAAGCAAAATATGATATAGCTCTGGAATATATTATACAGCCACTAAAAGAAAAAACAAAACAAAACAAAAACAAACATCTTCAAAGAATGTTTAGAAACATGGAAAAATATTTAGGTTATAATATTAAGTAAAAATAATCAGAATAAAAATATCTGTACAGAATGCCAATGATATAAATATGCATGGAAAGGCACCAGGGGCACTCAATAGGTTGGGTGTCTGCCTTCGGCTTGGGTCATGATCCCAGGGTCCTGGAATCAAGTGCCATGTGGAGCTCCCTGCTCAGCGGGGAGTCTGGTTCTCTGCCCCTCCCCTGGCTGGTGCTTTCTCTCTCTCTCTCACTTGCTCACTCTCTCTCTCTCAAATCAATAAGTAAAGTCTTTTTATAAATGAATGAATGAATGAATGAATGAATAAATAAATATTATGCATGGAAAAACACAGAAAAATGTTAATTGAACTATTAATAGTGGTCACATTGTAATGACTAGAAGAAATCCATGTGTTCATGTTTTTTTCTTTTCAACATAAATACTTTTATATAATGACTACATACTAACTATACATTAAAAAAAGAAAAAGAAACAAAAAAACCAAGACTTAAAAAAAATGACATGAAAAATAACATGTCCATAATAGCCAAAATATGTAAAGAGCCCAGATGTCCATCAATAGATGAATGGATAAAAAATATGTATATCTATGTATATGTATATGTATACACACACACACACACACACACACACAGGAATGGAATATTACTCAAGCCATCAAAATGAATGAAATCTTACTATTTGCAATGATGTGGATGGAACTAGAGGTTATTATACTAAGTGAAATAAGTCAGAGAAAGACAAATATCATATGATATCACTCATATATGGAATTTAAGAAACAAAACAGATAAACATAGTGGAAGGGAAGGAAAAATAAAATAAGACGAAAACAGAGGGAGACAAACTATAAGAAACTCTTAACTATAGGAAACAAACTGAGGGTTGCTGCAGGGGAGCAGGGTGGGGGGCTGGAGTAATTGGGTGATGGGCATTAAGGAGGGCACTGGATATAATGAGCACTGGGTATTATATGCAAATAAAATTTTCTTGACTATTGTCTAACCTGTTCCTTGAGTAAATGTATAGGTATTTTTTTCTTTTTTCTTTTTTTTTAAGATTTATTTATTTATTTGACAGAGAGAGGGTGGGAGAGAGAGAGCTTACAAGCAAGGGGAGTGGGAAAGGGAGAAGCAGGCTCCCCGCTGAGCAGGGAGCCCGATGCGGGGATCTATCATAGGACCCTGGGATCATGACCTGAGCCGAAGGAAGATGCTTAACCTACTGAGCCACCCAGGCACCCCAGTATTTTTTTTCAAGTTAATCTCTTCAACTTTATGCTCAAAATGAATTTTAGTTTATAATTTTGAGAACATCAAGGAAATAAACTTTCCTTTCCAGATATGATTATTAAAGGAATGTGCATAAATCTGATGCATAACTCCACAAATGACTGCTGAAATTCAAAATTTATTATATTAGGCAGAATTCCATTTTTCAGCAATCACATGCACTGTAAGAAAAATCAAATCCAAATGTTAGTGATTCATTTACACTTACATCATTGAATTACTGAATCCACTTTTAAAAGAGAGATTTGGTAATTTAGAAACATGTAAGTACCTTTCATGAGCTTATATTTTCCTCTTGTCTGTTATATTATCTCCAATACTCTAATTGCTATCTCACAGTTATAAAGAATTTGAATTATGGATGAGAAATTCCCTCATAAAACATAATTTTCATTATTCAATCTTAATTTATTTCAATGAAAAAGCGAAAGCAAAGGTTAAAGTGCAAAATGAGTCAAAACATTTGTCATATTGGTTGAATAATATTATAAAAAATAAATATACAACAACTGCATTTTGAACTGTCTCTCAGAGCTTGAGAGAGGAACACCTTTTTCCTTTTTGTTGAGGCTGCCAATATTTCGATAAGTGAAGATGCCTAAACAACTCTAAAAAACTAGATATTTAAATATTTATATATTACACAAAAATTATAATGCAGTATAATTGTGCTATTCTGAAGATACTTAGGAGATTTATAAAAATATCATTTGAATACATGAGAAGGGTAATATGGCCCATTATGGACACAAACATGATAAAGTTCATTTTCATTTACAGTCAGAGTATCTCTGAATTGCATATAAAACTTAAGTATGTGTAAACTTAATTTTGCATGTAAAACTTACAGATACAGCACCAGATCTTAGCCCAGGATACTTGGCTCCAAGGCAATTGTACTTCTTACCCATACTACAGAAGATTTTCAGGGAATAAAGCTCCCTGACCAACACTGACATTGAAAATGTTTCTTAGACTGCTAATCAGCTGGTCTAGTAGCTGGAAGGACAATAGGCATTTACAGGGTCCATGGCTTCAAAGAAGACTCTAAGTGAAGAAAGGAAGGAATAACGTGATAAGGAAGTAACTGAAGTAGAACTTGAAATAGGGATCCTGGTGCCTTCCAAGACAGGAAGCTCCAGTAAATGTCCAAGGATAACCCTACACACAAAGGTCCCCTCGGGGTTCTGTAAATCTACCTAGATAAAAGAAGAAAGTATCAAGAGATACAGGAGAATTTTGTGGACTTTCCACATCTCAGCTCTGATGATACCCCTTCGAGGAGGTCCTTCTTTATAGAAAACATTATGGAAGTACAAATATATCAAATGCATAATTTGAAACCAAATAAATAATAAAAACAAGCCAAATTTCAATTACATGATAGAAGCCTGAAGTATACAGCAAAAGTATATACTCAGGGTATGGTTCTCAAACCAGCAGGATGGGCATCCCTGGGAGCTTGCAGAAATTCAGATTACAGGCCATTCCAGACCTACTGAATCAGATTCTGCATTTTAGATCACTAGGTAATTGACAAGTGCATTAAAGTTTGATAAGTGCTGTACTAAACAGATACTCCTACACCTTCTTTCATGAATAGATAAATGGAATCATATAGATAAAAACTAAGGAATATTTCAGTATTACAAGTTCAGAGAAGGGGATCAGTATTTGCTTCCTTTGTTAAGCTATAGTTTGCAACACTCTATTTGAATAGTTTCATAACATAATTATTTAAGTTATTAAATCTATAGATATAAAACTACAGAAAAGTTTTACAGTTATTGCAAGTCTAGGGTGAGCTAACATATGCTAAGTGTTGTAGAAAATATAAAAAAGGAAAGAGAAAGTATGATGCTTCAAAAACATAATTTCCTTGATTAGAAGGCTATTGACACCCGGGGTTGGGGCGGGGGGAGTTCATTTGTTCATTTGTCCTATCAAGAGGAGTAAATATATCAAACAAATATTTGAATATTGAAAAACTAACTTGAATCAGAAGTAGAAACAGAAATAGAAAAAAAAAGGAGAAATAAAGAATTGATTGAACTCAGGAAAAAAATGGAAGAAAAAGACAAAATTATCTCAGAAATGAAAATTATATTACAGGATGCTTAAGGAAGAATAGGGCCAAATGAAAATATAATAAGGCACACTGAAGAAATGTAGGAAAATGATTGAGAGAATGAAAATGACATAAAGAAGTAAAAGTGTCAAAAAGTAGTGGAAATGGAAGACAGGTAAAGAAGGAATACTATTTTTATTATCAGAACCGTTGAAAAAGAAAAATAAAACAACAGAATATATTATAGTCTAAGAAAAAGTTCCAGAAAAAAAAAATTAACTGAATCTGTACATTGAAAAATTTCACTGGGTAATTGGCAAAAATAAACCTAAAATGATGAAGTACAGAATTTTCAAAGTCAAAATAATTAGATTGACATCAGACTTTTCAAGACAAAATATAAAACAAGACAACTATGAATCAATTTTTGTAAAAATATTCAGTGCGAGAAAATAGGAAGAAAGGATTTTATGTCCAACCAAGTTGTCCTTCAAATATCAAACATAGTAATATCATTTCTAATATCTAAGAACTTAGAAGATTCTGTACTCAGCAACTCTTCTTAAAGAATTTACTAGAGAACGAATTCATCCAACTTCATCCAAGCAATGATTGGGAAACTTTCAGCAAAAGGATCAAAGGTTAGCATTTTTTTAAATCATTAGCGTATTAAAATATATGAATATATAAGATTAAAACAATATGGGATAAAGATGGAAGACTAAGATACAAATGTTATGTATCTGATGACATAGAAATTATGCAAATAAAAAATTAGTAAAACAAAGAAAGAAAAAGGAAAACAGAAAAACTTCATTGCTGTAGATAGGCATCAAAGGATGTTAAAAAAAGTAGTATAAACCAGATAGTAAAAGATTAGATAAGAAAATAGAGACCTAATGGTATTTTTAAAAGGAAGAAACACAAAGGTAACTAGTACAATAAAAATACAAACCTTCCTAGATACAAATAATAAATAACCGAATAACACAAAGAACATATATGTCATAAAGACACAAAGCAAATACAGCCAAATATGCATAATCATAAACTATGACAATTTAGACCAAATATATTAGTCATATCAATAAATGCTTAACTCTCTTATCAAAAGAAAACAATTTTCAGTTTTGCTTACAAAACAAGACCCAAATATATGTTGTATACAAGAGAATCCTAAATTAAAATGATTCAGAGAGGCTAAAAAATATAGAAATGAATTTCTGCTTCCAGGAAGATGGAATAGACATCTATTCCCCTATTTCTTCCACTAAGTACAACTAAAATTCCTGAGCATTACATATAAAAGAACTATAAGAAGTCTCTGAAAGGTGTAAAGAGGGAGGCAGACTGGCTAGGGTCTCCAGACCTAAGGAACAAATGGTGGTGTGTTCCTTGGGTTTTCTTTTTGGCTCATATATCCCAGATTTGGCACTGAAAAAAACAGCAACCTAGGAAAGCCAAAGGCACAGATAAACACCAAAACAAATAAACACACAAACAAAAACCCTGCTTTCTCTAGCAAAAGGACCAGAAAGGCAGAAATGTATAGACAATAACTACTCTATTCTTGTCAAACGACACAGAAAAGAACTGCGGCTCACCCTCATCCATGCCAGAAAAGGCCAACTGAGGAGCCTAGACTTGCACCCTCATGTGCTTTTCCACACATACCAAAGACTATAAAAGAAGTCAAGAGTAATTAACTTGTCATCTATAATACAATTCACTCTTGGTGTTTTCTGTCAATACTGCTTGCTGTTGGGCCCCCGATTCTGGACCTCTTGACTACTTGTACCTCTACTCACCTCATGAAGTTGGCCTTTGCACCAGATCTGTGAGATATGACAAATGATCTGTGAGATATGACAAATCTCTCTCATTTAGGAGATAGCTAGTTATAAACCTTGCTCTCCAGACCCACCTTGATGGCCTCCACATTCCAAAATTACACACAAAATTATATGAAATCTCTAAATGGGCTTTAACTTTTTATTTCCCATTTGTTTTTAAAGTTGCTGAAACAATACCATTTTTACTAGACTACTTGTTGAAAGGAGAGGGGAAAACGTGGAAAAGAAATAAAAGCTAATACTCAACACATGCTGAAAACCACTACCACTAAATATTTGAGAATTATTTGCTTGCATAAGGGAAACTTCACTGAAGCTACTGCAAATAACTTTCAAATGATATTGCATAACATTACCAAAAATTGGGAATTAGAGTAGAATGCTTATGCTCTGATCATGAGAGATTTCTCAAAGAGATCCAGACATAGTGTAACGTCTCTTCAGGAAAGATTGAATTAAAAGATATTTTTAAAGTTCTCAAAACAAATTAAAGTCATATTTTATATCTGATAAAGTATTTTGAATTTTAAAAGCAATGCTATGTTTGTATCATCTGCTTAACTATGAGATGACTTTGGGATAATATCTTCATAAAAAAAGAACAATTGCTTTATGGTTTCTTGCAAAAAATAGACAAGTTGGACTTCATGAAAATTTAAAAAATTTGTGGATCAAAAGACAATATCAGGGTGCCTGGGCACCCGTGTGGCTCAGTCAGTTAAATGTTTAACTCTTGATTTCAGCTCAGGTCATAATCTCAGGGTCATGAGATCAAGCCCTGCAACAGGTCCATGCTCAGCACAGTCTTCTTGACATTCTATCCCTCTCCCTCTGGCCCTCCCCCTGCTTACTCTCTCTCTGGCTCTCTCAAGTAAGTTAATAATAAAGTCTTTAAAAAAAAAAAAAGAATCTCTCTTCTCTCCCTCTGCTCTTCCCCCCTCCCCCCTGCTGATACACACACATTCTCTCTCTCTCTCTCAAAAAAAAAAAAAGAAAGAAAAGACAATGTCAATGGAGTAAAAAGGCAACCACGGAATGGAAGAAAATATTTGCAAATATATATATATATATAAAGAAAAACCTAATTCAAAAATGAACAAAGGACTTGAATAGACATTTTCCAGAGAAGACATACAAATGGCCAATAAGCACGTGACAGGATAAGTAATTAAGGAAATGCAAACCAAATGCAAATCAAAACTATGATGAGATTCCATTAAGATGACTCCTTAAAAAGATTAAAATTAAAATTAAAAAAAACAGAAAACAACAAGGAGTCAGAAAACCTGGAACCCAGTACACAGATGATGGGAATGTAAAATAGCTGTAAAATGGTCCAGCTGCTATGAAAAACAGTATGGCAGTTCCTCAAAAGATCTGAGCTATTATATGATCCAGCAATTGTACCTCTGAATATATACTCAAGAGAATTGAAATTAAGATCTCACAGAGATATTTGTTTGCATATTCATATTCATACAGCACTATTCACGATAGCTAAAGCATGGAAGCAACCTAACAGTTCATGGATGGATGACTGGATAAGCAAAAAGTGTATGTGCATACATAAGTGGAATATTATACTGTCTTAAAAAGGAAGAAAATTCTTTTTTTTTTTTTTTTTTAAAAAAGGAAGAAAATTCTGACACATGTTGCAGCATGGACGAACCTTAAGGATATTAGGCTAAGTGAAAGAAGTCAGACACAAAAAGAAAAATACTGTATGATTCCACTTATATGAGGTACAAAAAGTGCTCAAAATCATAGAAACAGAAAGTTGAAATATCTGTGGGACATCTTGTAAGTAGTTAGATGTCAGATTGTCAGAGGAGTGGACTGCGCTAAAAGTAAACTTTAAACAAACTTTAAACCCCGCAGGTCTCCAAATAAGTAATTTACCCCTTACACCTATTTTTTATCTTCATTTTTAGTATCTCATCCATTGCATTTTCCAAGCCCCGGATGCTTTTCTTTCCCAAGTGCTTTTGATTCCAAATCTAATTAAATGTCAATAACTTTTCTTCATTCCAACTGTTACTCACCCTTAATTATCTCACTGGATCCCTGAAATGCTTCCTCAGGGAACTCCATGTTTTTCATTTCTCCTCCCTCCCCCTAAGCTTGCCTCCAAACTGCTCCCAGTGTTAACTTTTTTTCATTGTTCTGTTCTTATTTCTTACCTAGTTGGTGTCATCAGTGACTCTTCATCAACATCAGGATAAAAATCTCTATTTCTTAGCATGATCTTGTTCACTCTTGCTATCTTTCTCCACAAGGACAGGGGCCTTTTAATTATCTTTGTTTTTCTTAATATAACTTTTGGTAAAGAAGTCTCTTAAAAATGTTTTTCAAGAGAAAGAATAAAAGAACAAGTATTTTCTCTAACAAAAAATATTATTTTGTGCTTAATCTTTTGCATAAGTTTAGAAAACCTTCACACCCCACACCACACTGCTGCTCTCCACTATCGCGACCTAGCATTTACCTATTTGCTTTTCCATACCCAGCTCAAGTGTAATTTCCTACAATCTACCTTTACTTACCCCTTTCAAATAGCGTAAATCAATTCCCACTCTCTGGTTGTAATATACTTTATCTTGGTGATGCTATTTCACTCAGCAACGAGCAGTTATAATTGATTTGTTTACATATATTCTTTCTTAGTAGGCTTGAGGAGAGAGACTATATTTCATTCAACTCATATATTCCCAAAGCCTGGCCTAGAAATTAGCATGCAGTAACAAAGAAGGGGTGCAACAATTGATTTTTTTTTTAAGATTTTTTAAATTTATTTGACAGAGAGAGTGCAAGCAGGCAGAGTGGCAGGCAGAGGGAGAGGCTTCCCATTGACCAAGGAGCCTCATGTGGAGCTCGATCCCAGGACCCTGGGATCATGATCTGAGCTGAAGGCAGATGCTTAACCAACTGAGCCAACCAAGCACCCCAGCAATTGATTTTTCAATGAATAAAAGAATAAAATGATAAATCAAAATACAAGAAATTCAGAATGGAGTTTTATAATATGTGCCACTAGTATAGCTAGTGTATATTATAATAAATATTTTCAAATATTCTATTAACATAGGTGTATTTTTTACTTGGCTTGCTATACTTTCAAGAAATGAAGAATAATTCCATGATCAATAAACTTCCAAGCCTAGGAAAAATTGAAAACTTGTTGAAAAATATTCAGAAAACCTGGAACTAATCACAACAAGGAGAGTAAGCCACAGAAAGGAATTAAAACAAAAAGAAAAAAAGAGGTATTTCTCTGGGGGAAAAAAAAAGAAACACTCCAATTTTATCCAAACATAAGATTAAAACACACATTTTTCAAATTAAAAGATCTTGGTTATGACATCTATTATTTTTCTAAATTTCTGTGCTTCTCATCTTGGAACAGAAATAGAAGTCTCAGTGTACCATTTCATAGTCTAAACACTTAATTAGTCTAATTGACAGACCAAACACATTGAGCTATGCTTTAGATCAGGATGTAAAAACTTACCCAAAAGTAACTCTAACTGCCCACTCATAACAAATCAGTGGATAATAAGTATTTGGGATCTGGACATGCATAAGCTTTGCTTTGAGTAGTCCAAGATTTGATTTTAAACAGGACACATTTCTTCAATGGTAAGTCAAAATGTTTTTACAATGAAAAAGAGAGGGGTATTCGGGGGGTTAAGAGTAAAAGGACATAACATCTGGCACATAGTAGATGGTAGAAAAAATTTTGTTAAATAGATCCGTTTATTATTCGTGGTTGAATAAAATAGAATAAATCTATGTTATTTCCTATTTAATATGCCTTAGATAACAGAGAGGATTTGAGAAGAAACCCTTACTCACCAGAGTAACTTTTTTTAATGGAATGACTGTATGAACTCCTTCTCTTATGGATGAATGCTATGAAATTATTCTTTATGAGAACAAGTCATTTCATATGGAAGCTATACAGTAAAATGTTACTTGGGTATATTTTATATATATTACATATACAATATACATGTAATATATACACACCCTTAGGCATTACATATATATATCTCATAAGTTCACCCTTCCAATGTCAAGGAAGGAATGAGAGTTGAGATAGTGACCACAAGGGGATTAAAAAAAAAAAAAAGTAGATCCAGATTTAAGGGAAGAATCTATTTTGGTGAGACTACAGAACAAATAGGGAAGAGAGGACCTCTTCCTTAAGAAGATTCCTATAGCTGGAACAAATATCTGAGATAACTTCTACTACATCTCATGATTTTGCCCAGTTGAGGAGACAAGATTTTGATCGCCATCCCCCAGTTTTCAACCATGCCTTCCTTAAGATAAAGTAGGTTTATATGGACCCCTTCCACTTCAGAATTCTCTAAAGAACACTCCCTACAAAGCTCTAGGAGGCTCCTCAGACTGATCTTGTTACTCTAGGGCATTCATTTCTTAATTAGCTCTGTAAGAGTCCAAAGCCAAGACAGGTAATTAATTCATCCTCCCCATTTGGCTGCCTTCTGTCTTCTTTATTTCCATCACAGGGAAAATGAGGAATCAAAAACATCATTTAGAACCCCTGCTGTAAGTTTTGGTTTGTCTGTAAATGGCCTTGGAACAAAAAGAACAACCAGGGAGAAAATCTAAGGAAATTCCTATAGGCATTTGACATTCAAATCAGAAAACCTGGTTACAGTTTTCCAGAGCTTAAGAGCCAAGTTCCAAGAAGAGTCTAGAATGGTTTTTCCCTTCTCCCAGGGAGGCACAGCTCAGTGCCAAGAGAGAACTTCTCAGCCCATGATTTCTCCCACAGGGGAAAGTGAGAACATTTCTCCCATATGGGAAAGCACCTAATTTCCCCAGCTGTGTAGGACACTATAAAACAGGCCCGTCTCTTTCTCACCCCACTGAGAATACTAAATCATAAACTGCATGGCCGGCGGGGCAATGAGCAGCTGGAAGAACAGCAAGCCAGAACTTAGAATGAAATCTATCAAAGAGATGCAGATCTGCTAACTGCTTTGCAGACTCCATCAAGAAGCCCACCCATCAAGCCTTTGTGGTTGCCTCTCCTGCAGATCCCCACAATTGGCCCATGGGTTTTCCCAGTGCTTCACACATGCCCCACCCTACATACACACACCCCATGGACAGCTCCCTATGTGTGCTCCCAACAGCAAAGAGTGTGCCTTTGTAGATAGCTAGTGAGTGTGTGCTATCTGCAGGGTTAGGAGAAAGCGCACACACCTGAGCATTCAGCACTGCCCTAGAGAAAGTAAATTAGAGGCTGTCAGTACCTGCCCCAGCTTTGCAGGATCCAGAGAAGGCATACGAACTTGAGAACTCCTCTTCAAGAAAGAACAAGAAATGTGGAACAGGTATATTCATATAAAAGTTCTGAGAAAGCCTCAGAATTTTTTTAAAGGTTTATTTATTTGAGAGAGAGAGAGAGAAAGCATGAGTGGGAGGGGCAGAGGAAGGAGAGAGAATCTCAAACAGACTCTGCACTGAGTATGGAGCCCCATGTGGGGCTTGAAGCCAGGACCCTGAGAACATGACCTGAGCTGAAACTAAGAGTCAGACACTTAACTGCACCACCCAGGCACCGCAAGCCTCAGAAGTCTTAATAGGGAAGCACAAAAGCAGAATTTTTGTATGAAAGTTAAGTTGTTAGCAATCTAAAATAGACTGTTTTATATATGTTCTGTGTAAGCTTCATGGTAACCACAAAACTGAAACCTACAGTAGATACACAAAGATAAAGAGAAGAGAATCAAAATGTACCACTACAGAAAATCATCAGTTCAAAAAAAAAGTAAAATAAGAAACAAGGGAACTATAAAACAGCCCCAAAACAACCCAATTAAATGGCATTCATTAGGAAGTCCTTAACTATCAAGAATTACTTGAAATATAAATGGATTAAATTGTCTAATCAAAGAGTGTAGAGTGGCCAAATAAATAATAAGAAAAAAAAGGCAACTATATGCCTCTTAAAGCAGTTCATTTCAGGGCATTTGGATGGCTCAGTCAGTTAAGCATCTGCCTTTGGCTCAGGTCATGATCTCAGGGTCCTGGGATCAAGCCCTACATTGGGCTCCCTGCTCAGTGGAGAGTCTGCTTCTTCCTCTGCCTCTCCCAACTTGTGCTCATGCTTGATCTCTCTCTCACTGTCTCTCTCTCAAATAAATAAATAAAATCTTTAAAAAAGAAAAAAAAGGCAGACTCATTTCAGCTTTAAGGACACACAAAGGCTCAAAATGGGAGAATACAAAATTATATTTCATGCAAGTGGAAAACAAAAGAGAGCAGGGATAGCTAAGCTAATATCAGACACAATAGACTTTAGGTCAAAAACTACAACAAGGGACCAAAAAAAGGTCATTATATAATGAAAAAGGGGTCAATTGATCAAGAGAATGAAGCAATTCTAAATATATATGCACCCACTGGAACACTTAAATATATTAAGCAAATACTAATAGATTTGAAGGGAGAAATAGACAACAACCTAAGAATAGGCAGCCGTAATACCCCATTTCCAAAATGGATAGATCATTCAAACAGAATATCAATAAGGAAATATTGGATTTGAACTATACTTCACAACAAATGAACCTAACAGATATATATAGGACATTTCATTCAACTGAAGCACAATACACATTCTTCTCAAGCACATGAAAAACATTCTCCAGGATAAATAGTATATTAAGTCACAAAACAAGGCTTAGAATATATAAGAAGATTGAAATTATATCAAGTACTTTTTCTGACCATGATGATATGAAACTAAAAACCAGTAACAGAAAGAAAACTAGATAATTCTCAAATATATGGAGATTGAACAACATGGTATTGAACAACCAATGGATCAAAGAAGAAGGCAAAAGGAAATGAAAAATCTTGAAACAAATAAAAATGGAAACACACATACCAAACCTTAAGGAATACAATAAAAGCAGTGCTAAGAGGGAAGTTTACAGCAATAACTACCTACATTAAGAACAAAATCTCTCAAACAGCTTAACTTTATACCTCAAGGAATTAGAAAAAGAGTATACTACATCCAAAGTTAAAAAAAGGAAGGAAATAACGAAGATCAGAGCAGAAATGAATGACATATAGACCAGAAAAATAACAGAAAAAAATCAACAAAACTTAAGAGCTGGTTTTATGAAAAGATAAATTGATAAACATTTACCTAGACTAAGAAAAAAGAGAGAAGAAAGCTTTTCCTCTAAGATCAGGAACAAGACAAGGATATCCACTGCTACCACTTTTATTCTACATTGTATTAGAAGTCCTAGCCAGAGGAATTAGGCAAGAAAAAGAAATAAAAGTCATCCAAACCAAAAAGGAAAAAAAGTGTACCTGTATGCCGATTACATGATATTAGATATAGAAAACCCTAAAAACTTCATTAAAAAAAAAAAAACAACTAGTATAATTAACAAATTCAGTAAAGGCTCAAGATATAGAATCAACATACAAAAATCAATTGCATTTCTATACACTAATAAAAGACTATCTGAAAAAGAAAATCTCATTTACAGTAACATTAAATACAATGAGAAAAACTTTGGGATACATTTAATCAAGGACATAAAAGATCTGTATACTGAAACATAAAGACATGGATAAAAGAAATTGAAGATATTTATTGAAATAAAAACAAAGGTAGAGGCATCACACATTCCTGATTTAAAACTACATTACAAACTTCTCAAACGATATTGCAGTAATCAAAACTGTATGGTACTATTATAAAAACAGACACATTGATCAATAGAATTGAGGTCACAAAATAAAACTATGTATTTATGGTCAACTAATACTTGATAAAAGAGCCAAGTATACCCAATTGTAAAAGGATAGTCTCCTCAATAAAAGGTGCTGGGGAAACTGGATATTAAAAGGAAAAGAATTAGATTGGGTCCCTATCTTAATGTGTCACAAAAATTAACTTGAAATGGATTAAAGACTGAAATGTAAGACCTAAAACTGTAAAACTCCTAGAAGAAAACTTAGGGAAAAAGTGCCTTGACATTAGTCTTGGCAATAAGTTTTTGAATACGACATCAAATCACAAACAAAGGTAAAAAATCAACAAGTGGAACTGCATCAAACTGAAAAACTTGTGCACAGCAAAAGAAACCATGAAAAGGCAATTTATGGATTGGATGAAAATATTTGCAATTTACATATCCAATAAGGGGTTAATATCCAAAATATACAAGGAATTCATACAACCTAATTGCAAAAAAAAAAAAAAATCTGATTAAAAAATGGGCAGAAGAACTAAATAGATATATTTCCAAAGAAATCATACAAATGGCCAACAGGTACATACATCACACAACAGGTACAAAATCACAATGAGATGTCCTCTTATACCTGTTAGAAAGGCTACTATAAAAAAGGCAAGTGATAACATGCCTTAGCAAGGATGTAGAGAAATGTGAATCCTTGTGCACTGTTAGTGGCAATGCAAACTGGTACGGCCACTATGGAAAAGAGTTTGGAGGTTCCGCAAAAAATTAAAAATAGAACTACTCTGTGATCCAGCAATCCCACTTCTGGGAATATATCCAAAGGAAATGAAAACACTACCTTAAAAAGCTATCTGCACCTCAGTGTTCGTTGTAACATTATTCACAATAACTAAGACATGGAAACAACTGAAGGTTCCATCAACAAATGAGTATTGTAAAAGAAAGAAAATGTGAGATTTTATATACACTAAAAAGAAGGAAATCTTGCCATTGATGATAACATGGATGGACCTTGACAGAATAATGCTAAGTGAAATAAGTCAGAGAAAGACAAATACTATATGATAGGGGTACCCGGGGTGGCTCAATCCTTAAGCATCTGCCTTCAGCTCAGGTCATGATCCCACGGTCCTGGGACGGAGTCCCGCATCGGATTCCCTGCTCAGCAGGAAGCCTGCTTCTCCCTCTCCCACTCCCCCTGCTTGTGTTCCCTTTCTTGCTCTCTCTCTCTCTCTGTCAAATAAATAAATAAATAATCTTAAAAAAGAAAAAAATACTGTATGATATCATTTGTATGTGGAATCTAAAAAAGCTAAACTTATAAAGAGAGTAGAATGGTAGTTTTCAGGGCCTGGAGGGGTGGGGATAAATGGTAAGATGTTGGTCAGAGGATACAGACTTCCAGTTACAAGATGAATAAATTCTGGGGATCTAATAATGTCCAGCATGGTGACTCAAATTAATAACACTGTATTATATATTTGAAAGTTGCTGAGAGAGTAGACATTTTATATTTTCAACACACACACACAAAAGGTAAATATGTGTTAACTAACATTATTGTGGTAATCACTTCAAAATATATAATGTATCAAACTATCCATTGTACACCTTAAACTTAACATAATGTTATAGTGTTGCAGAAGCTGGACAACCCAGGTGCAGCAGCTCTTTCTGCCCACAGGGTCCTGGCCCCATGCTTTAATAAACCATCATTGTGCACCAGAGACATCTCAAGAATTCTTTCTTGGTCTTTGGCTCTGGACTCCACCCTACCAAACCTCTCCTGTATTCCAAAACCCCATCAATAGGTATATAGGTACTAATTATGTTCTTCTTTTGATTAGCCTATATGTTAAAATTTTTTCAAAATAAAATTTGGATAAGGAAGAAGAGAACCTATCAAAAAGAAGCAAAAATAAATATCCAACCCTGGAATTTATTACTTTTGATTGTGTTTCCATATGTATAAATTATTCTGTTGTGGATGGATTTGTACCTATCTAACTCCTGTATATATACCATGTTTTTCCACTGGATGATTATGGTTTTACTGGACAAATAACAGTCTGTAAGGGAAAAAGTTTAAAAAAAAAGTCAATAGAAAAGTCATAGAAAAAAGAAGCACATTTATAAGAATTTAATTCTTCAACATTCACTTAAAAATGGCTTTTCTCAGGGCTATTTTATGAAATAAGGTTCCTACTTATCCTTTTCCCACATGTAATTTTCAGTATTTGATCCTATTTTTTAACATTTTCAGGGTTCCAGTACACTAAATCCAAGTGGATTTAGTTTGGCTCTAGTTAGAAATTTCAAGCTCAAGTGATCTGCCTCCTACTGAGCTTCCTTTTTTTCTCTTCTGTTTTCATTCTTCCAGTGGCTTTTGACCCTAATCCCTAACAACCAGAAAAAGAGTTGACTTTCATTTGTATCTTAAAATGATGCTTTGGAGATAATGACAAAGCCACCAAAGACTGGGTGGTTTTAGAGAAAGATTCCATGAATGTCAAGTCATTTAGCAAAGCAAACCAAGATTATATCAATAAATTTAGTAGGGCCTGTCATATAGCCTCTCTAGAACTTCAAAGTGATGTTAAAGTGCTTTAAGAACCTAAAGTACCAGAGCTATGTGCACCAATCTCAGTTATCACACAGAAGACTGATAAAGAAACCTTTGAGACTGAAAATTTAAAAATAAAGATAAAAAATACATTCAAGCAAATCTGGAAACAGTCGGTTTTCTTGTACCTTTGTAAAAAAGGCATGCCTTAAAAAGCCCAGATTAATCACAACTCCATCTGGTACAACTGATACGATTTTTGGGATATCGGTGAGGTGAGGTCCAGAGCCAACCACCAAGAAGGAATTTTTGAGCCGTCTTTGGTGCAAACAAGTGGTTTATTAAAGCACAGGGACAGGACCCATGGCCAGAAAGAGCTGCACTGCAGTGGTGAGGGGTGTCTGATTATATACTCTGGGGTTGGGGGATGTAAGGAAAAAAGGAGGTTTCAAAAGGATTTTCATATGTTCAAGATTCACAAGACATGAGAGGCCTAGCCATTGTCAAGTTAAGGTTGTTTACCCCTCTAGTAAGACATTAACATTTAGGTAGTTGGAACTTCCTGGAGGAACATCACACTCTGCACACTTGGAATATTTGTCAATGAGCTGCAGATTATAAGGACATTGAACTGTATCTACATTTCCTTCCGGCAGCTAGGCCATTGATAGAAATGCTTTGTTCTTATAAGTTGGTAAGACATTTGTAAAACTGAGGAAGACTCATGTCCTGCAGGATTGTGATCTCCATAAGTTATTTGTTTTTTTCTTCATCCAGGAGTGCTAGAAGAATGTCACATACAGCCCATGGGGGGTTGGGAGGGTTGGTGTCAGCTTCTGCTTTGTCCTCAGCTTGCCTTCTGTTCCCTCATCACAACTACTTCTCAATCGTCCCTTCAACAGCCAAGAAGTATTAACTCCTACAACAAAAAGACCTACTTGATGTTGACAAAAGTGCTTATCTCCAATATGTGAGTAATATTTTCCAAAACATCACTGTGAAAGAATAATAGAAGTCATGTAAGACAAAAAGTTTTAATCAACATTTAGAGACAATACAATGGGAGAGTCCCAGGAATGCAAAATACATTGACATTTATTTTCTGTGGGCTTCTCTCAGCTTTTCCATGCTGTTTTCAATAGCTTGTTCTTTGAGAAATACATCTCAAGGGTCAAGAGTATATTCCTCATTTCCCTCATGGTCTGAGTTTAAAATCCTGAATGCCCTGTAGTCACTCCTTATATAGCTTTTTACATGCAGCATTGCAAATTTGTGTTGGTCAGTCTGTCCTCTTTAAAGCAAGAATAATAATATTAAAAGGCTTTAGAATAGGGAAAATAGGTGCAGATATGAGAACACTTATTGCTGCATAAGAAACCTGTGCAGTGGAGCAAAATACAGTCTATAAGAGAAACTTAAAAAGATGCTGTTCTAATATAGGGGAACCTGTATCCAAAGGAAACAGCTGGATAACCTGGTTTTCCTTCTCCTTTTCACATAAAATCTGCTTGTCAATTAAAAAACCACATCATGATCATTATTAAAAGAAGTTCAACCAAATTCTCAGAACAGAAAAATTAATGAAAAGTAAACTCTGAGGAAAAGTAACAGAACATATGACCTATTTCTTATTTACATCCATGCCTTGAGGTTGCATTATTAGTGTGCCCCTTTTACAAAACGGAAGAAAGGAAGGAAGGAAAGAAGGGAGGAAAAAGGTGCTATTATGTTTGTAATCCGAACTTTATGGATACATTTAATGTTCAGAAAACCATGGATTCCCTGTTTTGCAGTTATGTCCAATATCGACCAGCCAGGACTGAGCATGTATAGCTCATCCTTCCTTGCTTTAAAATAATGGTTCTTGGGGTGCCTGAGTGGCTCAGTCAGTTAAGCATCTACCTTTGGCTCAGGTCACGATCCCAGAGTCCTGGGATCAAGCCCCTAGTTGGGCTCCCTAATCAGCAGGGAGACTGCGTCTCCCCCACTGGTGTGCTCTCTCACACACTCTCTCTCTACGTCTCTCAAATAAATAAAATCTCTAAAAATAAAATTAAAAAAAAAAGATATAATGTTAGAAATCAATCCCAAATTTCAGCAAAAATATAAAAACATGTAAGAATAAAATTAAATAGAAACCTACATGATCTCTTTGGAAGAAACTTTAACATGTTCCTGAGGGGCACAAGGGAAGATGGAAACAAATGGAAAGTTTATGTCCTAAGGAAGGTAGATTCAACACCATAAAAACATCCAGCAGGACATTTAAAAGGTATTATTAAGCTCCGTGGCACAATTTAATTTTGCTTAAATTCGCAATAGCATAAACTTAACCACTGACATTAAAACTATTTGTTACAGGGGCGCCTGGGTGGCTCAGTGGGTTAAAGCCTCTGCCTTCGGCTCAGGTCATGATCTCAGGGTCCTGGGATCGAGGCCCCACATCAGGCTTGTTGCTCAGCGAAGAGCCTGCTTCCCCCTCTCTCTCTGCCTTTCTGCCTACTTGTGATCTCTCTCTCTCTCTATCAAAATAAATAAATAAAATCTTTACAAAAAAAACTATTTGTTACAGAAAAAAATCTGCTGTTTTAAAAAATAAAATAAAATAAAAAATAATAACCATGTTGATTCTCAAGTTCACGTAGAAAACTAACAAAGAAAAATCACTAGGAAAATTCTGGACAGGAAGAGTAACGAGAGATCATCAGATTTTTAGAAGTCAAAGCATATCACAAAATAATAATTAAGCCAGTACATGAATGTTATAAAGCTATAATTAAAAGCATATAATTAGCTGTGATAATGAAAAAAAGTGGGAAAAAGAAATTTAGTAAAGAATGGACCACACAACGGGATTTAGTACATAATACAAGTGGCATTTCAAATCAATGAAGAAAATATGATTTATTCAATATATATCATTAAGACTAACACAAATTTGGGGCGCCTGGGTGGCTCAGTGGGTTAAAGCCTCTGCCTTCGGCTCAGGTCATGATCTCAGGGTCCTGGGATCGAGCCCCGCATCGGGCTCTCTGCTCGGCAGGGAGCCTGCTTCCCCCTCTCTCTCTGCCTGCCTCTCTGCCTACTTGTGATCTCTCTCTCTGTCAAATAAATAAATAAAATATTAAAAAAAAAAAAAGACTAACACAAATTTAAACTTACTAGATGAAAATATGGAAGGAACACTTAAGAAACTTAGAAATTCTTTAAGTATGACACAAGACCCAAAAGCCAAATAAAAGATTGATATATTTAACTACCAAAAAAAAATGTTGAGGCCAAGAAAAAAAATCTATAAAAGGTAAAACTGGGAAAAATATCTACAAGTCAAATCACAAACCATGCGCTAACTTTAGGTAATAAACTGCTATGAATCAGTAAGAAAGGATCAACAACCCAACTGAAATTTCAGCAAAGGCTATAAACAACATGTACCAAAAGAAAAGTAAACTTAAATGAAATAAAATCTCTAATCAATCCTAACTGCATACAGCTAGAGATATTTTCTTCTTGTCATTTTGGTAAAGATCATGGAGTTTTATTCAAAAAACCAAAAAGCTGGCAAAGGTGTGGGAAAACAGGCTTTTTTATTTTATTTTATTTATTTTTTTTTTTTTATTTGAGAGAGAGAGAGCATGAACAGTAGGGCTGAAGGAGAGGGAGAGAATCTCAAGCAGAATCCATGCCAAGCATGGATTCATGAGATCAGGACCTGACCTGACACCAAGAGTCTAATGCCTAACTGACTACACCACCCAGGTGCCCCAAAACAGGCATGTTTATACATTACCCTTAGGAGTGTAAATTGAAACAGCCTCTGAGGAGGAGGATTTAGCAACAGCAATTCAAATTATAAATGTGTGTACACCTTGACCAAAAAAGCCACTTCTATAAATATAACCTGATTTACTTTGAGAACTGATACATGCAAAAGTTATTTATCATTGTTTATAAGATCCAAAGGTTGAAACAACCTATATGTCTATCACTAAGGGTCTAACTAAGTAAATCGTAAGTAAACATCTATACAATGGATTAGTTGCCAACAGTTTAAAAGAATAACATCTGTGTATATGCACCACTACAGTGAAAAATCAAGATGCAAAGCATTGTGTTTTTTTATGCTAAAGTATTTTCTTTTCTTTTCTTTTCTTTTTAAAAGATTTTATTTATTTATTTATTTGACAGAGAGAGAGATCACAAGGAGGCAGAGAGGCAGGCAGAGAGAGGGGGAAGCAGGCTCCCCGCTGAGCAGAGAGCCCGATGCAGGGCCGACCAGAGCTGAAGGCAGAGGCTTCAACCCACTGAGCCACCCAGGCGCCCCTATGCTAAAGAATTTTCGTACGACATATATACTTTACTTGTTTGTGAAATAGAATCTCTCCTCTAAAATATACACAAAACCCGTACTCACGATTTCCTCTCTAGAAGAGGATTGAGTGGCTACAAAGAAGGGGTGAGAGGAAGATTTACTGGCCACTGTATATGATTTTGAATATTTTTACTTTTATAACAGTTATTTGACTTTTTAAATGAGTCAGAACTCTAAAAATTCAACACCCTACCTGCCGCTTGGTTTCCCGGTTTTTCAGACACAGCTCCTTTAAGAAGAGAAACAACACCCAGGACAGAGCTGGCCAGGAAATGCCAAATTGACTTGTTAAAACAGAGATCTTGAATTAAACACACTCAGCTACTGTGCCTGACTGGCTCTGCTGTTAGCTGGCTCTCTTTCATCTCTCCTGACTGAACTGACTTCCAATGCTCCTGGCTCCTTGATGGCTTCATGCAGGCATGTATGACTCCCTAAATCAGCTATTTCCTTCCTCCAATGAAAACTCCATACTCATCTGCACCCATGAAGGACACAAGCAGCACTTCATCTCACCATCTGTTGTGGATTTCTAATCACAGTCCCTTTGACCTAGGACCAGCTCTACTCCTACCTCACCCACAGCTACAGATTAATTAGCCACACCTTCCAGGCAATCTCCTCTCCAGCCCCCCAATTTAGTTACCAGACCTGCCTCAGCCCTCTGTCCAAAGGACAGAGATGTCCACTTCTCAGTTCAAAAGAGAGTCAATCTGATGAGATTTAGAACTGTCAGTATCTTAAAAGTACTGAGGAATTCAATCATGCATTTCTCCTAGAACTATTTATAGAATAAGTATTGTCGACTAGGCATATTGTTAGATACCAAGAATACAATGATGAACAAAACTGAGATGGCCCTTGTTCTTTTGTGTCATATACATTCTAGGGCAAGAGATGATACACAAGAACATGAAATAAATAAACAAAAGAACTTCTGAAGGAAAATATTGGGAAATGTGATAGAAAATAATGAGGCTGGATTGAGTAGGATTACTTCAGATAGGGTGGTCAGGAAATACTTCTTTAACAGGTAAAGAAGAATATATAAAGAAATATCTAAGCTGATATTTGATGAATAAGAATGCTTAGAACATATGAAGACCTAGGGAAAGAATGTCCAGGAATAGCGAGGTGAAGACCCTAAATGGAAAGGAATTTCGTTTCTTCTAAGAACCATCAGGAACCATCTGCATAACTGCAATGTGCTGAGCAAGAGAATGAAAGCCAAAACAACATTGGAGAGGCAGAGGGGTAGATGACACAGAACCTTTCCACCACAGTAGGGAAGCTGACTGGATATAAGTGAACTAAGAATCCCCTGACAAATTTTAAGCAGGGAGATGGATGATATGTGCACTGATGGGTGCAGTATAGAAATGGAAAAGGGCAGGGGTGGGAGGTAAAAAGGAGGCAGTGAAGTCAGAAATCTTCTACAATGATCCAGAGAATAACAAATACTTGGTTAGAAAATTGGAGGAAAAATGAAGAGAAGCAAGAGAAACTAAGAGAACTCCCCAACCTCTAGTATACCAGGGGCAAGGATGGAAGAGGACTATGATCCTTGGCTTCTGGTTTGAATAACTACATGGAAACTGGTGCTTTCCTGATACAGGAAAGAGCAAAACACAAAAGAAGAGAGAAGCAATCAGGAGTTTAAGATGTTTTGACATAACCTGGCAGAGATGTAGGGTATGCATTTAGATATAATAGGTAATAGTTCTTGATGACTCACTGTGCTCCACATTTAAGAATTTTCTATATTGTTCTGGACTGAATGTTTATCCCTCCCCACCTTCTGAATTCACCTTCCAAATTCACATGCTGAAATGTTAACCCCTAGGATGATAGTATTAAGAGGTGGGCCTTGGGAAAAATTAGGTCTTGAGGGTGGAACTCTCATGATGAGGAGGAGTGCTTTTATAAAAGACACAAGAACTTGCCCTCCCTCTCTGGTCTTCTCCATGTGAGGACACAAAATGATGGTACCCATCTATAAAGCAGAAGGTGGCCCTCACCAGGCAATGAATCTGCTGGTCCCTTGGACTTCCCAACCTCCAGAAAACACACCTTTCACCAATACTATGAGAAAGAAATGTTTGCAGTTTAAGCCACTCAGTATTCTATTATAGCAGCCCAATCTAAGTCATGTTAAATTCAGAGCTCATATCAATTTTTATATCATTATATACCCATTTTTCTGCATTAACTCATTTAATCCTCCCAACAAACTTACAAGTTTTGTACTATTATTAAAACCACTTTTTATACAAAAAAAAAAAAAAAAACCTCAAGCATGTAGAAGGTAAGAAATTTGCCTAAACCCAAATATCAATGAGGGGCAGAGCCAATATTCAGATTTGGGCAGTTCTTAAATTGGTCTCAGAGAAGAGGATGTCTGAGACCAAGAAATCCATTGTGGAACCAGTTGATAAATGGTATTTATAGCCATGGAAACAGATGACACAATCTAAGAAGAGCACATTGTTAAAGGAGAATACAAGTCCGGTGAAAAGCTAATATTGTGAGGTCAATTAGAGGAGCAGGACCCAGAAAAGGTGGCTAAGGAAGAAAGACCATAAAGGTGGAAAAAAAAAACCCGGAAATGGGGTGCTTTGCCACCTTCTCCAATGTCATGTGTGTGTAATCAGAATGGTTAGTTTGATTTAAAGTTTCCAGAAGAAGGAAAAAGTCAGAGGAAGAAGAAAAGCAAAGAAATGCATGAAAATGTGATCAAATAAAATACGCTTGCCACAATATAGAGGCAAGGAGTAGAATTTCAAGTCTCAAGTAATGAGTCAGAATCTTTATTTTTCAAATGAAAAGCTGTATGTCTAGCACACATCTAGTAAACATATTTTCCAACATATGGTTGAAATTATGGGGACTACTGACTTGAAGATTATTCCAAAAACTCCAAAGCACAGACTGACCATCACCACATGGGGGATAATGAGTAGGAGCTCCCTGAAGGAAGGAGTTTCTCTTCATTCTCAGAGCTTGGAACACTTAAAAATGGTTTGATACACTGAACATAACACAGAAAGATTTATTTAGAAGGCAAGCAATTTTGAGGAAAAAATACTATTTTACTTTTATTTTCAATGGCACTAGATTTGCAAAGTTTGCAGTCTCAGGGTAGACTAGTTTTATGAAGTTTTTGTCACGTGCTTTTGCCCAATGTCACACCAATCAAATAAAATAAACCTTCAGTTCTGCTAACACAGCTTGAATCACTGGTTTTGAGTCTTAATTATTTACAGAGGAGAGTTCAACCTTTGAAAGAGTTCTACTGCTACATCATACAGTAATAAGTGCAATAATGTTTGACACTTAGGAAGCTAGTATATAGATTTGTAAAATTCAGATTTACAAGGGGAAAATGTAGATTTTTAATTATAACAGCTTAATTACATTTAAGATGCATGTTCAACTATACTGAAAGAAACATTCCTTTCTTACAGTTTATTTGGAAGCCACAAAGAAGTATAAATTATCGCAATCTTCTTTACATGGAAATTTTGAGTCACTTAGAAAGAGAATGTAATCTCCTATGTTTCTTAAGCACAGAAACATTTTACTGATTTTCCACAAAATACTTTCATTAGAATCAAGAGAAGCTTGGATTTTTAACCTGTCCTTTTCCAAAAAGTGATGGAAAAAAAATGTTTACTGCAAGACTGCTATATGAATTTCATAAAGTCTTTCTCCACCAATATTTAAGGAATTCCCAGGTGTCATTTATATTTTGATGAAATACGATTTTTTTTTTTTTTTTTTTGGCATGGGGAAAGAGAAAGTGGCAAAATGGAAAAAACTAAGGAAAACAAATAGATCCGTGCTTAACCCATCTCCAGGTTGTCAGGTTAAGAGGAGAGCCCCAGAGTCCCCAAGAATCCAATGTCTTTCGGGGTCCTCAATGTACAATATGTACTCAAGAGAAAGCTAAAAATAGAGGGCCTAGCTGGCTCAGTCCATAGAGCATGCAACTCTTGATCTTGAGGTTGTAAAGTCAAGTCCCACATAAAGTGTGGAGATTATTTAAAAATAAAATCTTTCTTTAAAAAAGAGAAATAATATTTATGAAGAAATAGAAAAATGTGTAATTGATCATTTTTTCCCCAAAGTACAATCCTAGTGAAGACAGCAAATAAAGGTGTTTTTCCTCCACTCTTCTTCCTGAGACCCACTGAAACATCGAAACAATGAAAATCAGGGAGGAAACATCATCAATCAAGGAAATGGCCATGTCTTCAATGTCTGACTTGGAACACAGAGCTGCTAAATGGTAAAGGATAATGAAAGAAAATGTGTGCTACATCAGACTTGGAGCAGGATGTAGTTCTTTCAAAATGAGTGTCATGGTCCCATGAGGCACATTGAACAATTCAGTCATGGGAAAATGAGTGAGCATCAAGACATGGTCAGGCCCTGGGGACTAAAAGTCACAGGTTGACACTGCAGAAGAGAATAGTACTGATGGAGAAACCATGCTGACATCCCATTTTCATTCTTTCTAGATGGCCCTGGCAGCTAAGGAAGATGGGTGCAGAGAAACAGGGAGTAAGAGGGCAGATTTAGAGCATGTGACCTGGACACTAACCTCTTACATGGAGACCTGTAGTTTCAGCAAAAGGAAGTGAAATAGTGAATAAGAGGGTGTTTGCAACTACACAACTAAGGACTAATTTTATTAATTTTTTTAAAAATGCATAAAATGATATAGTTTTAGAAATAACTTCCACAGAGCATCTGCCTTTGACTCAGGTCATGATCCCAGGGTCCTGGGATCAAGCCCCATGTCAGGCTCCCTGCTCAGCATAGAGTCTGCTACTCCCTCTCCCTCTGCCCTTGTTTGTGCTTGCTCCCTCTCTCTCAAATAAAGAAAATCTTTAAAAAGGAAGGAAGGAACGAAGGAAGAAACGAAGGAAGGAAGGGAGGGAGGGAGGAAAGGAGAGAGAGAAAAGAAAGGAAAGAAAGAAAGAAAGAAAGAAAGAAAGAAAGAAAGAAAGAAAGAAAAGAAAAGAAAAGAAAAGAAAAGAAAGGAAAGAAAGGAAAGAAAGAAAAGAAAGAAAGAAAGAAAGAAAGAAAGAAAGAAAGAAAGAAAGAAAGAAAAAGAAAGAAAGAAAGAAAGAAAGAAAGAAAGAAAGAAAGAAAGAAAGAAAGAAAGAAAGAAAGAAACTTTCACAGCAGAACAATCTACCATGTTTGTTGGTCCTAGAGAATGCTGCTTTTCAAGGCTGTGAGAATACTTTTCTGGTACGAGTTCGGGGTAATAGGGAAGAACAAAACATAAATAGGCCAAGAGCTGAGAGTCCTGCATCTTGAAAAACCCCTCAGTCCTGAGCAAATGAGGACAGTTGGTCAGCCTGGAGAGGAATCACAATTCCTCTAAGATTCCTCAGTGAAGAAGATCCTAAAGGTAGTATAAGGACTTAATTTAGAAATTGCATTAGCAGAGAGGAATTAATCAAGAGAATACGGGTTAGGAAGAGATGGAACTCAGGTAACTGCCCAGAAACATCAAGGTTGCAGAAATCTGTCACCACACTGAGCCCTTTAATTTACCCACTGGGAGGCAGTTTGGGCTCTGAGAAGCCTGGTATTTGTGATTAAATGATTAGTTGATTTTTAAGTGTTTAAAAAAAAAAAAGATCACGTTGTTGAAAAAAGCAACAAAGATATAAGAAATCAGAGAAGGCTGCAATTGTCAGATCAGTTTCCAGAAAGGCAACTGTCACGTTCCTGAGTAGTGGCAGAAGAAATTTGGCAATGAAAGCATTAAGCCTTATGAAAATGTCCAAAATTATTTTTCTTTGTATGACTAATTTTATTGTTCCATTAGCTGCCTCCCTAGAATTCTCTTCAGGAGAAGTATTAGTCATCACTTAATAAATAAAGCCCTGGTTCCCCTCCCCTCTAGCACAGGACATGGAACAGTTCCCATGACTGACAACCTATGCCTGCATTTATGCAGTACAGAGGGTTCAGCCAAAATTTTAAACTACAAGTTTATGATGACACCAATTGAACCCACTAATGTCCTTTCTTCGGCACTTGGCAATCCAAGAGAAAAGGACTCCTTGGTGGACCTTGGGCTGAGAATTGGCAGTGGTGGCGAGAAAGGGCTTGAGGGGCTACTGGAAAGAAGGTTAGAATGACTACAGGATCCAGGCTGGAGAGGGAAGGACAAGAGGGAGCTGAGAAAATGGGGGTACAGGTAACAATCAAGTCCACCATGCAATGGAAAGGCAAGTTAAATGTGCAAAAAGTTGTGACTGAAGGATGGAATGTCAAAGTGCAAGGTTTCAGAGATAAAACATTGTTTAAAGGTCCAGATAAAACATTGTATAAAGGTCCACACTTTTAATGAAAGTGTGTTGCTAAAATTGAATGAAGTGTATTGATATAGGTAGCCAGAGGAATTCCTAAGGGTATGGATGGGTCAATGTGGACACTGAATTTTGCTCAGAATTATGTCAGAAGGCACAGTGAGTCATGAAAAACTCCATGGCATTTGGAGAACCATCAAGACAGTGCTAGACAAATTTTTGCTGTAGTTCACAACTCTTTATTAGAGCAACCCTGAGTTTTGTGTGAGGGGAAAAAAAACAAAGACATATACATAGGGAGCCTAAATCTGGGGACAATTTTAACCGACATATCACTGTATGCAGTACTCCAAAGACTGCATTAAATATTCTAAATGCTGAAATTATTACTGGAACTCAATGTGCAAGATTTCCTGGCTTTGGGATGATTGAGCAAAGGCCTCAGGGATAAGACAACCAAAGGATTACCTAACCTGATCTTGAAGTAAAGCCAGTCACATTAGCCATAGGATAAAAGGAAGTTTATGGGAGAAATGACTAAATGATCACCATATGAACAGCTCAGAAGCAAAAGGCAGAAGCATCATCTTGTGTGTGTGTGTGTGTGCACGCACATGTGTGTTGTTGTTCTATCGCTGGGTGTGGGAAGAGAAGAGAAGAGAAGGTGGAAGGGAAATCAAGTATTTAGACTTGACTTTTTCAACTTTTTAGACTAGTCATGACTAGATGTCCATGTTCTGCTTTGTTTTTGTTTTGTTTTAAGATTTTATTTATTTGCAAGTGAGAGAGAGAGCAGAGAGAGAGAGAGAGAGCACATGAGCAGTGGGGAGGGACAGAGGGAGAGGAAGAACCAAACTCTGGCTGAGCAGGGAGCCAGATGCAGGGCTCAACCCTGAGATCATGACCTGAGCCAAAGGGAGATGCTTAACCAACTGAGTCACCCAGGCACCCCATCTCCTCTAGTTTTGTACCACTCACCTTGTTTCATGCAATTTATTCTTATTTCCCATTATCCCCTCAGAATAAACATTAGCCAAAAATTACAGACATTAAAAAGACAAACTGAAAATCACTATTTCAAGAAGGTTGTCTTAGTAAGAACAGCAAAAACATATTTACTACATGCCAACCTCTCTTCTGAGTACTCTTTATCCATCAATTTATCTAATCTTCACAGTGGGCTTATAAAGTAGATACCACCACTATCTTCACCATAGTAGTATAGAAACTGGGCAAGGAGAGCTTAAGTAACTCACCCAACATAAGGTCATGACTTGAACCTGGCCAGTTGGACTCCAGGGTCCTTTTCTTAATCACTAAATCTGTGGTTTTCGAAGGGTGTTCCCCAGACCAGCAACATCACCTGAGAATTTGTCAGAAGCTCAGATTCCTGGGCACCACATCAGATCTACCGAATCAGAAACTTTGGAGTGGAGAGCTTAAGAATTCGTGTTTTAACAAGCTCTCAGGGAACCCTGACGCAGGCTCAGTTTGAGAACCATGGCAACACACTAAGACAGTATAGGGAAATCAAGAGGGACTTAACTCTTGCAAAACCAATGGTCTGAGGCAAGGGTTAAAAGTTGTCATACACTTAGAGACAAGTACCTTCTTCTGGGAAAACAGTTGTTAGGGAGTAACAGTTGTCTGGGCGAAATTAGAAGGAACAATGTGAAGCCTGCTTGTGCAAGTATTTCTATTTTCCAGGAGCCCTGAAAAAAAAGTTGATCATGGAAAAGGCATACTGTGATTGTCCTGTACCCACTGAAAAGTAATGACCACAAGATAAAGGCCTTGGGACTGAAGGATGCCTCCCTACTCCAAGCCCCTCACCCTCTGGAAGAGTGCCTTAATAAGTCTTGCACATCACCCCCTCGGAGAGAGTAACATTCATCTTTCTTATCTGCTCCTTCGTATATAAACTATCTCTAGTAAACTCCACCTGCTTTCTTTCTCTCGAGTTCAGTGTTCATTTCTATGACACTGAGACTCAAGAACCTGGTCTAGGAGTCCAGTAACCCCACCACCCTGTGAAGCAACCACATAGTAACAAACTTGCACAGGTAGGAAAGGCCACACTGATAGATTCTCCACCCATATCAGGGGCTCAGAATAACGGTTGTTTCACAATTTCTAGATTGAATTTTTACCCTCAGGATCTGAATTCTCCTTAAGGTGATTCACTTAAAAACCCACAACAGGGTGACGTTTGCGGTATAAGCTGTCAGTGTGTAGGTTAGGATAGAAATAGTTCACCTCCTCTCTGTACGGCATGGTTTTCACAACTGTTCCTTTTCAGTTTCAATTGGAAGGGTTGCGGCCAATGAGCTGGGTGTTTTAAGTCACAGAATCCATTCCAGGTAAAAAGTAACTGCCAACTTACACAGTAGCAACTACAAATGCAACCAAATCCATCTGGCAAAACATCTGCAGTGTAACCCCAGGTGGCACTCTGCCAGATCATTTCAAATTTTGCATTTCTATCACTACGAAAAAGTGACTCTCCCTCATTTTCAGAGTTTCAACAGTATCTTTCCAAGTCAAAGTAAGAGATAAAATGTCATTGGCTCTTGCTAAACTCCTGCATTTTTTAATATTCTTTTTGCTCAAATAATATGTCTGCATAAAAAGACTAAGAGAAAGTAAACTAACATATGAACAGTGTCTGTCTCTGATAAGTGGCATTTTTTCTTATGCTTTTATATTTTATGTCTTGACCTCTGTCCTGAACTCCAGACTTATATACCTAACTGCTCACTGAATACCTATTTAAATATCTGATTAAAAAACTCGAGCATAACACATGAAAAAAACAACCACTTAATTTCTAGCCCCTCATCAAAATCTTTCCCCTTTGTTTCGCATCTCAGGTAAAACAAAACAAAACATCTTACAAATGGCAAATGCTTGGGCCAGATCTAGTCTTCATTTTTATTCCCTTTCTCACGAACTGTATCCAATCTGTCAGAAAACTTGTTTGGCCAAATATATCGAGAAGGGGACAACTTTTCAAAAATATCCAGAACAGTACCAAAAAATTACCTTCATCCAATCTACCTCTTTCACATGATTATTGTAGTTGTCTCCTTCATGGTCTCCCTGTTTTCACCTTTGCCCCCTAGCCTATAGTCTGCAAAGCAGACTGAATGGCCCTTTTAAAACATGTCAGAATTGATCGAAACTTTACAATAGCTGCCAAAAATTGTTAAGAGTCTGAGATCTGATTTTACGCTACTTACAAGTCAACAAATTAGCCTCCTATTACTGTTTCAAGGGATGCAGGCAGAAGGCACAAGTCTCCTGGATCAAAATAAAGATTTTATTATCCTGGCCTGGCAAGTAAAATGAGCATCAGCATATTTGTATTAGTTCCTCATTTCCCCCTGGATTCCATGAGGGCTGCACAATGTTCCTAAATGATCATGTATACAAGCAATGGCTTGCATTGTAGGAGAGGAGAACTGGGCTCAAGAAACCTACCCTTTTGCCTTGACCTTGGGACATATCTCTCCTCCCTAGTAGTGGCAACATGTGGAAGGTACAGGTGCAATCCTCACTAAAAGGGAGAATATTCTCAGAATGTAGTCATTACAACCTGATAAGCTACAGAGATAATTACAGAATTGATTAGATGTGTATTTGAACTCATCACAAATATGTATGTGGCACTGAACAGTGCAGAGGAATAATATAGGACAGTCACTGGAAGCCAATATTTATGGGAGTCACAATGGATGATGCAGCATCATGAGTAATGATGTAAGCAGCAACTAAATAAATGATATTAGAGAATTACCACAGCAAGATGTTCTCCATTGTTTCAGTACAAACTGGCCCCAAAAAGCCATGGCCTTAGGAGTTGCTAGCTCTCTCTCATGTTGAGAGAATAAACATAAAGAGATGGTTCTCAGAATTGAACAAGCGGAGATGGTGTCCTAAACACAGTAAATAAAAACCTTCCAGGACCAACCTTTTATTTAATATCCAAATAAAATATCAGCGCAATCTAGCCACCCTCCTCCTTGTTATTAGTCACCCTTAATATATTCATGGAAAAAGGTGTTTTTATCTTTGTACACTGCAGCTGTTTTTCTGTTGAGATTTCCACAGCATTAAATAGTGTGATTGCTGCTATATTCCACTATATACCTTCCTCTATAAATGCCCCTCCCAGCCTCGAATAATCAGCAGCTTATCTCCTGATAGTTAGATCCCTGTTCGCCAACAGAGGGCAATTCTTTTCTAAATTATCTTCATTTTCCTATTTTTCACACTGGATAACAACCTTCTCTTTTTACTTTCTCCATCTGCAAATAAAAAGCTAAATCAGAAACAATAGTGTCAGTACTTTCTAAATGCCCTAACCTCGTATATCACACAGTGTAAACTTCTGACTACCTTAATCAAGGGGGGAGGAGCAAGATGGGGGAGGAGCAGGAAACTGAGATATCATCAAGTCCCAGGAGTTCAGCTAGATAATTATCAAACCATCCTGAACACCTACAAACTCAACAGGAGATAGAAGAGAAGAAGAGCAACAATTCTAAGAACAGAAAATCAACCACTTTCCAGAAGGTAAGACGTGCAGAGGAGTGAATCCGAAGAGATGGGAAAATAGACCATGGGGGAGGGCCGGCTCCCGGCAAGCTGCAGAGCAGGGAAGCACAAAATTGGAACTTTTAGAAGTCGGCTCCACTGAGGGACGTCGCTCCAGAGGCTAAGCGGGGGGTGGTGGAGCCCTCACAGACAGTGTGGTCTCAGGACCCTCGGGGACACAAAAAGACCAGGGGTGCCTGAACACAGCAGAGTTCCCAGGTATCAGAGCAGGGAAGCCAACTGCAGACACGTAGCCAAGCAGTGGGCTATCAGCTCAGGCTTACCTTGAACCATGGTCTGAGGCATAGTCAGGCCACTCCTCTTCAAGCAGGGACCCCACAAGCAGGAGATCCGGGAGACCCCCCTCCTTCTTCCTCTCAGAGGTGTGGCACAGGAGCACGCTGCAGGAATCTGCTGGGTTTGGAGACTCCAAACAGGACTGTGCACCAGAGATAGAAACGCTCGGTCACAGGCCGGGTGAGCTCGGAGCGCGGCCGGAGACCAGGGAGACGGGACGGATTGACTGCTTTTCTCTGAGGGCGCACTGAGGAGTGGGGCCCCGAGCTCTCAGCAATTCTGGGCTGGAGACTGGGAGGCCGCCATCTTCATTCTCCTCCTCCAAAGCTGTACGGAAAGCGTTCAGGGAACAAAAGCTTCCAAGAGCAAAACCAAGCAGATTACTTAGCCCAGCCCCTGGCAAGGGTGGCGCAATTCTGCCTCCGGCAAAGACATTTGAGAATCACTGCAACAGGCCCCTCCTCCAGAAGATTAGCAAGAACATCCAGCCAAGACCAAGTTCACCAGTCAATGAGAACTGCGGAACTCTAGCACTAGGCGAAAGCAACACATAGAATTCATGGCTTTTTCCCCATGATCCTTTAGTCTTTCAAAATTAAATGTTTTTAATTTTATTTTTTTGTTATTCTATTTTTTAAACTTTTCCTCTTTCCTATTTTAACGTTTTTTTATTTTATTTATTTATTTGACAGAGAGAGAGATCACAAGCAGGCAGAGAGAAAGGGAAGCAGGCTCTCTGCTGAGCAGAGAGCCCGATGTGGGGCTTGATCCCAGGACCCTGAGATCATGACCTGAGCCAAAGGCAGAGGCTTTAACCCACTGAGCCACCCAGGCACCCCTATTTTAACGTTTTTTAACTATTTTATCTTATCAATACCTAATAAAAATCTTTTTGAATTTTCATTGTTATACTCATATTTTATCCCTTCATTGTATTTAACTTTATTTCTTGTATACATACAGGTTTTTTTTTTTTTTAATTTTGGGATACAATTTCTTCTAATAGATCAAAATATATCCTAAATCTAGTGTATAGATTTTTCTATTCTCCAGCCAGATCACATTCTTTCCTCTTTTTTTTTTTCTTTTTTCAACCAACTTCTTATCTTATCAATTCCTTTTTTAGAATCTTTTTAAATTTTCATCTTTATGGTCATATTCCATCCCTTCATCATGTTTACCCTTATTTTTGTACATATATAAGTTTTTTTTCTTTAAAATATTGGGAGATAGTTTCTTCTACAGACCAAAATACACCCAAAATCAAGTGTATGGCTCTGTTCTATTCGCCAGTCTAATATATATATATATATTTTTCTTCTTTTTTTTCCCGTTCTTCTCCCCCAGTTTTGGGTCTCTTCTGATTTGGTTAATGTATATTTTTCTGGGGTCATTGCTACCCTTTTAGTATTTTGTTCTCTCATTCATCTATTCTTACCTGGACAAAATGACAAGGCAGAAAAACTCACTACAAAAAAGAACAAGAGGCAGTACTGACAGCTAGGGACCTAATCAATATGGACATTATTAGTAAGATGTCAGAACTAGAGTTCAGAATGACGATTATCAAGGTCCTAGCTGGGCTGGAAAAAGCATGGAAGATACTAGAGAATCCTTCTCTGGAGAACTAAAATCCCTTTCTGAGGAAATAAAAGAACTAAAATCTAACCAAGTTGAAATCAAAAAAGCTATTAATGAGGTGCAATAAAAAATGGAGGCTCTTACTGCTAGGATAAATGAGGGGGAGAGAAAATTAGTGATATAGAAGACCAAATGATGGAGAATAAAGAAGCTGAGCAAAAGAGAGACAAACAACTACTAGACCATGAGGGGAGAATTTGAGAGATAAGTGTATACAGATTTTATTATTGCTAGGTTTTGCACTTATTGCTGATAATAAAGGCACATACTTTGGCAATCTGTTTTATTTAACACTTAATTTAGGAAAATGTTAGACCATATTGAATCCAAAATGTTTGAAAACATTTGGACAGATATGATTCCATTGACTTTGTCTTGAAGAGAAGATGAAAGAGGCAATTTTGGTTTCCCTATATTGGATTTTATGAAAATGAATTAGCCAATCTACAAATTTCTAATGTGTCCTAAACATCAAAATGAATGATAAATAAACTTACCTATTAAGATTTAGTTCACTATTTATTTTATTTTGGTCAGGATCATATACTAGAGTACAGATTTTTCTGTGAAAATTCTGAAATGATAGGAATCCGTCCATCCATCACCATCCCTGAATATAAATGACCCTAGAATTATAAATTGTAATATATCCATATTAAGAAATAGGAGAACTCACAATTCTGATAAATATGTCTACTGTTGCCAGGCCATGGTGGAAAGTTTAGCCAGCTCTTTGATAGACAAATATTTTGGGTTTCCTGTCTTCAGTAGAAACACTGGCTCTGAGAAACCTCAAATATGCTGAGGAGTTAAGAGCCCAGCCTTCCAGTTTGGTTCTGCTACTAGCAAACTACTACATGTGGTGTTGGCCAATCTGTATTCTCTGGGACTCAGTTTCCGTGTAAGCAAGAGGAAGGGGAACTAGATTACCACAGAAGCATCGGAAAGTAGTAGAAGTAAAGGAGCTTTAGGAATCATTCATCTCACGTGTCTATGTTATACAAGAAACAAATTCTAAAGTGCTTATGTCTGTTGGCTATGAGAATTGTATTATTAATCTTTCCAGTCAGATGTATAGTAATTTCTCCCTCTCTCACAAAAAAATGAAATTAAGTTTTCTATTTAAAAAACATGAGAAAAGATATTCTCCAAAATAAGTAAGATGTGTCAGGAGTAAATTTCCAACCCATAAGTAGCAATGTTAGTCTTAACCATTCTCCAATTTGAAATGTTTTTCACTTGCCTAAGAATGTAAAATGAGTATTTATTAAAATGTAGTTACTTATCATATACACTCCAATTAATTCATTTTGGGGAGCAAGGGATGATGACAAAATTTATTGAACCCCTGTTATTTGAGAAGCATTTTATATTTATTACCTTATTTAGTTCTTAAACCAATGATCACAATCATTATTTCCATTTTGTAAACTTGATATTAATGGAGTTAAATAATTTGTCCTAAAATAGATTACCAAACAAGTGAACTGCAAAACTGGGATTCAATCTCAAGTCTTACTAGCCTGAAAGCTTAGGGACTTTTCACTATTCCACATGGCCCGACTGAAGAGAGGAAATTTTGTTTCAAAATTCTTGGGTAGACCAGGGCTACCCACCTTTGGATAAAAGCTGCACAATAACTTAATGACTTAACAATGCAGAGAGAGAGAACAGGATGCTTGGGTCAAGGTGAAGGAGTCATTATTCAGATATCTTTCCTTCCACACCAAAATAGAAACATTTTTTTTAAATATTAAAAAGTACAGAGCCACACTCAAAAAAAAAAAAAAAAGTGAAAATATTCACGTTGCAGAAGCAGAGGAAACCCACAGCAAAAGCAGAGATTATTACAACCCAGATGGCCCTATAACCATTATATATGTGATGGCACTTCAGGGACTGTGTAGGTATGAAAGTTACATCTGCCATACACATAGCAAGGGACAAGAAATTGCTCTACATGTGAGTCTAGGAGGCAAGACCATACTGCTTATCCATTTATAAGAGCTAAAATACCTCTATTCATCCACACAAAATTACAACTAGAAACATTTCATTTGTCTGAGCATAGAAAGACTGTATGAAATCTGGACTGGTATTGATACATAACCAAGATAGATATTAAATTTTATCTAATATTTCAGCAACTATTTTGGATTAAAGTCATTCATAATATAACAGATGGCTGTTTTCTAGTAATTTATAAATACAAAATCTAACATCAAGCTTAACAGGAAAACACTAGGAGATGATAATTGGCTTCTAGCTAACACACTTAGACAAAGAAGAGAGAAAGAAATGTTTCCAACTTGAAGGAAAAGAGGCTAATTTAACATTACTTACAGATGATAGCATTCTAGAAATTGAAAAAAACGAAGAGAGTAAACTTCAAAACTATTACAAACTATAAGTCTTCAATAAAAAACAGCCTTTGATAAAAACCACAATGATTTCAAAAGCATAATGCGAGAGACTATACACAATATATTCAAACAAGATAATACAGCTAAATGATAATTAGCAAGAAAAATGAAAAACTTCTAAGAAAAAACTTTACAATGCTCCTGAGAGACAGAAAAATGCTTAATCAAAAAAAAAACCCTACCTATTCTTATATAAGATTTATAGCACAGATTATTAATTTTCCTTCAGTGAGTCTACAAATCTGAAGCATTCCAACCAAATTAAGAAAAAAACTTTTCTTTTAATGAAACAAGCTAACTCAAAAGTTCAGAGGAAGAAATATACAAGCAGTAATAGCCACTACCTCATAACATTTATGTCATGGAATGAGCTGTGTCCCACCAAATCCTAAAGTTGAAGCCCTAACCTCCAATAACTTAGAATGTGATTGTACTTGGAGACAGGGCCTTTAAAGAGATAATTAGTTAAAAGGAGGCCATTAGGATGGACTCTAATCCAATCCAACGGGATGTCCTTATAAAAAGAGGAGAATAGGGGGATACGCAGAGAGACCAAAGGCTGCTCATGCACAAACAAAAGGCCATGTAAGGACACAGAAAGAAGGCAAATATCTACAAGCCAAGAAGGGAGGACTCAGGAGGAACCTCACCTGCCAACACTTTGATACTGGACTTCTAGCTTCCAAAAGTGTTAGAAAATAAAGTTCTATTGTTTAGGCCACCTACTCTGTGGTATTTTGTTATGGCAGTCTACAGACTAATACAATAATTCCACACAAAATTACTGAGTATAACTATCAGGCAAATATGCCTATGAGTTAGGTTTTAATAATAATAATTGATGTTATTAATAATCTGGCCCTGAATGTTGGAAACAATCATAAATTGTAGAGCCAAGGAGAGCTACTTGCTTGAGTTACTATGGGAATCACCCAAATGTTTTCTACCCACCAAAAATTCTTTTAAAGTAACAGTAATTTGTTAAACTGGTTAAATAATTCAACCTACAGTATTTTTCCTCCTAGTCTTCTCAGTTACCGTATATGAATAAATCAAAGTATTTATTGCCCATTTTCTAGATACAAATCTAGGTAACATAAGGGATATAAAAAGATTTTGTATGAACAAGATCCTTTAACTTTTATTAGGGAAATGAGACCTATGTCCAAAAAATGTAAGCAAGAATGATTCCTATATAAAATAATACTTGTATGTTGGCTAACTGAATATAATAATAAAAACATAAAAATTAAAAAGAGTAATACTTGTAGATATTTTAAGTTGTCATTCTGATTAGTGGGCAGTTTCCCAGACTTCCACATCTGTTTTTTAAATCTACAATTTCCTTCCTTTCTCTCTCTTTCTCCTTATTCCTTGAAACTGTGATCAAGGGTTAGTTTCTATATAAAACCACTTTGGGGACGCCTGGGTGGCTTAGTCGGTTAAGCATCTGCCTTCAGCTCAGGTTATGATCCCAGTGTCCTGGGATCAAGTCCCACATCAAGTCCCTGCTGAGCAGGGAGCCTGCTTCTCCCTCTGCCTCTGCCTGCCACTCCCACTGCTTGTGCTCTCTCTTTCTCTGACAAATAAATAAAATCTTAAAAAAAAAAAAAAAAAAAGAACACTTTCCTCAACCACCCCACAGCCTGTTTGTGTACTCTCTGCAAAATGTCTCAATAGCACATGCTATAAATATTTGTTTGCATGCTGTCTCATCCAAGATTATGCTCATTCAAACTTATGTACTTGGCACCTAGCACACTGCTGGAAAAACAGAAGAGATGAACCAAATAAATGGATTTAAAAATGGGGTGTGGACTATTTTAAAGGGAGACAGAATATAATATTGTAAGGACCAAAGGAATGAGAGGAGCATAGGAGACATTTGAGATCTCATCATGATCAAAGAATAAACCAAACCTAGCAGCATAGTTATCCTGAAAGAAAAATAACTGGCTATGGCTGGTCTCAGAATTCATCTTAAATTATTTGCAATGAGAGATAAAACTAACAATTTACTGTTCCTGGGATAAAAAATTTGAGGACTAAATATATTTCCCTGTTTCTGTGCTCAACATAATGAAGTCTGGCCAAATGCAACGAAACTGTTTGCTACAGAAGATAAATTGCTTTGGAAGATAAATCTACTAACCAACCAAACTAGCTTAAAGCCTAATAGCCTAATAGCTCACTTCAAGACCCTCCTCCTACCATGTCCACCAAACCAAAGTTATTTTGTTATAAACTCTGCCCAATTCCAGTTTCCTGCTGGGCAACATCACCTTAAAATCATGTAAAGCCTTTCGTCCTTTGTCTCAAGAATTCCCTTTGGGCCAAGCACTGAGGAGTTACGGAGACCAGAAGCCACAAAAGATGATCTCAAGAAATTTTTCCTCAATTAGATGCCTTCAAGTGAAAGAATAAGAAACACAAGTAACTATAATTCAAAGTAAAATGATACAATTGTACAAATGGAGATAAAATAATTCTGATAGGAAGATCTGGGGAGAGAAGCTATGACTAGAAAAGCCTTCAGGACTTTCTAGTGCTGATTAAATATTATGTCAAGTCAGGTTGACTTGAATTATGAGAAAGAGAAGATATTTTAGGCTAACCAGAAACAAAGATGTCTAAAACTGCATGGCTTGGTCAAAAATGGTAAAGATTACAGAATAAGAAAGGATATAATACAAAAAGAAAAACTGGAAAGCTATCTAGACCAGATTGTGAAGGCCTTGAATATCTTGGTAAAAAGTTTGCATTCATACCCTCTGTCCCCCATACGTGTTCCAAAAGTAGCCAAGATTTCATCTATGTTACAATCACTTCAATAAGATCATACCCTCTAGAATTTATTTACCACTTGAGCCATTTTCATAACATTGATTCTTGATTGCTCACTCTCATGCTCTCAGGTTAAAACAAACAACTGGTATTGAGCTTAGATTAATATTTTGCATCTTTAATTTTATTACTTTCTCCCACTTATTGAAACACTGGCAATGTAAATGACAATTCTTCCATCTCAGCCCTGTGCAGAAAAATTAATGCTTCTCATGAAAATTAAGTAGCAACAGCACCTCACATTTATATAGAACTTTATTGTTTGCCACTCATTTTCAAATACATTGTGAATCTGTCACATAGTGTTAACAACTAACATTTTTTGGTGCCCTTATAGTTCGTCAAGTACTATGCCAAGCTCTTTATGTACGATGTTACAAACCCCATTTAGAAATGAGACTATTGAGGTTATTAACATTAAGGCACTTCACAAGGTCACAGAACTAATAAATAGAGAGGAGATCAGGGCTTACCCTAGAAATTTTTACCTTAGCCATCATGCTATTATTATTTCCTGTATAAACACACACACACACCCCAAAAGTAGTTTTGACATTTCAATCCACTCAACAAAACATTTTTGTAAATCAATTACTTTATAGACTTTGTTCTACAAAATTTCTTAATTCAATTTAAGCTAGAATTAAATTGATCTAAGGGTTCAATTCATCCAAAATTGTCAAAAATGTATCATGTAATCTTTATTTATATGGATTGTACCAGGCCAAGACAAAAATAATGCATCTGAAATTGGATGCTGAAGTTTATGTATTAGAGTATAAATAGTTGCAAATGATCCAATGGTAAAGCAACCATTCTGAAGTCTAAACATCTCATTTTTTATTTTAAAATTCTAAGTTTATCATTTTAATATAAAACAATTTTTTAGAGAGGTGGAGAAGGGGCAGAGCAACAGGGAGAGAGAGAATCTTAAGCAAGTGCCACATGCAGCATGGAGCCCAATGTCAGGGGAGGGTCCTCGATCTCTCAATCCTGAAATCATGACCTGAGCCAAAATCAAGAGTTGGCCACTTATAGGCACCTGGGTGGCTCAGTTGGTTAAGCAACTGCCTTAGGCTCAAGTCATGATCTCAGTGTCCTAGGATTGGGCCCCTATCATGCTCCCCGTTCTGTGGGGGAGCCTGCTTCTCCCTCCCCTTCTGTCTGCCGCACTCACATGCACGCTCTCTCTCTTTCTCTCTATTAAATAAATAAAATCTAAAAAAAAAAAAAAAAAAAAGTCTGCCACTTAGGAGCACAATGAAACTCACAAAGGAGCCCAATGAAACATGATTGTTAAGAAGAAAATTAAACTAAGCTTTCTGAGGTCAGGGTCAGAAAAGAAATGTTTAATCCCTCAAATATTACCTTATTTCAAAATTTCATCTAGTAAATGTTATAAATGTGGCTCTTGAGGAGTTGAGGCTATTATTTCACAGACAAGTACGATGGTTCATGGGGCATATCTTCTAAACACTGCTGGTGGCGTGCTTCTGTTCCTGTTGTCCAACCTTGGCATCAGCAAGGCTTTCCTATCCTTCTATCCTCCCAATGTAATAACACTTTTCTGTGAGATTACTCGCTGGATGCATTCTTGCCCCTCCTTAAGAAGGGCATTACCAGTTGGAGAAAAAAATGAAGCCTAATAAAAACCACAGGAGTACTATTAAACTGAATTTAAGCAAGCATTTTATCAGAGAAATAGGAAAGTTTTCTTCCTCTTTGTTAATGAAATATCATTTTGATGCTATATATAATAGAACTAAGCAAGAAAATCAGGTCCTAAAAGCAACTTACTGGCCTGGTGAGGTTCTACCAGAGAAAAGAGAAAAATGTCCTTTCGAGAAGTTTATCCTAAGTTAAATCTAAAAATCTCATAGTTCTGAGACTTTAGTTTATAACTGCAAATTTGAAAAAAAATCCAAGATCGAAAACCAGATAATAATAATATAGTAAGTGAGTGAAAACCATTTGTTCAAGGCAAGTACTGAGCTCTTCCGTAACAGAACTCTCAGGAGAACAAATACATGGGACCACTGATCAAAGAGAAGTAAAGGAGAGAAAAACATATCATGTATAAAATATTATTATTACGGAGACAGATACAAGGAGTCTTCCTCTTGAAAGATAACATGAGCCAAAACAACTTTACCGGCCATTTTGGGAATCATGATTGACCAAGTCAGGGAGTTAAACATACTCTGCAGAGGACTGAACAGGCCTTGGGAACTCAGCAAATAAAATGGTAGTAATTATGATAACAACTTATCTACACTTTTTAACCTTAAGAATCCATTAAGGTAAATAGATGTGTTCTCTCATAGGAAAGAGGATTTTTTCCAAAACATTATTTGGCATACTATAAATAAACCATATTTACAATTTATAATTTATAGGCATGTGTGTCCCAGAAAATATTAGCATGAAAGTTCAAGCAAAATAATTTGAGAAATCTTATTCACTTCATTTAGAGTTAGCAGCACTAGGAAAATCAATGTTTCTGGTAAAAATGACTGCTTTACAACTTTTTTTTTTAAAGATTTTATTTGAGACAGAGAGGGACAGAGAGAGTGAGCTAGAGCAGGAATGGGGGGAGAGGGAGAAGCAGGCCCCCCCCACAGAGCAGGGAACCCAATGTGGGGATCAATCCCAGGACCGTGGGATCATGACTGGAGGTGGAGGCAAACGTTTAACCGACTGAGCCACTGAGGCGCCCCCACTTTACATCTTTAATAAAAAAAAAAATCTATTTCAAAAATAGTTTTATTGATTCTGTATTAACCAGTAAAAAAACTTTAAAAGGGGGGTCATTGCTTGTTTTTCATTACTTAATATACTTTCAACTTTCCCCTCTTCTATATGTTCTTCTTCTGCCTTTTCTTCCCTCTATTTCTTTGCTTTCCTTCATTATCAAAGGATGATGACAGTCACATATGAGAATCTAGGTAAAATAGTAACCCACAACACTGAAATCCTATCATAAGCCAGGCACTTATATATCACCCTCATTTATTTTTTTTTTCCAACCTCTGAGAAAAAATTATCTCCCACCTCATTGTGTTTTAACTAACCTCCTCCTTAGAGTATAAACTGTTTCCTGGAACTGATTTCATATCTCTGTTAGTCTAAGCTCCAGAGGGCAGGAACCACTAAGCCCAGTTGTATCTCCAGGGACCAACCAGCTCAAGGTCTGGGATGAAGTGCTGTTAACTGTGTCAGTCACACTAACAAGCTTTTTTTTAAAGGACCAGCAAAAAAATTCTCGACTTGTGGGCCAGTTTCTGCCACAGCTACTCAACTCGGCCATTACAGCATGAAAGCAGCCACAAATAATTTACAAAAAGGAAAGAGCATGGCTCTGCCCCAACAAAGCTTTATCTACAAAAAAGTGGGCAGCCTATATTAAAATAAAATTTTTTTCACAAAAAAAGGTGGGCTACCCACGGCACCATAATTTGCCATCCCCTACTACTGAAAAAGGTTAGGTGCTTATGAGTAGGCATAACCACAAAAGTTAAAGGGTGAGTCTAAAAACACTGCAGTTTAAGTGAGGATTATTTTACCTCTTGCAGTTTGTCCATAAATAAAATATGGTTGTCCTCAGGTTTTTAAACTTTATATAAATGGTATTGAGTAAATGGCTTCCTACAACATGATGTTATTAGAAAGGTCCTTGTTGACACCTATAGCCATAACTTCTATTTCGCTATTTGTAACAATTGTATAATATTCAATTGTATCAATAGACCACAATTTATCCCTGTTCCTGCTGATACACCTTTAGATCTCCAATTTTTAACTATCAAACATTGCTGCAACAGTCTTAATTCCCTTGAACATCTGCAATATTTCCCAAAGGGAAATATCTAGAAATGAAATTGCAGTCACGAGACATAAGCAAATTCAGCTTTACTAAATAGTTCCTGTGGAAACAGAATAGTCCCTTAAAGATGTATTCCTATACAAATGTGAGCTTATCAATTTAAAAGCTGACTAGCAGTATATAATACCTAAAATTATTGTTCATATGTGGTTATAACTGTGTTTTTCAATATGAATAACTATGCAGTACAATTTATTGTGCCATTTCTTTACTAATATGTAATGCCATTTCCATTATTATATCTAATTTCTATATGCAGGGGGATGGGCTTTAGTTTTTTGTTCTATTCCCCTTATCTAGCTCTGCTTCAATAATATTGCATTTGACTGACTACCATTGCTTTATAATCTCTATCATTTATAATGTACTATTGTTTTGTAATTTTACCTTCAAAACTGTTGTAGCAACTCTTGGCATTTTGTTCTTGTATATAAAGAATTTTCAGAAATTCTCTCTTCAGATATTGTTTCTCTGATTTTCTATTATTTTCTCTTCTTCTATATGTCTTCTAGAAGCCTCTCAATTTATTTTCCATCACTTACAATTGCCCTATTCTTTTTTTATTTAATTACTTTCTCTATGCTTTCCTCTGGGCCAGTTCCTTACACTCTTTTCCAATTAGTTAGTTTCTTTCTACATTAGTTTCTCTCATTGCTTGACTTGGAGGAAGTAAGGGGAAGAGAATATTCGGGAATCCCCAGTTGGCATTCAAACTCATTTTTCCAGGAAGCAATATTGTACAACAGCTTTTTTTTTTTTAATGGTATTAGTATCCGTGGACATTTCAGGACTGCTGTGGGTTGAAGAGGCTTGTGGGAACTAGCCACTATATAAAACATTTGGTTCTAAGAGGAAAATGTATTCTAGGTTCCAAACAATAGACTTCAAAATGAATTTTTAAAATACAAGCAGTTTGTAAGGTGGGAATTTCTTTATAAACAAACTCACATTTTTTTAATGGGAGTTAGATAGATTTTGTTTATATATGTCCCATGATCCCAACTCCCTCCATTTGTAAAAAGATTTTATACTGACCTCTGAAAATACCTATCATCTTAATAACATAAGAAAAATATTTAGTTCTCTAAAAGCCAAGTCTGAAGCCTAGAAAAGGTTTTCTTTGTCACTGAAGACAAATCATAATACTAAAGAATGCAAATAGCCAGAAGCCTCACTGAAGAATATTACCTGGACAATTTTATAAGGGTTTCTATGGATACTCTTTTAATCATTGAGCCCACAAACACTCAACCAAATGCAGCCTTCCATACCACCATATGCTCATGGATATGTGGTTAAATTTTGTATACGTGATCCTTAATGTGATGAGAAAATAAGTTTATTCTCATCCATATCACCATTAGCTTCTTCATCTGCCAAAATTTTAAATACCACATTACTGGTTCTTAAAACAAGTACCATGGTAAATTCTTCACACAGGGATGCTCAAGGAAAAATTATTAAACAAAGATCTTACTTGGAGTCTATTCACCTTGGCATTCTTGATACTTCTTTCCTTTCCCTCTCTTTCTCCAACTCAAATATAAACCCCTCTTTTAAGAAATATTGTATCCTCTTATATTCCAACAGAATTCCTCCTTCAATGCTCTAAATTAGTGCTTCCCTTCTTATATAAAATTCACAATTCCACAGTAACTTCATTGCAAAGTAGTTACCATCTAAGAAATTCCTAAAGGATCTGACTTAATATTAACAAAAACATAATGAACCACATTTCTTAGAAGTATGTGCATTATAAAAAAATTTGTCTCAACACAAAGGAATGTATTTCTAACGATGAATTACCTAACAGAATTATAGACGATGTGATAGATGACGTATGATAAACTTATTTTCCCATCACATTAAGGATCATGTATACAAAATTTAACCACATATCCATGAGTATATGGAACACTGAAATACAAATCAAATATTCTATGAATTTGACTAATATTCAAATATTCTATGAATTTGACTAATTTAGATACCTCCTATAAGGGGAATCCTGCAGTAGTTGTTCTTCTGTGACACTTTTTTCACTTAGCATGTCTCCCAGAACCAACCAGGTTGTGGCAAATGGCAGGATTTTTTTTTAAGGCTTAGTAATAATATTCCATTGTATGTATACACTTTTTTGTAGCTTATCTATGGATGGACACTTGGATTATTTCCATATTTTGGCTAGTGTGAATAATATTGTGATGAACATGGAAGAACAGAGATCTCTTTGAGATCCTGATTTCATTTCTTTTTGGTACCCAGAAGTAGGATTGCTGAATCATATAATAGTTCTATTATTAATTTTTTAAGAAACGTCCATATTGTTTTTCATAGCTGTTCCATCATCTTACATTCCCACCAATGGTATACAAGAATTCTAATTTATCTACATTCTTGCCAACACTTATTTTGGGGGATATTTTGGTAATAGTCACTCTAGACAGTTTGAGCTTCTATCTCATTGTACATTTGATTTTCATCAAATGATAGTTCCTGATATATTACCAGGGAACCTGATAAGTAATGGTCTTGAGCATCTTTCCACCAAAAAAGGGGAGATGGGAAGATTTAAAGAAACTTTGAGAGGTGTTGCATATGCCTATTACCTTGTCGTGATGGTACTCCACATACCCAAATCATCAAATTGTATGCATTAAATATGTATTCTTTGTATACCAACTATACTGCAATAAAGCAGCTTTAAAGTATAAATTAGATTAATGGTTTTATAGAAGAAAACAATATCCTAAATTGAATATATACACATATAATTTGAAAATACTTAACAGTAAATCAAGGGTGGAATATATTTTTTGATATCCAGCAAACTAGAATAATACAGCTCTTACATCATGACACTTTTGAGCCATTCAGGTCATGTATGATTCACCCAAACAGGAGTAACTGCCGGACTCGCTCTATAAGGGGTGCTATCTACAGAGACTGCTTAACCTCAATACCACAATGTACTCACAAGTTCACCTGGCATTTATCTGGGGCAAGAAATTATTGTTAGTGGGGCACCTGGGTAGTTCAGTTAAGTGTCTGCCTTCGGGGCACCCGGGTGGCTCAGTTGGTTAAGCAACTGCCTTCAGCTCAGGTCATGATCTTGGGGTCCTGGGATTGAGTTCCACACTGGGCTCCCACTGCTCTGCAGGGTGCCTGCTTCTCCCTCTCCCTGCCTCTCCCCCAGCTTGTGCTCATGCTCTAATGCACTCTCTCTCTCTCTGTCTCTCTGTCAAATAAATAAACAAAATCCTAAAGAAAAGAAAGAAAGAAAGAAAGAAAGAAAGAAAGAAAGAAAGAAAAGAGAAAAGAAAAGAAGAGAAAAGAAAAGAAAGGGAAAGAAAAGAGAAAAGAAAGGGAAAGAAAAGAAAAGAAAAGAAAGAAAAGAAAAGAAAAGAAAGGGAAAGAAGGAAAGAAAGAAAAAGTGTCTGCCTTTGGCTCAGGTCATGATCCCAGCCTCCTGGGATCCAGTCCCTCATGGGGTGGGGGGCGGGGGGCATCCCTGCTCAGCAGGGAGTCTGCTTCTCCCTCTGCTTTCCTCTCTACATGCTCATTCTGTCTCTCTCAAATAAAATTTTTTTAAAAAGAAAAATAGGTAGCCATATCTAAATGGATTATAGAATTTAGGGCTTATAAAGATTAAAACAGAATAGGTTAGCTGAGAATGCCTGAATTCAAACTCAGGGATGGAATATATACATGTAACTTAAGGTCTCTAAAACCCAAAGATAAGAGTCATAATTCAAATTACACTGGCTCTTGCCTGCATTTTCCTTCCACCATAATATCCATTCTGCTGAGTAACTTTCTGGCAGAATTCAGAGGATGATTTCCATACACTTAACAAACTCCTCCAAGAATCTCTACAACTTCCTCTACTCAGTCTTGTTCCCCAAAAAGTCCATGGCGTGCACCGGAATGGCCACCCCTCACCAGACACTATGCTGAAACTATGGGGGAAAATAAAGGATGGGCATCAGGAAAAGCCTCTGAAGCTAGAAAAGTTAAGAAATGGATTTCCCTCTAGAGCCTCCAGAAGGATGCAGCCCTGTATTCCTTCCAACACTTTGAGTTTAGCCAAGTAACACTCATTTCAAACTTCTGACCCCCAGAACTGTAAGGTAATAAATTGCTACTGTATTAAGCCACTCAATCTGTGATAATTTGTTACAGCAGCAATAGGAAACTAACATAGCAGGGAACTAAATCTTCCATGGCCCAATTCAAATTATCTTTCCCTTCTGTTAGTTGGGTGTGACTTCCTAATAATCCACCATGTCCTGATCAATAAGCACTGGTTCTGATCTATAAACATCTGTTCCAGAATTTCTGTTTATGTCATCTTGAACACTCATTTGCAGAGATTTTTTCAGTTTCTCTCTTACAAGTCTTATTTTCTATACGCCCATGTCTCTAATTGTTATTCTTTTGTTTGTATCTGTACCTCCTTCAGTTGAATTCTCAGGAAACTACGCATGAGAAGTTTCTCAGAAAACTTCTCTTTGGAAATGGCTTGTTTGGCAGGTGGGGAATCCTTTTTCTTGTTTTGTTGCTTTGTCCTTCTGGCTCGTTTTTTTGGAAAAGAAAACATGGGAAGGTTAATCGCCACTACAGGAAAAAGCATTTCCTGTAATGCTGAAGTCACTGGTTCTACGGTGTGTGTGTGTGTGTGTGTGTGTGTGTGTGTGTGTGTGAGAGAGAGAGAGAGAGAGAGAGAGAGAGAGAGACAAAGTCAGACATACTTTATAGTTAGGACAGCCTAGGTTTGTGCTGTAAAATCATCTTATTCACACTGTGTGTGGGCAAAACCCAAGGGAGTTGAATGAGAAAGAAGATGTTTATCCAGGCATTTCTAAGGCTTCCCTTGGAGTGCTGAGAATTCAGGAAATTTGTGATAGAGGGGAAGAAGATGCTAGGAGAACTTGGGAAGAAGTACATGCCAGCTGCAAGAGCAAAAGAAAAAAAAAAAAAAGGAAAATGGAAGATGGAGACCAGAACAAAAGAACCACAAAACATTCTTTTTCAGATAGGGGAGGAGAATTCCGAAGGAATGGAGGATGAGGAAAGGAATCATTCTACGATCAATGCTGTTGACTTTCTATTTTATCAACATTTATTCCAATCACCTGAATTCTGTAACTTTCCACATCTGACCAAATTTCCTATTCACTAGCAGAATTTCTTAAAAACAAACATTGAAGAGGATTCCTGCACAGTTTGTTGTCAACTAGCTAAGATTTCTTTTCCAGTCTGGTACACAGTATAGTGATTAAAGTAATAAATCTTAATGATTCTTGGAAAAGGAAGGAAAGCAGAATTTAAAATACAAGTGGCAAAGTGAACATAGGATTTCAGCTGCTTTTGTACATGCAGCTAAAATGTTAGATGCAGAGTTTGTTATTATTGGGCAAGCGCATTTCGTGTCAGGAGGTCTTAATAACTTTGGCAAGCAAGAAAACCAACGGAAAGTTTCTCTGGCTAACAAAAAATCCCTTTAAGGACTCATGGAAGATATCCATTAAGGGTTCAGGAATCCATGAGGAAAAAGAAAAACATTAAAAAGATACTATTTTTGTTCTGGCTTTCATGTTTTCTATTTCTCTCTTTACAGAAATAAAACTGAGGATTTCTTCCTTCGGAGGTCAATGAATCATGATATTGGAACTGTGCCGGCTCACAAATGTATGTTTTGCCCATGTGGTCTTAGGCAAAAGTAACTGGCCTTCACATTCAAAATGTATGGATAATAAATGCCCAAAGACTTAGTACATTAAGTCTTGGAAGCGTAAGGTAAACATTTGGTGAGTTTTCATAGAAAATATTAAAATATTGTTTCCAGGTGTTACTTCTTCACAGTAAATTTGAAGACTGTAACATTTTTATAGAGATATTCTCACTCTCAAGATTTCTTTGAACATATGTGAATTTTTGCATATGACAGGGACATTAAAAAACACATTCTCAGTTTTTTTTTCCAAATTTGATTTATGACCATCTGACATTACATATTCTTTCTCCTTTATAACCTGCCTACTGTGTGCATTTTTTCCTCAATACAAAATTACAGTGTAGCTTGAGCAGCCTAAAGCCAGCAGAATGGAAACAAAAAACAACAAAAATATCTTGGCCTTGGAAATGTACATATCTTATCTGAATTTAATTAAAACACATTTACATGTATCTTTGTGTGAGACAAAGTTTTCATGATTTCTACATTTGACCATTATGCCATTCACTAAAGATATATCTTATTTTAAAAAGCGATAAATTAGAGTCTCCTGGGTGGCTCAGTCAGTTAAGCAATGCGTCTTGATTGTGGCTCAGGTCATGATCTCGGGCTTGTGAGATAGAACATCGGGCTTCTTGCTGGGTGTGGAGCCTGCTTAAGATTCTCCCTTTCCCTCTTCCTCTCCTTATGCCCCTCCCCTATTTAAAAAAAGTGATAAATTAAAGGGGAATCTAAGAGAGTCTGATTATTATACCTAAAACCAATTTCCAAATAAAGCTCTTGCTTCTGCATGAAATAACTTTGCCCATCTTGGGCCAGGATTCATTTGAGCTCAGATCCTAAGACAACCATTCATTGCTTGTCACAAGGAAAACCAACCTATAAGACAGCATGGTGCTCTGTAATGGGAAAGGGAGAGGGTAGATCAATATGAGGGACTTATTCGCTACTCAGATTCTCTTCTTACAAAGTAGATAGTAGATACATAGCAAGTCCTACAGTTCCTCTTCCAAAATATTTTTTATGTCTATGCCCTCTTTCTATCCCATTACCACCACACTATCTAGGCCACCATCTTCTGCTGGACCAAAGCCATGGCCTCCTAACCTGCTTTCTCCACTAGTACCATTTCCCTCTCAAAACCCATTTTTCATACAGCAGCCAGAGTGTTCTTTTAAAGAGTACATAAGTTAATGTCATTCACCTGTTAAAATTCTCCAGTGACTTCTCATTACATATCAACTTCAAATATATAAAACATAAAATTCGAACTGGTATGGGGGCACCTAGGGAGCTTAGTCGGTTGAGCATCAGACTCTTGATTTCAGCTCAGGTCATCATCTCAGGATCCTGAGATCATGCTCAGCAGGGAATCTGCTTAAGATTCTCTCGCTCTGCCTCTCCTTCCCCGGCCTCGTGCTCTCTTTCTCTCTAAAATAAATCTTTAAAAAAAAATTTCAAACTGGTATGATCTGTCCTCTGCCTGCCATTCTCTTACCTACTGTTACTTACTGCCAGGTTGGTCTTCATTCTCTTCCTCGTGCTGCCAAAGTCTCTCCCACCTCAGGGCCTTGCAGTTACCGGTCCTCCCTCAAAACAATCTCCTGGGGCCCCCTGATCAGCGGGGAGCCTGCTTCTCCCTCTCCCTCTGCCTGTCCCTCCACCTGCTTGTTCTGTCTCTGTCAAATAAATAAATAAAATCTTAAAAAAATAAAAAAGAAAGCATGTTCACATTGCTCTTTCTTTAAAAAAAAAAACAAAACTCCTGTCCCCTCCACCAGGCCAGCTTCCTCTTTTTTTTCCTTCAGGTCTCAGTTCAAATATTTCTTTTCAAGAGGTCTTCCTCTAAAGCAGTGGTGCTCAGTTTTCACCGTGTGTCCCAATCACCTAGGAAACTTACGAACTTTCAGCTGACCAATACCCACTCCCATGAAGTAATCTGAAAAGGACCCTGGCATCAGAATTAAATCAAAACAAACCAAGTCTCTACAGGTGATTCTAACTGCAGCTAACTTGTGAATCAGTGACCTAAGAAACCTCACCATCTCCTCTCCCTATCATATCCACTATTAAGAGTGTTTCTGGTATGTGTCATATTCTGTAATCATCTTGACTTGTTTTCCTGTTGTCTTTTTCTTCCACTAAAATGCTAATTCCACAAGGGCAAGGAAATTTTCTGTCTACTTACTGCTATACACCCAATGCCTGACGTCAATGAAGGAAAGACTGAAGGTCCTTCAGGTCAGCAAACAGAGAAGGCTGAAGCATACGAAAGACAGCCTAGAGAATCCATTAAGTAGAGGTGATATAGAATGAAAGAAAAAGTGGTGAAAATAGATGAAAGAACCAGAGGCTGAATGAGGAAAATGAAGCATGAGCATAAACCATGGACCACAAAATAATCTCTTGGCCCATCGTCTCTTCCAATAAAACCTGAATGGTCAAAGACTAAAACTCAGTCCTTTTTTGTGAGTGCCTAACATATCCTAAATTGTCTCATACAATCTCAGTTCCACACAAATACATGCCTACTTCATTGACACAGAGATTACAACTATTTCATTATTGATTTTTAACATAGAGAAGCCTTATTTTAAATCTTGAAGTGGTCTCATTTTATTCATACCATTTTTAATAGAAGCATTCTTCAAAACATGTTTACTTACCTTCTTTAAAAGAATCCGCTGAAGGAAATTTAACATTAACTTTATAACTCCAGGATTTTCAGTCAAATATTTTGCTGTCTCATATGACTTTGGTACCTTAAGAGATCTTAAAACATATATACCATTATTATAAAAGTCTTTGGAATAAGAGACTTTCACAGTTCTCAACTTTTCTTTTTAAGTTTTCTTTTTTTAAGTTTACAGAAACTCTTCTCTTACCTAGATGCCCTCACTGCTTAGCTTGTTTATATATTCAGCTGTGAGCTTTGAAAGTTAATGACTTTTTTAAACAAATGCAAACACAGCCACGTGGTAGTTCCCCTGCTTGGCTATGATAGTAATCACCTGGAAAGCATTCCTTTTTTTTAAGATTTTATTTATTTATGAGAGAGAGAGAGAAAGCAGAGCAAGCGAGGGAGAGCAGGAACAGTGGGGAGGGGCCGAGGGAGAGCCAGAAACAAACTCTCCACTGAGCACGGAGCCTGACATGACACAGAGGCAGGGCTCAATCCCAGGATCCCGTTATCATGACCTGAGCTGAAGGCAGATGTTAACCTACAGAGCCACCCAGCTGCCCCAGGAGTCTCCTGGAGAGCTTTAACATCCATGAATGTCTGCCTCCTTCTTCAGACCCTGGAATTCTTGATTTAATTGACTAAGAATGTGGCCAGGACATTAGCTGCCTTGTTTGGATTTTTTGGTTTGTTCGTTTTTGGTTCCCAGGTGATTCTAAAGCATACCTCATTAGGAACTGGAACTAGCAGTGCAAAACGCAGTTGGAACCCAGACAGTATTTCACTCTCCCGCTATGGGTGAGTACATACGTCTCCAGGCTACTTTCTCTGCTTCGCTTTGCACAGGAAGGTAAGTGACCCTGTTGTTCCTACATATAAGTGTTCTTCAGTTTCTGGAACCAAGTGAATCTAACAAATACCTTGGTTTGTTTCAAAGTCTCAGGAGCAAGATGTAATCAGCCCTGTTGGGCCTGTGCCTGCCCATACTCCCTCCAGGAATAAGCAGGAAGCAAAGTCAGATTGTAGAAACAAACACGGGTTTAGGGTAAACAAACTGTAGGTATACTTCACAGTTGGTGAGAGTTTTGGAGAGAAATTCTCAGACATGGGCATGTGGTATCTACTTACAGAATCCTAAATGACAATCTTACCCTCAGTAGGACAAAGAACCCTCCAAATTTTGCATAACAAAAAAGGCTTAATTGTTAGTTCCTCTTAGACTCCTATTATATCATGACATTAGTAGCTTTCATTAATTGGGAGTTCCCACCCAGTCTCATATTAAAATCTCTTTTCCAGAAGCACTGGTTTTGTTGTTTTTTTAGTTACTCTCAGAAGATTTAAAGAATTAAATAGCTCAAAGAAATAATTAAATATCTCAAAGCTGAACTACATCAAGGAAACAACCACAGAAAGCATTTCCACGTGCATGCTTAGGCAGGTAATAGAACTTAGCAAACACGCAGTAGGAGAACAAGTCCAACCTGTTTCCTCTTACCAACCACACGGTAACCAAACTAATGTGAGTTTGTTCTTTTGCGAGTTAGTGATAGAGGCTACGCCAGTTGGAGTTCTCACACAAAGTAATCTTTATTTGCAGCAAATAAGGAGATCACAGGAATAACTTCCAAAGCAGTGACTCCCTGAGCAGGGGTGAGCGGGTTTTCTTCTTTTAGGGTTTAGGATGAATATTCAGAAAGGGGAACTTTGTCATCGCATGCAAAGGCGGGCATCGGTTGCGCAGGCGCACTCAGAAAATATGCCTACCGGTGCATCCTACCTTATGTTAATGAAGATTGTGCTTTTTGGGTGGAGACTTTAACATTATAATAAAGCAGAGGTAACTGTGGGGCACAAGGAAGGAGCTATGGGCATGCTCTGAGAGCCAGTATAATAAACTCGATGGGGTCTTGGGCTTGTTATCCCAGGTAAGGAATGCAAGATTTTGCTTACTTTTGAAACATCACTGGGAGTTTTACCACTGATTTATTGTTTCTGATATGGTTAGGCTGCTTCCTAGCCTGGTAGGGACTATTAGTTTCTGCATTCCCTTTGTTCCCTTAAAATCTTTAACTGCTAAGGTTTTAGTGTTGCTTGCTTACGTGCGTGCGTGCGTGCGTGCGTGCATGCGTGTTGTAATTCTGATACCTCCCAGGAAGTTCTGCAAGAAGTGGGCTTGGGCCAGTAGACTGGTAAGGCACAGACCATGGAAAATAGCTGGGGCCAAAAATGACTTCTCTTGTGTCACTAAAGCTATATCTCCTCTTTCTTTTTCTGGGTACCCCTCACTCTTTCTGCTTTCAACTGGGAAACATTGCCCAGTAAAACTGACTGAAATAGCATACTGACAGTGGTCCCGGAACCAGCAGTGTCAGCATCACCTGCTAACTTACAAATCCTCAGGCTCTACTCTAGCCCTAGGAATCAGAAACCCTGGGAGTGGGGCAGAGAAAGCTGTACTTTAAACAGCCCTCTAGTTGATTCTTTTATTTCCTAGCTAATTTGTATCTATAAATACATAAATACATTGAACAAGCCAAGTAGAATATTTGCCAGGGTAAACTAAAAACTAACCTGTTTATATCCATTCTGTCAAAGGATTAAATCCCAAAATAATTTAAAATGCATGACGCTTTCTACCAATAAACATCACCACATTCTGCTAGGTGCTTCTCATCAGGGCGGTTTGGGCACCAGACCCAGAAACTGTGATCAAGCTTAAATAGTTGCAATAAGTTTAAGTGGGATGATCTTGGCTTTTAGTCACTCTAAACTTCAAAGTATTTTGTCCAGTATTTTGGATATTTTGAAATATTTATAATAGTAGAATAGTAGAAATAGAAAAGGCTTACATTTATCTGCCAATTAACTAATCCTATAATAAGCATTCATTGCAAGCCTACCACATGCCAAGCATTGGATACAGGGAAAACAAGACAAACACAACCCTGTATTCAGAGAGCTCACAGTCCAGAAACACAGAAAGTCTCAGGGTCAAGGTAAGCTTCCCCAAAGGAGTAATTTTAACTGGAGCCTTGAAAGATGTGATGGCTAATTTTCTATGTCATCTTGATTGGGCCCCAGGGTGCCCAATCAAATATTATTCTGTGTGTGTCTGCGAGGGTGTTTTTAGAAGAGATTAAAGCAGCAGACTGAGTAAATCAGATTAGCTTCTTTACCGTGGATGGACCCCATTCTATTAATTGAAAGTCTGAATAGAACAAAAAGGGTAATCTACCTGAGGAAAGAAAATTCTTTCTGCCTGACTTTGAAGTAGAAATCAGCTTTTTTTCCTACCTTCAGACTCAAAATATGTCATCAACCCTTCCTGGGTCTTCAGATGGAAACTGCACCAGCTCTCCTTGTTCTCAAGGCCTTTGGACTCAGACTGGAACTCAACATCAGCTCTCTGGGTCTCCAGCTTGCCTCCATGATCATGTGAGCTAATCCATATATATATATATATGGAGTCTTATGAACTTAGACTAAGAATAAGGAGTAAAAATTATACAGATAATGGTGAAAATTAAAAAGAGAAAGTTCTGGGGTGCCTGGTGGCTCAGTCGGTTGAACGTCCAACTCTTGATTTTGACTCAGGTCATATCTCAGGGTCCTGGGGTTGAGTCCTGAGTCAGGCTCCTTGCTCAGCAGGGAGCCTGCTTCTCACTCTGCCTGCTGCTCCCCCTGCTTGTACTCTCTCGCTCCCTCCAACAAATAAATAAATAAAACCTTAAGGAAAAAAAAAGGGGCCAAAATCCCACACGATATAAACAGCTTTAAAATAATCTCTTCTTAACAGTATAATCATGATTCTGCTCCCTTCAGTTATCTCAGGATGCTCTTCCAAGAATATCCAAAAAGGATCCTGGTCCCTTAAAAGAGCAAATATAGGAGAAAATGGAATATAATGATATGTGGGAAACACAAGAGATATGCAGGAGGGTGGCAGGAAACTACCTTGTCTCAGGAAGTCAGGCAGCAGATCAGAGGCTGATAAAGGATGAAATGGGGGTAAGAAATGGAAAGAGGAGAAGGGAGACCTTAAAATGAAACTATTTAGAGATATGATAAGCCAACAGTATGAATGTGATAAGCCAACTAAAATCAATCTCTTATTTCAAAATTTAAATGTTAGAATATTTCACTGTTGTCTACAGCTGATGGAGAAAGTGTTCAAAGGGCCACACACATAGCACTGGGCCATTTAGAATAGCAATTTTCCAAGGGAAAGTTTAGCTTCTTAGACTCTGCACACGATGATTAAGCACAGGAAACCAAATTGTGGATTGAAGCCAAAATTTACAGGAACATCAAGTAGTGTATAAACTATTAAAAGACCTTAAAAAGATATATATGTATACATATTAATTTTAACATGCATAATGGGATTTTCCAATTCAATAAATTCTCCATATGTAGTTAATGATATCAAATATTATATTATAGAAAAAACATCAGAATAACCAGTCTTAGTCCTAATGAAAAACATCAAAAAAAATCCACAACTCAGCCTTGTCTTAGCAAGAAAAGTTACGATAAATGTGCCTCTGAGCTGCTTCTAGTTTTGTTTTCCTTTTTAAGGGCTGCTAGTAAAATGTCACCAATAGAAGTAGGAAATTCTTGCCAGGGCTTTCACTTGATTTATAGCAATGCACCTTGAGCTATGACGTGTTTGACATCCTGGATCCCTCAAGAAAGAAACCTGAGAGGGCATTTGGGTACCTTTTTCTATAGGAAGAAAGTTTCTTAAGACAGTGGCTAATTGCCTAAAAGGGACATATGTCAGAGTTTAGACTGAGCTCCCTTAAGGGTTCTCCTGATATAAGCACAGAATCTGGAGTTCGTTTGATTCAATGCCCTCATTTTTTTGGGTGTCTACCCACACACATGTATAAATCTCTATAATTTTTCAACAACTTATTGACAGAAAGAAGCATGAAGGCACTGAGCTGAGAGACTCACACCTCTGAGGAACTTTACTTTGGATTTTAGCCTGTGTGTTAAACCTTACGAAATTTTATACATAGGCAAAGAACACAGGTCCCAAGAAAAGCAATCTGGTCATTAACTTCTGTCTCCTATAAAACATGTTCTTGGTGGGCATGTTTCCTCAAGACCGTATGAAACTTGCTGGGGTACCTGGGTGGCTCTGTTGGTTAAGTGTCTGTCTTTGGCTCTAGTCATGATCCCAGGGTTCTAGGATCAAGCCCCACATCGGGCTCCCTGCTCAGTGGGGAGTCTGCTTTTCCCCCTCCCTTTCCTTCTGTGTGTGGACTCTCTCTCGCCCTCTCTCTTTCTCTCTGAAAGAAGGAAGGAAACAAACTTGCCTTAAAAATTTACTCAAATAAAAGTGTGTGTGTGTGTGTGTGTGTGTGTGTGTGTGTATGTGTGTGTGTGTGTGTGTGTTTTAATCCTGAATTCCATTCTTAAGCGTACTTGTTTACATAATTTTTAGCTGTTCTGTGTGAATTACAATTGGCTAGTTTTTCTTCTCTGTTGATTACTATTCCAGCCTTCTTGTGACCAGCTCTGTTACATAAAAAGGATTTCCCTTTACTTTTTCTTCTACCTTGGATCTGTATCTCTAAAGTTGTTCATTTAGACTTTGGGCCAATAACTGATTATTTAATAGGGAGGCTAGCTCACAAAAAAAATATTGATTAGATCACATACATTTGTGTGACTCTCACAGGATGTGAGAAGGGAAGCTAAGTGGGGAAAATTCTCGTTTTCTGGGAAAGTAGTTGAAACCTTTGAACAATAAGTCTTTTTTTTTCCATCTACAATTTTTGGCCTGAATAGGATTTCTTTCCTTAACACAGTACATTCAAGAATTGTTTTATTTTTAAAACAGAACATGAGCCCAATAGTAGAATGAGCCAAGAACATGAACAGACAGAACAAAGAGAGGGAAATGATCTTTAAACATATGAAAAGATGTTCAACTTCATGATGATATGAGAAATGTATGGTAAAATTACAAGGCAATGCCTTGTTTTTTCATCTATCAGTCTGGCAAAGATGTAAAAGTTGATGATCACAGTATTTTGACAAAGATAAGAAAACATACACCATGATATGTAGTTGGTGATAGTATCAATTCGTTCTACTTTTAAGAGTCAAATTGACTATATTTGTCAATTTAAAATACAAATATCTTTTGCGTTGAAATTCCATTTCTAGAAAATTTTCATAAAGAAATCCAGTAATACATGTATACAGATGTATGAACACAGTAATTTATTGTAGCATTCATCCATTGGGATACTCTGTAGCTATTAATAAGGGAGAACTATAGAAAGTGATATGAAACCAACTTCAAGTTACAGTAAGTGATGACAGGAAGATACAGTACTTTAAGTACGTGCGGGGTGGTGTCCAAGAGGGCTGCGGAGTTGTGTGGTGCCTACATGGCTGCTGTGGCGGAGGACATCCGTGAGAACAGAGGCCTGGACCACCTCAACGTGACTGTGGGCGTGGATGGAACACTCTACAAGCTCCATCCGCATTTCTCCAGAATCACGTAGCAAACCGTAAAGAAACTGTCACCAAAATGAACGTGTCCTTCCTCCTGTCCGAAGACCGTAGCCTCAAGGGGGCTGCCCTCATCACTGCAGTGGGTGTCTGGCTCCGGGAACAGAGGAGCAGCTATGGGTGCCGGCCCCGGCCTGCTGCCCCTCCGGCACCTCTCTCTTCCTGCGGCCACCCCTGTCCCTCCCAGCGAGCTGGGCCGGGAGCCGCGGGAGCCAGAGCCCGCCACCGCCGCATCGGGGAGGGGACGCAAGCCAACTAATGGCACATAACGTCGGGTACAAAATAGAGCGTGTGCCGTTGATAATCTCTCCCCACTCCAGCCCCTCCTCACCTGCCCTGCCACTCTGCGTGATCGGATTTCAACCTGGTCGTCCGCTCCCCACGTGTGCAGTTTCGTGGCATCCATTTCCAGTTTCTGCATTCGTCGGACCGAGTTATTTATTGGCCCAAGATGAAAAGTCACGCCATCTGACAGGCCTTATGGGCCTCCGCAGCCCGTCCTTGGGGACCCATCCCCTGTGCGAAATGTATTATCACCAGCAGACACGGCCGGGGCCTGTTAGTGGCTTCCTCCCGTCCCCCACTGCTGTCTGGCGTCCCGAGGTTCCCATTGAGACGTGTATATGCCATTGAATCGTGTGTCTGTGGAACTGGTCAGAGCCTCGTTGTGACAGTCTTGCCTTCTGTCTGTCTTGGGGGTTGGAGGGAGGTGGGCAGTTCTGCGGGAAAGTGTCTTGTCTCCATTTGGGTAAAAGGAATGAAACCAACAAACAGTGCCCTCATTGGAATTCCCCATTGCTTTTGTGAGCCATGCTGTATGACCTAGTAAACTTTGTAACAATTAAAAAAAAAAAAAAAGACGCCACCCAGGCATCCATTATCATTGATCTTAAGCTGCAACTTGATGATACTACTTTTTCTACATGGCAAAAACATTTATTATACTCTGGTCTTTTCCAAATCGACCAATACATAATCAGAAAATTAATATCCTCTTAGAGCCACTCATATCAGATGGTCCTTCCTGGTCCATTTCTTCCCCTTTCATTATATCCTTCTTATCTCTCATTTATTCAGAAGTTGGCCAGGTCACTCTATAAAGAGCCACATAGGAAATATTTTAGAGTTTGTGGGCCAAGAGGGAAAATCGATGATATTATCTATGTGCTTATATAGCAGAGAGTAAAACAAATTTCTAGACATTCTTAATGACAAAATTAAAAATATAACTGAAAAAAGTAATATAGGTCTACTAATGAGAATAATAGGATTCTTTTGGGGAAGATACTTCTTTGCTTAATTGGGGTTCAAGATTAGTGTCCTCTGTCCTCAAGTTGATTGAAAATGTTTATCTGTAAAAATATTTCTTGTGGTGTGCCTGGGTGTCTCAGTCAGTGAAGCATCTGCCTTCAGCTCAGGTCATGATCCCAGCATCCTGGGATCAAGTCCCACAGTGGGGAGCCTACTTCTCCCTCTCCCTCTGCCCTTCCCCCAGCTCGTGCTCTCTCTCACTCTCTGTCTCAAATAAATAAAATCTTTAATAAAGAGTGGGCCTAACAATAGAGGTGGTAAGCTAGACTAGGCCCCAGAGCTATAGTTTTCCCTTTCTTTTCTGCCTGATGGGCTCCAGACATCTAGCAAACTGCTCAATACTCACCTCATCTGGGAAGGCTGGCTGTTCTTCCACCCACCCGATCTGTATCAGAATAATCATTCTACTACTTCTGCAGTTGGCTCACGATTCCAGTCTTGGAACAGATAGCTTTTTATAATATTTATCAGTAGTCGATATCTGTTACCTTTCTTATATCTAATTTATCCCTAGTTCATAGAATATGCTAGAAAATCATAGGAACTCGATCATTTTTTGTTAAACTAAGCTTTCATCCATTAAAAAGCAATTTTAATGGTAAATAAAATAAAAATATAAAGTAAACATAAAGAGCCCCCCATCAACCTACTTAACATCTGTGGTGTTAATAACATCCCAAACCTGTATTTTTGGGTCAAATGATTAGGCAACCCCTTCAGTGCTAGCATCTTCAGTCATGTTCAGTCGAGAGTTCTCCCTTTTGTGTAAGATGCCTAGACTTCTGCAAGCACTGTTGTAGCTAAAGGCTGAAAGTTGTTCACAAGCATAGTCCTGAAGGCCAGCAATCCATGATGAGAATTTGCTCATACATATGTACAGTACTTGCAAGAGTTTAAACTTAAGTATCCCAGTAATGCTATACAAGTTATTCCAAACCCAGGGAAGCAAGTATATTTTCTGATAATGATTACTAAGGAATTTCACAGCTTTTGCCAAGCTCACTTTATGCCTTGAATATTCTTCTTTTTAATCATTACTTACTTATACTCCAGCTCTCTGAGTTTACACATTACTTCCTCAGGGCTGTCTCCTCTGACCTCACCCCAGAGTAGCCAAGCCCTTGTTAGATACTGTCCTAATTCTATGTGTTCTTCATGGCACTTACAAAAGTTTATAATTATATCTTCGGATGATTATTTCATCAATGTGTCTTATTTATAAGGTCCATGAAAGTAGAATCCATATTTGCTCTCATTGTGTCTATAACTCCTACACAGTGCCTGAAGATGTATATGCTTGGGGCATCTGAGTGGCTCAGTCTGTTAAGCATCTGACTCAATTTTGGCTCAGGTCGTGATCTCAGGGTTGTGAGACTGAGCCCCACGTGGGGCTCTGTGCTCAGTAGGGAGTCTGCTTGACTCTCTGCCTCTGCCCCTCCCTCTCCCTTTCTCTCTCAAATCTTTTTTTAAAAAAAAGTATATACTAAATAAATACTTGTCGAATGAATGAAGGTGGAATGAGGTCAATAGTCCATTTTGCTACTGGTTCCTAAGGAAGACTTCTATATCGGAAATCATTTATACCAGAGACAGTTGTATCGTTAGAGGACAGAATTAGCAATATAAAGGAACTGTAGAGATTCCCAGGTTCAACTCATTTATTTTACTAAAAAAGAAACTTGGACAAGTTATATAACTTACCTGAGGTCCCATAAAAACTACCGACTAAATTTGTAAGTTCCATCTCTACCATGAAATATGTGAGAGCTTATCATATCACTCACCTTCTACAAGGTTTCAAACCTTACTCATGTTTTCAAACTCCCATGCCCACTTTGGTTTGCATGTGATTACTTTCACTCACCGTGGTATCTATGTCAGTCCTCACTCTAATAGGTCCATTTAGTTTATGTAATTTACATAATCTCACTGTCAGCTGCTCTGACCCTGTTGAAATTCTTAAAAAAAAAAAAAAAAAGAGGGGCTCCTGGGTGGCTTAGTTAAGCATCGGACTCAGTTGAAGCTCAGGTCATGATCTCAGGGTAGGGTCATGGGGTCAAGCCCCAAGTCAGGCTCTATGCTCATCACAGAGTCCGCTTGACATTTTTTCCCTCTGCCTTCCCCTTTGCTTCCTCTCTCCCTGCTCACATTCTAACATCCTCTTTCTCTCGCAAATAAATAAAATCTTAAAAAAAGAAAATATGATCAGCATAAATTAGATCTATTGTCCAATTCTGGTCCAGACATCTGTGGCCTGAGTGAGGACTGCATCTTAAAGTGCCCTAGGGATTGTAAATAGAAAGAACATGTCTTTTCTGGACAGCTATGTGCAGAAGAATGAAACTGGGCCACTTTCTTACATCATACATAAAAATAAACTCAAAATGGACTAAAGATCTAAAGATCAAAATGGACTAAAAATCCTGAAAACATAAAACTCCTAGAAGAAAACATAGTAATTTCTTTGGCATTGGCCACAGAAATTTTTTTTAGCTATGTCTTCTCAGGCAAGGGAAACAAAAGCATAAAGAAACTGTTGAGACTACACCAAAATAAAAAGTGTTTGCACAGTAAAAGAAACCATCAACAAAACACAGAGACAACCTACTGAATTGGAGAAGATATTTGCAAATAATACATCCAATAAAGAGTTAATATCCAAAACATATAAAGAACTTATACAATTTGCCACAAAAAAGAGGATAATCTGATTAAAAATGGACCGAGGGCCTAAATAGACATTTTTTCAAAGAACACATACAAATGACCAACAGACCCATGAGGGGACGCTCAAAATCAGTGATCATCAGGGAAATGCAAATCAAAACCACAGTGAGATAATCACCGCATGCCTGTCAAAATGACTAGTATCGAAAAGACAAGAAATAACAAGTGGTGATGAGGATGGCAAGAGGAAGGAACTCACATGCACTGTTAGCAGGAATGTAGATTAGTGCAACCACCGCGGAAAACAATATGAAGCTTTCTCAAAAAATTAGAAATAGAAATACCACATGACCCAGTAATTCCACTACTGAATATTTATACAAATTAAATGAAAACACTAATTGGAAAAGCTATATGTACCTCTATGTTTATTACATCATTATTTATAATAGCAAAGCTATGGAAGCAGCCCAAATGGCCATCAATAGGTGAATGGATAAAGAAGATGTGGTGTATATACACAATAGACTATTACTCAGCCATAAAAAAGAATGAGATCTTGTCATTTGGGACAGCATGGATGGACCTAGAGGATATTACGCTAAGTGAAAGAGGTCAGTCAGAGAAAGGAAAATAACATATGACTTCACTCACATATATAATCCATAGAGAAAAACAACAAATAAACAAACGGACTCATAAATGCAGAGAACAAGCTGGTAGTTGCCAATGGGGAGGGGGTTGGAGAGATGGGAAAAATAGGTAAAGGGGATTAAGAATCACAAACTTCCACTTAAAAATAATTTATGAGGATGAAAAGTACAGCATAGGGAAAATAGTCAATAATATTGTAATAACATGTTAGGGTAACAGATGGTAGCTACACTTACTGTGGTGAACATAGCGTAATGTATAATTCTTATCAAATCATTATGTTGTACACCTGAAACCAGTATAACATTGCATATCAACTATACTTCAATTTTTTTAAAAAATAGGAAAAAAAACATGTCTTTTAAGATGTTTGTGTTGGAGAGGATGTAGATACATGAAAAATGCTTGGGCAATTTTAGTAAGGCCAAAGTGCATAGAAATGTACACACACATGTATAGACACTATAATATCTTTGTTTTGAATTCATTTTAATATGGGAAACATTTTGGTTTGTCATTTTGCCTTTTGCATTATATAGTCTATAGTCTATCCAGAGTGCAAATACAATTTTAAAAATACTTATCCCCATCATGTTCCATGTATCCAATAATAAATAACTTTGTAAGAAGCAACTCTCACATGGGCGCCTGGGTGGCTCAGTCCATTAAGCATCTGCCTTCTGCTCAGGTCATGATCCCAGGGTCCTGGGATTGAGCCCCGCATCTGGCTCCCTGCTCAGTGGGGAGTCTGCTTCTCCCTTTGACTCTCACCCCCACTTGTGCTCTCTCTCACTTACTCTCTCTCTCTCAAATAAATAAATAAACAAAATCTTTAAAAAAAAGAAGAAGCAGCAGCAGCAGCAGCAGCATCTCTCACGAGGACTACTAGGTACCTGGTAAATGGATATTTGATAACATGCCCTCTCCCATAAAAACACTATTTCACCTATTGATTCATGGTGCTGTTTTTATAAATTGATGATAGCAAGCTAATTGTCACTCATGGCTCAGCTAATTAAAACAGAATGGTACTAACAAGAAACCTGGGACACCTGGGTGGCTCAGTCAGTTAGGCCGCTGCCTTTGGCTGGGGTCATGATCCCAGAGTCCTAGGATCGAGTCCCACATCAGGCTCCTGGCTCAGTGGGGAGCCTGCTTCTCCCTCTCACTCCGCCTCTCCCTCCTGCTCATAGTCTCTCTCTCTCTCTCTCTCAGCTTTCTCGAAAGAAAGAAGGAAGGAAGGAAGGAAAGAAAGAAAAAAAGAAAGAGAAAGAGAAACCTGTAAGAAAGTGTGAGTACTGAGTAAAATCCATGGAACCATAGTTTCAACAAGTTTGGTTTTTATATTCAGTTCTCTAGCTTGGTGTTTAGTATACATCACAAGTGTAAATGAAAATAGTAAAGGGAATTTTTTACCTAGTTGACATAATGGAACTTTAGAAGCTCAATTCGCAGTTTCTTAAAAAGAAAAATCTCTGTGATACTACATTCATAGACAACCTCCTATAGCTCAGTCAGCAAGACAAACTCTAAATCTAGGGTACGTTTCTCGAGATTTTGAGTTTCAGTACAAGGTTTCCAAAAGGATGAATCAGTTCAAAATGTAGTGTGGGACAGGCCACCTAGAAGCCACTTAAATTTAACTATAGGAAAGAACTGAAACCAGAGAGCAGATTGGAGGCAAAGGGTTGTTGACATGGTTGCAGATAGGCCAGCTATAAAACAGCTTCCCCTAATCTGCCATATTAATTGCCTGAGCCCATTCCTCAATTTTGTTTACTGAAATTAAATCTAGCCAGAATTTATATTTGTTGCTAATATTATCATTTTTATCAGTTTGTACAAATACACTTTGCCTTTCCTCTTAAAGTCTCCTTTTAAAAACATCAAGTTCTTCCCAAAAAACATTAATAGTCTTTTTAGATTGCAGTTATTAACTCTGAGTTGACTTTTCTGTCAATAATCTCCCAAACATTATTTCTTTCCAAGATTTAATGGTTGAAACACTCAACAGTCCAAAATTATTCCTTTACCAATACATGCGCTATTTTTTTTTCCCTTTGTCTTTCCTCCTTCTTAGGGGTACCTAACTTTCTTTTCCTTTCCAAATATTCCTTAGGAATTTGTCCTACTCTAGTAAAAAAAAAAATTTTTTTTAAGATTTTTAAATTTCTGCATGTGTGCAAATATTTGTGGAATAGTCCAAAAATCTAAAGTCCTAAGCAACGTAATAATCAAGAGAAAAAACCCAGGCATAATTTACTGTGCATAAATGATCCTAGCAGCCTCACCACCCAAAAGGGTGCTTTCTCTTGTTCTTATCCTATTTAATTTACGCAGAAGATTAGCACTGTGTTCTTTATTTCACTATTTAGTAAAATACTGTTATTCTCTGGTTTTACTTACCAAGAAATTGAACTGTACAGGCTTTCTTATCCTTTCAATTAGGAACATTTGGAAAAATAACAGCCTTGCTTTCCTATAAAATATAGAGACTTACATGAATATCCATAAAGGTTTTCAACTTATCATTTCTGTTAAAGTTGTACCCTTAGAAATATAAGTTGAATAACTTGGTCTTATCTGATTCTGAAGACTGAAAATCATTGTCTTTAGAGAAAAATAACCTATAAAAAATGTGTGGCTTGTTTGTCTTACTTGATAATTTACCATGGAAGCAGCTTAGTAAGTGATGTGTCTCTTTTCCCTAATAGTATAAATATTTGTGAGATTACTCTGTCAAACTGGAAATATACCATTGGCCTATTTGTCTTTCCTTATATACATAATGGTAAAATAAAAAAATAATACTGTGAAAAAAACCCATGATAACATTAATTAGGATCATTTTTACATTCTGATTGTCATACTTTTGAGTTATTTATTAAATGTTGACAACATGCTTAAATTTCTGTCAAACTGACTAATGGGCCCAAAGCAGTTAAGTGTTACCAGGACTAGCCCAGACCATTTCTCGGGGTTGTATTTTGCTGAAAGTAACACTGAAGAATGAAGTAATGTCTCCCATTGACCAGGAGCAGGACCGCTTACTACCTACTATAAAAGAGGTGGATTCCCTGAGCCTAGGGTTCCTAGGCTGCAACACAAACCCACTGTGTCCATAAAATCTAACTGAATCATCCTCCTGGGATGGAGACAAGAGATCTGATGCAACCTAATGCTTATGCAACTTGCTGTCCCATCAGTAACAAAGCCCTTTGTCTCGGACCCAGGAGTCTCATGTGTTTTGCCATCATCCAGGAACAGTGTATCTTATTAGCTTTTAAGTAGAGTAAAATAAAATCCCAGTCCTTCGTGTGTGTGTGTGTGTGTGTGTGTGTGTATGTGTGTGTGTAATTTAATCTCAAAACAATTCACAATGTAAATGCTACTTTAGCTCCTTGTTACCACTTTAGGAGATACATTATTTTGTTTATCCTTTATATTTTAGAAGACTTTTAATTCCTTCTCTTGGCAATACAAACATTAAAAACTTACTAAAATTTTTATCTTAAAGGAGTATTCCTAATTTAAGGAAACAGAATGACTTATTTGTACAAGCCAAAAAAGATGTTTTTTCCTGCCAAAATATTTCCAGAATTTTTACATTTTTCATCAGTTAATAAGAAAGAACGTATAGCAAAATTCTTCCTTTCTCCTGATCTTTATGGCATATCTCACACACATTCTTCCAGGCCAGGCTCAAGTCCCGTTTCTCCAAAACACATTCCTTTAATAGCAAAATATAATCTCTCCCACCTGTTTAGCATTTTATCGTTAGCTGGAACTTCCTTAGCCCTTGCATTCTCCCAATCCAGGTGTAGGTCACCTCCCCTTCTAGATAGTCAACTCTCTAAAGGCAATTCCTACTTATGATTCCCCTTTTCTACTTAACAACTTTGAACATGGTGCCTTGCAACTAGTAAGAAGTACTAGTTAAGGATCTAGCTTATATCTGAAAAAACAAAATGATTTTCAATAGTAAAATGTACCATGAAATTTTAAGGGTTTTTTTTTTTTTTACAAAAAGTATTTGTGGCATACTAAGACATTCAGAGTTTTTATATCTCTGTTGTAACTGCCTGATAGCAGAATTAATCTTTTCCCATTGCATAAATAAATTATAGAAAAATTGCTGAACTAATGTATATTTCATGATGTATTATTCCAATATATATTTTTGATTTAGTTGAATGTTCTGACGTTTTGAGAGTAAGAAATGTATATTTTCATCATATTTTCCCACTCAACAGCACAAGATGACTCAGAAGAGAGAATCTTATCACATCACATCTATTTTACCATTATGACCTACACCTAACTTCCTTCTCCCCAGTTCTCTCTCTCTCCAATGCATTCTGCTACTAGATGAGTCTTCCTAATGTCCTATTTTATCTAAACCATGACTCTACTCACAAGCTTTCAGTGACTCTCCACTGTCCAAAATATAAATCAGAACTCCTTGTGAGCCTGACACTCAAATCCAAATTTAACTCCAATATGCATCTTATTCCAATATGCACCTTATCTACTTCTTTTTCTACATGGAAACATTACTTCAGTCAATTGATCTAATTCCTGTCTCGCACATATACCTTACATTTCTCTGCTTCTATTTCCATCCTTGGATGGAATACACTTCCTTTTCTATACATCCAAATGTTACTCACTCTTTAAGAACGAAATCTAAGCCATCCCTGCCATGATGCTTTTCCTAACATTTTAGTTAGGAATACTGCCTCCATTCTCACATTTTTCCCTGTGGTGCCATGATAAATTTACATTATTCCATATGATCTTCCTTTACTGGATGTATGATTGTGATATATAAAGAAATATTTGCACCCCACTGAATGTCATCCTTCAAAGGTTTCCCTCAGGTTGTATTCCAATAATGTTCACATTGCTGAAATATTTCTGGGACTCTTCTCTAGTAACCACAATCCCAGTCACACTAGAAAGTCAGCCACTTTATTTTACAACCTCTTCTGCTATTTATAAAAGAGAAAAAAAATTGCCCAACCCAATTATCTTCCTCTTCCCCAAATCAGTTTCCAATAATTTTTGGTTGTTTCTAAAAATCTTTTGTCAAAGAGAAAAAGTCATCATTGAGGACATTCAAAACAATACATCATAACTATTAAACGCATATACTCTTTTCCATTGTTGAAAAAGAAAGTCATCTTCCTTTAGATTAATTGATAAAAAATAACTAGATTCTAGTCCATAGACATTTATTTTAGTAACTGAGAGTTCAAATCACCCTACAGAGTCCTTCAAGGTTTATTTGTATCATTTTTGGCAATGGCTTAGTTAGTAGTTTTCCCATCAAAAACCTTTTTTTCCAACTGAAGTAACATGAAAAGGTGAAATATTTTGTAATATTTCAGAGACTGTGCAATAATAAGAAAGCACACTCCACTGCCTGAAGTTGCAGGCAAATGTAATAGCAAATCCTTCTTCTGCAGCCAAAATAGCAGTGGAGACTTTTTACTATGGAAGGATTTATTATGAATTTCCTCAACATTTCTTTCACTTCTAAAGGCAACACAAGGGTTCTGTGGTCCGCTGGGTTAAATATATTATATGTTACACATCTGCATATGTATGTCTGTAAGGCACTGTCAAGTCCATCCTCAGACAGAAAATTAGCAATGGTACATCTGCATTAAATAAAGCCTAACTTCATTGCCTTTCTCAGAAGGGCTGTGGGAAGATAATATGCTTCTACTGTCATTTCCATTTCATTCCATTTGTGGAAACCAGGTCTCTTCCAGCTTCTAAATGATTTCTAACTCCCCAGAAGCCAAAAAATACAGTAAGCTAACAACACTTTTACCAAGAGCCCCTTATTTTCCATAAAATTTTACTGAATAAAATCTAGCAAAAGTATTTCTTATTACTTCTGATTTCTCCAAAGAAAATGCCAATTTTACACTTCATTTTAAAATGTATTTAAATAACTACAGGAAGAACTTTAATAAAAGGTTTTATTATAAATCCTACATTTCATGTTTCCAATATTACTACTATGAATAAATATATAAATTATATAAATATATTATAATAAGATTTAGAAATAATCACTTAAAATCATTAAGGAAACTCAATTTTGCATTTATTTTTATTTTGACATGCTTTTGTTCATAGCATACCCTGTCACTGTCTATCTCCCTACCCTACTTGATTATTTCTTCATTGCCCTTACCTAATATTATATCAGATATTCCTATTTTATCTGCTTAGAGTTGAGCTGTCTCTTCATGACCAGAGTGTTAGCTCTATGATGGCAGTGAGTTTATCTTCTTCACCACAATATTCCTAGCACTAACAGCAATGCATGTAAATATTTACTAAGTGCATTCATTATTTACTTAATTTACAGTAGATCCTACTTGCCATAAATTTGTACACCATATCAGAAACTGGACTGTAATCTTATAATAGAGATTCATCAGTGAGTGTTCCTAAAATTATACAGGAAATATACATTTCATGGTTTTTGTGAGATTCTCTGAATCGCATATAAACCTCCAAGAGGATAGAGGGTTATTGCTATGGAGGGAAAAAAATGAAGGGAAAGTATCGGCTATGCCAGGAAACATCTGGAATTGAGGCATAGGGGGAAACAAGCCAAAGGGGCTTCAGGACATAGGAGAGACCACTGTTGCATCTTGTTCTCAAGATTTCCCAGTGACATTTTCCTAGATATTCAGTACCAGAACAGGAAACACTATCATGATAGAGTTACATAGAAGTGAATTCAAAAATCTTAAAACATAGTTTTATATGCTCTGATGAGTTCCCTTCATTTATCTGTCTCTAATACATGCATTTAATTAAAACACTGAAAATAGTTGATACATTATGAAGCTCCAAATCCTCAATTTTTAAAATCTCAAAAATTAGTTTACATTAACTGTTTCTGTAGGTCATACCACACTATAATTCAATTAGTGTTTCCTGGGACTTTTGACCTTATGTCTTTAAAGGTTAAAATTTGTTTTGGCCAATATGCTGCCATGGGAGTTTTGGCAAATGTTAGCAAGAAAAATAATTCACAAAGTGTCAGAGTGAAAATAAATCTGTAATCCTGTATAAGCAAAAAATCTGAAAAATAAATCTGATTGGGCACCCAGAAAACAAATTATCCATTCAAGCACTATAAGTAGTAAAAATTTCCTGCCATTTTTAAGTAAGTAAATTTCAATCAAGACCAAAATTTACACATATCAACACAAATTTAAATTTACATATCATTTCATAAAACAAGATAATGTTAATCCAATGCAACCACAAAAACAGTAGGCTTTTAGAAGTGAATTCCTTATTTGTAGTTTAGAAGATTCTGACTAAAGTCTTATCCTAAATATGGGCCTGGAATTTCTTGAGTGCAGGAATATTTAATTCATTTTTTTACAACCTTAATGTCTGGGGCACAGAGGGGCTCCATGAATGTTGAATTAATGAATGAATGCCCATAAGTCATGAGTTATTTTCTATTCCAACACACTGTTAAAACAAATTCTCTCAACTGTTTTTCTTACTAAAACAAATGCTGAACAAAACATAAAGTAGGACTTAAATGTATGTTGACACTTTCTTTCCCTCCCAATGAATCGATAGCATTTTAATTCAGTTAACCATCCTTACCTTTAAATTACCCCAGTGTACACTGAACCCATGCTAAGGGAAGAATAAGGACTGATTTATTCAAGTATTATCTCATTCCCTTTGCTGATAGTGTCACTGGGCTTACTTCTTGTTTATTTTTTTTCCCCTTCCCTTATGTTATTTCATTGGATATTTGGATTAGTAACAGAAGCTCTTCAAGTTGGCTTTAAAGAACAAAGACATCTTTTATTTCATCTTTGATTTGCTTAGTAGGTAGGGCAATCTTCATGCTGGTTGATTAAACACTTCAACACTTTATCAAGGACCCAGATATTTTGCACCTTTCCACAAGGAAATCATCAGTGTCACCTTAGCAAGACATCAAGGGTCATTACAAATGCTATATACAAGCATGACAATTTCAAAAGGAAACAAAGAACACTCTGAAAAGAAACTTTTCCCAGATTACTGACAGCAGGCTTCTCCTATTGTTTCATTGGCCCTGATTAAGTCATATTTCTGATCTAATTACATGTTCCATATTCTACTGGTTATGATACCAGACTATTTTTTGCTTGTTGTCAGATTTTGTTTCCTCAGACAAGCTTTAATATGTCTCACTGCTAATTAGTAAAATGATAGCACTTAGTCTTGAAACTATAGACCTTTCTAATATTTATGAAGAAATGCCAGCAAGATTTGAAAAAAAAAGAAAATATCTTTTTAATTCCACCCATAGAAAAGCAACTATTATTTTGCATCACAATTTCCAAGTTAAAGTTAAGGCTGACAAAGGAACTTGGGAAAAGAGCTGAACTTCAGCAATGGTTCTACATTATAAAGAATAACCTTTAGTCCCTAAAGTTTTTGTAATTTTTTTCTTTTTTTTTTTTTTAAGATTTTATTTATTTATTTGACAGGGAGAGAGACACAGAGAGAGCACAAGCATGGGAAGCAGCAGAGGGAGAGGGAGAAGCAGGCTCTCCGCTGAGCAGGGAGCTTGATGTGGGGCTCGATTCCAGGACCCTGAGATCATGACCTGAGCTGAAGGCAGACGTTTAATGACTGAGCCACCCAGGTGCCATAGTTTTCATAATTTTGATTGATTGGCCTATTTTATAACTTATTGTCCTGGCAATGGTATTTACATTGAGATCACTGTTTTTGAAAATATATAAAGTTTTGTGAGTTTGTCAGGCCACAAGAGGTTAATTGACACTTCCTTCTTTCCCCGCATGCATGAAGGTAAAAACAAATAATAGATAAGTCTTTGGATATCTTGTTTTTAAAAAGAAACTATTTCCAAACAAACAAAAACTGGGAGAATTTGTCAACAACAAACTCAAAATAAAGTAAATACTGAAGGGAGTTTTTCAGGCAGAAGAAAAATAATCCCAAAAAGAATAAGGACATAAAGAAGGAATGGAGAGCAATTGAAAAGTAAATAAAAAGTAAATAAAAATGATTATTGACTATGTAAAAAATAGCAATGATATGTATGGTGTATAAAATATATATGAAAGTAAAAGTGCATGCAAGAATAACAACATGTGAGAGGGAGCAAAATGAATTGTAAGGTTGTAATATTGTTTGAGAACTAGTACAAGTTAGAGTTGTCCCACTGGAATGTAATGCAAGCCACATAAACAATTTTAAATTTTAATATTCACACTAGAAAAAGTAAAAGGCAGTAGGTAAAGTCAATTTTAATGTATTTTATCTAACCAGTAATATGATAATTCCAATATGTAACCAATTTAAAACTTATTAATGAGATATTTTATATATTTTTGTCCTAAATCTTCAATTTTAAGCATGTATTTCAGCAAATCTCAACTGCAACCAGCTATGTTTCTAATTCTCAATAACCACATGTGACTAGCAGCTGCCATATTAGACAAAACAGTGTTAGGCTCTAGGTCAAGGAAAGAACTTGCAATCTTTAGAGAAATCACTAAAAGTAGAATAATATATAATAATCAAATGGGAAAATGGGAAACAGTGGGATAGTAAATAAAGTTAGTAGAGTAATATACGATGATGGTGCCCTGCTGGCCAGTGCACCTGAAATGCAGCTGCTCTGAGCGTTTTTGCTAATAGCTCACAGTTTCCCTTACCTGGAAAATTACCCTTCATCTAACAGAAACCAGCTCTCCCAGATTATGCTCCCAGCCCCAACAAAAAGCCAAAGGCAATGACTGACTAATACAGGGCAAAAAAGGCTGGCACCTTTGGCAAAACATTGAACCAATTCTAGGGTACAATTTGAACTTCAAAATTCCCGCAACCGCGTCTTAGCTCACCTCTTCTCCCTACCTTATCCTGCTTCCTTCCAAAAGCATTCCCTCAATAAATTAAATCCCTGTCTTAGCCTCTGTTTTTAGAGGACCTAACCTAAGACTCTTGGTTGATCCGAAAGAAAGCAAGGAAAGAAAAAGGAACATAAAACAAATGAGGCAAATAAATATTAATGGTATAATAGATATAAACCTAAATATCAGCAACCATATTAAAATGTAAATGATCTAAATATTCTAGTTAAAATATAAAGATTGTCAGGTGATAAAAATATTTTTTAAGAAGGTCTAACTATATGCTCCTAATGAGAAAATAACACATATATAAAAGGATGAAGAAAGATATAGTATAAAAACACCAAAAGAAAACTGGTTTTGCTATATTAATGTCAGATAAAATCTATTTTAAGGCAAAAAACATTGCTAGAGATAAAAAAGGATCTTTAATAATAATAAAATGCCTACCCACCAAGAAGACATAAAAATTCCACTGTATACACCTACTAATATAGCTTCACAATATGAAAGCTAAAAATTGACAGATTTAAAAAAATACAAAAATCTATAATTAGTGAGGGAGAATTTAACACATCTAATTTGATAACTGACAAAAAAATCCAGAAAATTAGTAAAGCTATACAGATATCCTGAGCAACACAATTAACAAAATAAAAGTGTTAAAATGTTAAATGTTAAAATGCACCAAAGGATGACAGAATACACAATTTGGCAACTGTATATGGAACATTTACAAAATAAATCATATTGTGGACCAAAAAGCCAAACACAACAAATCTAAAATGATTTCAGTAATCCAAATATGTTATTTCATTATAGTGGAATGAAGGTAGAAGTCAGTAACTAAAAGATAAATATAAAATTTTCAAATGCCTAGAAAGTAAGTAACATTATCTACATAAACAATGAGTTAAAGATGAAGTTATAGTGCCTATTAAAATATTTGAGCTGAATAATAATTGAAATATAACATTTTTAAAAAGATTTATTTCTTTTAAAGAAAAAGAGCTGAGGGAGGGCCAGAGGCAGAGGGAGAGAGAAATAATCCTGACTCCCTACTGAGCATGGAATCCTACACAGGGCTTGATCCCAGGACCCTGAGATCATGACCTGAGCTGAAATCAAAAGTTAGATGCTCAACCGACTGCGCCACCCAAATGCCCTGAAATACAATATTTTGAGACATAATTTTGTTATTACTGTGCTGAGATGGAAATTTATGACTTAAATTCATATATGAGAAACTGAAAAACCTGAAAATCAATTGTTTAGGTATTCATCTCAAGAAGTAGGAAAAAGAAACCAAATTAAACTCAAGAAAGAGTAAAGAAGAAAAAATAAAAATAAAGAATAATTAATAATAAAGGTAATAAATAATAAAAGGACAAAAACAAATGAAACAGAAAACATTGATAGAAAAGCCAATAAGGCAAAAAGTTAATTATTTGAAAAGAGCAATGAATTGATATTCTCCTAGCCATATTAAGCAATGAAAAACAGAGAAACCACAAGTAACATGTCAAGAACAAAACAGGGAGTATTATCATAGGTCTCACAGATGCAGAAAAACATTTGATAAAATGTAAGACTACAGGGGAGAAAAAATAACCTCTAAGCAAACTAGGAATAAAAGAAATTTTTCTGTAACAAAGAACATTACCTAAAAATACAAATTAATAAAAAGAAGGAATTACCTTAAGCTGACAAAGAATATATATAAAAAACTGTCACAGAAATGATATTTAACTGTGAAATATAGGAATCTTTCCCCAGATTTTGGGGATGGATGAGAAAACCTTTCCCACCATCACCATTTGTATTCAAAACTTCACTTCATGTTGTACCCAGTATAACAAGGATAGATGAGAGAGAGAGATATGATAGATAGATGGAAAGATAGATAGAGAGATTAGATAGATAGATAATAGATAGAATCAATAGTTGAATGGAAGAATAAATGTAATATATTTGTACAATGAAATACTATGCTGTCATGAAAAGTAGCAAACTTGCTACACAAAACAGTATGAATCAATCTCACAAACATGGTGATGAACTAAAGAAGCCAGGCACAGAAAAGTTTACACCATATAATTCCATTTTTATAAAAGTCCAAAATTTGTAAAAATAAATTGGTGGTAATATAAATCAGGATAATAGTTAACTTGGTATCAGTAATCATTAGGAAGGAGACAAGTGGGAGTTCTAGAATGCTAGATTAGTGCTCTGTTTCTTTATCTAAGTATTGGTTACATGGCTTTACTCTTATAATTTATGCTCCTCTTTTTTCTCTCTCTTTTTAAAAATAAAATATTTAGAAACAAAATGTATAATGTCTATTAGGTATGCTTGGGTCTTTCAGAAAAACAATAAAAATGTTATTATAGAAGACAGATTAAATTTTATGAGACAATTTATCAAATTATTGTCCCCTTTACATTTTAGTAATGTATTAAGAGTTTGTTCATTTTGATCAACATTTTATGGTGATCAAAATAAATAATGGCTATATTATACAAATATAGTGACCATTTAATAATAACTGAAATATAGAAAATTGAAAAAAGCTATGAACCTGGTCACAAATAACTTTAGATAACCTTTTAAGTCTTCATTATTATTTCTTACCCTAGGTGTCTGATCTTCAAAATGTGATGGAAAGGATTTTTTTTCTAGTAGTGAGGAGAAAAAATGTACAGAAGTCTTCCCTATCCACACTTTCACTTTCCATGGTTTTATGTTCCATGGTTTCTGTTACCCAGTCAGCCATTGTCTAGAAGCAGATGATCTTCTTGACATATCATCAGAAAGTCAATAGTAGTTTTGTGCTATGTCACAATGCCAACATCATTCACCTCATCTCATTGTGTAGGCATTTTATCATCTCACATCATCACAAGAACAATGAGTATAGGGGTGCCTGGGTGGCTCAGTCGTTAAGTGTCTGCCTTCAGCTCAGGTCAAGATCCCAGGGTCCTGGGATTGAGCCCCGCGTCAGGGTCCCTGCTTTGCAGGAAGCCTGTGTCTCCTTCTCCCGCTCCCCCTGCTTGTGTTCCCTCTCTTGCTGTGTCTCTCTCTCTGTGTCAAATAAATAAATAAACACTTAAAAAAAAAAAAAAGATGAGAACAGTACAATAATTTGAGAGAGAAAACACATTTTTATAACATTGTTGTACTATTTTATTATGTTATACTTGTTAGTCTCTTACTGTGCTTAATTTATAAATTAAACTTTCATAGGTTTGTGTGTGCAGGAAAAATATTGTGCATATAGGATTTGGTACTATCTGTGGTTTTAATAACTGGAGGCTTTGGAACATATCCCCCACAGATAAGGGAGGACTACTGTAACCTTTAGATCTGTTACCTCATAAAGGCAACAGAAATCTTTGAAGTGTGGATAAGGTAAGCTAAGTCATCTTCCTAAAAAGAACCCCAGCAGTTCTTCAGTAATCTTATTTTGTCTTAGATTAAAAAAAAAAACAAAACCCACACAACAAAATAACAATCCTATATACACTCTTTAGCAGTGACAGCACAAAAAGAAATACAGAGTTTTCAATTTTTTCTATTTTTCTATTTTGATGGAGATCATTGTAGGTTATGAGAATCTGTAGAGGCTTGTAAGATAAATAGAAAGCATGAGAACTGCTGATTTCTTTTGAAGTATTTGGGATCTAAGTTGATTGGGGTTTCTGATCTACCACATTACATCACTTCTGGTAGTATCAAATTTATATTTACTAAGCACCACAAAATTTTGGTGGTAGACTTCTTTCGCTCAGTCTAACACAGAAACATATTAAAATTGATTAAATGTTTGGCTTAACCTAGAAGCATAATAGTCCATTTATATGCACGGAAAAAGACATATGAACATGCATATAAAAATATGAATCTTTTTTTAACATATCTGTTTATGCCCAAAACAAGAAAAAATATACAATAAAATAGGATTTTTTTTTCCTGCTATAATAAAAGGCTTTCCCTCTCACCTCTTTTCTTCTCTTTCTCTCTCTCTCTCTTAAAAAAAAAAAAATCTGATTTTCAGAAACCAGAACTAGAATTTAGATACCATGGGAAGAAAGTAAACAAATAATACCATACATTTAGAGAATGCTATTGGAAAAATGTCTGAGATAAATGGAGAATGCTGCTATGAATCAAATTGGGCAATTTAGTTATTTTTTCTATAAAGCATAAAAGATATCAGAGTGAAAAAAGCCATAAGTCATCCTTGGAAATTAAACAACAATAAAAATCATCCACAAGTATTCACACAGTTCCCTTTTAGACAAAAGTTTTAGAAAAAATATAGACAGAATTTTAGACAGAATTTAAAAAAAAATATTAAAACCTCTGAATGTTTTTTGTTGGATGTCTTGTGGGTGGTTGAATAAGTGATATGTTAAATAATGATCTTGAGTCACCATAAACCTTGACAGGCTTTCACAATAACCAAATATTAAAATAGTTTCAATAAATATTTATATATTGTATACACACAATACATTGCTACTAATTTTTCTTTAGTCAGTTATCTTTTACAGTAAATAAAATAAGAAAAATAAATTTTATATTCACCTTTATTTTTACCAACATTTTTGGGTGTGTGTATAGATCCAAGTTTCTGTCTGGTATATTCTGTCTAAAGAACCGCCTTTATCATTTTTTGTAGTGCAAGTTTGCTAATAATGAATTCTCTTGTTTCTTTCTTGTCTGTGAAGTCTTTATTTCTCCTTTTAAAGTGATATAGTAACTGGGTGCTAATTTCTGGAGTGGTAGGGTGCCCCCCACCCCGCTTCAGCACTTTCAAAGAAGACACTTCATCATCTTCAGGCTTAGATCGTTTTTAGTAAAAGTCTGCCTAAATTCTGGCCTTTGTTCCTCTGTATATAATGTGTCTTTTCCACTCTCTGCCTTCTAGATTTTATCTTTATCTTTGGTTTTTAATAGTTTAAGTATGATGTGTCTAGGTGTTTTCTTCTTCTCTCCTCCCTTCCTCCCTCCTTTCCTTCCTTCTTTCCTTCTTTGTTTCCTTCCTTCCTTCCTTCCTTCCTTCCTTCTTTCCTTCGTCCTTCCTTGTATTTTATTCTGCTCAGTGTTCTATGAGCTTCTCAGATCTATGACTTAGTCTTTTATTATTTGGGAGAAATTATAGCTATTTTCAAATATTTCTTTTCCCCATATTCTTTTTCATTTGGGAATTCTAATAGCTCATATATTAGACCATTTGACATTGTTCCATGGTTCTTGGATACAGTGGCTTTTCTCTCTTTCTCTCTCTTTGTATTTAATTTGAATACTTTCTTGTGATTTATCTTTATCTCTGCTACTATAGCTTTGTTTATGGTATTTTTATTTCATACTTTCCTATCGTTTATATTTCTCTGCTAAAATTTTCCATATGTCCTTGTAAATTGGCCATCTTTTTACACTTTTACACTAGAAATTTTAACATATAAATCATATTTTTTTTCTTTTTAATGCCCTGCCTAATAGCTCCAGCATTTAGGTTCTGCAGATTATATTGTCTCTTGACAGTAGGTTGTTTTCTCTTGCATTTTTTGTATCTCATAATTTGTGGTTAAAAGCTGGATATCATGTGTGGGAAAGTAAAGTCTGAGGTATACAATATTTTATGCCTGGAATTGGACACACCTCCACTGCACATTTAATGTGGGGAGTTGAATCAATGTAGTCAGTCTTGACTAGGATTTGGAATTTGCTAGTTCTATTTACCGTAAGCACACTATGGGCTTCTGATCCCTCTAACATTACCTTGTACTTAAAGTAGAAGTTGGGTTTCTAAAAGACATTTTTAATGTTTCATTTTGACTCTCAAGTTTAGTCTTCTTCTGTGAACCTGAGCTTCAAAGAAGGTCTCTATCTTCTTGCCCTACCCCCAGTGATAGACTGCTATTACTTGTTATTCATTGTTAGCTAACCTGGTAGTAGAAGATGGGAATGGTCTTTATTTCTTTCTTTATCCTCAGCTTTAGGCAAGACCTGTCCCTTCCTTTCTTATAGAAAACTTTCTTGGTAATTCTGCCCTCAAGCAGCAGAAGTAAATCTATCGTGTTGTGGGCCAAAGGCAATTTCTTATCCTTCCCTCAGGAGTAGAAAGTTTTTCTTTTTCTTTTTTTGTTTTTTCTGTTTCCTCGCCTAGCCCCAAATGGCCTTCAACTACATCTGAGAGAGATAATATTTGCTGCCTTTCATCCAGAGGGTTAAGGTTTTGGTTCCATAGAAAAAAAATAGGAAAAAGGATCCTACCAGGGGTTTCTATATCTCTCCCTGCTATTCTCCTACACTGACTTTCTGATGATTGTCAGAAGGGGAGTCATCTCCTTCTGGACAGTGGTTGACTATGCATAACTGAAACCATGGAACATGCTCATCTATGTATCCCAAAGAAAATCCCAAAGAATTGACAAAAACAAACAAGCAAAACCTCCTAATGAGGAACTAATGAGCATTATAACAAGGTGGCAGGATACAAAGATACAAGCTTAATAGACAAAAGTCAATTGCTTCCCTAAATACTAGCAATAAACAAATGGAATTTAACATTAAAAACAATATTATTTATACTGGCACCCAAAAGTAATGAAATACCTATGTATAAGTCTAGTAAAATATGTCAAAATCTATATGAAGAAAACTATAAAAGTCTGATGGATGAAGTCAAAGACCTAATAAATGGAGAGATATTCCAAGTTTATGGATGAGATGACAATATTGTCAAGATGTCAGTTCTTCCCAGCATGATCTATAGATTAAACACAATCCCAGTCAAAATCCCAGCAAGTTCATGGATATTGATAGACAGATTCTAAAGTTTATATGGAGAGGCAAAAGACCCAGAATAGCCAACATAATATTGATAGAGAACAAAGTTGGAGGACTGATTCAACGTAACTTTAAGACTTCCTATGAAGTTATACAGTTATAGTAATCAAATCAGTGTGGTATTGGGGAAAGAATAGACAAATAAATCAATAGAACAGAATTATAAGCCAAGAAGTAGACCCACAAAAATATGGTCAGCTGATTATTGACGAAGGAGTAGAGGCAATTCAATGGATAAAATATGGCCTTTTCAACAAATGATGCTGGAACAACTGGACATCCATATGCAAAAAAAATAAATCTAAACACAGACATTACACCCCCCACAAAAAATAACTCCAAATCGATACTGACATGTAATATGCAAACATATAAAACTGACATGTAATATGCAAACATATAAAACTTCTAGAAGATAACATGTAATACTGACATGTAATATGCAAACATATAAAACTTCTAGAAGATAACATAGAAGAAAACCTAGATGACCTTGGGTACACCAATGACTCTGAAATATAACACCAAGCATGATCCATGAAAGAAAAAATGGATAAGGTGAACATATTAAAATTAAAAACTCCTACTCTTGAAAGACAATATCAAGAGAATGAGAAGATAAGGGACAGATTAGAAGAAAATATTTGCAAAAGATACAGCTAATGAAGGACTGTTATCTAAAATATACAAAGAATTCCTAAAACTCAATAATAAAGAAACAAACGACCTGATTAAATAATGGCACAAAGACCTAAGAGACACCTCACCAAAGAAGATACACAGGTGGTTAAAAAGCATATGAAAAAATGTTCCACATCATGTGTAATCAGGAAAATGCAAATTAGAACAACAATGAGATAGAACTACATATCTAAAAGGAAGGCCAAAATCCAGAACACTGACAATATCAAATGTTAGCCAGAATGTAGAGTGACAGGAACTCTCATTTATTGCTGGTGGGAATACAAAATGCTACAATCACTTTGGAAGACAGTTGGGTTGTTTCTTAAAAACTAAATGTATTCTTGCCACATAATCTAGCAAATATTCTCTTCGATATTTACCTAAAGGAGTTGAAAACACGTTCATATAGAAACCTGCACATAGATTTTTTTTTTAAAAGATTTTATTCAGGAGAGAGAGCGTGCGCACAAATGGGAAGGGCAGGGGAGAGGGCAAAGCAGTCTCTCTGCCAAGCAGGGAGCCCAATGAGGGGCTCAATCCCAGGCAGATGCTTAACTGACTGAGCCACCCAGGCACACCCTGCACACAGATGTTTCAGTAGCTTTATTAATAATTGCTAGAACTTGGAAGAAATCAAGATGTCCCTCAGGAAGTGAATAGATAAATGCCTCCAGACAATGAAGTATTATTTAGTGCTAAAAAGAAATGAGCTATCATGCCATGAAAAGACATGAAGGAACATTAAATGCCTGTTGTTAAGTGAAAGAAGCTGATCTAAAAGGCTACAAAGTGTATGATTTCAACCATGTGACATTCTGGAAAAGGAAGAACTATGAAGATAGCAAAAGGATCAGTGGTTGTGAGGGGGGATAAATAGGCAGAGCACAGAGGATTTTTAGAGGTGTGAAAATACTCTGTATGATACTATAATGGTGGATACATGTCGTTATACATTTATCCAAACCCATAGATGTATAATATCAAGAGTTATACAAATACCTAATGTAAACAATCGTCTTTGGGTGATTATGCTGTGTCAGTGTAGGTCTATCAATAGTAACAAATGTACCACTTTGGTGGATTGCTAATGGGGGGAGGTGCTATGCACGTATGTGGGAAGGGAATATATGGAAAATCTCTGTACCTCTCTCTTAATTTTGCTGTGAATCTAAAACTGCTGTAAAAAAAAATAAAATAAAATCCTAAAAAAATTCCTAAATACCAAAATAAATGCCAAAATAAAATAATTCTACCTAGTGAAAATGTGTATGTGTGTATACACATATTCTTCTGCATATAGAAACATAGGCACAGAATAAATATAACATAAAACTTAACTGAACTGGACCAAAGGTATAGGTTGTTTGATTAAATGTAAGTAGAATATCACACTTACTACAAAATTCAGGTTGCTACCAAAGCAAAATATAACTCTAATCTGTGTTTATGGAAACATCCAGCATAAGAAGACTCAGAAGGATGATGATAAAGATAAGATGATGGCAAACAAAAATGCAAGTGAATAAACAAATAGCAAGAATCATAATCCTGTTTTCAAATAAGGCATAATTTAGCCCCAAATATGAAATGAGACCAAGAAAAGTATATTTCATGATGCAAAACACTAAAATACATGATAAAAATGTTATTAATATCTACTCATAAAATACTGGAAGTCCTAGCCACCACAATAAGAAAAGAAAAAGAAACAAGAAGCCTTCATATTGATACAGAAGTTTAACTGTCACTATTTGCAAATGATGTGATACTATACATAGAAAATTCTTAAGACTCCAACAAAAAAACTACTACAAGTAATAAATTAATTCATCAAATACAAACTTAATCTCCAGAAATCAATAGTGTTTCTATACATTAATAATAATGTAGCAGAAAGAGAAATTAAGGAAACAATGAGGTGAAAGACTTATGCTCTGAAAACTATAAAACATTAATGAAAGAAATTGAAGATGACACAGACAAATGCAAAGATATTCCATGCTCATATATTGGAAGAATTGATATTGTTACAACATCCATACTACCCAAACCAATCTGTAGATTCAGTGCAATCCCTATCAAAATACCAACAGCATTTTTCACAGAACCAACAAATTATGCTACAGTTTGTATGGAACCACAAACTTGTATGGACCCTGAATAGCCAAAGCGATCTTGAGAAAGAACAAAGCTGAAGGCATCACAATTCCAGATTTCAAGATATACTACAAAGCTATAGTAATCAAAACAATATGGTACTGACACAAAAATAGAAACAGAGATCAAAAGAACAGAATAGAGAGCCCAGAAATAAACTCACACTTAAGTAGTTGATTAATCTATAACAAAAGAGGCATAAATATACAATGGGGAAAAGACATCTTTTCAGTAGACGGTGCTGGTATACAACTACGTGTAAAAAAACAAAACTGGATCACTTTCCAATATCATACACAAGAAAAAACTCAAAATGGATTAAAGGCCTAAAGGTCCATAGAAGAGAACATAAGTAGGAATTTCTCTGACATCAGCTGGCTATAACAACATTTTTTGTAGATATGTCTTCTAAGGCAAAGGAAACAAAATAAAAAACTATTGGGACTACATCAAAATAAAAAGCTTTCGCACAGCAAAGAAAATCATCAACAAAAAAAGGCAACCTACTGAATGGGAGAGGATATTTGCAAAAGATATATCTGATAAGGGATTAATATCCAAAATAGATAAAGAACTTATACAACTCAACAACAAAAACAATCAACAATCTGATTAAAAAATGGACAGAAAAAAAAATGGGCAGAAGACCTAAATAGGCATTTTCCAAAGACTATATATAGATAACAGACACATGAAAAGATGCTCGATGTCATTAATCATCAGGGAAATGCAGATCAAAGCACAATGAGATATCACCTTATACCTGTCAGAATGGCTAAAATGAAAAAGACAAAAAATAACAAGTGTTGATAAGGATGTGGGAAAAAAGGAACTCTTGTATACTGTTGGTCAGAATGTGAATTGGTATAGCCACTGTGGAAGACAGTATGGAGGTTCCTCAAAAAATAAAAATAGAAACACTATATGATCCAATAATTCCACTACTAGTATTAACACAAAGAAAACGAGAACACTAATTCAGAAAGGTATATGCACCCCTATGTTTATTGCAGCATTATTTATAATACTCAATGTATGGAAGTAATCTAAGTGTCCATCAAAAGATGAACTGATAAGGAAGATGTAGGAGATATATATATATATATATATGTGTGTGTGTATATATATATATGTGTGTGTGTATATATATATATATATATATATATATATAATGAAATATTACTCAGCCATGAGAATGGCTAAGATCATGCCATTCATGAAAACATGGATGGACCTAGAGGGCATTCTGCTAAGTGAATTAAGTAAGACTGAGAAAGACAAATACCATATGATTTCACTCATATGTGGAATCTAAAAGCCAAATGAATAAACAAACAAAAAGCAGAATCAGACCTATAAATACAGAGATCAGACTAATGGTTGCCAGAGGGGATTGGCAAAACAAATAAAGAGAAGAGGGAGATACAGACTTCCGCTTATTGAATGAATAAGTCACAGAAATAAAAACCACAGCATAAGGAATATAGTCAATGATATTATAATAGCATTGTATGGTAACAGATGGTAGCTACACTTGTGGTGAGCATAGCATAATGTATAAACTTGTCAAATCACCGTGTTGTGTACCTGAAACTAATTTAACATTGTGTGTTGACTGTATTCGAATTAAAAAAAATTTTTTTTAAATCTACACATAAAAGGAAATCATCAATGAAACAAAAAGGTAACCTGCTGAATGGGAGAAGATATTTGCAAATGATATATCCGATAAGAGGCTAATATCCCTTTACAAAGCAGAAACTAGAGGAGATGAAGAAAAAGATAGACACAACTAATAGACTAACATATCCCTGGCAAATCTAGTAAAATAAAATCGAAAAGTTTAGAAAAGATATCAAAGTTCTAAATAACACAATCAGTAAGGCAGACTATATAGAACCATATTAAACTCTGTACCATAATAAAAGAGAACATGCCTTCTTTTCAAATAAACAAAACGTTCGTGAAAATTAACTGTACATGAGTTCACAGCAAAAGCTGCAATAGATTTTATTTTTTTAAAGATTTTATTTATTTATTTGACAGAGAGAAAGAGATCACAAGTAGGCAGAGAGGCAGGCAGGGGGAGAGGAGGAAGCAGGCTCCCTGCCGAGCAGAGACCAACTCGGGGCTCCATCCCTGGACCCCAAGATCATGACCTGAGCCGAAGGCAGAGGCTTTAACCCACTGAGCCACCCAGGCGTCCCGCTTCAATAGATTTTAAAAAGCAGATATGGTACTGTGATCATTTGAAAACATATTCATGAATTCTTTCATTTCCTAACATCCAGAAATGACATCTGTATGCCCTACCCTTGAATGAGAGCAAGTCTTTGTGAGCCCTTTAGAAAGAGGAATTGTCTCTAAGGCATTGTAATGTCCTGATAAAAATGGTGTCGCAAATTGTCTTTTAGCACTCCACATTGCTTCTGCACCCTTTTATACTCTTCTCTGGTATCATTGGGGCTAGAAGTCTGTCAACTACATTTCCATTGTACCTTCCTATCAGAGTTTGAGCACAGATAACAAATGAGAGGCACAGGAGTGACATTCAAAAGGTAAAAAGAGGAAGCTTCAAGGATCACTGTAATATGTGAAAAGGACCCATGGGTCAATGAGATGAGGTTTCCATTGACCAATTATAGAATATTAAGCTGCATTGGTTTGAATGTAAATGAAATATATTAAAATGATATTTAAAAAAGGTGGAAAAGAGACAACGTACTCTTGTTACGGAAATGCTGAGGCTGATAGGAGCAGCAGCTGCTGAAACCATCTAGCACTGCGTATCCTCTCTTATCCTTCAGTCTGGGGACTGTGAGGAGCCTGTGGCTTTAGTAGGAGCTTCCAGCACATCCCTTCAATCTCCTAAATCCCTATATTAAATTCCTTTCTGCTTCAAATATTTATGTATGTGGTTTTGTTTTCACAACTAGACCTTGACTACCACACTTGAGAACAATCATGGCAGTTCCTTACCTAGCGTATCAGGCTTGTGTAGTCCATTCTTCCTGAACCAGGATAGAAATACTTCAGTGTCTGAGAGCCCGAGACAGCTGGGATACACTTTTAATATTCTTATATCAACATTAAGAGGAGAACTAAAGAAAGTATTGTTGTACTATATCATCCCATCTTGAGGTTTTGGAGCTAAAGGGAGGTTGAATTTTTTTATTTTATTTTATTTATTTATTTTTTAAGATTTTATTTATTTATTTGTCAGAGAGAGTGAGCACAAGTAGAGGGAGCAGCAGGCAGAGGGAGAAGCCGGCAGAGGGAGATGCAGGCTCCCCGCTGAGCAGGGAGCCCTTTGTGGGGCTCAATCCCCGTACCCCAGGATCACAACCCAAGCCAAAGGCAGATTCTTAACTGACCGAGCCACCCAGGTGTCCCTAAAGGGAGGTGGATATTTTTACCAAACACTGTATGTGCTTGAATTCCAGCTTATTATACACACAAGTAAAGCCATGAGTTTATAGACAGTGGAAAATTGTGCCTGAGCCTTCCCTAGAGAAATATATCAAAATCATGATCCAGGCATTTCCACGTTCCCTAGCTAAATACTATCTAGGAGTATCCCAGACCCCACTTAAAGCCCTAACGAGATGATTTTAATATCAGTAATTTAATTCTGACAGAACTGAGGTCATTGTTTTGTTGTCATAATAAAAGGAGAGTGGTTTGTGGAGTCTGGAAAAAAAGGGCAAGAATGCATCCATGTGTTTTCAAGCTCTGCCCAAGAGAGAGAACATGCATATGACAATTAGTACTGGGTTTTTACATACAAATATGCTTAGAGAAAAGGGTGATTCATTTCATATATAAAAATTTAAGAGGGAAAAATTAATTCCTTTACTTTTTTTTTTCCCTATGTCATTAGACAGCTTCTAAATTTGGGTATCCGAGAGCACAACCTTCCAGAACACTTAGACGAGTAAATCAATGGGTGACCTAAGATGGAGACCCAGAAGAAAACAAAGATTTTGTTTCAAAATGTACTTTAGGATTGTTATTATCAGACATGGTAAGATAGGCAGACATGGAAGTGATGGTCACGAAGGAAGAAATTTTATATTTACAGATCTTTAGAAACAGGAAGCTTGACACAACATGCAGGGGCCCAGGAGAAGCACCAGCGTGGATCAGGAGGCAGAGGAAGAGAAGAGAAAGCAGGGCAAGAGGCTTTGTTGTGGTTTTTATGGGAAGGAATGGGCACGGCTGGGCAAGGCAGGCTTAAGACTGTGAAGTTTGAACAACTGCAGCAGGCTCTGGGGTAAAGGGGCTGTCTTGAATTGTCTGGTACCTGGCCCTGGAGTGGTTAGGGGAACACTGGCCTGGAAAGTAGGAGCCTGACACAGGCGGTGAAGAGTGACTGACCCCTGGGTTGGTTAATTTGCATATAAGAGGCGCACTTCCCCGCAAAATGTTAGCTCTTTCTAGGAATAAATGAACCATGGGTGGGGCAGCGTCTCCCAGTTCGGCACATCCCCAGATGGCAGGGTGTCATGAATACTAATAAATATAAGATACCGTGAATGCAGGTTTACAGTGAGGTTCTTTTCTCTTAGTGCTCAACCATACACCCCAGAATGAGTTCTAAAATTTCTACATGGTCCTGGCAGAGACTGGAGATGATAATTTAGGCAGAAGCAGAGGGACTAGGACTTTCAATTCATTTAATATGGATAATAAGGTAGCTCAAATAAAATGAGGAGCCTCTATTGGGAAGCTATAAAGTTATCTCACAGAAATGAAGAACCGTTGGCCTTTTGGAAATAGGAACTGGGACTTAGGAACTACTAAAGATAGAAGTTTCTCTGTTTCTCACTCTCTCTCAGACTCTCCTCTCCTTCTCCAGGACCACATATAAAACTTTATCTTATTTACTTACTATGTCTCATCCTCTTTGGCTATTGGCTACTCTCCCCAGGCAATTTCTGATCCATTAATTTAAGAGTATGAACATGGCTGAAATTGCCTGCCCTAGGCCCAACTCTATAAAATCATTTAATTAATAGGCCCCATATTGTTTGACTGTAAACTCTGTGTCTAAAAAAAAAAAATGACTTTGGTTACAGGCCAGCCAACAGACTGACATCCACTAGGATGAGAGTCAATCCCTAGGCCAATCTGTTGTGGAGAAGGGTGATAATATGATCAAGCATGACCAGAGAGACCATCTCTTCACCATCGAAGTGGAGAGGGCCGGACAGGCACCTGAGACTATCAACTACAATTATATGTCCTACTACCTTAAGAGTTTTCAGTCAGCTCTGTTGTCTAAGCGGCTTAATTTTTCTTGGCATTTAAGAAATTGCTAGAACTCAGACAGGACTTACTAGCCATTTATGCGGGGAGAAAAATGGTAGTAATGAATACTGCTCACTGAATGTTTCCAGTTCTCTACCTTCCAGGCACATGGCATGATAGTACTTTCTGGCTCCCAGTGGTTGGTTGAGGCCATGTAGCCATTCTGGCCAATGAACTGAAAGTACAAATAATGCATGCCACTTTCTGGCTGAACATTTATTCCTGGCGTGATATCCTCTAAACTCTCTTTTGTTCCTGCCATGGCAGTGTGTTTCTGACAGTGGCCGTTTTATTAGCCTGGGCTCCAAAGTAAGGACAACACATTATGGACATGGGTTGTAGCAAGAGAAAGAACCAAATTCACTCCAGTACTTTGAAACAGAGCTAAAAGTCAAAGTGTATTTTATTGTTGTTGGTGATGACTTTCCAGCACTTGGATGTGTTCTAGCAGAAAAGCAGGTTGTTGTTGAGGACATCTGGGTATCTGAGTAGGGTTAGACTTTTTTTTTTTTTTAAGATTTATTTATTTTAGAGAGGTGTGGCAGGGGAGGGCAGAGAAAGAGGGAGAGAATCCTCAAGCAGACTCCGTGCTGAGTAGGAGGCACAACATGGGACTCAATCCCAGGATCCTGAGATCATGACCTGAGCCAAAACAAAGAGCCAGACACTTTAACCAACTGAGCCACCCAGGCACCCCTAGACTTGGTGGCTGCTTTTATACCCTTCTCTTCTGGGTGTAAAAGTTTTCTTCATCTTACTTGGCAATGAAGCTCATAGAAAACAGCTCTTTCCCAGAGGTCTTAGTTCTTAATTAGATAAAGGATTTCCTGAAACCTATCCATAGACCTCAGATTTAAAAGTCCTGATTTAGGACATTTTATGGTTTTATTATTCTGGTTAGTTAGTGCCTAAAGGCTAGGAAGGAGGCCCTAGGACATGAGACGTAGAGGTATCAGCCTCAGTGAGCAGCACTACAAAGCAAGAATGGAATGGATGGTCATTCTTTTTTTTTTTTTTGGATGGTCATTCTTAAAGCCAACACTATTTGTTCTGTCTCCTAGAGTGCCACAGGATGAGAAGAGCACCTCCCTAGAATTAAGATAGCTGGAACTCTAGTCTGGACTTTAGTACTAACCAATTGTATATTCTTGAACAAGTATCTCCCGCTCTGGATTCTTCACCTCAACCATGGAATGGGGCAGTTTGACCAGATCAACTTCAAAAATCTCTTGAATAGTCTATGTCCTCTTTATACTAGAGACGAAGATGGGACAGGGCTTAAAGGTATATGTTTGGAGCAGAGGAAGGTCTAAGCTGCACATGGGGGTTACATTTTCAATGATTTATTTGTTTAATATAAGTAAGAAATATCACATGCTTAAACACTTAAACTGTACAAAAGATTGTATAATACTAAAAAAATTATTCTTTTTATTTGCCTTCCTCATACCCTGGATTCCTTCCCAGAGGCCACCAGAGATAAGTACAGAGTGTTATACCTCCCCCCTTTTCAACTGCAAATGGTAGGAAGATATGGCATTATTTTGTTCCTTGTGTAAACAGGGTATCTTGAAGTACATTTTGTATCTATGTATCTTTGTATCTATGAAGTACTTATGCATCTTCCTTCTTTTTAATGGCCACATAGTATTCTATTACATAGTATAAATATTTAATAAAACTATTTCCCTACTAATAAATATTTGCATTTACAAAAAAGTCACTAACCTTTTATAACTAGGATCAGTACTTTGTATAAATGAGCCTCACGGAGAGAAGAGAATACTGGTTTTCTAGGGATTCTTAGACTCTTCACAAAAGAGGTAGAAAGAAGAAACAGCACATTTTGACCTGAGAAAGTAGACTAAATTCTCGTTTAGAGAACGATTTTATCTATGTGCCTCAGTAAGTTAGACTTTTCTTGATTTACTTTAGCAAAAACAATCTTTTATTCTCTTTTTCTAAGAGACAAAATTTATCACAAATCTTTATGGGTCATAAAATGGTTCTAAGACTCTCTTTGGGAAGCTGCTTATAGTTCTGATTCTAGTCTGTCACTGGTGAGCTGTTTTCAGCAAACTTATACTGACATAGTTGACAGGAAAAAAAAAAAAAAGACAGAGTATCCCAAAAATGTTAACTAGACTTTCCAAAAGAATGTATATTCTCAGAATATCTCAGTCTGAAATATATTGGCTCAACTTATTAAAAAAAAAAACAACAAGAATTTCATCATTTTTCTCCTTGGAACAAATACAACAAATAGTTTTGTTAATCTTAAACACTTTCCAATAAATAAACTAAGATTCAGAGGCCATCTAATTTTAAACTGTGTTGGGCCAAGAAGCCAATGTGGTTAAGAAAAGCACCCATAAGCGTAGGGTTTTTTTCTCTGATTAATTTGTTCATGTATTGTGCATCATACCACAGAGGCTAACATTCCAAGGAATGATGTCAATATGAAAAAATACACAGAATAGCATATTCTCTTTGCTGTAGACTGTGGGAGGGGAGCCGAGGGTATGGCAATATTAGGGCATAGTTTATTATAAATCTATAACTTGAATAGCTCCAGAACTTACCAGCTTGTGTTTACAAATGGGATCAAATTTACATAATGATTTACAGTTCATTTGCTCTAGCCCATCTTACATGAGTTGTGTATTTCAGGTAACATGACCAACCCTAGTTAGATACCTGCTCCAACTCAGGAAGATTTCCTTAAGTTGCCAGGGAATGCCTCTCATTTATTCAGATACATCCTTCTCTGGCCTATTCTCATCAGTTACACTATCTGGGAAGAACTGGATAGGCTGGAGCAGAGGAAGTGACTAGAGCAGTCCCTGGCTCTGCATATCCCAGAGCCACAAGACAAACACTTTAGGAGTCCAAGAAGCCTTCATGGTGCCCCTGGATATCCTGAGAATGCCTCATTCATGCAGCATTTCCTGCAAAACTCTCACTCAACTCTGGGTTGGACTTGATTACTTGAGTTCCATACCATCTCTTCATGAACGCTGATCTGACAACATTTACCTGGAGTTTTCCTTTCCACAATTCAGATGACCTCAGGACCAACTGGAACATCCGATATTTCAGACAGAAACACTGCCATCTTCCCCACATTGGAACTGTTTAATGTCCTAAGAATACATGGAAAGTCCCTTCCTCCAGCCAAATGCCCTCTTGCTGACAACAATTCATCAAATCTATTCAAAGTAGCCTGAATCCTAGTTCAGGATGAACTGAGACTACTCTCCCATCCCTACCCCACACACACTTCTCCAACTCTCCCCTCCAAATTGTCTCAACCACATATTATATATCAAAATATGTCTGTATTTCACCTAACGGTTGCCTTGCTCTTATAAAGTATTTTTAATACATCGATGCAATAAGTTAAGAAATTTTCCTGATTTTACAAAGTTATCTGTGCAACCAAAATAATTGTCTTCTAAAATTTTCAGGTTTTTGAAACAGTTATGAGTCAATTATTCTCCCAATAGTTGTTTCCTAGCACACTAATTTTTTTTAAGACTTTATTTGAGAGACAGAGAGTGTGAGTGAGGGGAGGAGCAGAGGGAGAGAGAGAATGTTAAGCAGACTCCGTCTGAGCATGGAGCCCAAGGTGAGCCTCAATTCCAGGGCACTGAGATCACGACCTGAGCTGCAATCAAGAGTCAGACACTTAACTGTCTGAGACATCCAGGTGCCCCTAGCACACTAGTGTTCATTCATGATTTACAATAGCATGTTCTCCAGATTCTTATAGCATTTTTATTAGTTTCCCAGCGATCAAATATTTCATGTGGTACATTCTCACTGTGCACAAGATGCCACAATATGGAGGAACACTGCTGTGGAATTGTCAGTCACCATTTACTAAAAAACACTCTGCTTTCAGATACATACCTATGTTCTCACATATGTTGGCAAAATACTTTGTCTAGTAGTTATATTTTGTTTCTCCTTTTTTGACTCATTCTTCAAGCCTCATTAGAAGGCTCCTTCTGTCTTGTGACTGTAATTAGCCTGAAGACTCTAGAAGCTGAATTGTTTAAATTACTTGATTTGTTCTCCTTAGTGATGTGGAAACTATTTTTTTGTTGTTGGAGTACCGTAACCAAAGTCTTAAGGTCTTTCTCATGCATTATGTCTTTTAAATGAAGTTCAGCCAACATTGACTTTGGCATTACATTCCTAAAATTCAGGAAGTAGGAAACATGTGACTATATATAAAAGCTTTCCATGAAAAATAGAACCTGTCTATTGGAATACACCAGAACTCCTCCTAACAGACTCATTCTGTCTCAAGAATGACACTACACGTACCATGGTTCAGAAGAACACTCCACTAGAGATGACAAATCTCCTGGGTTCTACCATAGTATAAGAAACATTTTCACTGGCAAGCTCAAGGATTGCATAACCTGCCTAGGCCAACTTTTGCATCAAGTAGTAGAAAAAATATTTATTCATGTGACATATTTCCAGAATCATCTGACAGCAATTTTAAACCCAGTAGAATAGAATGAGTATGTGGTTGGTAGACTCTTGGGCAGACATAGTTTACATTCATGGCCCTTCATTCTATTTATTCCTGTCAAACCTGGGTAATTCCTAGGAAAGCCATCCTGAAGCAAGATTATAAAACTGCTGAACACACCACCCTCCACAACTACTGCCACACACACTACCATACTCTATCTTCGGTACATTCTTTTAATTTATTAAAATAGAAAATCAAAGCTTTTGGAAATAAATATTTTAAAAAGGAAGGAAGGAAGAAAAACAGAAGAGGAAAGAAAAGCTACACTCCAACTGGTAAATAGGTTTCTAATATACAGGCAATAGAGTGAAGAGGAATAATATTAAATTTCGGGGGAGATGTTTAAAATTAGTAATCAACAAAGAGACCATTTTTAGTAAATAAAGATCTCAATCCAGGGAAGTGCTACTATTTGCACACAGGAAAACTAAGCAATTAATTCACCCTTCATAGATTAGAACCTCTTCAGAAGCAGGATAAATCTAGTCCTAAGATGCATTATTTCCAGAGAAATTTGAGTCTTTCAAGAAAGAGACTAATGAAACTCTTTGAGCAAGCTAACATGTTAAGGATGTTGAGTCACTCCGAAGGACTTAAGACCCTCTCTTCATTCCTCCTCTCTGCTCATCCCACCATTTCATTAGTTTCATCCACTCACACATTCAACAAATATGTGTTTTCTCCTCTCACTCAAATCCCCACACCTCCCTTCTCTCTAAAAGCATCTCCAAGTACCATTTGTGTAAGGGGACCAGAGAACTTAGTGTCCAAACTGGGATGTTTTAGACAGAACAGATGGTAAACCATCTGTATTAGGTAAACCTAATACAGGGCATTAGGTCGAAATATGACTCTTCCATGAAAATAGGAACTTACGATCACCCTGCCTATGCACCATTACTTAACAAACAAACTTCTCTACATCTTTATCCTGAAGTTCACCTTTTATTTCTATCATTTCCCCTGCCACTCTCTCAAAAGGATGGTGAGAGGAATGTGTTAATGGTCCTCTTACGCTTCAGTGTGCTAGTCTACTAAAACCTTACTTCTTTGAAACAAATTCCCTGGCTTACTTTCTGTCTCTCTCTCTCTCTTTCTCTCCCTCTCTCTCTCTCTCAATTTCTGTCTCTTCCTTCCCCTCACCCCCAACTGATTTTTCTGCCAATCTTACTTACCAAGCCTTCTTACATGTTGTCCGCCCTCTCTCTTCTCATTTTTTCAGGACTTCAGTAGCAAGGTAGAAAACCTGTTCTATATCAGAGAGGTCTCTGTTCCTTGTTTTTCTCAAAATTCCATGAGAGGGCAAGGCAAAGTATGCTCCTTAAGCAACTTGTTTATCCTACTTTCTGTTCATAGAAAGTTATGATTCCAAATGCCTTTTTACATTTTGAACAGTCCTACAAACTTTTAGTCCAAGCACTTTTACACGTAAAACTTCCTAAATATTTTTGTAAGTTTCCTATGAATCTGGCTGGACTACAGCTCATTTAGCAAAATTCATGCCAGCTATTCTTTTGAAACAGGTCCCTCTCTTTAGATTTAATCAGCACTACTTTAGTTAGGTCAGGCTGCTGTAGGCAATGTTTTTATGATTCCTACAAGCCTTGTTGCCTCAGAGATATACCAGGCATCACCTTAGTTCTTTCAGAGGTTTTAACAAAGGTTCTCTTGGCTACATCCTTCATCTGATATTTTCTTTAATACTTATATTACTTTGAGAATTTCCTGACTCAAGTGGATGGAGATGAGAAGACAGCTTTATTTTCCATCCCTGTATGTCTACTTGCTCAACTCCAAAAGTTCATTAAGTAAATTTTCTATTTTTCCAGTTGCCACAGGTGAAACTTTTACAAGTTGTTTTGCCACTGTTTAATGTGGAACACAATTTTTTCCAGTTTATCCTAACAGTTTCTTTACTTCTCTTCCAGCCTTTGCTAACAGTTTCCTTGACACTTTTAAAGCCTATATTTGCCAACTGAATCAGAAACAAGCACCACATATTTTAGGTTTTTATTATAACAGCATTTTACTTGAGGATAACAAATTGTATCAGTTATCTATTGCCACAATAGTGCTGCATAATAAATCACCCCAAACTTAGTGATTAAAATGGTAACCATTTACTATTTCTCACAAATCTCTGGATAGGCTGGGCATCCTTGCCCCCTATTAAATTGGCACTAACATATTTTTTAAATAAAAAAATTTCAAGTTAAATATATGGCTGAAACTCCAAAAACATTCCTTGGGCTTTGTACAGCCTACAGTTTGATTTTGTTCCAAGGAAATAAGGCCTTAATTATACCAATAGTGATGACATTTTCTGGAAAAATTCGAAAATTGTATTGAATAGTTGCTGGATCTGCCAAAAAAATGAAACATCTTGGTGAAACATACCAAAAATGAACTTATAATCACTTCAAGGACAAAATAGGAATGCAACTAAAGTACAAGATTGTATATAAAGAGATATAATCAGGTCACAAAAGGTACTCAAATATGGAAAAAAATCACTTTGGCAGAGAGAGAATTAATTTAAAATATTTGCAAGCCACATTTATTCAGTACCTTGTTGATTAGTATTAAAGATATTAGCCAATGATTACAAATACCCAATTGGGTTTAAGATTGGCTATTGACTTGAGCAATTTATAATTTTTCACTTTATTTTAGAGTACAAATGCATATAAAACTTGCAACAAAATGTTATTCCAATAAGATGTTAGGAATCGAAAAAATAAAAGCAAAACCTTTTGTAAAACTATGAGGAAGTTCGTGTCTAAAAATCTGAAAGCCAATTTCTAAAGAGAATATTTTCTGCCTGGTATTTTTCAATAAACAGTTTTGATTGAAGAGAGATTTGAAAAAATGAGCAACATAATTCCATTTTTGGCTTGCTTTATAATGTGCTAAGATAAAGAAATTCAAAAGATGAAAGACTTAGAAAAAAAAAGATGAAAGACTTAGAAATTCCATGGGGATCATACATTGCTTTGAAAGTAAATATCATGACTTACATTATACAAACATTTAAATTAGTTTTTAAGCATCTGTGATAGTGATTTGTCATAAATGACAATATCACAATGTTTTAACATAATATGAAGAATTCTTAGTTCACTTTTTTAATTACCAAGAGAAAACTTTACAATTAAAGTGATATGACACACCTATGATTTTATATATAAAGATAAACATAGCAGCAAAATATATAAGGTAAAACAGAAAAAAACAACAAAAACAAAACAAAAAATCTCTCTGGCACTGACTTTTCAGAAAAGCCTAAAACATAAAATGAAAAAAAGGATAATTTCCAAAATGTAATAGTTAATATAAATTTTTATGTAAGTAGAAGATGATTTAAAGTCAAGAGAGTGTAGCTTCTTTCCTCACACCTTAATCCAATATAGCAAAACTGATGCCATCTTTGTACTTGAGGAAACGTCAGAGTAACAATCAGAAAAGCACTGGACCCACAGTAGTGTCCCCTGATAGAGATACCACCACATGGTCTGCATCTTTCCTGCAGCGCTCCGAGGTATAAGCATGGGGGGGAGGGGGGGTGATTGGATAGATACAGGGCAAGAGTCTGTGGAGAAGATGCAGTAGAGAGACAAGTTTCATTCCTCTCCAAGTCTATTTCACCCATGATTTCTTTTTATTCCTATTCCCCCAAAAATCTTTGAAAGAGCTACAAGAGCATGTTTACAATTGCAAAAGAATAAGATAAGGAAGATTATAGAGACTAATTATGGGAGGGAGATATTAAAACTTGTAAGTAACTGAAAGAAATAAACAGTGCCCTCATGGCTAATTGACTTGGTAGAGTGAAAATTCTAAAAGTTCTGCCCGCCGAGAAGGATGTTCATGAGTTGTAAGCCAGTTCTCATTTATAGCATCTCAGAAGAGCTCAGCGTTGGTGTTCCAAGAGGCAGTGTGAAAATCATTAAAAAAACAGGGGTGCTGGTCAAGAGTCTTAATAAGAAGCAGTTGGACCCTCAGGTCCCTTGCCTCAGTCAATATATTTTAGTGTTGTATGTGTAAACACCCCACGTGGTGGACACAGTTATGTGCCACCCAGATCTCCCTTCAAAGAAGCACTTTTTACCCCTTCCTTTGGCAGGACTCAATGGACAGCTTGAAGCTGTCAGCAATTTAAGGATAAGCCTCAGCTACAGAGAGAGGCCTCAAACAGGCGTGCTTCTCCCAGAAAAGACCACATTCAATGATAAAGATGAGGGTACAAGGTCAGATTCTTTAGAAGTGCAGCAGAAGGGTGCCTGGGTGGCTCAGTTGGTTAAGCATCTGCCTTCGGCTCAGGTCATGATCCCAGGGTTCTGGAATCAAGCCCCACATCGGGCTCTCTGCTCAGTGGGGAGCCTGCTTCTCCCTGTGCCTCCAGCTCCCCCTGCTTATGCTCTCTCTCTCTGTCAAATCAATAAATAAAAATCTTAAAAAAAAAAAAGAAAGAAAGAAAAGAAAAGAAAAAAGAGTGCAGCAGAAGTACCAACCCCAAAATGATAGTATGCAAGGAGGAGGAACCATACTGAAAATACACATGTAGTACTTGGCTAGTACATGGTTCTATGTCATGAATTTAAAAATTATGGACTCTAGTACTACAGGTTATAAGTAGGTATAGTACCTTTATCCATCACACCCAGCAATCCATTTGGAAAATGTGTCGGTACATTCTCTACAGCTCTGGGTCTTGTGGGTTTCGAGCCTGTGATTCCTACAGGTGAATGCATACATGAGAAAGTATAGCAAAAGTCTCAGTAAACTTCAATTTCAGCCCCATTCAGTTACCTGACAAGAGAACAGCATGACAAGAGAACAACAAAGAAAGAAGCCACCAAACTGTCAGGAACAACTGAACCTGATGAGGTCTATGTACTCTTACACAGTTGAGACGAGAAATTGTGTGATTAATCTCCATGAGATCTATTGGTATGTCTTCTCTAATTTGGATACTAAGGGAACAGATGCAACAACACAGCTATGAGAAAGACATGATGACTGTGCTCAGACCTCAGTGCTGGGGTCTAGTAACCACCCCCAGGTAAGCCACCGGGACCAGTACAGTTGCTCACCAAAGTTAAGGCAAATCTAGAACGGGTGGTGGAGCAAGAGAATGATTAGCGTTGGCTACATCCCCGAGACTAATCTATTCCAGAACTGAACGGTGCCTTCCCAAGAACTAGCGTAATCAGCCAGCAGATCTCAGCTGAGTCCTCACGGATGAGGGGCTCCCAGGCTCACTAACTCTTCCCTAAGCAGCCTGTATTCAATCACTGACTGATGCAGTTAAGAAATAGCACATCATTTACCTTCTCTCTAAAGAACTTTAACATTTCTCCCAAGGTAGAACTACTGGCAGTAGGTTGAAGTGCTTTTCTCTCAACATTTTAAATATTTCATCCCACTCTCTTTTTGCTTACCTGGTTTCTGAAGAGGAGTCTGATATAATCCTTGTCTTTGCTCTCATCTATAAATAAATTTATTTCCTCTGGGGTTCTTTTTTCAGGATTTTTTTCTTTATCTTTGATTTTTTTGGAGTTTTAAAATGATATACATCTAGGTTGAATTTGTGTGTGTTTTTATCCTGCTTGATGTTCACTGAACTTTTTGGATTGCTGATTTGGTGTATGACATTCCCATTACATTTACGTTATATTTTCTGAAGTTGTTCTATAGTCCTTAAATATTCTGTTCTGTTTTTTCAGTCTATGTTCTGCTTGCTTTTGGTTTTGAGGATTTCTATTGAGATAGACTTGAACTCGAGATTCTTTCCCCAGCTGTGTCCAGTCTACTAATAAGCCCATCAAAGGCCTTCTCTCTGTTATAGCATTTTTTTTATCTCTAGTGTTTCTTTTTGGTTCTTTCCTAGAATTTTTATCTTTGCTTACATTGTCCTCATCTGTTCTTTCTTACTATCTACTTTAGCCATTAAAGCCCTTAGCATATTAATCTTATTTGTTTCAAATTCCTGGTTCGATAATTCCAACGTCCCTGCCAAATTTGAGTCTGGTTCTGGTGTTTGCTCTGTGTCTTTAAGTTGTTTTTTTTACCTTTTAGTATGCCTTATCTTTTTTTTTTTTTCTTGCTGGCCAGCTATCATGTGATGGGCAAAAAGAACTGCTGTAAGTAGAGCTTGAGTAATGTGGTGATAATGGAAAGGGAAGCATTCTGTAGTCCTATGATTATGTCTCAGTCTTTTAGTGTACTGGGGCTTCTGGACTGTGGTCAGTTTCCCCTGATCCCTCTGGTGGAACAGGATGGCTAGAGTGTGCTGGAGTTGGGTGTTTCTCTTCCTGCTCCTGGAAGGCTGCAGCCAGCTGGTGTTGGAGATTTCCCTTTCCCTAGGACAGTTAAGCTCTGATAAAACCCAAGTAGATTGGGATCTAGTTAAAACTGTAGTTTCTCCTGGGGGCAGACATTGTTAAAAAGCAGAACACCGTGGTGCATTTCAAAATGATTCCTTTTCCCCTCCCCCTTTGAGAAGCACAGAGGATTTTTTTCTCCAGTATTCACTGTAAAGACTGCTTGAGCTCCTAGACTCACAAAACTCACAAAAGTATGGGAGGCTCCCAACAACTGGGTTCCCCCAGAACTTTTATCTCTCTCATTTGTCTACAGGAAGCCTCAAGCAATTTGTCAATTACATTTCAAGTTTCCACCCCCACATAGGTTCTGCACAGGTTTCAGCTCAAGGGTTTCTGCTCCAGGAAGTTGTGATTCTCTGTATTTGCCTGTCAGTCTCTCCAATTTGGGGTGGAGTGGTTTGCCCCATTACCTTACTTCTTTTACAGACCTAAGAAGAGTTGATTTTTTGATTTGTTCAGGTTTTACCTTGTCACTGGGATGGAGTGGTGACATATCTGCAGAACTGGAAATTGCCTTAACTCACTTTTTAATCTAAATATTGTTTCAACAATGTTTTAACAATTTTAGTAGCTGCTCTATCAGCAGCTAAAGTTTGACTAAATATTTTAATTTAATAAGTTAATAAAATTTCATTTAATAAAAACTCAAGAAAGGTTCTCATTGGCATTAGTTTCATTACAAGCCAAATTATGTGAGTTTTAATTGTGATAACATTAAGTGATCTTGCTGAAATAACAAATTTTAAGAAATAAGTAGAATTTAGCTTTGTACATTTTTTTTAAAGATTTTATTTATTTATTTGACAGAGAGAGAGAGCACCAGTAGGCAGAGCGAGAGGGGAGAGGGAGAAGCAGGCTCCTGCTCCCAGCGTGGGGCTCCATCCCAGGATCTGGGATCATGACTTGAGCCAAAGGAAGACACTTAACTGACTGAGCCACTCAGGTGTCCCTGGCTTTGTATATATTTTTCAAGTTTGTTACTATAAAGGCATATTTATTTCTCAAAAGTTGGGGCTGGAGCAGGAGGTGGAGATAAAGATTAAGAAGTCATCAGTCAGATTTATAGATACGAGTGAGCCATAAAACTAAGGGAGTCCTTAGAATGTACATAGTGCAACCATTTCCTCTTAGACATTATATCAGATGGAATTATCAACTTGTCCAAAATCATTACAACTTGTTTGAATCACAGCTAAAACTAAAATTCCCCGGTTTTTTCTACATAATTATACATTTGAGTATCGGTTCTAAATTTTATAACCTGAAACTCCTTAAACTATAAGAAAGAAGCTCAATAAATATTTAAATATCAAGAATAAAAAATTTTAGATTGATTATGAAAACAGTTTTCTGATTAAAAAATGGACATCTCATCGATAAATATGTCCTTTAATCTAAAAAGGCAAATTTTATGGGAACCAGCAAAATGGCAGAAGAGAGGCAAACCCTGTAATAATTTTCTATTTCTACTGGCCAGCTTCCTTTCAATTTGGCATGTGTGTATGTTATGTTGGTATGGCAGCCCTGTTCTAAGAGATTTCCACATCTTAATAATTTTAAGTTTGGAAATTAGTTATTTTGCTTGCCATTTAATTAATGTTTTCTCAAATTAAAATAACCCTTTTCCAAAGAAAACAATATCACGAGGTCCCAGTGAGCTCATTGCAGGCTCATAATTTTGCATAGAGGTAGTTAATCTTTGTGGTTAAGGGAATACGAGATCTCATCCAGGGCACAACAAACTACCCTTGCAAACCAACAATACGTTCTTCATGTCTGGTTGCCAGCGTGGTCTGAGTTCAGAAGGCAGAGCCAGGTCCTGATAACACATTGGCAAAGTAGGCGATCCTGAGTCAGGGTTTCAGGGGCCAGACTGAATCATGTGGGGCCGTTAGCTGAGGGGCTCACACATATCTATTTCAAGGAGCAGAGCCAAGTGTTGCCACAAAAGGAGGGACATCAGCCCTGAGATCTGAAGGATGAGTATAGAATCCGAGGGAGCAGACCAGGCAAGAGGTCAAAAACCAAAAACAGAAATGGATCAGAAGATGGAGTGCCCACAGAAAGGAGGGATCCCTGGTCGCAATCGTATTTGGTGCTGCTCATGTGAAGTCAGAGGGGGACAGATCAGCTGACTTAGTGGCTCAGGGCAGACAGTAGAAATATAAAAACAAACAAAACGAGCAAAACCCTCCTTTATAAAAACAGGTCTCTTAATATATCTTGGTAAAGATTAAGTTGGCAGCCATATGGCCCACCCCTTCCCCAAAACACCCCCCAGAAAAGGGAACATTTTAAATAGTCATGTGAAATTAAATCCTTTAAGAATTAATTTTGCCAAGTTGGATGTTTTCCCTCACTGTATCCAGAGGATACGTGTAGAAACCTCATATGCCCTTTTTCCTGTGCAAAAAAAAGCTTTTGGAATTTGTTCTTTTATATTGGCACATGTACAGTAACACTTAAAAATAAATTCTCAATTAAAGATTATAAAAGATACTTTAGAAGCTTCTATAATGTGTCATCATTTTCAACTTCTTGATAACAAATAGAAATTAAACCCAAATGTTCAAACAGATGGAATTTAGGATGAAAAATCTCAAACTCGCTAATTCTGAGATATTAATGAAGACATCAAAATGGAACAAGATTTTGTTTGACCTGAGGTAGAACTTTAAAGTTCTGTACAATTCCTTGATTACTCATTTTTCTTTTACTATTAGCAGTAAAATATAAGGCAAACTATTAATGAAGTACAATAAGTCATTTTCTCTCTTCCCTTTATTGCTAAAAATTCCTGTTAAGTTTTATATGTAATTACTATAGTTTCTCAACACAAAGATTTCTGGTGTTTTATACTTTGAGTTTTCTTAAATCAGTCTCTCTTACAGTCAGCACGTATACATTTATTGAAAATATTATTTTTACTCAGAAGCTGTTACTAATTCGAATATGTCTCTTAAAACCGAATTAGGAAACTACGGCAGAAAAATGGCAATCATCTTATAAGAAAAGGAATTCAGTAAGACACATCTAGATTAGCTAACAAATCCTAAATTTTACTGCAGAGGTCCTATGTACACATTTTAATTTAACAGTAAAAGTAGTATGGGGTGCCTGAGTGGTTCAGTTGGTTAAGCGTCTGCCTTGCGGCTCAGGTCATGATCCCAGGGTCTTGGGATCGAGCCCCACATTGGGTTCCCTGTCCAACAGGAAGTCTGCTTTCCCTCTCCCTCTGCCATTCCCCCAGCTTGTGCTCCCTGGCGTGTGCTGGCTCTCTCTCTCTGTCAAATAATAAATAAAATCTTAAAAAACAAAAAAATAGTAAAGGTAGTAAATTGAGTACATGCATTCGCTTTCTCTGCCTCCCTAGATTCCACTAAGATCATATCAAACAGCTGTCTAAAAATGCCTAACATCCAAGGACAAAGGAAAAAGGAAAGAAAAGGACTGTCATAAAATTTTGGAAACTGTAAGAGAGATGGATAATAACAATCGACTTAGCAGAAGCAAAACTAAATCCTAAAAGCTAAATCTTAAGCCAAGGAGAAAAAACAAGGAAATAATAAAATTTATACTGTAACCCTTAAAAGTACAGGGATCAAGGACATCAGGTACATCTGGAGGGAAAACCTAGGGCAAAAATTGGAGCACTGGTTGAAAGTCTAAATTAGATACAGCTCACTTCTCCCATTCCAGTGGCTAAGCAACTGTCCTTTCCCCTGGAGGCTAGTGGTTTATTCTCACAGGTGACAGTAGGCAAAGTGCCAGCTACAAATGTCACTCAATCCTCTTCCCCCACTTGACTCCTAGAAGGTTGACAACAAGACCTATCTACCCAGACAGGAAGTTGGATATTGACCCCTTTTGAATCTGACCAGCCTCTTGCACCCAGCCCCCACAAAAAAAGACAAAAACAATGACAATGAGATTTTCCCAGTGAAATTACCTATTCAGGACATTAAGCATTAAGTCCACAAATCAACCACTCCTCTCTATTTTTAGTGCCCCATTCTTAACTGAGAAACTAACCAAGAATCTAAAGCAAACACTACAGAAAGACAGCAAAACAAACAGATAAAAGGCAACAGGGATTATTCACATAGAAAAAAAACAACAAGCAAATAAAAGATGGTACTGATGTCCTATTAAAGAAGATAAACTACATACTTAAAAAGTCCTAGAAACCAAAAGTATGGTACGTATTGGGGAAACAGAGTTTAGGAACTATCCCAGGAGTTAGAATAAAAAGATTAAGAGCTGGAAAATAAAAGAAAAAAGTAGAAAATGAGAAAATTAGAGGACGAGTCCAGGTAGGCTGACATACAAATAACAGGGGCATCAGAAAAAGAGAAAATCCAGAAATACTTATCACCACTGAAACAATTCAGGAACATTTCTAAGAACGGAAAGACATGAATTTTTTCAAGTCGAATATAAACACTTAGTGCCCAATAGTTAACAAAATGACCATCAAAAATTTCAGGATACTGAAAACAAATATAAAACCCTAACGGCTTCCAGAAATCTTTTTAAAAAGTCACATGCTCGGGGCACCTGGGTGGCTCAGTGGGTTAAAGCCTCTGCCTTCAGCTCAGGTCATGATCTCGGGGTCCTGGGATCGAGTCCCGCATCGGGCCCTCTGCTCAGCAGGGAGCCTGCTTCCCCCTCTCTCTCTGCCTGTCTCTATGCCTTCTTGTGATCTCTCTCCTCTCTGTCAAATAAATAAATTAAAAAAAAAAAAAACATTCACATGCTCTTGTGGTTACTGGTGTCATGCAACAAATTCTCCTAAAACTTAGTGACTTAAAACAACAATTTAATTTTGCTCTTTGATTTTGTGGGTCATAAAAATTGGACAGGATACAGTAGAAATGCCTTCTTTTCCACAACATCTGTAACTTCAGCTGGGAAAACTCAATAGCTACAGATAACCCAACAGATGGACGGAATCATCTGAAGTCTCGTTCACTCACATATTTAACACTCGAAGCTGGAACCTCAGCTGGGGCTGTTGACAGAAGCACTCCCCGTGGACTCTCTACTTGCCCTAGTTTTCCTCAGAGATCAGTGTCTAGGAGAGTCAGGTGCCTACACAGCAACTCAGAATTCCACACACAAGTGGTGCCACCAGCAAGTTGGAAGCTGCATTGCTCAGCCTCAAAGACCCCACAACATCACTTGTACTACAGTGGATTGATCATAAGCAAATGACTAGCGACCTCAGTACCAGGGAAAAGCACACACGTCTCAATGGGAGGCTGAAAAGTTTCCATTGCCCAAGAGCTGGGGAGATGAAAGAGAGTTTGCAGCCATTTTTGGAAAACACAATCTGCCACACTACAAAATAAGAAATGAGAAGGACTGCTTGTGTTAGAATGACAGCAAAACTGGATGCTGAATCACAATGGAATGAAACTATCAAAATATAAAGGAAAACAAATTTCAGTCTAGAATCCTATTGGCAAGCAAACTATCGATAACGTGCAAGTGGAATGACAGACTCAGACAGACAACATCTAAGAATCTGAGCTCTCCAATGCAGTCTTTCTCCAAAAGTGACTGAAGAATGTGTTCCAAAATGAAGTCTTCAGCGAAGAAGAAGGACTATGTGGGCTCTAGAAACCAGAAGACCCCCCCCACACAACGCAGAGGCAAGACAAATCCCAGAGGAAGGTAAAGGGAGAGTCCAGGGTGACCGCAGTGCACTCCGTTTCCCACATAGGAGACATAATGTCTATACTGAGAGGAGATCTACACACTGGAAACACTTGGGTAGTCAAAGCACAATACGTACGGGGAAAACAACAAAAGAGGTAAGAGCAATTACCAACCTCAGAGAGAGTGTAGAATTGTGCATGAACATAATCACTTGGACATAACATCACTCAGTAGTGAATAGTATTTACATACTGATGAGCACATTTAATAAAATATATATTGTTCTGACAAGACTTATTAAATTTTAAAAAGATGGGGTAGAGGACGGAAAGCTTGTGTGTGTGTGGTAGAGGGACGGTATGAAAGGGAGCTACATCCATGGGAAAGTAATAGAAAGTGTCTAAAATTGAAAAATCCTAGAGCAGCAAAGTAAACATACTATTTAGAAATGCGGAGCAAAGAATCAGCTAAAAACATTTAGGGAGATTGTTCCTGTGGCATGGGAAAGAGGGCACAGAGCCTTCTGCTTTTATCATAAGACTCATGGGAACAATATATATGCACATATAATATTGCCCAAAATAAACAGAGAAAAAAAGGGCATAGAAATCAGCTAAATATGTCTCTGGAAGTTTCCAGTATCTTAGTTATTGTTGCCGGTAGATGTGGTGTTTTGGTGTGATGGCTGAGGCTATTTTTTTGGTAGGGAGACTTTTCATGCTCGTCCGGCTGCATGTTAGATTCACTCCATTCCTAAGCCTCACCCCCCGAGGTTTTTGCTAATGATCCGGATTGAAACCTGGTTCTGAGTCTGTTTCTAAAGCCCTCAGGTTGAGAACCCCTGCACTAGAGGAGGCTCAGCAAGATTTTTCTGTAACGAGCCAGATAACTAATTTGGGCTTTGTTGGCCACATGTGGTCTCTATCACATGCTCTTTGTTTTGTTTTGTTTTGTTTTACAACCCTCTAAAAATGTACAGCCCAGGGTTAGCTCATGGGCCATACAAAAACAGGCCAGGGGCCAGATTTGGCCAGCAGGCAGTAATTTATTAATGCTCACACGAGAGGGTTCTACCCGGTTATACTTCAGGGCCTAGCGCCCCTCCTTTCCTCCTTATTCGTGGTTATTACTATTAAACATTATATGTTCACTCATAAGTTTGTTCCCCCCCAACCAGAGACCTTACTAAGTTGACAGTAAAGGATTTTTAAAAGTACAAATATAAAGGCAAAGGTGAGAAAAGTGAGGGGATGGCAGCAGGCAAGGAATGTCAATAAATCCTTGGAAAAAGTAAATAACAAATTGGTGTAAACTGGTACCTGATGAAGCCAAGTAGGGACGACTAATGTGTGGGCACCTGCTGAAGTGATTACCAATGTGAACGGAGCCAGACTGCCCTCTGGAGTCCCACAAAGCCTCGGGACTTGGAAGTCAAAGGCACAGCAGAAAGTGGGGCTAACGCCATCCACAGGGGTGGTGACAGAGAGCCTGCTCTCGAGCAGTTCAAACTGTGGGCTTGCCTCAGTCCTCAGAACCCCATGGCAGAGAATTACAGGATTCTTCACGTGAAACTGAAGAGCTCAAGAGAAAATGCATCAGATACCTGTAATAGGAAGGCCACCTTGCTGCCTTATTATCCTACACTGAAGTCTATCCATCAATAAACTGTGCCTACGCACAGTGACTCCATTTGCTTCTCAGAGCCTCCTTCCAAATACAAGTGGGGAGCGAAGCATTGCCAGGTATTTGAGAAAAGTCTCTAATGTAAAAACAAATAAAAAATAACAGAAAATGGAGCCCAGAGAAAACAGAGCACAGGCACCGAGCATAAGAAAACTTGCAAAAATCTATCAGTGCTATCTTCCAAAAATGAGGGAATATACTACAATCATGTAACAATAATAAAAGGCCATTTAAAAGGAACCAAGCAAAAACTGTAAAGTAATTAAACATAGAATAATTAATATAAAAACTAATATAAAAATTCAACAGGAGATTTGGAAGACCAAGTTGTGGAAATCTCCCAGAAAACTGAAACAAAAAGACAGATGGAAATTTTAAAAAATAAAAAAGCTAAGAAAGTTAGAGGATCAGTATAGAAAGCCCAACACCTGAAATAATAGAAATTCTTGAGTGACAGAACACAGAAAACAAAGGAGAGAAAAATCATTAAAGAAATAAGATACTTTCGGGGCGCCTGGGTGGCTCAGAGGTTAAGCCTCTGCCTTCGGCTCAGGTCATGATCTCAGGGTCCTGGGATCAAGCTCCGCATCGGGCTCTTTGCTCAGCGGGGAGCCTGCTTCCCCCTCTCTCTCTGCCTGCCTCTCTGCCTACTTGTGATCTCTCCCTCTGTGTCAAATAAATAAATAAAATCTTTAAAAAAAAAAAAGAAAGAAATAAGATACTTTCTAGAACCAAAGAATAAAAATCTCCAGATTGAAAGGGTTCCCCCACACACAGTACGAGGGATGAAAGACACTATACCACATCATGATGACATTTTAGAACCCCATGATATAAAAAAGAGAAGATCCCCAAAACTTTTAGAAAGATAGAACAGCTCATTGAAGACAGGAATGGAAAATCAAATAGCATTAGACATTTCGGCAGCAAAACAAAAATGTAAGGGGAGGGGGAAATATAGAGCAATGCCTTTTAGATTCTCAGTGAAAATGGTCTTCGATTTAGAATTTTTGCCCCATGAAACTCATTTTTAACATGGGAGTTGAGTATATACATGCAAACATTCAAAATGTTTACCTCCCATGCATTTTTCTTAGAAAGTGTTAGAGGTTGCTGTACCAGAAGAAGGAAGACATGAGCTACAGAAACAGTAAATCCTGTGAAGGAAAGCAAAAAGAAGAGAAAATTGAGGGATGCCTGGGTGGCTCAGTCAGTTAAGCATCTGCGTTCAGCTCAGGTCATGATCCCAGGGTCCCGGGATTGAGCCCGCCGGCATGGGGCTCCCTGCTCAGCGGGGAGTCTGCTTCTCCCTCTGCCATTCCCCCTGCTTATGCTCTCTCTCTGTCAAATGAATAAATAAAATCTTTAAAAAAAAATAAAGAAGAAGAAGAAGAGAAAACTGAGAAAGCCTATCACACTGCAACTGCCAGAAAAGCAATTTGGAGGAGTTGGAGCAGGTAGAGGCTCCTACAGAATGTACTTCCAGATAAGCAAAGCCCAGATGCATTTGAGAACACAAAATATAAATAAAATTGGACAGATTTGTCTGCCCATTTGGGGAGAAAATAGCATTAGACACATAGAAAACAAAGTGAATTAGAAAACAAGCATTATATACTCCAGGAAAAAAACAAATGATAATCCTAGACCATCTCTTGGCAGAGCAGAGAATTCTTACAAAATAAAAATAATGTAAAATGTAGTCTCAATTTAACCAAAATTCTGATATAATTATATTGGAAGATTGGAGCAAGGGAATTAATAAAAGGGACTGTTTAAAAGAGGTGAATCTTTTTTAAAAAAGATTTAATTTATTTTATTTAAGAGAAAGAAAGAGAGCATGTGCATAAGTGGGGGTGGGTACAGGAGAGGGAGGGAATCTCGAGCAGACTCTACACTGAGCGTGGAGCCCAATTCGGGACTCGATCCCGTCGCCCTGAGATTGTGACCTGAGCTGAAACCAAGAGTCAGATGCTTAACCAACAGAGCCACCCAGGGGGCCCCAAGAGCTGAACAATTTTTAACAAAAGATAGTATCGATAGATGATGTCGAGAATTAATGAAGACAAAATATTTTATTAAATGAGCATATTATTTGGAAATAGAGTGGTACATACCAAAAAAAATAGCTAAAAATCTAGCAATGATAGCCTCTAGATAGCAGGTGAGGAAAGTGCAGATATATCTTTAATTTAAATATATATTATTTTAACAAGAAAAAAGTATATACAACACATTTCAAATCACCAGTAGCTTAAAGCACTTCCTCCTTGAAAGGATGTGTTCTAACAGTATTAAAGTAGAATGAGCTTTAAGAACCCCAACAGGAAACTATATGCAGTTTGTCTATAACTATAAGCATTGCAGGCTTATTTTATTTTTATGGCAAATATTCAAGTTATATATTGTTAGTGAAAAAAAGCAAGGAAAGAAAAGTATGCACTAATGATCCTCAAACTTTTAGAAGGATATAAATTTTACAAAAAATATACGTGCATGTATATTTACAGGAAGGATATCTGTGCAAGAATGCAGCTGACATCGGGAAGAGGGGTGGCCAAAAGGAAGAGAACTGGGGCATGGAAGTCAGAAATGAAAGTAAGACTTGCTTTTCTCTATCTAATTCTTTGTATTATTTTGAATATCCTTATCAACTACTGAATTTATGCTAAAGGGAGATTTTGGTCATGGTGTGAAAATACAGTGAGTTAATTACTACATGTATGTTTCAGATTGCGGTATTAGATACACAGAAAACAAATGTTTGAATGCATTTCCTGGTGTCACAATAAGATCTACAGGAAGAGGAACAGTTTGCAGTATGGAGATGTAAAATATGAGTTTCTTTTGGAATATGTTGAGTTTAGCGCCTACCTACTAACCGGAATCTGAGTTCATTGAAGTTATTTGGGCTGGAGATAAAGCAAGTCCTGTTAAAGCCATGATGTCACCCAGGGAAAATGTAAAGAGGGAAAGAAGGGAGTTGGAGTAAAAGCAACAGTCATTTAAGGAACAGCACAGAAAGAGATCGAGATGAAAGTAAAGAATGTGTTAAGAAGTGTTAACAATATCTGTAAGTCACAGAAGCTTTACACCTTCACATGCCTCTCTAAGGAAAGCTGCTCTGCTTAAGGAATAGTCGTAAGTGGCAGTTCTTAACTCCCATTGGCCCCCAGGTCCTCTCCTCTCCGCAGCTGATTGGCTCAGCGTGGGAACCGAACATCCATCCATGCATCCATCCCTCCACCATCCACACACAGGTTTCCTATTTTCCCCATATCCTTGAGAGGTAGGAGAGAAGGGAAATAGCCATGAATTTCAGAAGAAGGCATGAGGGGGTATTAGTAAGATGAGGTAATAAGAAATATGAATGCTTTGAAGAAAAAAACCAAAAACATACACACAGAGAGAAAGGATAATTGGTAAAAAAAAAAAAAAAAAAAGTGAGGGGAGTAAATATAAAATCAGAAATGGCCTCTGTAAAGAAAAACATCTGCTTTAATGAAAGCACAACTCTAAGGAAATCTCTAAAACCACTTTGCTTACTCACACAGTAAGTGTTTAAGTCGCTTCTATACCGTTATAAGAAACCGGAATTAAGAGCTAGTATATTAAACAAAGAGCTTCGGCAAGCTAACTAATCCCATTGACATGACGTTCTAAAGTATGATTATATATGAGTCGATTCAGTTCTGTATTGTGATAGATTTCGGTATTTTGCTAGCCTCCCGTTCAGTGTAAAGATACACTGTCTAAAATTGTTCCACTTTAACAGGTATGCCTGACTTTCTGCCAAGAAGTTCATGAGACATATTTTGGATAATTGTGAAAAGCCAAAATTATGACTCATGTAAGAGAAACTGATAGTTTATGCATGTTACTTACTGCTAATCACATCAGATATAATGGACTTTAAAATAAACCTCTGGTGTTTTGAGGGTTTGGTTTTTTCAGCCTTAAACTGAATCAACATATCACACTATAAAAATTTCAGCATCGTTTCCACGATCTGATGTCTCTGCAGTGTTCAACTAATTTTTTCTGATAATCTTCACACTTCAAACTTGGACATGGTTGAGGGTCCAACAGTGGAGAACTGAAAAATCATCAGAGAGGAACTGAATTCATAGCAGATGTCCAGTATGAACCTGTGAGGTTCCTTTTGCCTGGAAAGATGACATAGTCACAGGCTCCAGGATTAGGATGTGGACATCTTTGGGGGTCTACGTCTACCACAGCTCGTGAGGATGTGAAGCAACTAGAAGTCATATACCGCAGGGGAAGTGGGATATAGCAAACCCTTGAAAACAGCTAGCAACTACAAAAGCCAAACAGTTGCATGCCTCTGACCCAGCAACGCCACTCAACACAGACCCAGCAGAAATGCATATGTATGTGCATTCAAAGATATTGAAAAAGCACGTTCGCATCAGTACAATTCATCATAGATGCAAATTGTAAACTACCTGATGCTATCAAAAGTAAAAGGGATCATTAAACTGGCTTATTCACACAGTGTGCTACAATACACGAATGAGAACGATCTACAAATACACATGATGATATGGATCTATCTCACAGAAATAATGTTAAGTGAAAGATGCCAGACACGAAAGTGCACACTATATGATCCCACCCCAAAAAAGTACAAAACAGGCAAAATTAATATATTTTCTTAGAAATTCAGATGAAGGTACTGTTGGAGAGGGGTGATGAGAACAAGAAATCCGATGAGTCGGTGACGTTCTGTTTTTTGATCTGATGTTGGTTACACATGTGTTCAATTTGTAAAAATTCACTGAGTTGTTTACTAACAAGATATATGCACTTTCCTGTATTTATTTCATACTTTCATTAAAAATTTTTTAAATTATGCTACTTTGTTGTTACAGGGGGGATTTCTTTATAAAAATTCATAGAGTGCTATGCTATTTGTCCATTTATTTTTAGAAAGTCTTCCTCATCTCCTTCCATAAAATGATACCATCAACACCCAGCTAAGGGGATGAGAGACTTATCATCTAGGTCAGTGGGACTGGGGCTAGGGCAGATTCTGCCAGAAGCTCCTCACTCCCAATCCCCTTGCTGCTCCTTTTCTCCCACAGATGAATGGATGATAGATGATAGATGGATGGATGATAGATAGACAGATGATAGAAGATAATAGATGATAAACAGATAATAGATGATAAATGGATGAATGGATAGATAGATAATAGATGATAGATAAATAGATAGAGGGCACCTGGGTGGCTCAGTCATTACGTGTCTGCGTTCGGCTCAGGTCATGATCCCAGGGTCCTGGAAATGAGCCCCCACTGGGCTCCCTGCTCAGCGGTGAGCCTGCTTCTCCCTCTCCCTCTGCCTGACACTCCCCCTGCTTGTGCTCTCTCTCTCCCTCTCTGGTGAAATAAATAAAATAAAATCTAAAAAAAAAAAAGATGATAGATAAATGAAAGTAAGGAAGGAAAGAAAGAAGAAAGATTGAAATAATCTTAGGTGAAAGGATTAGAGCCTGAGAATCATCAAAGATCACTCGTTATGGCTGCTGGGGAGGGGTAGTATCAGATATAGATTCATTCTGGTGCAGCCAGTTCCAAGTGAGTGTGAGACATCATCACTTGCATCTCCATTTCTTCACTGTAAAAATAGGATAACATGTGTCCTGCTTACAATCTACAGTTTGGGAAGAAACATATTCTAAGCCAAAATGTGTTAAAAGACTCTTGGGTGAAAACAATTCTCTGCTCTAAGCACCAATCATGCTCCGCCCTGAACACGTGACCCCCCCAGGTGGCGTGCATTTATCTAACTGATGAGTTTGAAATAAAAAACCAGGCAAACAGGGCAACCTCCTCTCTTGCCCTTCCTTCTGAAAGCGGGTGCAAAGAAGCTCATATTTGGAGTTTCCTTTGAAGTCCCAGGAGCAAGCCTGCAAGTGGGGAGACCAACAGTTTTGAGAGCTGCTTGTGACTTCTGACTCTCGTGTGGTCTTACCTGAACTCAACTTGGATAAAGGTAAAAAATACATTACCTAATTGTAGGAACCTGTATCAGCGAATCTCTCTCTTACCATCTTCCAACCCCCTTCCCAGTAGTGATGTAGCTAATATTTTGATCTTCTGCCTGCCTGAAATTTTTATTTCTTTACCCTCCACTTTTTAAGAACACTGGCAAAAAAAAAAAAAAAAAAGTTCTTTATTGTGTCCTTTCAAATGCCGATAAAATCTAAAGTATTATTCTCAGAATTGCAATGTATTTTCATTTGCAGGCATCACAGTTTTCTCCATGTTAAGTTTTAAGCCCTTTTCTCTTTCCTTGAACCTTCGCTGCCTGTGAAACATTTGTAATGGTTTTCAGGGTCCAAGGTTTAACTCTCGTTCTTTATGTGACGTGTAAATTCAATTCAACAGACGTTTTCCTGAGGCTGCTATGTGCGAGACACTTTGCTAGACGTGGGGTCTAGAAAGAGTTGCGTTTTTAAAGCACCGTTTGTATCCAGGACGCTTTTTACTAGATTTCTTTGTGGAAACTTCTTCAGGTTCTGTGTCAGCAATGTTAATGGAAAAAACAGCATCAGAGGCTCGCTGGTTGTGTTTGTTTAAATACAGGAACTAGATACTCCTTCCTCACTTTTATATTCTGGGGTGTCACTTGGAGATTTAAATTTCTCATTCCAGTTAGGCTATGATCTTGTTTTGTTTTTTAAATATTAGTTGTGGAGTGAGATATCTAATCCTTATTAACCATAACAAAGTGAAAAACACGCAAACAAAAACAATCCAGGTCTTTTTCATTAAGAGCACTAGGCCTTTTCATAATGAGACATAATTAACTTGTAGCATATCCGTTTCAGGTGTCCAACGTAATGACACAATATAGTGAGTATATTGTAAAATGAGCATCACAGTAAGATCATTACATATGCCTTTTTTTCTTGTGATCATTTCTGAGATCTAACTTCCAAGTAATTTTCAAATACACAATGCGGTATCACGAACTATTGTCGTCATGCTGAATAGGACATCCCCATGACTTATAGCCAGAAGCTTGTTCCTCTTGACACCCTTCCCCTATTTCACCCAGAACCCCACCCCACCTCTGACAACCACCAATCTGTTTTCTGCATTTATGAATTTGAGGGGTTTTTGTTGTTTTTAGATTCCACATATAGATGAGATCATATGGTATGTATCTTTCTCTAATTTCACTTTGGACAATGCCCTCAAGATCAATCCATGTTGTCACAAATGACAGGATTTCATTCCTTTTAATATCTGAATAATATTCCATTGTATATAACCTATTTTCTTTACCCATTTATCTATCAATGAACACTTAGGTTGTTTCCATGTCTTGACTATTGTTAAATAATACTGTGGAGAATATGGGGGCACAGAGATCTTTTTGAGTTAGTATTTTCATTTCCTTCAGATAAATACCCAGAGTGGAATTGCCTGATTATATGTAGTTATCAGAAGTAAAGCACCACAATTGTGAGAAAATTCTAAGACTATAAAATATTAAATATCAGTCGTGCCTCAGAACAAGCATTGGACTCTGCATCTAATGATGAGGTACAGGTCCTTCCAAAGGCCTAGAACTAGATACAACCTTTTAGCAACTACTAAGAATCCCATGATATTCTATTTCTGCTCAGGCATGGGACTAGGAAAAATGTGGAGTAAATGTTAGAGGGATCTGAAACCCAGGAATCAGGAGAGAGCATGAGAAGGATCTTCGCTCTTCTGATGATTTCACATCTCTTGGCCTGGCAAAACTACATCTTAGGGAATGGAGAAAACGTATGGCTATAATTACTGAACCACTGTGGGTAAGCCTCAGGAAACCATGGAAAACAGGAGAAGTGCCAGGAGACTGAAGAATGGAAAATGTTGGTCTGATTTTTCAGAAGGGGAAGAAGGTAGATTTATTAACTTATAGATCAGAGAGCTTGACAAAAATCCTAAAATAATGTAAAAGTGTGCATGAACACACTTAGAAAAGGAAACAGTGAAGACCAGAATTAGAATAGCTTCATGGAGAACAAGTCACTGTAGACCAACATGATTGTTTGCTTTCTAACTGTATTACTAAATCAGTAGATGGAAAAAGGCATATTGTAAAGTAGACTTCAACAAGTTACTAGTAAATTGTTTCATGGGAGCCTCATGCACCTAATGAAAGAGATGGGCTGTTAGAACAATTAGCTGTGGGTGATTGAATATGATCTCCCATCCCAAGGGTGCAGACTTACCCAATGGCGGGCTGTATTCTCTCTTCTGGGCCTTGTCCTCAAAATATTTTTCTGATTTTTTACAAAAATCAATAGCCTATTCTTTTCCTCAGATTTCAGGTGAAAGTTCTAAATCTTTAGGCATGTATCTGTTCATCTTTTTGATTTACTTATTTGAGAGACCATGAGCAAGCACAAGTGGGAGAGGGAGAGAGAATCTTTTTTTTTTTTTTAATTAACACATAATGTATTTGCCCCAGGGTACATCTGTGAATCATCAGGCTTACACATTTCACAGCAGGGAGAGAGAATCTTAAGCTGATTCCATGCTGAGCTCAGAGCCCTACATGGGGCTTGCTACATTGCTACAGATCATACTGTGTATATTGAGTAAATCCAAATCTTCTCTAGCCATAACTGATTGACCAAGATAACAGTGCGTGGGCCAGTGCGAACACCTTGTGATCAACCCTGGGGAGGCAGAAAGACTACCTTGAGATGGGTTACCCTCCAAAAAGTCTTCCTTTTGAGGGCTCCCCATATTAGATGCATGCAAATAGACCCAATCAAATATTGTCATTGGAAAGAATTAATGATAGCATAAAGAATTCATGTCTTCATGTCTTTTTCATTTGTTTTAAAGCAATTTTAAGTTATTTCAAGATTGCAGTTATAATTTTTATTTTTGTAAGCAATGGCATTTTATACACAAATCTACATAAGTCCCTCCTTAAATACATCATACAAAATGTTTTTGCTCTCCAAGTGGTTTAGCACATTCCCCATTTGTTTCTGCTACTGCCCGAAGTGCCAACAGCTGAGAAGCAAAACTAGGAATGAACATGGTTTTTGACTACATACCCCATAAATGAGATAGGTAGATCTTTGCTTTAAAATGTTGATTTCTATTTTTTTTTTTTTAGCTTTAGTAAGTATAACTGATAACTGAGATTATAATATTTAAAATGTCCAATGTGATGACCTAATATACATATGCATTGTGAAAGGATTCCCACAACTGAAGAATAAAGTTAAACCCTATAGCTCAGGAGTCTAGTTCTTATCAGGCCTGCTGTTTCGAAAGCGGTAGGACCCAGATTGACCAGTCTTTCAGTCTCCATCAACAAAGGTAGTTTGCCTATATCCTTGTGATATTAAAGGGACAGGCTTATCACAAGCTTCTCAGATTTAAGGAGAAGGCTAGTTCATGTGATATACTACAGAATTAAGACTTATAAAGATTAACATGTTGGAAAAATAGGCTTATTGAGCTTGAAAGGAGAAAGTAAACAAAAGATCTTTAGGTACTTTAGATTCACTATCTCATTTAACAGGAAAAAATCATACACTTCACATAACAATCAGAGGGCATATTTCAAATGAGGCTGGTTAGACTTAACTTTCAGGGCATCCTACCTTTCACTCTTTCCAAAGCTGCCATGTAGGGCCACAGTAATAGGATTGCCAAATAAAATACAGAATGTCCAGTTAAGTTTGAATTTCAGGGAAACAATTTTTTTAGTTGAAGTATATCCAAACTGTCCCATGGGTCCTAGATTTCTATTTGCTAAATAAACCCTACCCAAGGTGGAATGAGCAACCTCCAACTGTGGGGATCATCCTCTGTCTTGTGGTGGTCTTAGATCCATTGATGAACTGTCCGCCACCTCCCCACCTCCATATTCACTAGGACTCAGCAGTAGCCCTGTCCATCCCATGGGGGGCCTCCTAGAGCACCTGGACTCTGACTCCAGGGAAAATATGAATGAGATTCTGTCCTGCTTCTCACTCAAGGGTCAATGCCAGACTTCACTGGCACTTGGCCATCTCCTCCCCTGTGCTCTGCTCCCCAGGACTAGTGTTGGCGGTAGGACAGGAAACAGTGGCAGCAAGGACCTGGCTGAGTGGGGAAACCTCAGCTACCAAGGAACATTCAGACTAAAATCAAAGGGCTGCAAGCCCCTGAGGGTCTGCTCCTGAAAGTAGGGCCATCTCAGCAAGAAGCTGAAGCTGGAGTTACATGTGTGCCATTACCAGGACTGAGCTGTGAAGCTGAAAGAAACTTTGCTAAATGGTTAGTAATACAATGAATTTTGACCCATCATTCTAAGAGAAGTCTACATATCATTCCATTCTCTCCGTTGAAAATATTACAAAACTGCTATGATAGAATGAGGTAATCAAAGAAAGTACAGCCAAAAAAAAAGTAATTTAGAGGTGTGTCAAGAGTTAACTTATTAAAATTAAAATATTTTTTAGATTTGTGATTTGTGATTTTGTGATACTTATAGCAGGATTTATCATCATTTATATATTTGTAGCTTATTGTAATTTTTAGAAATACCATATTTGTGTCTAATTTTTATTGACAATGTTGTACTTTTCCTCTTAAAAGGCCTCAAAACTGTATGAGCCTTAGCCTCCATAAAACCTGGGTCAGTCCCCGAATAGAATTAACTAATAGAATAAAACTAAAAATTATAGCCAAAGGAAAGCATGAACAGAGTTCAAATGATGGGAATCAATGTGTCTGAGAGTCCATTATGTTTTAAGTTCAATGCTAATGCTGATAGCTGGTATTTATAAAGAGCTCTGTCTGCCAAGTGCTTTGTAAAGAGTTTAATCCACATCATGGTATTTAATCAGCATAATAGAAAATCACTCTTCACTGAAGTTATCTTAAGGCCAAAAGGATTTACAGGAACATTTAAATAGCTTTTATTTCACTGTTATAAAAAGCACCAACAATGTATTGATCCAGAACAATTTCTGGGATTTTATTTTTCACTGAGAATGGATGCTCTCACAGCCATATTTTGGTGAGAGAATTGCCTGTCTGAGGATGGAACAGCATGGACCATATGTGAGCCAAAAGAAGACTGAATCCAGCTCGCTGTGGTGTCAGCTGGGCCTATTCAGCTAAGTGAGGTGAAAATCTCCCTATTTGACTCATTTTTTTCCTATCCTTTATATACAAAAGAATCTTGACAGGTACGACTTTCCAAAAGGGGAAAAATTTACTATTCTGGAGTCAATAGTGGTTTCTGCATCCAATAGTAGAGAGTGGTGGTAGTTACTAAAAAAGTTTTCAATAAATCCTACCAAAACCCACAAAAACCATATCTGTACAGCCTTAGGTAAAAGTCAACAAAAGCAAATTCAGTGACTTACCATGGCTCACCCTTAACTCACTTGCTCTCTCCTTCACACGTGTTCATACCTAGGTCAAGTTGGAGGCAAGAGCAATACACACACCTTCTCCACAAAGCACCTGATGTGGATGGTGGGAGGGAGGGCTTGCCGCAGGGACGGGGTGAAGGTGAGGATGAAGACGACATTATTAGGAATAATCCTCACTGGGGAGAACCAGGATGATGAGAATGAAGCAAAGGAAGAAAGTTGAAATAAATCTGAAACAAAGGTTTCCAAAAGGACAAGAAATTGAGATCAGTGAGAAAGAACAAAGTTAGGTAAGAGAAGCAAGAAAGGGGGGCGCCTGGGTGGCTCAGTGGGTTAAAGCCTCTGCCTTCGGCTCAGGTCATGATCTCAGGGTCCTGGGACCGAGCCCCGCATCGGGCTCTCTGCTCAGCTGGGAGCCTGCTTCCCCCTCTCTCTCTGCCTGCCTTTTTGCCTACTTGTGATCTCTCTGTCAAATAAATAAATAAAATCTTAAAAAAAAAAAAAGGCAAAGTATGCAGGTATGGATCCTGGAGGGTGTAATCCAAAGATTTCAGGCTGGATAACCTGATAGATGGAATATCTCTGATGAGAAAAAGAATAAGACTTGAAGACCTTTCTTCCTCTAATGCCTTTACTCTGTTGGCCAACATTTTCAACATGGTAGCTCAAACTTTTTCCTCCGGGTTCTGCCAAGTGTCACAGTTAGAAGTAGATGAAGGAGGGGCCTTGGAGCAATAAGTGGTTAAAAGTGACATGGCAGGAAGAATTCCATGGTTCCAAAATCTCTTCTCCCTGAAGCATATGTTCTGTATTATCTCAACTTGAGAGTGGGTAAGACTAAATATGATCAATGTCACTCCTGTAATTAGGCTAATTAATATTTAAAAAGTTTGAAGGGATTTTTGCAGACGTAATCAAGTCCCGAATCAATTTATTCTCAGTTCTTCAAAAGGGAGATTAGCCTTGGTGGACCTGACCTAAGCAGGTGAGCCATTTCAAAGGTTTGGGGCTCTTCCTGAAGATAGGGATTAAAAAGGTGAGTGTGATAAACCTGTGGAGCATTCCAATGTATAGGGGCAATATGGCAAGAGCATGACAATGGCATCTAGGAGTTATGAGCAGTCCCCCCCCCCAATATCCAGCAAGAAAACAGACTGCTGTCCTACAACCACAAGGAACTAAGTTTTTCTGGCAACCTGAATGATCATGGGAGCCTATCTTTCCCTAGTCAAACCTCTGAGAATGAAGCTGGCTGATTTCCACTCTTGTGAGAATTTTAGCAGAGGATCTGGATAAAATGTGCCAGACTCCTGACATATGGATTGTGAGAAGATACATCTGTGTTCTAAGCAGCTACATATGTGGTCATTTTTTCCACAACCATGGAAAACTGATAAAATTGGGGAACTAAGTTTCTACTAAATCTTAGAAAAACAAATTTTAAATAATGTTTTTCTCCTGGCTATCTGAATCCAGAGCAGCAACTAAATTGGAACTAAAACATACACTGTATTCATGTCTAAAAGCCTTTTTCTGTAGGATGACCTTAATTGTACCCCTCTGACCTACTTGAGAATATATTAGGAAAAGCTGTTCGTGATAAGTACGTGTGATGTGCACCTAGAACTGAAATGATTTTGCCTTAAAGTAGAACATGAGGATTTAAAAGATGCATTAAAAGATTATCTATTTCAGAGTGGAAATCCTATAGCTAAAAAGGCCATTTTATTTGATACTAAAACAGAAAGAAGGAGGGAAAGATGGAAAGAAGGGGGAAGGAAGAAAAAATCAAAATCTAAGTTGAACCTGAAAAGTCAAATTTCTATTACTCAAGGTCTCAAACTAGCATGTGGAAACTCCCGAATGCATAAACAACATAGTTTTTATTTGCCAGAATATTTCTACGGATGCAGCTTTTCATAAAGGGAATGAAACTCTTAATCTGTTCTCTAGGCCTGCTTTTTTATGTCCGAGAAGTAAATTCTCTTGCTGTCCTAAGCTGCTATAGGACAACTTTTACAATTTTGGTACCAAGCTGTGGCCCTCCTAATGCCACTTTGCTGACACGGGAACTCGGAGGGGAGGTGGGCAATTGGAGAGAGACCATGGTCTCCAACAGTTGCCCTCAAAAGGTCTTTTGAAAATTTTACAAAATAACTCCTGCAACTGCAAATCCTAAAGCTTAAACTTCATTAGTTTTGCAGGAAAAAAAAAAGGTGCCTCTTGGTGACTGAATGTATGAAATATCTGAAGCTGGTATAAACGTCTTCAGTTGCTACAGTCTCCACAGATAGATCAACTAGAAATGAACGCTTATTGCCACATGTTGCTGGGACGTTGTGGTGGATTGTTTTCTTTATTGCAATACTAGTTAACTAATACTGATACCAACAAGGAGATTTATTTTCTGTTCTCTAATCTTTCTTTTTTCTTTTTAAAATAATCTGTTAGTGTTAAGTATAAGCTTCCAATGTACAGAGGCTAACAAAGTGGATAGCATCACGTGCATGTAAATTCAATCACCCATTTATCAATAGGAAGAACCAAGTAAGGGTATAAGCGTGCATCCATTACACACTACATGTGTCTAATTCAGAGCCTCAATATGCTACCATACCCATTAGAACATCCCCTTGTTTGACATTTTCTCATTAGAATGCTTTTGGTTATTTCCAAAACTTCAAAGAATATCCATGTATCTCAATACAAAATTTGAGGCTAATAACTTTTATAGAAAACTTATGTTCCCAAAGTCAATACATCATTTTAAATCAACAAGCAGATAAATTCTTGTTATATCCCAAATGCAATCAGTTGTAAAGCAGAATCACATTGCTATTTTGCAAACCACAAGGGGTACGTGTTGCAATGTGTTCTTGTGTTAAAGCAACTGTTTGGTGACAACCATACTCATTTGCTTAACGATCAGGAAATGTCTTAAATATTTTCTTCCTGATGGCTGTTACTTATATATAGGTGCTTTTATATGGTGGTGTTAGGTTTGGGGAAAGAGGTTGGAGATTTGGGGTTGATGTATAACAAAATTTTTATTTTATAGGACATGGATTTCCAGTCAATGTTTTCAAAACCAACATCTGGTTTTCATGAAGAGATTATTAACATTAAGCAGAAAGTGCCATTTGTTGTTGTTTTTATTAAGTTCTGGAGAATATTTCAGATATTATCTCTTCAAATTATTACCTCTGGCCCATTGTCACCCTGGAACATCTAGAACACTGATTAAACATGTTTGACCTTCTCATTCTCCATGACGTGAATGGATTCTTATTTTCTGTCCATCTTGTTGTCTGTGCTACAATCTGTACAATTTCTTCTATTTCTTAGTTTCTAATTCTTTGTGGCAATCTGTTAAACTTATCTATTGAAATCTTAAAATTTTTAAAATATTTCATCTCTAAAAGTTCTATTTCGATCATTTTCAAGTTTGTCACTTTTTGTTGTTTCTTTTCCCTGAAAATAACTTTGCATATCATTGCTTTAAAAATTCATAATGCAGGTTATTGTCTGACTTTTTAAAACTTTATATTTTTAATCATTTTATGGAGTTGAATCCTTAAATTGCATATTTTAAAAGGAGATATAGGAATTTTACCACACAGCCTTTTTTTTATTAACATATAATGTATTATTTGTTTCAGGGGTTCAGGTCTATTTTTCATCAGTCTTACACAATTCACAGCATTCACCATAGCACATACTCTTCCCAATGTCCACCACGCAGCCACCCCATCCTTCCCACCCCCCTCCCCTCCAGCAACCCTCAGTTTGTTTCTTGAGATTGAGTCTCTTATGGCTTGTCTCCCTCTCTGGTTTCATCTTGTTTTATTTTTCCCCCCCTTCCCCTATGATCCTCTGTCTTGTTTCTCAAATTCCTTGTATCAGGGAGATCATATGATAATTGTCTTTCTCTGATTGACTTATTTCGCTTAGCATAATACCCTCTAGTTCCATCCATGTCGTTGCAAATGGCAAGGTTTCATTTTTTGATGGCTGTATAGTATTTCATTGTATATATGTACTACCTCTTTATCCATTCATCTGTTGATGGACATCTAGGTTCTTTCCATAGTTAGGCTATTGTGGACATTGCTGCTATAAACATTTGGGTGCACGTGCCCCTTCAGATCACTACATATGTATCTTTAGAGTAAATACCCAGTAGTGTGATTGCTGGGTCATAGGGTAGCTCTATTTTCAACTTTTTGAGAAATCTCCGTATTGTTTTCCAGAGTGTCTGCACCAGCTTACGTTCCCACCGACAGTGTAGGAGGGTTCCCCTTTCTCTGCATCCTCGCCAACACCTGTTGTTTCCTGACTTGTTAATTTTAGCCATTCTGACTGGTGTGGGGTGGTATCTCACTGTGATTTTGATTTGTATTTCCCTGATGCCGAGTGATGTTGAACACTTTTTCATGTGTCTGTTGGCCATTTGGATGTCTTCCTTGCAGAAATGTCTGTTCATGTCTTCTGCCCATTTATTGATTGGATTATTTGTTCTTTGGGTGTTGAGTTTGAGAAGTTCTTTACAGATTTTGGATACTAGCCCTTTATCTGATATATCATTAGCAAATATCTTCTCCCATTCTGTGGGTTGTCTTTTGGTTTTGTCGACTGTTTCCTTTGCTGTGCAAAAGCTTTTGATCTTGATGAAGTCCCAATAGTTCATTTTTGCCCTTGCTTCCTTTGCCTTTGGCGATGTTTCTAGGAAGTGACTGCGGCTGAGGTCTAAGAGGTTGCTCAAGGATTGCTCAAGGATTTTGATGGATTCCTGTCTCACGTTGAGGTCTTTCATCCATTTTGAGTCTATTTTTGTGTGTGGTGTAAGAAAATGGTCCATTTTCATTCTTCTGCATTGTTGGG
>CM052898.1:92842812-92858631 GCA_028534135.1 Potos flavus | reverse complement strand
TAGAAATGCAACTGGTTTCTGTGCATTGATTGTATATCCTGACACTTTACTGAATTCCTTTATGAGTTCTAGCAGTTTTGGAGTGGAGTCTTTTGGGTTTTCCATATGAAGTATCATTGTTTCATTTCCTTTGCATAAATACCCAATATGGAATGCTATATCACATGGTGGTTCTATTTTTAATTTCTTGAGGAAACTCCATGCTATTTACCGTTGCACCTGTAACAATTTACATTCCTTAAATACCATATTTTTGTCGTACATTTTTGATACATACCATATCTTTGTCAACACTTATTTCTCGACATTTTGATAATAACATTTTAATAGGTGCGAGGTGGTATCTCATCATGGTTTTGATTTGCATGTCCCTGATTAGGGAAGTTGACAACCTTTCCATATACTTGTTGGCTATCTGTGTGTCTTGTTTAGAAAAATGTCTATTCAAATCCTCTATTTGTTTTTTAATCATATTTTATTTTTCATTGCTACTGAATTGTATCAGCTATTTATATATTTTGGATATTTATCCCTTATCAGCTATAGGGTTTACAAATATGTTCTCCCATTCTATAAGTTACCTTTTCTTTTCATTGATGGTTTCCTTTGCTTTTTATTTTGATGTAGTTCTACTTATTTGTTCTTGCTTTTGTTGTCTTTGCTTTTGGTGTCAAATCAAAACCAAAAACCAAAAAAACCAAACACAAAACTCCAAGACCAATGACAAAGAGCTTACTGCCTGTTTTTTTCTAGGTGTTATGGTTGCGGGTCTTATATTCAAGTCTTAGTTAATTTTTGTATATAGTGTAAGACAGTGGTCTGGTTTCATTCTTTTGCATGTGGCTGTTGAGTTTTCCAAACACCATTTATTAGAGAGACTGTCCTTTTCCATTGTATATTCTTAGCTCCTTTGTTACAAATTAATTGACCATATAAGCATGGATGTATTTCTGTGATCTCAATTCCGTTGATCTATATATCTGGGGCTTTTTGGTGTTTTTTTGTTTTGTTTTGTTTTGTTTTGTTTTAGGACTTTATGTATTCATTTGAGAAAGAGAGCGCAAGCAGGGAGAGTAGTAGGCAATGAAAGAGGGAGAAGCCGGTCCCCTCTAAGCATGGAGTCTGATGCGGAGCTCGATCCCTAAGGCAGGCTCTTAACTGACTGAGCCACCCAGGCACCCCATCTATGTATCCGTTTTTCTGCTAATGCCATATTATTACTATAGATTTATAAGATCATTTGAAACCAGAGAATGCAATGACTGCAGCTTTCTTCTACTTTCTCAATGTTTTGGGGGGACACTTAGGGTATTTTGTGTGGTTTCATACAAATCTTAGGTTTGTTTATTCTATTCTTCGAAAAATGCCATTCAAATTTTCCATAAGAATTGTTTTGAATCTGTAGATTGTTTTGAGTAGTACGGACATTTTAATAATATTCTTGCAATCAATGAGTATGGAATATCTTATTTATTCGTCTCTTCAATTTTTTTCATCGACATCTTATAGTTTTAGTATACTGGTCTTTCACCTCCTTGGTTAAATGCTTTTTTTGGGTACAATTGCAAAGGCATTGTTGATTTCTCTGATGGTGAATTATTAGGGTTAGAAACACAACAGATTTTTGTATATTGATTTTTGTATTCTGCAACTTTACTGAATTTGCACGTTCTAATTTTCATTTGTTTATGTTTTTTGGTGGAGTTGTTAGGATTTTTTTTTTTATATTAATATGTCTTCTGCAAATAATGACAGTTTTATTTCATCCTTTCCAATTCAGATGACTTTTACTTCTTTTCTTACCTAACTGCTCTGGCTAGAATTTCCAATACTATGTTGCTAAAAGTGGCAAGCATGGACATTCTTGTCTTATTCTTGATCTTGGAGAATAGTTTTTTGCTATTGAGTATGTTAGCTACAGGTTTGTCATATTTGCTTTTACATTGTCAAAATAATAAGCTGAAACTTAGCTGAAACTTTTTATTGTAAGTGGAGGTTGAATTTTGTCACATGCTTTTTCTGCATCTATGGAGACGATCCTATGATTTTTATCCTTCATTTTGTTATCCTTCATCTTGTTACCACATTGATTTGTCTGGATATTGAATTAATTTGCAACGCTGGAATAAATCCCACTTGACCATGGTGTATGATCCTTTTAATGTAACGTTGAATTCTGTTTATTAATGTTCTAGTGTAAATTTTTGCATCTATGTTCACCAAGGATATTGGCTCGTAACACTTCTTTCTTCTTTCCTCTTTGTTTGGGTTCAGTATCAGGGTAATGCTGTTCTGGTAAAATGAGTTTGGATGTATTTCTTCTACCTTTTGGAAGGGTTTGAGAAGATTTGTACTAATTCTGCTTTCAGTGCTTCTTCCAGTAGAATTCACCAGTGAAGCTATTTAGTCCTAGACTTTTATGGAGAGGCTTTTGATTACTGATTTAATCTCCTTACTAGTAATCCGTGTGTTCAGATTTTCTATTTTCTCATGATTTAGTAAGTTGTTTCTAGGAATTTATCATTTCTTCTAGGTTGTCCAACTTGATGAAAAATTGTTCATAGTCTCTGATTTTTTTGTTCTTGTGTGGTATCAGTTGTAATGTCTTCTCTTTCATTCTTGATTTTGAGTCCTCCCTTTTCCTTGGTGAGTCTAGCTGAGATTTGTCTGTTTATCTTTTTTTAAAAAAAAGCTCTTCATTTCGTTCATCATTTAATTCTTTTTAGTCTCTATTTCTCTCCTGATCGTTATTACTTCCTTCTAATTTTTTTAAAAGAGTTTATTTATTTAAGAAAGAGAAAGCACACAAGCATGAGCAAGGGAGAGAGCAGAAGCAGGCTTCAGGATGAGCAGGGAGCCTGATGCAGGGCTTGATCATGACCTGGGCCAAAGGCAGATGTTAACCTACTAAGCCACCCAAAGGCCTCCTATGTCCTTCTAACTTGAGGCTTAGTTCTTGTTCTATTTTCTTAAAGTCTATAATTATGTTGTTAATTTGAGATCTTTCTTGTTCCTTGACATAGGCATTTATCACATGAACTCTTAGAACTACTTTTGCTGTATCCCATAAGTTTCTGTATGTTGTATTTCTGTTTCCATTTGTCTCAAGATATTTTTATTTCCCTTTTTTTTTGGTCTTCTCTGACTCATTAGTTGTTAAATAGCATGTCGTTTAATCTCCACATATTTGTGAATTTTGAAGCTTTCTTATTGTACTTTATTTCCGGTTTCATACCATTGTGGTCAGAAAAGATGCTTGATATTATTTCAGTGTCCTTAAATTTAAGACTTGTTTTGTGCCCTAACATATCTATCTTGGAGAATGTTCTTTGTGCTCTTGAATAATGTGTGGATGAAATATCTTGTAAATATCTAAGTCAATCAGATCTGATGTGTCATTAAAACTATTGTTTCTGTATTGATTTCTGTCTATCCATCCATGAATGAAAGTAGGGTATTAATGTCCCCTACTCTTACTGTATTCTCATCTATTTCACCTTTTAGGTCTGTTAATATGTGCTTTATATATTTAGGTGCTTCTATGTTGGCTGCATAATATTTACAAATGTTATATCCTCTTGGATTGACCCCTTTTATCATTATATAATGATTTCCTTTGTCTCTTATTGCAATCTTTGTCTTAAGGTTTATTTTGTCTGATATAAGTAAAGCTGCCCCAGCTTTCCATTGGTTTCCATTTGCATGGAATAGCCTTTCTTTATCTCCTCACTTTCAGTCTGCGTGTGTCCTTACATCTGAAGCGAGTCTCTTACAGGTAGCATATAGGTCTTGTTTCTTAGTTCATTCAGCCACTCCACATCTTTCAACTAGAGAATTTAGTTCTTTTACTTAAAAAAAAAAAAATACAAATACGGACTTATTGCCATTTTGTTAATTGTTCTCTAGCTGCTCTGTAATTCCTTTTTTCCTTCCTTCTTCTCTTGTTCTCTTTGTGATTGATTTTTTTTAGGTAGTGGTACTCTTAAATTCCTTTCTCTTTTCTTAGTGTATTTTCTATAGGTTTTTGCATTGTGGTTACCAAGAGCCTTATATGAAACAACTTATAATTTATTTTAAGCTGATAACAATTTAAGTTCAAATGCATTCTAAAACTCTACGTTTTTACTCCCCTCCCATATTTAGTTTTTGATGTCACTATTTACATCTTATCTTATGTACCTATTAATGAATTATTGTAGCAAGAGTTATTTTTATTACTCTTAAAACCTTCCTATTAGCTTTATAAGTGATTAATCCATTACCCTACAACATTAGATCATTCCAAATTTTGCTATATATTTACCTTACTGGTGAGATTTATACTTTCATGCTTTCCTCTCACTAATTAACACCATGTCATTTCAAGTTAAGGAAGTCCTTTTAACATCTTATAAGACCAATCTAGTGGTGATGAATTGTTTTAGTTTTTGCTTATCTAAAAAACACTTTATCTTTCTTTCAATTCTTTTTTTTTTTTTTTAAGATTTATTTATTTTTAGAGAGAGCGTGTGCTAGTGGGGGGAGGGGCAGAGGGAGAGAAAGAGAATCCTCAACCAGACTCCATGCTGAGTGTGGAGCCTGATGCAGGTTCAGTTCCAGGACCCTGAGATCATGACCTAATCCCAAATCAAGAGTCAGCTACCCAACTGACTGAGCCACCCAAGCGTCCCAGTCTTTCTTTCAATTCTGAAAGACAACTGTGCTGCATAGAGTATTCTTGATAATCCATCCTTTTCTTTTAGCACTTTGAACATATCATGCCACTCTCCTTTCTGGCCTGCTGTTTAAACCAATAAACATTTCTGCTGAAAAGTCTGAATGTAGTCTGATGGGGGTTTTCTTGTAAATAATGAGTTGTTTTTCTCTTGCTGTTTTTATTATTATTTTTTAAGATTTTATTTATTTATTTGACAGCGAGAGAGGGAATACAAGCAGGGCCAATGGGAGAGGGAGGAGTAGGCTTCCTGCTGAGCAGGGAGCCCAATGCAGGGCTCCATCCCAGGACCCTGGGATTATGACCTGAGCCCATGACAGACTCTTAACAACTGAGCCACCAAGGGACCCCATCTTGCTGTTTTAAGATTCTCCCCTTGTCTTTACCTTTTGACATTTTAATTACAGTGTGTCTTGGTATGGGTCTCTTTGAACTCTTCTGGACTCTTTAGGCATCCTGGATCTGGGTGTTTCCTTCCTCAGATAGGGAAGTTTTCAGCCATTATTTCTTCAAATAAACATCCTGCCACTTTCTCTGCTCCATCTGGGATGCCTATCATGTAAAGATTGGTCTGCTTAAATTTGTTCCATAACTCTCTTAAGCTAACGTCACACTTTTTCATTGTTTTTTTTTTTTCTTTTTGCTACTCTGACTGAATGAGTTCCAACGCCCTGCCATTCAGTCTTCTGCTTCATCTACTCTTGAACCCCTGTATCGTATTCTTTAGTTATTATATTTTCCAGTTCTTTGAGTTCTATTTGGTACTTTTTTATATTTTCTCTTTCTTGAAATTCTTATTTTGTTTATCCATTCTTCTGAGCACAGTAGCATCTTTATGATGTTTTCAACTCTTTATTTGGTAAATCAGTTGTGTTCATTTTACAAGTTCCTGTTACTTTGCTTGGAACATATTCCTGTTTATTTTCTTTAATTCTCTGTGTTCTATATGCATTAGATAAAACTTTGTGCCAGTACCATTCTGTTTTGCTTACTACAGTTTTCTAGTATATCTCCCTTTTCTTCTTCATAATTAGCTTTATGCTCAGGGATGTTTATCACAGCATTATCTATAACAAAATTAAATTCAAACAAATATTAAGATAATGTCCAAAATTTGAAGCTGGCTAAAAATACATGGTTCTGCTTGTGATCAGAAACTATAAAGACTTTAAGAGTGGTGGTTATAAGCAGTAATGTTGACAATTGTTAAACAAAAACAAAAACTAGGAGGTTATCAAAGTGTATATTCAGTATGATGTATCTAACAATATAACTGTACCACACAACTAGAAAAATGCCTGAAAAAATACATGGCAATTGCCACCATTAATAGTCAACATTTGTGAATGGTGGAATAACTGATCACCTTTACTTCCCTCTTTTATTTTTTCAAATTTTCTACAAATGCACAACTATAATAAAATATATTACCATAAAATATTTTTCAGTCATCTGAAAATGACTTTACTTTTTTCAGTGATTATTCTACTTATTTTTTTGTTTTTAATTATTTTTATAAATTGAAGTATAGTTGACACACAATATTACATTAGTTTCAGGTGTAAAATATAGTGATTTGACAAATCTGTGTCTTATGCTATGCTCACCACAATTGTAGCTACTGTCACTGTAAAATGCAACCACAATACCATTGACTATATTCTCTGTTATACCTTTTATTCCTATTATTTATTTATTCCATAACTGGAGGTCTGTATCTCCCACTCCCCTCTACTCATTTTACCCATTCCCCTGACCCCCTGCCCCTGCCTTCTGGCAACCATCAGTTCTATTTATGGGTCTCCTTCTGCTTCTTGTTTGTTTTGTTTTTTAGATTCCACATCTCTGTGAAATCATATGGTATTTGTCTTTTTTGTCTGATTTCTTTCACTAAGTATAATATCCTCTAGGTATCTCCATGTCCTCACAAATTGCAAGATCTTTCTTTCTTATGGTTGAGTAATATACTTCTGTGTGTGTGTGTGCACACACAGTGCATATACACACCACATCTTTATCTCGTTATCAATGGAAACTTGGGTTGCTTCCATATATTGGCTATCGTGAATAATGCTGCAATGAATATAGGGATTTAACTACTGTTTTTGCTTTATTTGGGTAAATACTCAACAGTAGGATTACTGGATAAATGGCATTTCTATTTTGTTTTTTGAGGAACTTTCATAGTCTTTTCCATAGTGGCTACACCAATTTATATTACCACAAACCATGCACAAGGGGTTCTTTTTTTTTGTTTTTGTTTTTGTTTCTAGATCATCACCAACACTAGTTTCTTTTTGATTCTAACCATTCTGACAGGTATAAGGTGATATCTCATTGTGTTTTGATTTGCATTTCCCTTCTGATCATTGATGGTGAACATGCTTTATGGGTCTATTGGCCATCTGTACATCTTCCCTGGAAAAAATATCTATTCTGTCCTCTGCCTATGCTTTAATCAAATCATTTGGGCCTTTTGATGGTGAATTATATAAGTTCTTTATACATTTTGGATATTAACTCCTTATTTGATACATCATCTGCAGATATCTTCTGGCATTCAGTAGGTTGCCTTTTAGTTTTGATTCTTTCTTTTGCTGTGCAGAAGTTTTTTATTCTAATGTAGTCCCAATAGTATGTTGTGTTTGTTTTCCTTGCCTAAGGAGACTTATCTAGAAAATTGTTGCTGAGGCTGATTTCATAGCAAATACTGCCCATGTTTCCTACTAGGAGTTTTATGGTCTCAGGTCTCACATTTAGGTCTTCTATCCGTTTTGAGTTTATTTTTGTGTGTAGTGTAAGGAAGTGGTCTGGCTTCCTCCTTTTGCACATAGTTATCCAATTTTCCCAGCACCGTTTGTTGAAGAGACCGTCTTTCTCCCATTATTTGTTCTTGCCTTCTTTGTCATGGATGAATTGACTGTAGTAGTGTGGGTTTGTTTCTGGGCTCTCCATTCTGTTATATTCATCTATGTGTTTGTTTTTGTGCCAATACCATTCTGTTTTGCTTACTACAGTTTTCTAGTATATCTTAACTTGGGATTGTGATACCTCCAGCTATGGTTATCTTTCTCAGGACTGCTTTTGTTATCCAGGATCTCTTGTACTTCCATACAAATTATAATATTCTAGGTCTGCAAAAAATACTTATTGGTATTTTAATAAGATTCTGTAGATTGAATCTGTAGATTGCTTTGAGTAATATGGACATTTTAACTATACTAATTCTTGGGGCACCTGGGTGGTTCAGTTGGTTAAGTGTCTGCCTTCGGCTCTGGTCATGATCGCAGGGTCCTGGGATCAAGTCCCGCATTGGGCTCCCTGCTCAGCGGAGAGCCTGTTTCTCCCTCTGTCTCCATTCCCCCTGCTTGCATGCGCGCTCTCTCTCTCTATCCCTCTCTCTGACAAAAAAAAAAAAAAAAAAATCTTAAAGAAAAACAACACTAATTCTTCCAATCCATGAGAATGGAATATCTTTCCATTTGTTAGTATTGCCTTCGGTTTCTTTCGTCAGTGTTTTATAGTTTTCAGAGTACAGGTCTTTCACTTTCTTGGTTGAGTTTATTTTCTTTTTGGTGCAATTGTACATGGAACAGTTTTCTTACTTTCTCTACCTGCTATTTAGTTATTAGTGTACAGAAACGTAAAAAGATTTCTGTATATTTTGTATCCTGCAATCTTACTAAATTCATTTATTATTTCTAATATATTTTGGTGGAGTCTTTAGGAATTTTTATGTAGAGTATGTCATCTGCAAGCAGTGACAGTTTTACTTCTTCCTTATAAATGTAGCTGACTTTTATTTCTTGTTGACTATGGTGGCTAGGACTTAAAGCACTATATTGAATAAAAGTGGTGAGAGTGAACTTCTTGTCTTGTTTGATCTTTAGAGGAGAAGCTTTCAGCTTTCCATCATTGAGTATGATGTTCACTGTAGGTTTTTCATATATGGTTTTTCTTATGTTGGTGTATATTCCCTCCAAACCCACTATGTTGAGAGTGTTTATCATAAATGGATGTTGAATTTTGTCAAAGGCTCTTTCTGTATCTGTTGAGGTAATTGTATAATTTTTATCCTTTGTTTTATTAATGTAAGTTATCACATCAATTGGTAAGTACTGAACCATCTTTGCATCCTCAGAATAAATCTCACTTGATCATGGTGAATAATCCTTTTAATGTATGGTTGAATGTAGCTTGCTAATATTTTATTAAGAATTTTGCATCTGTGTTCATCTGGGATATTGGCCTGTAGTTTCCCTCTTTTTTGTGGTGATTTGTCTGGTTTGGTATCATGGTAATTTTGGTTTTATTTTAACTCTTCTTTAATGTTCAGTAGAATTTACCTGTAAATGTTTTGTTTGTTGGGAGTTTATTACTGATTTAATTTCGTTACTAGTAATTGATATGTCCCAACACTCTATTTCTCCCTGGTTCAGTTTTGGATTAATATGTTTCTATGAATTATCAATTTCTTCTAGGTTGTCCAATTCATGTCCTATGATTTTTTGTAACATTCACTTATAATCTTTTGTATTGATGTGGTGTTGGTTTTTACTTTTTCATTTCCTATTACATTTATTTAGGTCCTCTCCTTTTTCTTACTGATTCTGGCTAATGTTTAAGCAATTTTGTTTGTCTTTTCAAATAATCAGTTCCATGGTTTCCTTGACGTTTTCTACTGTGTTTTAGTCTTGGTCATTTATTTCAGTGCTGATCTTTATTATTTCCTTCCTTTTACTAATCTTGGACTTTATTTTTTTGTTCTGGTTCCTTTAGGTGTAAGGTTAGGTTGAGGTTTTTCTTGTTTCTTGAAGTAGGCCTGTATCACTATAAATTCCTCTCTTGGAGCTACTTTTTCTATGTGCCAAATATTTTTAATCATTGTGTTTTCATTTTCTTTGTTCCCATGTATTTTTTTTTTTACTTCTTCAATTTCTTCATTGACCCATTGACTATTTATTAGCAAAATAACATAAACATAAGTCCTTATTAGTTTAACATTATTAGTTTGGTATTAGTGATTAATTTTTTCCTGTGATTGATTTCTAGTATCATACTGTTGTCATCAAAACAGATAAGTGATATTTCAAGTTTCTTAAATTTCTTAAGACTTGTTTTGCAGTCTAACATGTGATCTATCTTGGAGAATGTTCCATGTGCACTTGAAAAGAATGCATATTCTGTTTTTGGATGAAATATTCTGCATATACCTGTTAAGTTCTTCAGGTCTAATGTGTCGTTCAAAGCCATGTTTCCTTGTTGATTTTTCTATCTGAATGATTTATCCATGGGGGTAAATGGGATATTTAAGTCCCCTACTAATACTGCATTACTATCAGTTTCTCCCCTTATGTCTGTTGATAACTGCTTTATGTATATGGGTGCTCCAATGTTGGGTGCGTAGATATTTACAATTGTTATATTCTCTTTTTGGATTAATCTCTCTATCATGTAATGCCCTTTTTTGTCTCTTGTTATAGTCTTTGTTTTAAAGTCTATTGTGTCTGATATAAGTAGTACTACTCTAGTTTTCTCCCCCACTTTTATTTGTATGGACTATCTTTTTTCCATCCTTTCCTTTTCAGTTGTATGTGTCCTTAGGTATGAAATGAGTCTTATAGGCAGAGTATAGATAGGTCCTATGTTTTTAATCCATTCTGCTATCCTATGTTTTGTACTAGAGCATTTAGACGGTTATGTTTAAAGTAATTATTGACAGGTATGCACTTATTTTCTGGTCATTTTGTAGTTCTTCTGTTCCTTTCTTGCTCTCTTCTGTTGTGATTGATGACCTTCTTTGGTGGTATGCCTAGCTTTCTTTTCCTTTATCTTTCGTGGATGTTACATGTTTTGAGTGTATGGTTTCCATGAGGTTCATATGCCATCCTAAGTACATTGCAGTCTATGTTAAGTTGATGGTTACTTAAGTTCCCACGCATTCTAAAAGAACTTTTTTACTGCCCTTTTCACATTTTATGTGTATTTCATCATATTTTACATCTTTTTATTTATAATTTTCTTCTAGTTATTGCCTTTTATTTTCCACTTCAATTCTTTTTAACATTTCTTGTGAGGATGTTTCAGTGGTGATAAACTCCTTCAACTTTTGTGTGGGAAACTCTTTCTCTCTTTCAGTTCTGAATACTAGCCTTGCCAGGTAGAGTGTTCATGGTAGTAGGTATTTTCCTTTCAGCACTTTGAATATATCATGCCCCTCTGTTATGGCCTGCAAAGTTTGTGCTGAAAAATGAGCTGATAGCCTTAACAGGTTTCCCTTGTACACAACTTCTTGCTTCTCTCTTGCCGTTCTTAAAATTCTCTTTATCTTTAATCTTTGATATTTTAGATATCATGTGTCATGCTGTGGACCTCTTTGGGTTCATCTTGTTTGGAACTTTCCGTTCTTTCTGAAGCTGGATGTCTGTTTTCTTTCCCCAGTTAAGGAAGTGATCAGCTATTACTCACATAGGTTTTCTGCCCCTTTCTCTATCTCTTCGGCTCCTGGGATTCCTTTAATGTGAATGTTTGTAAGCTTGATGTTGTCCCAGAAATCCCTTAACCTATCCTCATTTTTAAAAAAGCTTTTCTTTTTTCTGTTCACCTTGGATTCTTTCCATTTATTACTCTGTGTTCCAGATCACTGTTCCATTCTCCTGCATCCACTAATCAATTGTTGATTTCCTCTACTATCTTTTTTCATTTCACTTATTCTTCACCTCTGATTGGTCCTTTCTTATATTTTCTCTTTGTTGAATTTTACTGATTTCTTCCATTCTTCAGTGAGCACATTTATGATCATTACTTTAAATTCTTTATCATATATATTACTTATCACCATTTCATTTCTTTTTCTGAGGTTTTGTCTTTTTTTTTTTTTTTAGTGTATTCCCCTCTCCCCTCATTTTCTTGATTTTCTGTGTTTATTTCTATGAATTAAGCAATACAGCTACTTCTAAATTTGAAGGAATGGTCTTGTGTATGGCCATTCCCTTTGTAGCCTTTGTGTGCCTGGTGACTGGGTAGCTGGCTGGAGCTATGGCTGGCATAGCCTGGGAGACCTAGGCACTTTGCTGGGCCTGCCCTGGTGAGATAGCCAGAGTTAAAGTGGGCTTGTACTGGGGTGGTCCTGGGACTCTCTGCAAAGAGGGTGTCCTGGCAGGATGGCTAAAGCTGTAATGGGTGAAAGCTGGGGTGTACCAGGGCACTACATGCAGGGGGTGCCCTAGTGGGGCAACTGGAGCCAAGGCAGGGCACGGGCCAGGATGTCCTGGGGATGTTCCGCACAGGAGGCACCCTGGAAAGACAATTATTGCTGAGGTGGGCATGGGCCAGAACAGTTGTGGGCCTCTCCACGCAGAGGGTACCCCGCCAGGACAGCAAAAGCTGAAATGGGTGCAAATCAGTATGTCCAAGTGTGGTCAGCATAGGGGGCACCCTGGCTGGGCACAGGCCAGGAATCCCCAGGCGCTCCATGCAAAGGATGCCCTCAGAAGGTGGCTGGGATTAAGAGCAGGCATGGGGCAGGAGTTCCTGGGGTGCTGCACATAGGAGGCGCTCTTGCTGGATGGCTGGAGCCAAAGCAGGTGTGAGCCAGGAGTGCCCAAGCAAGCCATCTAAAGCCAAAGTAGTACAGGCATACCTGGAGTATTCTGGGGGTACTTCGCCCCTGTATCACCTTAGCAAGATGGCGGGAACTGTAGTGAGTACAGACCAGAGGTGTCTCAGTATGTGCTGTACTAGGACTATTTTGGTGGGGTGGCAGGGCCTGGTGTGGGCTGGGGACTCACTGAGGCAATAGACCAGGTGGGGTCCACAAACCTTGCTCCCATCCATGCTATCAAGGTGGCAGGGGGAAAAAAAAACCCTAGGACTCACTAGTCCTTCTACCCAGAAGAGTTCCAGCAGCTCCTGCAGTATTTGGTAGGGTTCCAGGGCTGGTTCCCTTATATACTAATTGCCCTTTTAAACTGTACCTTTTTTCTATGCCTCAGGGCAGATGAATTTGCTTTTGGTGAAGTGGGGGGGGGGAGAGAGGTTCTTGTCTTACAGAGTCGAAGAATGAATCTCATGGACAAAGAAGAGTGAGTAAAGCGATAGAGTTTTGGTAAGCAAGAATACAGAAAAAGCTCTCGGGAGTGAGAGGGGTCCCAACAGGGTTGCCACTGAGGGCTTTTAGGAATGGTTTTTTATAAAAAACTAACCAGGGAACCTAAATCCTTTTAACATCTCTATTGATAGCGCCACTGAGTAAGGACTAGTGATAACACCTTCAATGGCTTACTTTTTAGGGTCTGGTAATTGTTTTTTGGTCACAAGTAGCTGTTATAACAAGACCCCCACCTCTGACACGCAGGACAGGATGATCTGGTTTGTTCCCTTCTCTCTGGTTTCCTTACACCTCCCCATTTTGGGGATTTTTGTGAACCTGATCCCGTAGCCCCCTACCTATCTCTGCCAACCTAGCCCCACCTGTCTCTTACTCGGTGGTCCCTCACTATTTTCCCTTCCCACCACAGTTTGCAGTGTTGGGAGTGGGAGTTCCCTTTTTTATAGTGTAGAAGCTATTCAGCCAGCCCTCGGTTCTTCTTCGGGAGGAATTGCTCTACAAATAGATTTGGTGTGTCTGTATAGGAGGTGAGTTTGGGATTTTCCCATATTGCAATCTTGGACAGGAACTCACCAATGAACTCTCGCCTCCCCCAGCCTTAAAGGAGTGGCCTCTTGTAGGAGATGAATCTTACTATTCAACCCTGACCTAGCTCTTGGTTGTCTATTAAACCCTAATGATTGTCCAACCAACATACTTTGTTCTTAGGTCTTGTTACACCATCAAACACTGGGAGCCACTATCAGTGTCCTAAAAGGGAAGATCTTAGCATCTAGATTCAGGCTGACTGGCAACGAGACCAGCACAAGTCCATTTTTCAGGGGGAGCCTGGGAGACAGGCCTTTCTGACTGTTCCTTGGTAATGAAGTTTTAGAATATAAATGAGGTCCAGAGCTGATGACGAAGAAAGAATTCTTAAGATGTCTCTGATGCAAAAAGGTGATTTTATTAAAGCACAGGGACAGGACCCATGGGCAGAAAGAGCTGCTGCCCAGCGATCTCAAGGAGTGGCTGATTTAATACTCAGGAGTTGGGGAGGTGAGGACAAAGGGGGTTTAGGAGGGCTGTCAGATGGTAAAGAAGACTGTCAGGATACTGGACGCCTGGTTATTGTCGAGCCAAGGCTGTTTTTCCCTCTAATGAAGCACTAACATGAAGACAGTTGGGAGTTTCCTGGAGTCATGTCACACTCCTATCACACATCCTTGTCAATGAGTTTTAGGTTTAGAAGAAATTCAACTTTATTTACATTTCCTTCTGCCTTAGCCTCCCTCAATTTTATGGAGGGGAGGGCAATGTTAGGGCTTCAGGAACTGAGTTATGGGTCTCTGGAAGTTAGGCTATTGATAAGAAAGCTTCTTCCTTATAAATCACTAGGACATTTGTAAACTGAAGGAGACTCAGGTCTGGCAGGATTGTGATCTCTACAAGTTACCCATCTGTTTTTCCTTTAGGGAAGCCAGGAATGCCTGAGCAATGTCATATATATCCCATGGTGGTGGGGGAGGGTTGTGGGATGTCAGCTTCTACTTTGTCCTCCCCTTGCCATCTGTTCCCTCATCACTGTTGCTTATTCCTGGGGTGATAGCCAGTTAAGAGCTGTTTCTTTGTCACCATCCCAATTAACCTGAGAACATAAGACCCATTGGCCATGAGAGCCAGGCTATCAAGGGATGTGTCCTCTGAGTGGAAACTATAAAAGCCAAGCCACCAGATACGTGCTTAAGTTCCTTTCTCAGAGACGCCAGCAGCCTGGGGCAGGGCAGAGAGAAAATATAAAGCTGGTACCCAGCAAACTCCTGGGTTTTGCAGATGATTGTAGTCAGTGCCTAAATGTGTGTTTTATTAGCAGCCTGCTCCTTAGGCCCAAGAAGATAAGTCACAGGCCTCTTTCCCAGAAAGACTTGGGTGTATTTCCATCTGCCATTTCTGTGCTGTGCCCTGGAGAGTGGCCAGTTAAGAACCCCTTGTCTGTTTGTTATAGTCTTGTGGGACCCACGAATGTAAGTCGCACTGTCCACCAGAGCCAGACAACAGGAGGTGTCACCTGGGTGGTTGCTGCAAAAACTGGAGCACCAGACAGGTGCACAGGCTCCTTTCCAGGAGATCCCGGGCTCCTGGAGCTTGCAAGGCAGGGAGAGAGTTCAAAGATGGTACTCGTTGGACTCCATGGTCTTTGGAAGTATTTCAGTAGTCCTCTAGATAGATGTATGTTAAATCAGAAGCCTTCCCCTCAGGCGAATTTTTAAGATAAACAAATAGGCCTCTTTCACAGAACGATCGGGTACATTTCATCTGCCTTTGCAGTGTGCCCTAGGGGATAGCCAGTTGAGTCTATGCAAGCCTTCTAAGAACCGTTTCTCAGTTTGCTATAGCCTTGTGGGTCATGTCGAAGAAACCCTGTTAACTTTCAAAGCTATGTGTTTTGGGGGCTCATCTCTTAAGTGCAGGTCTTAAAAGTAAAGGTACCAGATGTGGGGTGTTTGCTACTCAGGGACAAGCTTGGAGTTGTGTGTTTGCTCTCATTTGTGGGTTACCACATCAGAAGTGTAGTTTATTATTTTTTTTAAAGATTTTATTAATTTATTCGACAGAGATCGCAAGTAGGCAGAGAGACAGGCGGGGGGGGGGGGGGGGAAGCAGGCTCCCCGCTGAGCAGAGAACCCGACGCAGGGCTTGATCCAAGGACTCTGAGATCATGACCTGAGCCGAAGGCAGAGGCTTTAACCCACTGAGCCACCCAGGTGCCCCAGGAGTGTAGTTTATAGTGAGATTGCGTTTCAGCCTCTTAAACCCATTTTGATTTTTCTCCCTTCTTTTTCTCATTTGCCTGATATGTAGGAGTCATTTAACTAATTGTGGGTTTTGTGGGAGTTTTTTGTTTGTTTGCTTGTTTTTTTCCAGAGAAATTTGTTCTGTATGTAGGTGTGATTGATGTGTTTGTGGGAGGAGGGAGTTTGGGATCCTCCTACACTGAGATCTTGAACTGTAACCT
>CM052898.1:92821352-92842312 GCA_028534135.1 Potos flavus | reverse complement strand
GTGGGAGAGGGAAATGAAACAAGATGGGATCAGGAAGGAGACAAACCATAAGAGACTCCTAAACTCACGAAACAAACTGAGGGTGGCTGGGGGGTAAGGGGGGTAGGGATAGGGTGGCTGGGTTACGGACATTGAGGAGGGTATGTGCTATGGTAAGTGCTGTGAAATGTGTAAGCCTGAGGATTCACAGACATGTACCCTGGAGTAAATAATACATTATGTGTTAATTAAAAAAATATATATGCTGGAAAAAAAAAAAAAAAAGATATATTTTGGAGCTTAAGAAAAAGGTTTCTTCTTCCAGAGAAGATTTGCCTTTGCTTTTGCACCACCAATCTGGACCCCTTATTTCATGTTTAAGGCTTGAAATTTATTTCCTTGTGATACGATCGCAGGTCGCGAGGGCTGTGAGGGTTTTTCTACTTCTGATTTACTCTAGGAGTGATGAAATCCTAACTTATTTTGGGGAGAGACTGCTATTAGATTCTGACTTCAATTAGACAAGGGCATTTAATCTCTATTCCTCTCACTAAAGAGGCTTTCAAAAAGAAAGTTTAAATTTGCTAAAGTCACAAAAGTCCACAGGACAAAAACAGTTCTGAGATTTCCTTGTCTATGTTCCTGTTTTCCTTTCAACTTTTTGGCCAGCATTTCCTTGCTGTATTGCTTGCTCTTCATAGTTTCAAGAAGGATTATTTTAATACTTTATTTGAACTGTTTAGTTCTTTTCAGTTAAGAAGGTTGGTCCAAATAACCAAGCCTGCCAATACTGGAAACTGCAAGTCTTCTTATTTCAAGTCTCAAATTATTTTAAAGCAATAGGAAAAATAATGATAATATACAGTAACTTCATAATATTGCTATTTAAATGGAGAATTGGGACATTACATAGAAATACCCTCTGCTCTGGATTTTTTTTTTTTTTCAGTGAGGCTTAGCTGAAAACAAAAGGAAAGTGTGGCAAAATCTGTTGAAGCAGTTTTGTTTATTTGTGTTTAGTGGAGCTGAAAAACTGCAAATACTATGCCAAAATATTGGGCCAAGAATGACTAAAATACAAGCATTATTCCATAGGTTCTTCTTCCTACACACCACTTAAATCCACAACTTTCTCTAAAGTCCCAGATAATTTTTTAGACAAAGAAGAATTTGTTTTAAAATGTTCATTTTTCTCCTGAATCTGTTTTTCTTGTTGCTATGAGAAATTCTGGCCAAGTCATCAATTCTACGTACCCACACAGTGGAGAAAAAAAAAATTGATAAAATTTGTTGCTTGACACTTTGCAGATGAGAAAACCAATTAATTGAATTTTTGGCTCCATAGAACACAGCTATGGAGAGTCATAAGCTTCATATGAACATTTAGGAAAGATACACCATCATTATATGCAGTCGTGTGGATGGAGATACAGGTGCATAGTTAGATCTATTGAGAAATTCCCCATTTTAGCAATTTTTAGGTCCATAAAGAATGATGAGTCCAATCTGGACTGATTTCAACTAGAGAAAAATAAAGAGAAACATGTTGAAAAATAAATGCTGACCTATTGTTATCACTTCAGTGTGTAACTGGCAAGAGCAAAAGAGAGCTTTTTGGCTTTTTTTTTTTTTTCTGCAAAACATCAATGTTAAAATTATGTAAACAATATATATAAAAAGGTCAAGGAAAGACAAGTTTGTAAACCTGTACTTTTCAGACTTTTAACTACACAAATGTTCAATGCTCCTATGGGATTTGATTAACCATATCTGAGATAGAGATCTATCGATGATCATTTTGCTTTTTCTCCTATGAGTATATAGAAATTTCTGGGTATGTGAACTACGAATATATAGAAATTTCTGTCAGAATATAAAAATCTTGTACACATGTCTAAAATTACATGTCTATCTACCTCTCTACATTCTACATACTTTGGACAAGCCACTAACTCAGCATTTCTCAAACTAAGGAGTCTACACACATACCGGCATGCCATCCTTAGATTTCAAGCTTGAGGAATATTCTAATATGTAGAGGAATTCACTTTCTGATGATTAACTTGCTGAGAGTAATTCCTTGAATGGTAACATTGCATCACATTTTTTAAACTGTACCCATTATATTAAGTGCATTATTTTCAATATCTCTATTACTGGAAAGTAGGTATTATGATAATCCCTATTTTACAAATTAAAACACACACACACAATTCAGAGAAGCTAATTTGACAAGCACAGAGGAGACTGATAACTTGATTCAGCTCCTAAATGAGCTGGAATTCTAGTCTGTGTGGGAGAAGTGCAGAAGACAGAGGAGTTTAAGGCAAAGCTAAGAAAACAAAAGGAAAAACAGCATCTTGGTTGTCTCCATGGACGTAATCAGCCCTTGCCTTTCTGGACAGAGATCTTCTTGTTTTGCTATTAGCCACAGGTTTGTAATCAGGTCAGCTCTTGTTCCACAGTTGTAGATTGTATTCTTGTTCAAATTATTCATTCTCTCCCCCACCCCCTTTTCGAGGTGTCCTCTCCATGGGAGGATTGTACATCTGTGCTTCCTTGAAATCAGGCGTGGCCATGTGACTTGTCTTGACTGATAATAAATGAATAGAAGTGATCGCTACACAACTTTTAAGAAGCAACTCAAGATCGATTGTGATTTTTCTTTTATAATCACTGCCGTGAGTCTGACAATAACCATAATAGGGGCTGCTCCTTAAGGCCGAGTACCAGAGTAAAGATGATATGGAGTATACCTGTAAATATGCAGTGGACAAGTAATGTCAGTGAGAGAGAATTCTTCGTTGTAACCACCAAGCTCTGGAGTCATTTGTTATCTTTGTTTCTTTGGATCTCAATTTCTTGATTTCTGGAGTCTTGATTTGTAAAATGGGATGATAATTCCTATTTGTAGATATTGCGAGCCCTGGAAGAATTACCTAAGAAAATGGGTTAAAGAGCTGGAGACATTAGTATGTATAATATCTGGTAGTTACTATTCCCTGATGTAGTGTCAAACCTTATATTACCTAACAAGTAATTAGATATATCTGGGTTTTGTTATTTCTGAGGTAGCTGCTCCCTAACAAAATTAAGATACCATCCCCATGTAAAATTTGACAATAGGGTAATTTTTTTGCAAGTCAAAATAATAGCGAAATACATTGGTCCATTTCTCAAACATTAATAACTATCTGTCATGTATCAGTCGCTGTGTTTAATGCTTAGTACATGTACGCATCTGTGAGCACACACATGCACACACACACACACACAAATTCCATCTTTTTTCCCCTAAAGAGCAGATAATCTAGTGGATTTATTAAACTTCGTTAGTAATTTAAAGCTTTACAGACTAAGGGATAAATCTAGCGTAAACCAGCAAATGGGTGACAGGAACAGTTATATGACCTTTCAGTAGGATAATTCTAACCATCAAAGTAATATTCCTAAGTAGATACCCAGTTGGACCTTCTACAATGAATAAATAGAATTCATTAGTAATTAATATCATTGATATTACATAATCATGCATATCTTTAAAGGATCACTTTCAAAAACATAATTTAGGTCTTGTACCACCATGTCATATTTATACTAACGTCTTTCATTCAAAGTAAAATCGTTAAGCTTCATCCCAGCCCAAATCTAAGGATACCAAGTTCCTTACCACTAAACTAAGAATTAATTATAATTTGATTTTATATGTAACATGGTAGTAGGCATACTCATCAAGTTCTTAGATGTAAATTTTTTTGCCGGTGGGGTCCATATTTTATTTGTTGGTTTTTACAGCTCAGACACATCATGAAGTGTATTTATATCCCATCAGAAGTCATAGACTTGGAGCAAATGGGGCACTTGAAATCGCTGTATAAGCTGAACTATCTGAGTGCAAAGGGCAGAGATAAGAGCATCACCAGTGAAACTTGGGAGCCCAGATACAGTCTCCCATCTCCATGACTCTTAAGGGATCAAGAGTTATTTATTAAAATAAAAATACTAATTAGGCATCCACTGTGAACACAAGATTTATAGAACACGCCACCAATATGGTAGGCACATTCTCTGACTTCAAAGAACTCAGCAAACTGCTCTCTGAGCAAAAAACTCTATTCCTTAATTGTTATTACTGAGAATTGGGTGGGAGGAAGCAAAATCAGTTTTCTCTAAATTCTTGGAAAGAGTCACTGTGTGATGCTCCATGTTTTCTATTGCAGAAAACAGTAAACAAATTTCCCTGCCAGTGTCAAACTGACATCACTAAATTAGGTATTCTAAATGTATGCTTTCACTTAGTTCTTTGTCAGCATTACCTTTTAGCAAAAGATCTGTGAGCACTGGCAAGCTTTTTTTTAAATCAAATAGAATGAATTGTTTTGGGTATAATCCTTTTGCTGCCAGATTCTCTCAAGATTAATAATTCAAGTGAAATACATAGCCAAAGGAATTGTATGCTTTCTCTCATTTGGACAAATGTTTAACTAATTATCTGCAGATGTGCAGGAAACCTGTACAGGACTAAGATGCACTTACTTGCTACCATTTTAGATATAAATGCATCCTATGGCTTCTTTTTGCATATTAATAAATTTTTTAAAGAAATATAAAAGTAAATATTCAAGTTAGAAATCTCTGCAAATAAAATCCTACAAAATAAAATGCAATGTGAGCCAAAATGACCATTTTAGCAACCGATTTCTTAACCAACTTTCACCTCTATTGAATGATGTTGGAACTGAAATATTCACAATGTTCAAGTCTAAGTACACTTTCTGAAAGTACAGAAAGGTTCGTTGCAGGGTGAAGGGGAAGTTTCATTTTCCCCAGCCATGACCTCCTTATTCAGTTTCTAAAATGGTTGTCTACTTTTAGCTCATTTCCCACCAAAACCTAAAATGTGTCTGAAATTTTAATTTGGCTGCTTAATCTTATAGCTTCATCTGTCAAATATATCCTTAATATCATGTGGCTAATAGTACTTCAGAGCTGCTAACAAGCTGTGTGACCTTCAGATAGTACCTACCTTATAGAATCATGGATACAAGCCAACAAGGAACTTGTCCTCTCATTCAGGGGCAAAGATGGCTTTTAGAAGTGGCATATATTCAAAGTATTTCATAAGTTCTTTCCTGTTGTGGCATTATGTAGATGCCATGTATCAGAATAAAACTTAATCGTAGGCTAATATGACCAGCAGCATTATAGACATAAGCAGATATGGTAGCAATCCAAAGATCAGAAGTATAAGACAAAATTTTGGTGGTCCTACTTAGCCCAGTGTTGATGTAGTAGAAAGTGGGAATACACACACACACACACACAAACACACACACACACAATATTGTGTCTCAGTACATTTCATCAGTTTCAGGAAAAATACATTATTTGGTGGTTAAGTATCCAATTTGTGAGTAATCCACAATCTTGGCTTGTGTTCCCCTTCTCCTCTTCTGGCTAGATGATTTTTGGCCATTTCATTCCTTGGGCATATTTCCAGCTATGGGTAGAAAGGGGAAATAAAAAAGGTGAAGATCAAATTAGCCATCTGGCCTGCTTGTTATTAGCCCTAGGGAAAGTCTGATGGAAAAAAGGAGTGAAAATTAAACTTGTGGATTATTTGTCAGCCTCAATAACTTCTTTACCTCCAATATTGCCATGGATAATGTAGAATTGCTGTTATTGCTCAAATGCCACAATTTCTAGCATGATCTGTTTTTATTAAGTCATGAATACCCATTGATATTCCCAGTAGCTCATATTCACAGTCATACAGTCATAACAGGGCTGATTCTGAAGGTCCCTGTTTAGTTTTTACATAATTGTATTTGTGCTGTTTTCATTTTGCGACTGACCTTCTGTGTTATACCAGAATCTATTTAGGATTTTGTACTTTGTGCACAGAAAGTTTTCCCTTTCAATCATAACTTCTAAATTAGAGAAGCAATTTAAAGTTTTTTGGAGTGATTTGTACTAAATCTGTTATGCTCAGAGAATAAATTTTACTTGATGGGGAAAAAAAAGGTTAGAACATGTTTGTAAGTCTTACATTGTGATGAAAAGCATGAATGTTTTTCAAACTTCAATGTATATATTGGTGTTTTTCTTCCATATGATTGTAAGTATAGTCAGAGTAGGAGAATGTTCTTCCTTATTCTGCGTACACTGAGTATGCTCTCCATTGATACATTATATGCTTCTCAAAAAGCCCAATATTGAATTACAAAAAGTACTGAGTTTTTCCCAGAAGGTTGCTGAAAAACATGTGGAATATTTTACCCTAAAATGTGGTTGCAATTGAATGGCACTGCTTTAAAGAAAATACAACTGTTAGACAAACTCTGCTGATTATCTTGTTTTGCCAACAAATCCTGGCACATGTGTTTTACAGAGGCATAATGGAATTCATTATCATTGAGGGGCAAAAGAGTTGTCATTAAAGTAAGCTGTACTTAGGGCAGAATCTGTGAGCAAAAGTTAAACTTTCCAGTATTTTCAGTATTAAAGGTAATTACCCTGTGACTCCAGTCAAATACAGCTGAAGTCACAACCTGATTATTAAATACTAAACTGAAGTAGAGAATTGTAACATTGGATCATATTTGTTATTTACTCATAAAATCACCCCAAATTTTCCATAAACAAATCAAAAAGTCATCACTAAACAATGCAGAGGGGGAGAAAGTTCCAAGTTTTTGGTTACTTGAATTAGTTAATACTGCCTTTATGACTTTTTAAATGCAGTTAATGTTTTAATAGGAATTTGAAGGCATTCTCAATCAAGATAAGGGGGTTTTACACACACCCACTCCCCCAATCCTGTCTTTCTCCCTAACTTGATAGCTCGAATTTTTTACATTTAGATAGTATTTTCTAAATCATTATTTCTTCTTGCTCTTTTTTTCTTTATTTTATGGTGTATAGCATTGTAGAATTAGGGTCAAATTAGTATTTACATCAACCAAAACAATACTTTTGAGAATTTGGGATTTTAGACTACTTTCCAAGAAAGAAAACTTTATAAGGCACTTTGGAGAAGCTGAGTTGTAGATGTGATATTCTAAAGCTGTTAAACTAGAAAATTTAATATTTCTTTTCTCGTTTTAATGAAGTATTAGATATTAGTAATAACTTAGAAACAGAACTACAGTATAAATTCTGGTTCTTTTTTCTTTTCTTTATAATGGTTCCTTTTGTACTGTTTTAGCCCTCTGTTGCTGTATAATAACTTATCTCCCAAAATGTAGTGACTTAAAACCACAAACATTTATCATCTCACAGTTTTGGTGAGTCAGCAATGTGGAAGCCATATAGCTGGAAGATTCTGAGTCTAGGTCTCCCATTAGCTTGCAATCAAGATGCTGGATGGAGCTGCACCATCTTAAGGCTTGAATGAGGTTGCAAGATGTGCTTCCAAATTCATTCTTATGGATCTTGGCAAGAGATTTCAGTTTAAATGCCAAGGAACTCAATTCCTCACTGTGTGGGTCTTTCCAGAGTTATTTGAATGTCCTTATGACATGGCAGATGGCACCCCAGAGAGAGAATCAGGGAAATCCCCTTTATTTTTTTTCTCTTTTTCTCTCCCAGGTGAGGCTAAAGATGAGCCCCAGATATAGAACTGGCTATCCTAGCAAAAGTGGTTGCACAGATCCCTAAAATCCTGAAAGATAATCTGTTACACTGGCCAATGAGAAATTAGGGAATGAGAATTGGGGGAATTGTTTTTCTTTCTTCTAACACTTTTTTTTTGCCATGAGAGTAGCCCCAGTTTCAAGGAATTAGGTGATGGTGGGAGGAGTTAAAACAGAGAAAGCCATTTTTCTTTTCAGAGGAAAGGGGCCTCTGGGAGCTTTAAAGTAAGGGGAAATTCATGAACAGAGAGAGGTAGAAAAGCAGATCTCCTAATTTGGACTATGAACTGACACAATCCCTGTCTTAATCCCTTGACTGGGTTGCATGAGTGGAACAGACACAAAAGAATGGCAAAGTTTTGAGAACTCTATTATCACATAAACTGCACTGTGTCCCAGACTAACCCGAGTTGAAAAACCGAAATAAACAAAGGGTTTTAAAACACTGAATTGACGCTGGAACCACTAACCATAGAAAATAAGACAGAGCTTGAAGTCTGAACCACATGAGTGGATTTCTTGTTAATCAAAACATTCAACCTTCTCCTGAGGATTTTAATGGGCCCATAATCTTACAACATATTTAAAGTCTCCACAATAACATCCAAAATTATTTCACATGATTTTACAAACTGAATGTGACTATTTTTCAGTGGAAAAGTTAATCAACAGATGCAAACTCTAGGATTCCTCAAGTGTTGAAATTATCAGATATCAACTTTAAAATTGGTATTATAACTATAAACCATAAGGTAAATATTCATAAAAATATTCATAAAATAGAATATTTTATGGTAAATATTCATAAAAATATTCATAAAATAGAAATATTCTATTCATTATATTCATAAAATAGGTAAATATTCATAAAAATAGAAATATTCATAAAAATATTCATAAAAATAGAAATCAAATATAATTTTAACTGAAAGTATGATATTGGAAATAACTTCAATGGATGTACTGAATAGCAGAATGGGGATGACAGAAGAGAGAAGGTCGTGGACTTAGTAAAATAAAAAATACCCACTCTGAAGAACAGTGAAAAAAGATTGGGGGGGGAAAAAAGCTTCAGGGAAATGTGGGACAAGGACAAAATGTCTAAAATTTGTGTCACTGGAGTCAGGGAGGGAGAGAAAACATGAATTGGAATGGAAAAAAATTTATTTGAAAAAACGATGAAAACTTGCCAAATTTGGTAAAAGACCTAAATTTATAGACTCAAGCTCACCATACTCTAAACATAAGAAAATCATGTTCAAACATACTGTAATTAAACTGCTGAAAACAAAAAATGATAAATCATGAAAGCAGCCAAGGAAAAGTAAAATACTACTTGTGGTAGAACAATTATTTAAATAACAGCATATTTCTCATAAACTATAAAAGCTAGAAGGCAGTAGGAAAGCATCACTGAATTGCTGAAAAAAGAACTGTCAACAGTTTTGTATCAAATTCTATATCAAAAGAAAAGATTCAAAAAGACATTCTCAGAAGAAGGGAAACTAAATTATTTTCCAGCAAATTCTCTCTAAAAGAAATACCACAGAAAGTTCCTCAAGTTGATGGAAAATGATATGAGAATCAAACTTGGAACTTTGGGAATGAAAAAAAAAAAAAAAGTAAATATCAAGATAAACAGACTTTGTCTTATACTTTTTTTTTACTAGAAAAAATAATTATTGAAAGCAAAAATTATAACATTTCCTGGCAGTGTTTTCAATGTATAAATGAAATACATATAACAATTATAACACAGTAGAGAATGAAGACACCTATATAATTGTGATGTTTCTACTTCTTTTATTTGAAGTTGAAAAATTATAACTTCAAAAAGACTGCGAAAGGTTTTGTGTGTGTGTGTGTGTATATATACATATATGAATGTTTATATGTATGATATATAAATATATATCTGATATTATCCCTAATGAGGCTACTAAAACATAATTGAAAAAATATAGACAAAAAGCCAATAAATTGAATTTAAAAATTAATCCAACAAAAAGCATGGAAGTCAAAAAGAGAAAACAGAGTAGACAAACAGAAAACAAAATAGTGAATCTAAATTATATCAATAATTGTATTAAACATAAATGGCCCAAATACACGAAGTAAAAAAGATTGTCAGATTGAAAACAATGACATATTTACTTAAATTTAATAATACAGATAAGTAAAAGAAAGAAAATGCTCTACCATGCAATTATTAATCAAAAGAAATTTGTGATGGCTATATTAATACAACAAATACCAGGCAAAGAAAATTACCAGGAGTAGAGAGGAGCATTAGATAATGCTAAATGGTTCAATTCATGAAGGTGTTTTAACAATACTAAATATAATGCAACTAACGAAGTTGTTGTAGGCAGAATTCCGGGATGACCACCACTCGGCCAGCTGGTATACATACCCTGTATAATTTCTTCTAAGTGTGCGCAAGACCTGAAACTATGTTGGGATATCTCTTTTGGAACTAATTTATCTGGCAAAGATGAAGAGATTTTGCAGATGTAATTAAAGTCTCCAAGTCAGTTTTTGACTTTGTTAATCAAAAGGAAGATTTTACTTTGTGGGTCTGATTTAATCAGGAAAAACAAAACCTCTTAAAGGAGTAACTGGTCTTTTCCTAAACAGAAAAATTCTTGCTGGCTTTGAAAGAAGTATGGCACCATGTTATGAGAGGGTCTGTGAAAGCACTACATGGAAGGAACTATGGGGGCCTCTAGGAGTTAAGAATAATCTCCAGTTGGTAACCAGAAAGAAAACTGGGACCTCAGATACACAACATCAAAGAAACTAAGTGATCTTGCAAGAGGACCTCAAGTCTCACATGCCATCACTGATGTGGCTAACAACATTTTAGCCTTGTGAGACCCCGAGCTAAACTCTTGACCACAGAAACTGGGAAATAATAAATGGCTGTTATTTTATGCTACTAAATTTGTAGTGTTATGTTATGCAACAACAGAAAACTAACACAAGAGCTTCAAAATACAGAAAGGAAAAAACCGATGGAACTGAACGGAGAAATAGCAAGTCCAAAATTATAGTTGGAATGTTAACATTCCTAGCTCAATAAACAATCATCAAGGATATAGAGGACCTAGGGGCGCCTGGGTGGCTCAGTGGGTTAAAGCCTCTGCCTTCGGCTCAGGTCATGATCTCAGGAGTCTGGAATCGAGCCCTGCATCGGGCTCTCTGCTCAGCAGAGAGCCTGCTTCTCCCTCTCTCTCTGCCTGCCTCTCTGCCTACTTGTGATCTCTCTCTCTGTGTCAAATAAATAAATAAAATCTTTATAAAAAAAAAAAAAAGATATAGAGGACTGAAACACATTCAACCAACTCACTAATTTACATTTATAGAATGCTTTCCCCAACTACAGCAGAGTATTTATTCTTTTCAACTGAATGAAATATTTACATTAAATATTTGAGGCCATGGGGGTGCCCGGGTGGCTCAGTTGGTTAAGCAACTGCCTTCGGCTCAGGTCATGATCCTGGAGTCCCAGGATCAAGTCCCGCATCGGGCTCCCAGCTCCATGGGGAGTCTGCTTCTCCCTTTGACCTTCTCTCTCGTGTTCTCTCTCTCAAAGAAATAAAATCTTTAAAAATAAATAAATAAATAAATAAATATTCGAGGCCATAATATTCAAGGCCATAAAACCTAAATAAATTTAAAACACTTGTAATTATATAAAATGTTCCATAATCATAACAGAATTGAACTAGAAATTAAAAACAGATAACTGAAAAATCCCCAAAGATTTAGAAATGAACATCATACTTATAAATAACCTGTGGGTCAGAAGAGGGATTCTCAACAGAAAGTAGAAAATATGTTTAAATGAATGTAAATGAAAATACAACTTAGCAAAATTTGTGGGATATAGCTAAAGCAGGGCTTACAGGGAAAATAATAGCAGTGAAGTCTTCTATTAGACAAAAAACAAACCAAAAAAACCCCTCTCAAACTGATAACCTAAGCTTTATCTTAGGAAACTAGAAAATGAAAAATCCAAAGTAGTAGAATGTAACAGCAGAAATCAATGAAATTGAGTATAGGAAGACAACGCAGATAATTTGGGAAACCAAAAGCTAGTTCTTTGAAAAGATAAATAAGGTTGAATTTTTACCAGACCTAATCAAGAAAAAAAGACAAATTACAAAAATCTAAAATGTAAGAAACAACACTGCAGATCTATAGACATTTTTAAAAAGCAACGATTGAATACTACGAACAACTCTTTGCCCATAAATTTAAGAGTTTAGATGAAATGGATCAATTCCTTAAGGTAGAAATATTATCAATTCTACGCAACTTGAACTGTGAAACTTTCCAACTTATTTTGTGAGACCAACATAACCCTGATGCCAAAATCAAAGACAAGAAAGTTCTAAATCAGTATAGCTCATGAATGTAGGCACGAATCCTGAAACCATATTAGTCAATCAAATACAGAAATATAAAAAAGATAAAACATTACAACCAATTGGGATTTATGAAGAAAATAAATTGGCTACAGAGGGGGGGAAGCTACCTTTAAATTGCAATTCACATGAATGTCTATAGAAAAGCCCCAAGAATCTACAAAAATCCCAGGCAACGAGTCATATCATCCATTCATATTTCACGATATCTCTAAAAGGTAAAGACACTTTTAAAAAAACTTCCTCAAAAAACACTATTATAATGACAAGATAGTTTTTCATTCATAAAAAATGTTTTACAAAGGACCTATATCCAGAATATATAAAGTACTATCAAGAGTCAAGGATAAGAAAACAACCCAATTTTTTAAATGGGAAAAAGGATTAACAGATGCATCATCAAAAAAGATATAGATTGCAAATAAATACACTAAAGATGTTCATCATTAGAAATTATGGAAATGCAAAATAAAGCAGTGATGAGATTTCACTTCTAACAGAATGGCTAAATTCAAGAAAACTAACACAAATGCTGATGAAGGTGGAGAGCAATGGAACTGTTAAATATTTCTTGTGCAGATACAAAATGGTACAGCCAACTTGGAAAATGTTAGATGTTGATTATAATGTTTAAAAAAGAAAAGAGAACATATCATATGACCCAATGATGGAACTTCTGTTTATCCAAGAAAAGTAAAAGCTTTCTCACAAAAACTTGTTCATAAGTGTTTATAGTAGCTTTACTTATAATTGCCAGAAACTGGAAACAACAAAAATATTCTTCAACTGGTGAATAAACTGTGGTACATCACATAATGGGTTATTAAACAATGAAAGCAACAAATTACTGATGTAGTCAACAGCATAGATAAGTCTTGAATTCATTATGCTAAGTGAAAGAAGCCAGACTCAAAAGACCATAACTTGTATTGACTTTTTTACGCAGCACTAGGTAGAGGTTAATTTTTTTTTTCTATACAGCTAAGCAATTGTCCCAGTCAATTAATTGAAAAGTCTCTCAACATCACATACCTCATAAATGAAGTTTCGTATTGCTTGAGTCTGTTACAAGACTCTTAATTTCCACGGATTTTTTTTTTCTCCCTAAACCAATACTATACTGTTGTATTTATTGGTGCTTTATATCTTTGTATTATACTTTTTAAATTTTTAATAAAGTTTCATACTTCTTTAAAGTTTTATACATTGTTAAAATTGTTCTTAGGTACTTATGTATTTGGATTATATTTTTGAAATTACATTTCTAAACTGCATAGCAAAACCATTTATTTATATATACGGACTTTGTGTCTAGCAAACTTGCCAATTCTAATTTATTTGGACTACCTTTGGATTTTTCTTTTTTTAAGATTTTATTTATTTGACACAGAGGGAGAGATCACAAGTAGGCAGAGAGACAGGCAGAGAGAGGGGGAAGTGGGCTGAGCAGAAAGCCCGATGCGAGGCTCAATCCCAGAACCCTGAGATCATGACCTGGGCCAAAGGCAGAGGCTTTAACCCACTGAGCCACCCAGGCGCCCCTCCCTTTGGATTTTTGAGGTAGACAATTTTATTACTTGAGGTTAATGAAGATTTGTTTTTTCCTTTTCAACATCCCCATACATTTATATATGTAAATATAAAAATATATAAATATATTAGTATATTCTATATAATATATAAATATATATATTTTATACAAAAAAGTGCATACATATAATTTGCTCTTTTACTAGCCAGAGATTGAACATAAGCAAGGATAATGAATGCTATGGTTATGTTCTTGATTTTAAAAGCACAGCTTCAACACTGCACCATCAAATAAGATGTTTGCCATAAGTTTTTGCAGGATGCCTTATCAAGGCAAAGAAGTTTCCTTTTATTCCTAGTTAACTTTTTAAGAAAATTGATGATTAGTTGTTGAATGCTATCAAAAGTTTTTTGTTCCCGTATTGAGATGTTTGAATTGCCTTTCTCCTTTAATACATTAGTATTTTACTGTGATTATTGACTTAATTTTCTAGTATTAAATCCAAACAGTATTTGTGGAATAAATCCAACTCAGTACTGATGAAGCATCTTTTTACTTTTATATGTTACTTGATTCAAGTTTCTGTTTACTTTTGCATCCTAATTCATGAGACATAACGAAGTATAATTTTCTTCCTCATATTATCTTTGAGTTTAGTGTCAAAGTTATGTGTCAAATTTATAAAATAGTGGGGTAATTACTCCTCTTTTCTACATTCTGTAATAGTGTATTCATGATTAGAGTATCTTTTCCTGGTAAAACAATCATGGTCTGATGTCTTTGTGAGATTTTTACAATTGTATTTTTTTGTTTGATTATTTATGCTTTCTCTTTGGCTCTATTTTGTTTGGTAGATTATAGAAAATGATACAGTTTTCTGTATATAGTTGCATATGTATAGATTTCTATCTACAGGGACAGCTGGGGGGCTCAGTCGGTTAAGCGTCTGCCTTCAGCTCAGGTTGTGATCCCGGGGTCCTGGGATGGAGCCCCATGTCCTCCCTCTCCCTCTGTCCCTCCATGCCTGCTTGTGCTCTCACTCTCACTCTCTCAAATAAAATCTTAAACTCAAAAGATTTCTATCTACATTTGCAATATATAAAATTATTGTCAAGTTATTCAGAAAACACTATTAAAATTTTTGTTTTTATATTCTATTTTAAAATTTATGTAAAGTAAAATTAACTCAGTTATATAGTTCTACAAGTTTTGAAAAATGAATAGAGTCGTGTGATCACTACCACAATCTAGATATAGAGCAGTCCCAACTACCTGGAAAAAAAACTTTTTGTTGCCCAATTGTAGTCTACTTCTCCCCACCAGTCTTTACCACAATCGACCATTGAATTGTTCATCTCTACATGTTTGCATTTTCCAGAATGTCACCAAAACAAAATCATATGATTTTCCTTCTTAACAGTGCATGGTTTTATTTGTTTGTTGTTTTTTCCCCCTTTCTTAATTAAAGTGTAATTAACACAGTGTTATATTAGTTTCAGGTGTACAATGTAGTATTAAAAAATTCTATGCATTTCTTAGTGCTTGTCAAGATAAGTGTTTTCTTTCTTTCCTGTTTCAAGTTTTTATTTAAATTTTATTTAACATAAAGTGTAATATTAGTTTCAGGAGTAGAATTTAGTGATTCATCACTTATGTATAACACCCAGTGCTCATCACAACAAGTGCCCTCCTTAATACCCGTCACCCATTTAGCCCATCCCCCACCCACCTTCCAGCAACCTTCAGTTTGCTCCCTATAGTTAAGAGTCTCCTATAGTTTGCCTCCCTCTTTTTTTTCTTTTCCCTTTCCCCTACGTTCACCTGTTTTGTTTCCTAAATTCCACATATGAGCTAAATCATCTGGCGTTTGTCTTTCTCTGACTTATTTCACTTAAGATAATACCCTCAAGCTCTTTCCACATCATTGCAGATAGCAAGATTTTATTGTTTTTGATGACTGTGCAATATTCAAAATAATATTTTCACTAATGTCATTTTTCTGTTCCAAGTTCTTATCCAGGATACCAGGCTGCGTTTAATCATCGTGTCTCCTTAGTCTCCTTTAATCTGGGATATTTTCTTGGTCTTTCCATATCACTTATGACCTTAACATTTTGAGGAGTACTCATCAGGTATTTTGTAGAAGGCCCCTCAGTTTGGACTTGTCTGATGCTTTCTCATTAAGACTGAAGTTATAGGTCTTTGAGAAGAACATCACAGATGGAAAGGACCCTTCTCATTGTATCATATGAGGGAGTACATGCTATCAACATGACTTATGTTAACCTCAATCATTTGATTTTGGTGACATCTGTCAGGTTTCTCCACTGTAAAATTATTACTTGTTTCCTTCCATTCTCGATTCATTAGGAGTCCTTAAATCCAGCCCATACTCAGGGAAAGGGGAATTAAGTTTCACCTTCTAGAGAGAGGAAAATCAAAGAATTTGTACACATACAGTAAAACCACCAGCCTAATTAATAAATGTTTTCAGGAAGATTGCTAGAGGTTATGTACATGTTTGTCTTTAAAATTTCATTCAGTAATTTTATTTTTATTTTTTTTAAAGATTTTATTTATTTGAGAGGCGCCTGGGTGGCTCAGTCCTTAAGCATCTGCCTTCAGCTCAGGTTATGATCCCAGGGTTCTGGGATTGAGCCACGCATTGGGATCCCTGCTCAGCGGGGAGCCTGCTACTCCCTCTTTCTCTGCCCTTGCTTGTGTTCCCTCTCTCACTGTGTCTTTCTCTGTGAAATAAATACATAAAATCTTTAAAAAAAAAAATTTTATTTTTTTCAGAGAGAGAGTGATGGAGAGTGGAGAAAAAGCACGAGCAGGGAGAGATGTAGAGGGAGAAGCAGGCTCCTATTGAGCAAGGAGCCCAATGTGGGACTCGATCCCAGGACTCTAGGATCATGACCCGAACCGAAGGCAGATGCTTAATAGCTGAGCCACTCAGGAGCCCCTCATTCAGTAATTTTAGCATACATCAATGAAGTTTGCCTGCACTAATTCTTACTATGGTGTTAAGATGGGGAATTTCTATTCCCTCATTCCTGCTACATTTAACTGGAATTCTTCTGTAAGGAAACTTGTCCGTTCTCCAACATGTATTTATTTATGCAATCATTTATTTATATTAGCATGAACTCATGGACATTCGTTTTATTCTTTGGATTACAATGTAAGACTAATTAATTGCTCCCGTTCTAGTTGTGACCATTAGGCATTATGTCAGGATGGCATGTAAGTCCTCTTGAAGTCAGCCATTTCTCCAAGAGTCTTGGTTTCTTTTACCGGAGAATGATATTCAAAACCTGAAGTCTGGGCATTAGCTGTGCTTTTTTTGCTACTGGCTGTCACTTCTTCTAGGCCCTGTCAACATATAGCAGAAGGTACATTTTACATGATCCTGTTAATACAAAGTTCAAAAGCAAGCAAAACCATTCATAGAATTATTATTGGTTATCTTTGAGGAATGGGAAGAGTGTAAGCACAGTGAGTTCAAGAAAAACTTCTGGAATGCTAGTAATGTCCTTGATTTAGATGACATGGGTATCATGGATACTTCTACTTCACTGAGTTGTACATTTATGAGTTTTATACTTTTTTGTATGTATTCTTCAGTATAACAGTTATATATGTATATATTTTAAAGATCTACAAAATGCATTTACACTGCCAACAGGACAACTAAAACAAACCAACAACGAAAAGACCTGAAAGTTAGAAGACTAATAATACCAAATCCTGGAGATGATATGAAGTATTAGGAATCCTCACACACTGTTGGTACCGTGTGTAAATCAGTATAACAGCATTGTTTGGCATTATCTGCTAAGGCTGAATAAATGCAAACCCTATAACCCAGCAGTTATATCTGAGAATATATAGGAAGAAAAGTAGGAAGACAGAAAGAAAGATGTGTGTGTATGAACAAAGTAAAAGAATATTCATTGTTTATAATGACCTAAACTTAGAAACAACCCAAATGCTTCCTCAGTAGAATAATGGATAAACTCCGGATTAGCCCTGTGATAGAATAATATTATCTAATGAAAACAAACTGTAGCTAATCACAGCAACAATGGCAAAACTTATATTATGACACAGAGGGGGAAAAGTCTTACGAAAGATAAGTGTAAGTTATTAAAGTTCAAAACAGGCATAAATGGGGGCGCCTGGGTGGCTCAGTGGGTTAAAGACTCTGCCTTCAGCTCAGGTCATGATCTCAGGGTCCTGGGATTGAGCCCCACATCATGCTCTCTGCTCAGCAGGGAGCCTGCTTCCTGCCCCCCACCCCCGCCTGCCTCTTTTCCTACTTGTGATCTCACTCTCTCTCTCTGTCAAGTTAATAAATAAAATCTTTAAAAAAAAAAAAGGCATAAATGAACTATAGTTCTAGAAATTAAGATAGTACAGTGGAAAAGATTGTGGTAAGGAAAAGAGACGAGGCTTGTAAGGGTGTTGGAAATCTTTATTGATTTTAGACCACGGTTATCAATACTAGCTTTTTCAATAATTGGTTTGTGCATGTAATAGCTGCCTAGGGATGCTAAAGAAAGTCATTCTTTTACATTTCTAGATGTTAGATATCTGAAATCAAGGTGTTAGCAGGCCTACATTTCCTCCAGAGACTCTAGGGCACAATCAATTCCTTTTCTCCTCTACTTTCTGGTGGCTGCCAGCACTCCTTGGCTTGGATTGTATCACTTAAATCTCAGCCTCCTTATTCATGTCAGCCTTGCATCTACATGTGTCTAACCTCTCCCTGCCTCTCCTTTACAAAGACACTTGTGATAACATTTAGGGCCCACCTGGACAATTCAGGATAATCCCTCAAAATTCTTAATCGTATATGCAAAGACACATTTTTTCCCAAATTTGATAACATTTACAGATTCTGGATATTTGAACATGGACCTATCTTTACAAAACATTAGCAGTTCATCAGAGTGCACTTTTCTGTTTCCATGTGTATTTTAAGATATTTAAAGATAAAATGATAAGACATTTAAACTGGAAATAGAAGGGAGTTTTTGTCTCTTATGCTTTATTTGCTTTTTCACACAGATTTTGTTGCAACACATAAAACAAGGGACATTGTACAAATTAGAAAGACTGGAAGTTGAAGTTCTATAACCATTTGTGAGATATATAAGGAAGTTCTGGATTAAGCCCAAATTTATGAAATTTTGCCAAATGAAACTCTACTCTGACCTTCAGATCTGATCTGTGTTCTGTGACCAATGATGATGAATTCCATGTTTGTTATTTTATCATGTTTTTTTGTTGAGTTGAAGTATAGTTGACAAATAATACTACATTAGCTTCAGATGTACAACATAGTGAATCAAAGTCTATGTTATGCTGTGCTAATGATAAGTATATCAACCATCTGTCACCATACAATATTTAAATTATGGTTGACTCTATTTCCTATGCTGTACATTTATCCCCATGACTGACTTACTACATAAGAAGCCTCAATCTCCCATTTACCCTCACTTATGTGGCCATCCCCCCACCAGCATTTCCTATAATAACTACCATTTTCTCTCTGAATTAGAGCTTGTTTGTTTCTTCATTTACTCATTTGTTTTATTCTTTACATTCCATATAAAAGTGAAATCATATGGTATTTGTCTTTCTCTGTCTGATTTATTTCACTTAGCTTATTACCATTACATCATCCATGTTGTTGACCTAGGTGAGATCTCATTACTTTTTCATGGCTGAATAATATTCCATTATGTATTTCCATATATACATAAATATACCAATATTAATGTGTGTGTGTGTATAAAACAAATCTTTTTGTTTTATTCAATTGAGTCACCTTAATACCTTGGCTTTTTTAATTATCCTGCAATAAATGTAAGAGTGCATTAATCTTTCCCACGACTGTTCTTGCTGTGTTTGGGTAAATACCCCGTAGTGGAATTCCTGGGTCATATTGGTATTTTTATTTCAATTTTTTGAGGATTGCTTTGGCTCTTCAGGATCATTTTTTATCCCATGCAAATTGTAGTACTATTTGTTCTAGTTTTGTGAAAAATGCTTTTGGGGTTTTGAAAGGGATTGCATGGAATCCGAAGATTGCTTTTGGCTCTATGAACCTAGTTAAAAATAGGAATTCTTGAAATCCATGAGCATGGACTATCTTTCAATTTATTAGTGTCATCTTCAATTTTTTTCACCAGCATTGTATAGTTTTCAGAGTATAGATCTTTCACCTCTTTGGTTAAATTTGTTCCTAGGTATTTTATTCCTTTTGATGAGATTGTAAATGGGATTATTTTTCTTAATTTCTGCCTGTTACTTTGTTGGTGTATAGAAATATAACCAATTTCTGTATCTTTGTATCCTGAAACTCTCAATGCATTTATCTGTTCCAATGGTTTTGGTGGAGTCTTTAGGATTTCCTATATACAGTATCATGTCATCTGAAAATTGTGACTCTTTTCCTTCTTCCACACTAGTTTTGATACCTTTTATTTCTTTTTCTTATTTTGACTGCTACAGCTAGGACTTCTGAAGGATACCATATGGGATAAAAATGAGAGTGGAGATCCTTGTTATATTCCTTACCTTAGAGAAAAAGCTTTCAGCTTTCTGCACTGATTATGATGTTAACTGTGGCTTTTTCATTCATGGCCTTTTTTCTGTGGACAAATGCACCTTGTCAACCCATCTTTTTGAGAGTTATCAAGAATGGATCTTGTATTCTCTCAAGTGCTTCCCCCCCCACCCCGCATCTTTTGAGATGATCATATGATTTTGTTCTTTCTCTGGCCAAGATGATACATGATATTGATTGATTTGTGAATCCTGAAACCACCCTTGCATCCCTGGAATAAATCTAACCTGATCGTTGTATATTTTTTTTGTGGGTTTTTTTGTTTGTTTTGTTTTGGTTTTTCTTTTTCTTTTTTTGATGTATTGCGGAATTTGGTCTCCTAATAATTTGTTCTGGATCTTTGCATCTATATTCATTGGAGATATTGCCTCTTTGTTTTGTCTTTTTTTAATTATTATATTTTTTTCTGATTTTATATTTTAGTTATCCTGATTTCATAGAATGAATTTGGAATTTCTTCCTCTTCTATTTTTTATAATAGTTTAAGAATAATTGTTTTAACTCTTCATTAAACTTTCCTAGAATTCGCTTGTGAATCCATCAGAATTGATACTTTTTTTTATTGTGAATTTTACTCATTACCTATACAGTTTTGTTACCGGTATTCAGTTGTTTATATTTTATATTTTTTTCTTCAGTCTTTCAACTTTGTGGTTTTAGGAAATTAAGATTTCTGTTAATTTTTTGCCCTATTATTTTTCATGGTGGTGTCTTGTAATCTTCTATAGTTCTCTGAAGTTCTAACT
>CM052898.1:92750723-92820852 GCA_028534135.1 Potos flavus | reverse complement strand
TTATTCTCATGCATTTGTGGTTCTTTCCATTGTTTGCTTGTGATCCATTTCTAGTTCCATATCATAGTGGTCAGAAGAGATGCATGATATGATTTATATATCCTTAAATAATTGAGATTTTCTTTGTGTTACATGCTGGAGAATATTACATGGGAGCTTAAAGAGTGCGCATATTCTGTAGTTTTTGGAATGAAATGTTTGTGTATATCTGTTATGTTTATCTGGTGTAGTGTTTGTTCAAGGTTCCTATTTCCGTACTGATTTAATGTTTGGATGATCTTTCCATTGATGTAAGTAGGATGTTAAGTTTCCCTACATGGTTATGTTACTGTCAATTTCTCTTTTTATATCCCTTAATATTTGCTTTATCTATTTAAATGCTCCTATGTTGCATTCATAGATGTTTCCAATTACTATAATTTCTTGTTGGATTGATCCTTTTATTATTTAATGTTTTTTTCCTCTCTCATTACAGTCTTTGTTTTAAAGCCTATTTTGCATTATGTAAGCATTCCTACACTAATTTGTTTGTTTATTTGTTTCACTTTCTTGGCATTCAATGTTTTTCCATCCCTTTACTTTCAGTCTGTATGTGTCATTACGTCTGAAGTGAATTTCTTCTAGGTTTCATGTAGATGGATCTTGTTTTTATTTTTTCTGTCACCTTTTTGATTGGAGCATTAGGACCATTTATATTTAAAGTAATTATTAATGGGTGTGTTCTTATGGCCATTTTGTTGATTGTTTTCTAATTGTTTTTTAAGATCTTCTGTGTTCCTTTCTTCCTCTCTTGCCCTCTTCCCTTCTGATCTTTTACTTTTAGTTTCATGCTTTGATTTCTTTCTCTTTGTGTATCTATTATAAGTTTTTGATTTGTAGTTACCACAGGGTACATATATAACATCTTAACTACATAGCATTCTGTATCAAATTGATGGTCATTTAAATTTAAACAGATTTTAAAAACATTACATTTTTACTCCCCCGTCCATATTTTATCTATATGATGATGTATTTTACATTTTTTATTTTGTCTAATTTTTAGATAAAATTGATTTTACTTTTTGATTTTCACCTTCATACTAGCTTTATAAGTATTTGATATACTACATACACTTTATTTTTGCTTTTACCAGTGAAATTTTTTCCTTTCATATTTTTCTTCTAGTTTATGGCCTTTTCTGCTTAAAGTGTTGTCTTTACCATTTCTGTAATGCCAGTTCAGTGGTATTTAACTTTTATTTGGGAAACTATCTTGCCTTCAGTTCTGAATGATAACCTTACTGGGTAGAGTATTCTTGGTTGCAGGCTTTTTCATTTCAGAACTCTAACTATTTCGTGCTACTGTCTTCTGGCTTGCAACATTCCTGCCAAAACATCAGCTGATAGCATCATCAGGCTTCCCTGGTATGTGACTAGTTGCTTTCCTCTTGCTGCTTTTAAGATTCACTCTTTATCTTTAATCTTAGACATTTTAATTATTATATGTCTTTGTATAAGCCTCCTTGGGTTTATCTTGTTTGGTCTTATTATTTATGCTTCCTGGATCTGGATGTCTATTTCCTTTCCCAAGCTGGAAACGTTTTCAGCTATTATTTCTCCATATAAGCTTTCTGCTCCTTTCTCTCTTTTCCTTTTGGGCCCCTTGTGTTGTTAACGTTTGTATGCTTGATGTTGTCCCAGAAATTCTTTAACTTATTTTTAAGTGCCCCCTTTTTTTTTTTTTCTTCTATTCAGCTTGGGTTCTTTCCATTACCCTGTCTTCCAGATCATTGATCTGTTCTGCTCTAATCCTCTAATCTGCTGTCAATTCACTCTAGTGTATTTTTCATTTTAATTATTGTATTCTTCAACTCTTTGTTTTTTGTTTTCTATCACTTTTTTGAGGTTCTCTCTGAGTTCATTCACTCTGTCAGCTCTGGTTAGCATCTTTATAACCATTACTTTGAACTCTTTATTATGTAGATAGATTATCTCTACTTCATTTAATTCTTTTTCTGAATTTTTATCTTATTCTTTTGTTTAGAAATATTTCACTGTCCATTTTGTATCATTTTATGTATTGGTTTCTATGAATTAGGCAACGCAGCTACCCTTGAAGGAGTCTTGAAGGAGTGGCCTTGTCTAGGAACATCTCTTCATAGACTGCATGTTTCTGGAAGACTGCCTGGCTAGAGCTGGAATTGGCAAAGGCTGAGGGTCCTGGGACACTTCACACCAGGCCTGCCTTGGGCAGATGGTGGGAGCTGAAGCAGGCACAGGCCAGGGCTTCCCAGAGCGCACTACATGTACGGTGCTCTGGTGGGACAATTGGAGCCAAAGCAAGTGTATGTTAGGGGGTCCTACATTCCTCTGCACTGGGATTGGTGCAGCTGGCGGGATTGCTAGAGCTGAAGTAGGAGCAGGCTGTGGGGTCGCAGGACAGCTGGAACTGAAGCCTTTGTGGGTTGGGTATGTCCAAGGGTGTTTTTTTCCCAGGATTCCTTGGTGAACTCACTGTTCTTTTAGTTGGTATGGACTAGAAGTGTCCTGTTTTTTACCATGTTAGGGCACCCTGGTTGGGTGGCTAAACCTCAGGCAGGTGCAGGCTAGTTGGCCAACTTGGGGGGATGCCGAGGGCTGGTGTGGGCCAGAGCCCCCAGGGTTCATTGAGGCAGCAGGCTGGCTAGAGCACCCAGACCCTGTTCCTGTTGCACAATCAAAGTGAAGGGGGAGTATAAATAAAGGTGCTCATCAGCCCTGCCTATTTGGGAAAGAGTTCTAGCAGTTTCTTCACCATTTGGTTGATATGCTAGATTTAGTAAATGGGCTTCCTTTCTTAAAGGAAGTCTAGTTGTCCTTTAACTGCAGTTGGTTTTTTTGTTTTTTGTTTTGTGTACTCCACAGTAGGCAAATATGTGCACAGGTCCCTCAGTAAGATTTCTCCCTACTGCATTTCTCAGTGTCAGGGGTGGTTTCCCACTGTTTCCATCTCTCCTGCCATTGTCAATGTGGTCCCTCCAACTGTTGTTGTGCAGAAGCTATTCAAACAGCCTTCAGTTCTTTAGGAGGAATTGCTCTATGTGTAGGAGTAGATCGACTATGTCCATGGGATAACATGAGTGCAGGATCATCCTGCATTGCTATCTTAGACTCCTTTGTCCAAGAACAACTGCTGTTATGTTTTTTTAGGAGTCACTCAGTTTCTAGCCATATTTCTCATTAAAATGGGATGATTCTATCCTAGCTTATGAATAACCAATATTTTACTTTTCTTCTAGTATTGTTTTTAATTCATACACAGGAAAGAAAAACTATGTGAACCCTTTCTGCTGCAGCACTTCAACTCTTTTAACCACTGCAAATAGGATTTATTTTTATCTGCACTGCTTGGTATGGAAAAATCTTGTTGTTCTACATTTGCAGACATGAATTTCTGAGCTTAAATTTAGCAGAAAAATAAGACATGACAAAAAGTTTTGAGAGGGGGACAGAGAGGCAGAGGAAGAGGGAGAGAGAAAATCTTAAGCAGACTCCATGGAGCCTGATAAGGGGCTTGGTCTTATGACCCTGAGATCATGACCTGAGCCAAAACCAAGAGTCAGACACTTAACTGACTCAAGTACCCAAGATATGAAATTTTTAAGGAGATTTGCCTGAGAGCTCAGGTGTTGGGAAAGTATAACTAATTAAAATATCTGTATTTTAATATTTGATTAGTCTTACTCGTGAAATTTTTGGTTTAGTCTCATGTTCCTTGAGCATTCGTTGATTTAATTTAATATGAAAGGTCTTTACTTTATCTCATCCAAAGCTGTCTTCATGACCTCATTCTATTGCTTAAACTCTTTCCTCCCATATCACACTTTTCTTAAGTCCCTAAGGATTGGTCTTGGCTATGTTTTTATCTTTTAGGATTTGTCATTCTTTTCAATGCAAAATCATCTATTCTTATAGATTATTGGAATTTTATGATGGAAGTAAATTCTCATTTCTAAATAAAGAATTTCAAGAAGAAGGGAAAGGGCGTTTGTAGACTACAGAGTTTTAAATGATCTTTCTAGTTAGGCATATTTTAAGCACTATATCAAAATCTTGACAATGCTGGAATATGTCACTGCTATTATCTGGCAAGATTCTGAGAGAATACTGCCCAAAGAAACTCCAAATTACAAAACTGCTATAATCCATCCAGAAAGTGACTTTTCACTACTGAAGATAAATCTCTTAAATCACATTTGGCCAGTTAATTCTAGACTTTGAAGTGAAAGAAAACCTTCAAACTCTTCCCTTTTGTATAGATATGCTAGATCAAATTTAATGTGACATGCCACATTATGATGAATGCCACTGTGCAGATCATGTCTCCCGTGACACAGTGGGAATGCTTAGCTTTGGAGCAAGAGTAGGCAAAACTGTGGCCAAATTGAGTCTGTGTATGGTCTGTGAGCTAGGAATTTTTCAGTATTTTTGAAAGGTTAAAACAAAATCAAAGTAATATTCTGTAATACATTAAAATTACCTAAAATTCAAATTTTAGTGGATTTAAATAAAGTTTTTTTGGAATGCAGCCATGCTGATTCATGTACATAATTTCTATGATCTCTTTCACTACATTGAGAGGATCGAATAGTTGTGATAGAGACCCTTTAGCCCACAAAGTCTAACATATTCACTCTCTGGCCCTTTGCAGAAAAAGTTTGCTGACCCTATGCTAAACCCATACACTTTCCTCTGCACTGTTCCATGGCTGTCCTCAGAGAACATTAATTAAAACCTCTACTGGAGAAAGGTTAGAAAAAAGTGACTTTTCTGTGATGATTGATGGTCTTCAGAATCTTCGTTTATTAATATTTCCACAAAAATCTTTGTTCTTTCCTAATTTCCTACCATGCCTATAGCTTATTTAAGAGAAGAATGTCTCATATATTTTACAACTATATTCATGGCTTAAAATAATGAGGAATAAAAAAGAATATTTTTGTGAATTATGATGCATGTAAAACAAGTCCTAAAAAATCTAAGATACCCGAATCCCGAGAAACCCTTCACTTATTCTATCTGTACTTTATTCTGTAATAAACTTGAAAATGCAACTCTTTAGATAAATAAATGACGTGAGGCATATAAAGTTTGTATGAAATAACAAAGCTTTCTTACTTTACCATCAGAGAGATTGGAATTGGAAAAATCATTGCATTTTGGTATCAGTGAAGAATGGGTAAGGTCTAATAAAATATAGAATTAAGTCAAGGACACAAGCTGAGATGAAAAGAGAAGAATAGGAGAGAGAGATTTAAAAAGTTAACAGTGTAGTTGTTGGCTTTAAAAAATAATTTTTAAGGTATAATCCGATAAGGATGTGATTTTCTAGACCTTAGCATATTCAAAATTCCAACCATATATGTCAGGACAATGAAACTATCTTACTCCAAAACTCAGTACCTCAGAATACCTCAGTGATATGTAAAGCTTTATTCTGCGGCAAGTGGCCTAAACAATGTTCCACCCATAATTATGGTTCTGGCTTCTTTCATTCCCTTTCCCAGTGACCAACCACAGAAACCACCTCAAAATTGTTCCCCCTCTAAAATCAACTTCTAGGGTGATTAGTGAAGTTAACTGTAGTGCACTTGAGTTCTCCTCATGGGCTTATAGCTCTAGTCACACTCCATGTGTTCTGAGAAAATGTTCATGAAATTCTCCCTACATTGTACCACCACTTTTCCACACATGAACATTCATCTTTGGACAACCTCTGAGACTTCATCTCAAAGAAACAAGAGGTGTTCCCAGGTCTCTTAATGTATCTCCTGCCCAGGCTTAAGAAATCATGATGAATAATGCAAATGTTCACCAATCATGTCCTTTAATACAGTACCTGTTTCAAAAGCTATGTGTAGCATTTACGATGATCAGAGTGTGGTAGTTATGTCAGTGGGGCTAAGCTACAGACATCTATTTCTAACTATTGACAACTATGGCTACTTACTTGGTCAATATTGTTCTGCTTGCTTGCCTTGGTCTTCTTTCAGTTCTGCAAATATGTAGGGTTTTTTCACTTTTTTCTGTGCTGGCCCTGGATTTCCCAGGATCCTTGGACATCCTCAATCAAAAAATACAAGATTGATCCATCATTCCTTTTTTCTTCTATTCTCTGAATACATTCTTAACAATTCTGGTTCCCAAATGCTGCTTTCTCTCTATCATCTTTCTTTATCTTTATAACCACGTTGTCATCTTGAGGGTGGGCTATATTAATTGCTTCCTAAATTGTTTTTATAGTTCCTATAATCTGGAGTCAATGGATTCATAAAACTAAAATGCACGGGCTTCAAATTATCTCTGTCTTCCAAAATTGTACCTAAAATTGACTAAAGGACTAAGGGTCTGGAATACTAATAGTTCATTGGTATATAAGTGCTTTAGGGCCTGCAATTTGACTTGGGTTGGCTGAGATACAATTGTACTGAAGCAAGGCTGACACTGATCGATTTCTTTCTGTCACCTGCAGTATTTGTTTTCATGGCACTTATCCCCTGCCCCACTAGACTGTACCTTCATAAAAGGAGTGGCCAGGATTTTAGGTCTACTTATGTGCTGTTGAAATCACTAAGTGGATGACTAGATTATTTGGTTGATTAATTAATATGAAAATTATAAGGGTAGGAGCCAGTAATGATTGTGCCTGATTAAAAGATACATTACAATTTTGACATCTTTTTTAAAAATTTATTTATTTATTTGTTTTATTAACACATAATGTATTATTTGCCCCAGGGTACATGTCTGTGAATCATCAGGCTTACACATTTCACAGCACTTACCATTGCACATACCCTCCCCAGTGTCCATAACCCAACCACCCTTTGACATCTTTTTATCTGTTGACATGCATATGAGTGAGTTTAAAAATCTAGGACTTGGGGGCACCTGGATGGGTCGGTTGGTTAAGCATCTAACTTTGGCTCGGGTCATGATCTCAAGGTCCTGGAATATGGCCCCCACATCAGGCTCAGCAGGGCATCTGCCTGTCCCTCTCCCTCTGCTCCTCCTCCTGCTTGTGATAGCTCGCTCTCAAATAAGTAAATGAAATCTTTGAAAACAATCCATGACTTGGTGGTTATGATTGTCAGGTGATATATGATTTGTAAGTGCTTGAGTTTGGTTTATTGGCATTATTTGGTAAATGCTTAAGTTTGGTTTATAAGTGCTTTGATTTGGGGAGTGAGATGAGATGTGTCATGGTTGATATGTTAAGGATGAAGAGTAAGAAGTATGTAAATATCAGAAAGGATAAGAAGCAATGTTGATGACATAGATCGGAGGTGTAAATTCCCAGAGGTGATGTAAAGGGTAAAGATGTGTATTTATGATGTTTACTAGAAAAAATATCAAACCTATGAATTAACCAATATTATTATTTAGGGAAAGACTTACTAAAAAGGGGAGAAGAGTAATTAAAAAAAATTTTTTTGTAGTGTAGTGAGAAGTAATTACCATAATTACCATAGCAAATCAGCCTGGAAGTATAGGTGAATGATCATAGCTCAGGAAACAGTTTTAGGAGTTCACATTAACTGCAAGTTTCCTTGCCTAGCTCTGAGACCTTGGCAAATCCTATTCGTGGTCAACTATAGCTTCTTCCTCTAAAAAATAATTATCACTGAAATTTCATATATTGCTTATAAACTTTAAATGATACATACTAAAAAATGAAAATGACTTGTAAATCCTTATAGAAATAAATTCCATTAACAGTATGGGTGGAAAGGAGAATGGTCCTACTTTAACCCTTGGTATACTGTGGACTCTCCAAATTTTACAATAGTGCAAATGTAAACAGAAGCAGGGAAGACTAGGAAAAGTGGGCCTTGGGAACAGGGGCCTTGCAAGGGTTCCTGGGTGGTTCACTTGGTCAAGCGTCTGCCTTTGGCTCAGGTCACGATCCCAGGGTCCTGGGATTCATCCCCACATTGGGGGCCCTGCTCCCTTCCCTTCCCTCTCCCCTTCCTCCCTCCCTGTCTCCCCATCCTCCTTTCTCCCCTCCTCCGTCCTCCTCCCTCTGTGTGTGCCCACTCTCTTTCAAATAAAATCTTAAAAAAAAAAAAAAAAAAAAAGGCCCCTTGCAGTCAAAAGTTCATTCAGTATTGTATTCTGGCTCTGAATCATTTAACATCTTTTATCATCAGAATCTCATCTGAAAAATGGGTATACTTATAGCATCTATCTCTTGAATATTTGAGAATTATGCAACACATATAAAGCATTTGTAGAAATAAAGTAGTTGTAGAAATTTCCCTCAGAAAAAGTCTTAAAACAAGCAAGCATTCCTAAATGGTTGTTTTCAAAACTGATAGTGCAAAAAATGACCCCAGGGTTACCATCCTGGGAAAAACAAGAATATATCTTGTCACAGTCCACCTGTGGTTCATCTTAGTGGGGGTCTGAGAGTCCAGAGTTTGGTTAGAAATTGGTTGTGACCATGGGGTTGGTCATCAAAGAGCTTTAGAAGAAAAACTGTTGATTCCAAGAATCCACAAATATGCCATATCTCTAAAGTAATCATCCAAGTTCAGACATCACACATGAATTTTTAACTTAAAGAACCATGTCAGCTCTAAGGAGCTAAAGACCATGTTCATATCCACATGCTTCTAGAGTTACTTGTGAGTCTCTGATTCTATAATTTCACCCTGGTTACCAACTTATTACTAACTATAAATCATTTGAATGCTTAGCCATTGAATATGGAACATTCCCAGTGTTTGGCTGAATGAGGCAGCCATGGGTGGGTCTGTGGTTAACTGCGAAAGCTCTAAGGCCAGGCCACTTGAGCCTATATCAACCTTAGGTTCTCTACTTAAAAGCTGCAATGACCTGGAGTAAGTCACTTTTCTTTATGTGCCTCAAAATGGAAATTACATGAATACTTTCTTTTTCGGTTTTTTGGTGGTGTCCTGAGATTTAAATGAGTCGGTATTTGTAAAATGCTTATCATAGTTCTTGTCACAGAGTAAAACCCCCAGAATAAGCTGTTACCATTATAGCAAGTTATTTCCCTAAACTAGCAATTCTCAAAATTTAGCTACATGGGAATCATCTGGAAAGCTTGTTAACACAGAGACTCCGAGGTCCCATCCCTGCAATTTCTGATTGAACGGTGGTTCTGGGATGGATTCTGAGAATTCATTTTTTTTAACAAGGTCCCGGGTGAGGCTGATGTTTGTTCCCGAGTTCCACCGTTCTGAAGTATTCATTTCAAATTCCCATCGAAAGCTTACATATAGTATAACCAGAGAGAGTGAAACAAGGTCATTTTCGTTACATTAATTCAGTGTTTATGAGTCAAAAATTGGGAGCTCTGTTTACAATCACAGGAGCTATGAAACAAGGTCTCCGTGGCTAGGGGCAATTCCTGGACAGTGAGAGTGGAGATAAGAGTGGGGACCACAACCCCAACAAATAACTGCATTTAAGTCCAGTTCTCTAACGACCCTTTTCACAAGAGAGTTTCTCCAAATGGGCCAAACAGGAGATTCAAACTGCAGGTATCACAGGTTATCCTCGCCAGCTCTCAGCCTTCGAGCAGAACTTGGGAGAGCTACAGATGGTGCTAACGCAGCCAAACTCTGAACCCCCCAGGCCCACCTGTCAACAGGTGAAGGAGGTAACGTGGACGTGAACGTCCAGGCACTGAAACTGTCCTGCCCACCCGCTCCCACTTGCCGGGGAATTAGAAGTCGAGGAGGAAATGAGACAGAAGGCAAGCAGGCGTCCCGTGCGCTCTCAGAAATAAAGAGGAGCTTGGTGGTCGTTTATTTTCCGTGTGCCGCAGAGCCCCGGCGGAGTCCCCAGACACTTAAGTCAACGTCACCCCGGTCCCCGCCCCGCCTTCCCTCCTCGGCTCTGGAAGGTCCCGAGACCCGGCGGCGGAGCTTGGGACAGCGCTGATGGCGTGAGCCCATTGGTCACCTGGGCAACGAGGTGAGCGGCTCCGCCAATCCTCTCTGGCAGGGGACGGGCGGGACACCCGAGCGATTAGGGGCTCTGCGGCGTGGGAACGCAGCGAATCCCGCCGCGGGCAGCTCGGGCGACTGCACAGCGCGGACGCACCCGGGAGCGAAGGGCCATTAAAGCAAGCAGGAGCAAGTTACTTCTTCGGTGACTGGCGCCAGGCAAAAGATGCACTCTGAGCAAATTAATTCAGTAGCTGGAGACCCTTATTGTGGGCATCTATGACAGATTTGTCCGAAAACAGAGAAACTCCTGGGACCTGGGGGGGGAAGAAATGGAGTGATAGTCATAGTTCTATTTCAATGACAACTTTAGGGAGACTTTAAAGCACACTATTGAGGGAGGAGAAAGGAAATTTTAAACTTCCACTTTGTCTTTTGTTTCTATAACAATTATAATACAGGAACGCTGCTTTTGGCTTAATGTGGGCACACACAGGCTGAGTTCATTGAAGCTGTGGACTCCAGGTCTCTCTCCAGAGTATCACTCCTGAGCTGCAAGCCGAAACACTAAGCCCTTTGCTCCTTTGGGGAGCAGAGAACATTTCCTCACGCAATTTTGGATACAGTTTTCCACTTCCTGGTAAGGGTCAGGAGAGGATTCAGAACCAGGAGAGAAGAGCTCAGGTACTGTTAATTTCTATTTTGTTATATACATTTTCAGGTTGAAATTTGTGGGAATGCACTGTCCATATATCTTGTAGAGTTGTGATTCTTTTAAATAACTCTCATGTGGATATAACTCAGAACTTCTCTGTTTTCTAGCTGAATGAGAGAATTACCTTTGTCCCATCATTTGCTTTTTTGCTTAACTAATGATAGAAGGTGGAAATGCTATCTCCAATCATATGTTTACTTAAAATTTTTATAATTGGATGGTTATAATGACAAAAGTCATGTGATTAATCCTATATTAAATTTTAGTTTGGACTAAATACTGATAATAATTCCGTTATCTTTATGTATATGAAGACTAGCAATTCTGCATCTGTTTTTAGTGTTGTTTATGGCTAAAGGATTGCTGGTATAATCCGAAAGAAACCATTCTATCCCAAGGAATGTTGAGATTTATAAATTATGAAGGTCACTTTTCTTAGAAAAGCACAATAAAAATTTTATTGCAATCCTTGTATATTCTGAATTTCAAGAGAAAATTAGGTTTGGATCACTGAGCTTGCCCCACATGTGGGTAATAGAGATTGTTTTTCCAAGAAGCTGAGCATATTTCTTCCCTGATGATGCTCCCTGATTCCCATGGGAGAAAAGAGGAAGAGGAGGAAGAAGAGGAGGAGGAGAGGGTGGTGGAAGAGGGAGGAGGTAGTGGAGGAGTTGAAGGAGGAATTGGAGGAGGAGGGGGTGGTGGAGAGGGAGGTGGAGGAGGTGGGGGGAGGGGGAGGAGGAGGTGGAGGGGAGGAAGAAGAGGTGGGGGGGAGGAGGAGGAGCTGGTGCCAGGGAGGAGGAGGAGGAGGTGGGGGAGGAGGAAGAGGGGGGAGGTGATGGAAGAAGTTGGAGGAGGAGGTGGTGGAGGAGGTGGAGGTGGAAGAGTTGGGGGAGGTGGGAGGAAGGGGAGGTGGTGGAGGTGGTGAGGGAGGGGAGGTGGTGGAGGTGGTGAGGGAGGGGGAGGGGGAGGAGAAGGGACCAGGGAAAGGTACAGAGGAATGTTTTAAGCCCTGTTCCAGGGCTGAGTGTGGCCCATTCCAGTGCAGGTGCAAGGCTCAAGTCCTCTCATCCAGTAAGCTACTGTGGCTCATGGTCATTACATGGCAGTGAAGTGTGCAATGTGTCTTTTTTGGCAAGGACTAGAGGACATGTTTGAGATTTATTCACCCTTCCAGTGAAGTATTTCAGCTCTTAAAATGTTTTTGAAGGTTTAATAAATCAAAAAACAGACCTTATACATTCAATGAATAAAATGTATTACAAATTTCATTTGATCATGTATACATATACGTATACACAGAAATATACACCACCTATAAAAGGCTGGAAGGAATACAGCAAAATGTTAATGTTTATATCTGGGTGGTAGGAATATAAGTAATTTTCTTCTACTTATTTACAGCTTCCAAACTTTCTATGATGCACACGGATTAGTTTTATAATCAGTTTTTTTAGAAGTTGGTCTAAAAGAACTAATGGGTAAATACGAAACTAAGCTTTCTGTATTTCCTTTGGCATAATACTTTCATTATGGTCTCTCTTTTTTCTTTTTATTGAATCTCTAAGTCATAGGCATTTTTGCTTTTCACTAAGAACTGAGAAGCTGCGAAGGAATTTTCACGACAATAAATATTCCACTTGATCACAAGGCTTTGCGAAGAGTAAGTTTTACCGAACACGTTGTGAATGAATGAAATTAGCCACTTATGACCTTTCAGAAAGCTCTCCCAGATTACCGACTTAGTGTGTGTAGTCATACTGGAATTTTGTTCCAACCATACCTATAACTCTGAGGTGTGATGTTTTTTTTTTTCTTTCTCCAGGATGAAGGTGAAAGGCAGAGGAATCACCTGCTTGCTGGTCTCCCTCTCCGTGATGTGCCTGGTGGCCAGCCCCGGGGGCAAGGCCTGTCCTCGTCGCTGTGCTTGCTATGTGCCTACCGAGGTGCACTGCACATTTCGGTACCTGACCTCCATCCCAGACAGCATTTCGCCCGATGTGGAGCGTATTAATTTAGGGTACGTGGGGCCCCTTGTCTTGTCCCCTTCCCAAGGAGACAGCACACTGATGCTTTGTGCCCAAAATAGCAAACAAAACTTGTGACTTTAGGAGATGAACCAAAATGGTTTTAACAGTATTTCTTTTCTGAAATAAGCACATGAAAATCTTAAGTTTGTGAGGGACAATAAGCAATATTTTCCTGGTAAGCTTTTACTAGGAGAAAGTTCTAGAACCTGAAATCACTCTTGATACGATGGGAGGCCCAAGATTACAGAAGAACTTCATTCTGGTTACCTTTTTGCTGGAAAATAGCATCTGTTAAGAATTAGAGTTGTGATCTATCAGAAGGCAAAAATAGGACACTGGAAGTGTCCTCCCACATATAAAAGATATGTATGAAAAGTTGGTTAGACCCTTTAAAAAGGCCCTTGGATTTCTTTTCATGCAAAGTGACTTATTTAAAATTCTTGCAAAAACATAAACCTAATTAAATCTGCTCAAAGGTGACTATATTTTAAAGGTTTGTGAAAAACCGTGGGGTGTGTGTGTATGCACACGCAGTCCGATTTAACATCATGTATTTGATAATAGCACCTACTATATGCCAGGGATACAACAATGAACAAGATGTATTATTCACATCTAGAAGCTATAGTGAAAGGGGAGAAGAGAGATGCACAATGAGAACAATTAGTAAGAACCATCAGAGAGCATACAAAGTACCTTGGAACAATCACTAATGATAATTGGCAACACTGACTGTGCCCTTACCATGATCGGGCACTGAGCAGGGCATTCTCCACACATTCGCTGACTTAATCCTCAGAACACCTTTTAAATTGCTTCTGTTTTTTGCACTTTATAGATGAAGAAATGGAGGCTTAGAAAGATTGCTGATTTTACCCAAGGTTGACCCACTACCAAGGCTTGGGTTCATAATCCTAGCCAAGCTATTTGGCCAAACTCTTTGGTTAAGAGTCCAGGTCTCTTAACCTCTGCTTTGTAGTGAGAAATTCTACCTGGGAAAGCAAGGGGCGGGGCCTGACCAGGAGTCACAAGTAGAGAGGGGTGGAGTCAAGGGCATCCCAAGCTGAAGGAACATCGTATGTAGAAAGGGTCAGAAATGAGGAGGGATGTGGTATATCCTGGGCGGGAGATTGTGGACAGTGTACCTGAGACTGCCAGGACCGGGGAGTGGGTGGGCCTTCTGTGGCATCTGATGAATCTCAATATATATCAGGCATTTAATTATCTCCTTCTAGCACAGGTTATAAAAAGGGAGGTACTAAAAAAAAAAAAAAAAAAAAAGGGAGGTACTGAGGACCTGGGTAGCTCAGCCCCTTAAGATTCTGCCTTCGGCTTAGGTCATGATCCCAGGGTCCTGAGATCAAGCCCCGCCTCAGGCTCCCTGCTCAGTGGGAAACCTGCTTCTCCTTCTCCCTCTGTCCCCATCACATGCTCTCCTTCTCTTTCGCAAACAAATAAAATCTTTTTAAAAAATAAAATAAAAATAAAAAATAAAAAGGGAGGTATTGGGTTTTGTGTGTGGACGTGCGTGCATGCACTTTTGCTGTGACATCTGAAACGCAGCTGACAGGCCTAGCTTATGCCTGTTGTTTTAATTTCAGGTACAACAGCTTGGTTAGATTGACAGAAACGGATTTTTCTGGCCTGAACAAATTGGAGTTGCTAATGCTGCACAGCAATGGCATTCATACAATCCCGGATAAGACCTTCTCGGATTTGCAGGCCTTGCAGGTAAGACCGGAAGGTGCAGGTTCAAGAGGCGAGATGTACCCTTGAACGCTGACCATTCCAGGGGAAACCCAAAATCAACATTCTGTGCATTAGAGGGAGACACCAAAGGAGGATGTCCGAGACTGATTTCTCTTTAAATGCAATCGTCTGTGGAAATTAGAATAATAAGAAAATTCTGAGGTGTTTTCTTAGATCTGGGCTAATAGAAAAAAAAAATCAATACCCAGGGATTACTGCACCTTTAAAACTTAATCCAGAAAGGCTACTTCTAGTCCTGTTCATCTGGGAGTTGCTGTCTTAGAGAGAAGTTAGCTTTGTACACATAAATATACTTTTTAAATTTTTACTTTATGCCTTGTCTTGCTAACAAATTTTTGAAAAGTTATGGAGACTTCTAAGAATACATCAAATATGACAAGAATTATCACTCCGGTAAGTGAGAAAGTAAAGCTAAAACACATCTAAGGATAAGAAAAAAGGATTATGGGGAAATGTATATGGAAAGAACAGTATGTCTGATACAGATGTAGGACTTAAAGATTTTGAGAAGCTAACTCACAGTTCAAGATGCCTATCAAATTTTTTAAACACATTAAAAAAAAAAAAGCTGTTCAGGAAAGATACAACTATATCTGATTTATTTTTTAAATTTTTTTATCACTGTGTATTTGACATACCATATTATACTGGCTTCAGCTGTACTATAGAAGTGCTTCAACATTTATATACATTAGGAAGTGATTACTATGATAAATCTAGTTACCATCGGTCATGGTACAAAGTTGTTACAGTATTGTTAACTGTATTTCCTATGCTGTACATCACATTCCTATGTCTTATTTATTTTATAGCTGTAAGCTTGTAACTTTCAATCCCCTTACCCCACTTTGCTCATCCCTCCCCCTGCCCCCCAGCAACCATCAGACTGTTCTCTGTACGAGTCTGTCTGTATCTTTTTTGCTTTTGGGAGTCCACAAATAAGTGAAATTTTATGGTACTTGCCTTTCTCTGACTAATTTCATTTAGAATACTATCATTTCTTCCATCCATGTCACAAATGGCAAGATTTTCTTTTTTATGATCAAATAATATTCGTGTGTATGTGTATGGACACACATATACATAGATATATACATCTTCTTTATCTACCTATTGATGGACACTTAGGTAGCTTCCATATCTTGGCTATTGTGAATAATGCTGCAGTAAACATAGGGGTAATCTTTTTGAATTAGTGTATTCATTTTGTCCAGATAAGTATGCAGAAGTGGAATTGCTGGATTGTATGGTAGTTCTATTTTTAATTTCTTGAGACATCTCCATACTATTTTCACAGTTGCTGCACTTTTTGTATTCCCACCAACAGGACACAAGGGCTCCCTACCTCTAACATCCTCACCAACACCTATTGTTTCCTGTGTTAATTTTAGCCATTCCGACAGGTGTGAGGTGATCCCTCATTGTGGTTTGGATTTGCATTTCCCTGATAATAAGTGAAGCTGAACACCTTTTCATGTGTCTATTGGCCATCTGTATGTCTTCCCTAAAAGAGAACTGTCCATGTCTTATGCCCATTTTTTAATTGGATTCTGTTTTGGGGGTGTTGAGTTTTATAAGTTATTTGTATATTTTGGATACTAACGCTTTATGGGATATGTCATTTGCAAATATCTTCTCCCATGCCATAAATTTTGCCTTTTAGTTTTGTTGATGGTTTCTTCACTGTGCAGAAGCTTTTCATTTTGATGTAGTCCCAACTGTTCATTTTGACTTTTGTTTCCTTACCTCAGGAGACCTATCTACAAAAAAGTGCTAGGGCTGATGTCAGTGGAAATTCCTGCCTCTGCTCTCTTCTAGGATTTTTATGGTTTCAGGTCTCACATTTAGGTCTTTAATCCATTTTGAATTTATTTTTGTCTATGGTGTAAGAAAATCATCCAGTTTCATTCTTTGCATTTGGCTGTCCAGTTTTCCCAACACCATTTGTTGAAGAGACTGTCCTTTTCCCACTGGATATTCTTTCCTGCTTTGTGGAAGAGTAATTGACCATATAACTGTGGGCTTATTTCCAGGTCTTCTATTCTGTTCCATTGATCCTTGTGTCTATTTTTTGTGTCAGTATCATAGTGTTTTGATTGCTATAGCTTTATAATATAACTTGGAGTTCAGAATTCCAGTGCCTCCAGCTTTGCTTTTCTTCTTCAAGATTGCTTTTGCTATTTGGGGTCTTTTGTGATTCTACTCAAATTTTAGGATTGATTGTTCTAACTGTGAAAAATGTTCTTGGTATGTTGATAGGGATTGCATTAAATGTGTAGATTGCTTTGGGCAGTATGGTCATTCTAATAACATTTGTTCTTCCAAACCCTGAACATAAAATGTCATTCCACTTATTTGCATCCTCTTCCATTTCTTCATTAATGTTTTTTTTCCCCCAAATACTTTTATTTTATTTTTTCAGTGTTACAAGATTCATTGTTCATGTACACACCCAGTGCTCCATGCCATATGTGGCCTCAATACCCACCACCAGGCTCGCCCTTCCCCCCACCCCCCTCCCCTCCAAAACCCTCAGTCTGTTGCTCTGAGTTCACAGTCTCATGGTTCTTAATGTTTTATAATTTTCAGAGTACAGGCCTTTCAGCTCTTTGGTTAGTCTTATTCCTACCTGTCTTATTGTTTTTGGTGCAATTGTAAAAGGGATTGTTTTCTTAATTTCTCTTCTGCTTTATTATGTAATGGTGTGTAGTAATGCAACAGATTTCTGTATACTGATTTTATATCCTGTGACTTTACTGAATTCATTTATCAGTTTTAATCAGTTTTTTTATAACATATGTAGAATTATGTCATCTGCAAATAGTAAACATTTCACTTCACGTTACCAATTTGGATGCCTTTTATTTCTTTTTGTTGCCTAACTGCTGTGGCTAGGACTTCCACTACTGTGCTGTAAAAGTATTAAGACTGGACGTCCATGTCTTGTTCCTGACCTTAGGGAAAGGCCTGTCCATTTTTCCCCACTAAGGATAATGTTGGCTGTGGGTTTTTCATATATGGCCTAATTATGTTGAAGTATGTTCCCTCCAAAACTACTTCGTAGAGGGTTTTTATCATGAATGGATGTTGTACTTTTTTTGCATCTATTGAAATGATCACATGGTCTTATCCTTTCTCTTGTTTATGTAACGTATCATGTTGAGAGATTTGCAGATATTGAACCACTCTTGCAACCCAGGAATAAATCCCACTGGATCAGGGTGAATGATTTTCTTAATGTATTGTTGGATTTGGTTTGCTAGTATTTTGTTGAGGATTTATGCATCTGTGTTCATCAGAGATATTGGCCTATAGTTCTCTTTTTTGGCGATGTCTTTATCTGGTTTTAATATCAGGGTAACGCTGGCCTCGTAGAATGAGTTTGGAAGTTTTCCTACTTTTTCTATTTTTTAGAATAGTTTGAAAACAGTAGGTATTAACCCTTCATTAAATGATAGAATTCACCTGTGAAGCCATCTGTTTGGTCCTGGACTTCCGTTTGTTGGGAGCTTTTGGATTACTGATTCAATTTCTTTGCTGGTTATTGGTCTGTTCAAGTTTTCTGTGTCTTCCTGTTTCAGTTTTGGTAGGTTCTATGTTTCTGGAAATTGATCAATTTCTTTTGGGTTGTCTAATTTGTTGGCATATAGTTTTTCTCAATATTCTCTAATAATTGTATTTCTGTGGTATTTGTGCATATTTTCTCCTCTCTCGTTTGTGATTTTATTTGGGTCCTTTCTCTTTTCTTTTTGATAAGTCTGGCTAGAGGTTTATCAGTTTCATTGATTTTTTTCAAAGAACCATCTGTACTATTGTTTTTTTTAGTTCCTATATCATTTATTTCTGCTCTAATCTTTTTTATTTCTTTTCTTCCGCTGATTGTGTGTTTTGCTTATTGTTCTTTTTGTAGCTCCTTTATATGTAAGACTAGGTTGTTTATATGAGATTTTTCTTCTTGAGTTATGACTGTATTTGCTATAAACTTCCCTCTCAGAACTGTGTTTGCTACATCCCAAAGGTTTTAAACCATTGTGTTTTCATTTTCATTTGTTTCCATGTACTTTTTTATTTCTTGATTTCCGACCCATTCATTGTTTAGTAGCATGGTATTTGACCTCCATGTATTTGTGCTCATTCCAGACTTTTTCTTGAGGTTGACCTCTAGTTTCATAGGGTTGTGGCCAGAAAAGGTACATGGTATGATTTCAGTCTTTTTGTATTTGTTGAGGCTGGTTTTATGGCCTAACATGTATTCTGTTTTGAAGAATGTTTCCTGTGTGCTTGAAAAGAATGTGTATTCTGCTGTTTTTTTTTTTAATTATTATTTTTTAAAGAATTTATTTATTTGACAGAGAGAGAGAGATCACAAGTAAGCAGAGAGGCAGGCAGAGAGAGTGGGGGAAGCAGGCTCCCTGCTGAGCAGAGAGCCCGATGCGGGGCTCGATCCCAGGACCCTGAGATCATGACCTGAGCCGAAGGCAGAGGCTTTAACCCACTGAGCCACCCAGGTCCCCTATTCTGCTGTTTAAAGAAGAAGTGTTCTGAATATATCTGTTAAGTTCATCTGGTCCAGCGTGTCATTCAAAGCCATTGTTTCCTTGTTGATTTTCTGTTTAGATGATCTGTCCATTGATGTAAGTACGGTGTTAAAATACCTACTATTACTGTATTATTTTAGATTAGTTCCTTCATTTGTTATTAACTGTTTTATGTATTTGGGTGCTCTCATGTTGGGTGCATAAATATTTACAATTGTTATATGTCCTTGTTGGATTGTTGCTGCTATTATATAGGATTCTTCTTTGTCTCTTGTTACAGTCTTTGTTTTAAAGCCTGTTTTGTCTAATATAAGTATTACTACTCCAGATTTCTTTTGACATTTATTTGCATGATAAATGGTTCTCCATCCCCTCACTTGCAATCTGCAACTGTCTTTAGGTCTAAAATGAGTCTCTTGTAGGCTGCATATACTGGGTCTTGTTTTTTTTTTTTTTTTTATCCATTCTGTCACCCAGTATCTTCTGATTAGAGTGTTCAGTCCATTTACATTTAAAGTAATTATTGAGAGATACATATTTGTTGCCATTTTATTACTTGTCATGTGGTTGTTTCCAAAAATTTTCTCTGATCCTTTCTTTCATGATTTGCTGGTTTTCTTTAGTGAGATTTTTGGGTTTCTTTCTATTGATTCTTTGCATATGTATTAGTGGTATTTTGATTTGTGGTTACCATTAGGTTTGTATATAACATCTTCTACATATAGTAGTCTGTATTAAGTTGATGATCTTTTAAGTCTGAACACATTCTTTACTCCTCTGGTCCCCATGTTTAGGTATATGGTATCATAATTTATATCCTTTTATTTTGTGAGTTCTTTGGTTTTTAATATAAATATTCATTTTTACTGCATTTTTGTTTCATACTTTCATACTGTCATTTTTGGTCTTTCCTTTCCACTCAAAGCATTCCCTTTAATATTTCTTGCAAAACTGGTTTAATGGTCATGAACTTCTTTAGTTTTTGTTGGGGAAACTATCTCTCCTTCTGTTATGAATGACAGCCTTGCTGGACAGAGCATTCTTGGCCACAGGTTTTTCCCACTCAGCACTTTGAATACATGCTACTCCTTTCTGGCTTGGAAAGTTTCTGCTGAAAAATCTGCTGATAGCCTTATTGTGTGTGTGCGGGGGGGGGGGGGGGTCCTGTGTATATAACTGTCTTCTTTTGTCTTGCTGCTTTTAAATTTTTTTAGTAATATATTTTGCCATTTTAATTAAAGTACATCTTGGTGTGGACCTACTATTGTTGATTTTGTTGGGGTTCTCTGTGCCTCCTAGGTCTGGATATCTGTTTCCTTCCTGAGATTAAGGAAGTTTTCAGCTATTATTTCTCTACATAAATTCTCTGCCCTCATTTCTCTATTCTTCTTCTGGGACTCTTATAATACAAATGTTATTACATTTGGTGGAGTCACTGAGTTCCCTAAGTCTATTCTTGTTTTGCATAATTCTTGTTTCTCTCTTTTGTTTAGCTTGATCATTTCCCATTACTCTGTCTTCTAGGTCATTAATTTGTTCCTCCGCTTCTTCCAGTGTGCTGTTCATTCTATCAGGTGTGTTTCTCATTTTGTTTATTGAGCCCTTTATCTGTGCTATGTTATTCTTTATCTCTGTGTTAATGGTGTCACTGATGTCCTCCACTCTTTTCTCCAGTCCAGTGAGAATCCTTATGATCATTACTTTGAATTCTCCATCAGGCATGTTACTTATATTTGTTTTACTTAGAACTCTGGCAGTGACCTTGTCCTGTTCTTTCATTTGGGACAAATTCGTTTTTCTTATTTTGTCTAAGTTTCTGTGCCTGTTTCTAGGAAAGTCAGCTATGTTTCCTGTTATTGAGGGTAATGGCTTTATGAAGAAGAGTAGTGCCCTGCAGTGTAGTACCCCTTGTCCCCAGGACCTGGACCCTCCAGGAGTATCTCCAGTGTGTGCTGCATGAGCTCTGCTGTTGTGTCCTGGCTGCTTTATCCTTCAGGCCAGTTGTCTGCAGAGGCTCTCTTAGCCTGTTATTGGCAGTGTTTGGTCCCTGGCCTAAATGCGGTATGTTTTAACTAAGTGTGCTCTGGTTTGCTTGTGAAATGAGACCTGTTGCCACTGCCACCAGAACTGAAGCTACACAAAACTCTCAGGTCAAGAGACATGCTGTTGGCAGGGGTTTGGGCTGATCTTCTAAGGGAGGCAGCCTACTGCACTGGGACTGAGCCAAGCTTGACTGGGAAGGGCAGTTCTGGAGCTCAGGTAGGTGGGGCTTCGTGTAAGCAAGTTAGGTAGTGAGTATTGGTGCTGCACTGGTGCTTGGCCCTGTGCTTATGCTGAGGTGCAGGGAAGGGAAAGAGAGCCCGCCAGTTCTTTTGTTCCTGGAGGAGTCTCTCTCAACACTGCACCTCTAGGATATGTGCCTGTTGTTGCTCCCCAAGCACTCTTCAGATCACTGTTTCTATGGTATATGTCTGTGGGCTCTTTGCCCTGCCTTATTTCCAAGTGAAGCCTCAATGCTCTCCAACCTCTCCCAGAGCTGAACACACCAACCCTTAAAACTCCAGGTTTAAAGACCTGCTGGTTGCAAGAACTCACAAATTTCGGGCCCTCTCACTTTCCAGGTCAATTGCTATGAGCATTCATTTTCCCCATGCATTCCCTTGTGTGTTAGTCTGTCTTTTGCCCTTCTCCATGACTGCAGCTCCCCACCACAGCAGCCACAATCCATTTCTCTCCCAACCTGCATCTCTCTACTTTCTACCTTCAGTTGTAGAGTTTGTTCTTCCAGACTTCAGATGAATTTCTGGGGGTTTTAGGATGATTTTATAGTTATCTAGTTGTATTTGTGGGATAAGGAGAGCCTAGGGTCCTCCTACTCTACTGCCGTCTCCCCATCACACCTAAATGAATTTAAAATTTTTAAGGGGATATAGTATACCAGAGAGATTATAACTATAAGCAAGATAATTTCCAATGTTTAGAGTGCACTTCAGAGCCATGGTCCATAAGACTCAAATGAATCAAAATCAAGTAGTTCAAATAAAAACCCCCATTGAAGGGTTACCTTTTTATGCCAAATGGCCTGATTAATGATTTCATGTAACTGAGTTTCAACTTCCCCCCAGAATTGTTAATTCAGATGGAGCAGCTGGTATTGGCCATAGCACAAGTATCTCCTTGCTCAGCTAAAAGATAGTCAAGGGATATCCTATTACCAAGAACTATGTTGGCCAGAGAGCCTAAGAATCTTTGTTGGGCAGCTCTTAGCAATGGACTCTGCAATATCTTCAAGAGTTAAAAAGAAGTTCCTGATCATATCTTTATTTATTTTCACTCCTAACCAGACAAGTATGCCCTGAATCATGAATGCCTCCTGGTAGGTCTTTTCTAACTCAGTGATGTAAATACAGGAGAGTTGACTAATGAAGTATCTTAGTTGTCTATGAAAGTTAGGGGCACAGTTAGATAACCTAGAAGGCATTGCCCAGCTGTGTGCCAGCCATCTGGACATTTGTAGGCCCAAGAAGAATTATAACCATCACAGACAAAGATAAATCCTGTTGGCACACAGACCATTACCATTAGGGAGGTACTATTAATGGATTTGTTCACAAGGACTGCTGCATATACTGGTTCAAACCAAGGGCCAGTCAGGTTTTCAGTGCATATAAGAAGAGAATCCCTAAATCTGAAATAGTGTTGTTCTAAATGTCTTGGAAAGATGGGTGCTGCTGGAAGTTCTCTTGGTGAGAACAGATATCATCTAGATAATCATGCGAATATGGGGATGCAAATGTATTAAGATTATAATATGTATTTGTGTTTAGATGGGCAAGTACAGTTATTACTGGAGAAAGGTAAAAAGGCACTGGATATTCTGGCCATGAAAGTTGAACTTTGTAAGAGATTTCTAAGGGGGTGGGAGGGGGTGATGATTGTAGTATACAGTGGCATTGGATAGAGAAGAACTGCCTATAAGGAGCACCAGGAGATCTCTAGCATCACTGATAGATAAAAATCTTTGACAAATCCAGCAGTTTGAAAAGTTACTGCTCTTAGCAATGACCTGGGAGATATGGATGACAGCATTATCTTTCCAGGCCAATGCCAGAGTAAAGACAAGGAGAAGAAGAAGGGTTTTTTGTTTAGTTAAAGTATGAGATTTTGATCTGTCATTTTGGGCAGAAGCCATCTATCTCAAGGTCAGCTACCTCTCTTCCTTATCAATTTGATTCAGAGGTTTCCAGCATCTGTACAGGACCAGATGTCAGGTGGAGCTTTCTTTAGCTGTGAGTAAGATGTGTATCCAACCCCTTGTAGTTTTGCAGCAATGCCAGTTTAGAAGCACTTGGTAAGGTCCCTTTCAGTGGAGCTTGAGAACTATCTTCTGATAATGTTTCCAAAATAACTAATCACCAGACTCCAATATGGCACTAACTTCCAAATATCTTAGTTTTTCTGTAACAACAAGCCAAAAGTAGATAAACCGGTTTAGTAGTTAATGTTTCATTTTTTTTTAATCTTATCAGGAAGTGATCGAGATATTTAGTGAGTTCACCCTCACTCATCACTTAGCAAAACTTTAAGTTTTCAAGGTACCAAGAATATTTGGAAAACTTTTAAAACTTTTTGTCTCTTCAGTCTATTTGTACTTGACAGTTATATCTAGACTATCCATGAAAAGTTCATGAGACATTAAAGAAAATCGACCATCATTCTAAGTAATTTTTACTGACAAATTGCAACAGGTATAACATGAATTAAGTAAAATTCAGCAGAATAAAAGTGGATTATCTGTATTATATTCAAAGTTTGATAACTCTATAAACCAACAAACTTGCTGAAGATCATCCCAGATCAAGTGAATTTGAAAAACATTTGAATTAGTTTCTATATTTGACAATTTAATTCATATAAGCATTTAATTTTCTTTAAGCCAATTCAGTAGAGCTCTTGTACACATTAATTTTAGCAATACCGTCTGGAGGTAGAAAATGCCATGAAATAGGTACAAAACTCGCTCATTATAGAAGTTGAATTTAAATTTGTTTCTCTGGTAGGTGAAATAAGTTAAGCTTACTTGATAATAAATTTACTAAATCTTTTCAAATATCTTGCCCAGTGTCCGCTGGGACAAATAGTAAATATTTCTGGCAGTGTTAAACTCCTGAGCTTTTGTCAAAGATGGCGTAAAAGATATTATCTTCGCAAGATTGAGAGTCTCTCCCAAAGATAGCCGAAGAAAGAACTAACAACCTATGTTTTCCAGGCAATCAGAAAGCCAAGCCAAGTTCCTAGGATATAAAAAAAAAAAAAAAGACAAGAAAGAAGGAAATAGTTACTCTCAGAAGAAAGGATCAATAAACAGTGGGTCTGGGTTTGGAAAGGATGGGCCAATGTGAAATTTTATTTGTTTATCTTGACTGGGCTCAGGAAGTAATCGAATTACAAAGCTCCTGAGAATCCTCTCTAGGTTTAAGACATTTAACTATGGCCTTTGATCAAGGAGTGAAAGATAATCTGAAGAGAATTGCCTATATCCTTGGATGGTCTTATTTTAAAAAGGTAACTGTTTAATAGTCTCTTAAGAATGGATATTATCAGTCTTACAGCCTTTTAGGTACATTTTCTCTCTTTAATTTTTCTTTTTCAAGATTTATTTATTTGAGAGACAGAGCAGGGGGAGGGGCAGAGGAAGAGGGCAAGCAGACTCCCCACTGAGCAGGAAGCCAGATACGGGGCTTGATCCCAGGACCCTGAGATCATGACTTGAGCTGAAGGCAGACACTTAACTGATTCAGCCGCTGAGGCAGCCCTCTCTAACTTTTCATTAACGCTTTGCAATGAATCTTTCAATGAAACTATTTGGGAATTTTGAAATCTTTTGGACGCTTCTGAATGACAGTTGAAATAGGTATTCCTTTCTGTTTATTTGGGAACCCTTGCTTCCAAGTACACGTCTTAAATTACATATAATTGGAACATTCCCCCAATGACCACTGTATTTCTAGGTTTTTAATTCCCCTGAGGGTTGCCGGAAGTTTGGTTGAATCCTAGCCACAAATGGAGTTAACCCACATTTCTGTCTGGCCTTATTTTGGGGTCCCCAAACTAATAGTTACCAAGCCAAGTTCCTCAGGACACAAAACAATCTTAGTAAAACTTTGCTGTTTTTTCTAGATAGCTGCAATTTCTGAGGCTATAGTTCTTAGATATAAAATAACCAGATGTACCAGAAGGTGGCCCACTTAACTCTTTAGAATTTAAGGACACCATTAGCTAAGGCTTTGAGTTTCTTGGAGCCAAACTAAAACCTAAAAGGAATATTTTGACATAGTTGTAAATGAGATTATTTCCTTAATTTGCCTTTCTGCTGTTTCCTTATTAGTGTATACAAATGCAATAGATTTCTGTGTTTTATGTTTGGATCCTGCAATTTTACTGAATTCATTTATTCTAATAGGTTTTTGATAAACCTTTAGGATTTTCTATATGAAGCATCATGTCATCTGCAAATAGAGAGCTTTACTTATTCTTTTCCAATTTGGATCATGTCTATTTCTTTTTTCTGTCTTATTGCTATGGCTAGAACTTCGAGTATTATGTTCTATAAAAAATTGTAAGAATGGGTATAGCTTGTACTTTTCCTGACTTTAAAGAAAAACCTCCAGCTTTCTACCATTGAGTATGATGTTAGCTGTGGGTTTGTCATATGGCCTTTGTTATGCTTCAGTACATTCCCTTTATAACCACTTTGTTGAGGGTTTTTATTATAAATAGTTTTTTAGCTTTAAAAAATACTTTTTTTGCATCTATTAAGATGATCATATGATTTCTATCATTTCTGTTAATGTGGCATATATGTTGATTGATTTGCAGATGTTGAATTATCCTTGCATTCCTGGAATAAATCCCTGTTGATTATGGTGTATGAGTCTTTTAATGTAATGTTGAATTCACTTTGCTAATATTTTATTGAGGATTTTTGCATGTATGTTTATCAGTGATATTGGCCTGTAATTTTATTTCTAACAATGTTCTTATCTGCTTTTGGTATCAGGGTAATACTGGCCTTATAAAATGAATTTATAAGCATTTCTTTCTCTTCTATGTTTTGGAATAGTTTAAGGACAATAAGTGGATAGGTATTAATATTTCATTAAATGGTAAATTTCAGCTGTGATGCCATCTGGGCCTGGACTTTGGTTCATAGTTTTTTGATTACTGATTCATTTTCATTATCAGTAATCTGTTCAGGTTTTCTATTTCTTTCTGATTGAGTTTTCGAAGACTGTTTCTAGGAATTAATCCATTTCTTCTAATTTGTCCCATTTTTTGGCATAAAATTTTTGTAGTAATTTAATGGTCTTTTGTATTCTGTGGTTGTAACTTCTCTTTAACTTGTGATTTTATTTACATGGGCCTTTTTCCTTGATGAGTCTGGCAAAAGGTTTATCAATTTTGTTCATCTTTTAAAAAAAATCAGCTCTTAATTACATTGGTTTTGTTTTTGTTTTTTAGCCTCCATCTCATTTATTTCTACTCTGACCTTTATTATTTCCTTTATTCTTCTAACTTTAGATTTTGTTCTTTTCCTAGCATCTTTAGGGATAAAGTTAAATTGTTTATTTGAGGAATTTGTTTCTTCAGATGGGCCTGTATTATTATAAACTTTCCTTTTAGAATTCCTTTTGCTGTGTCACAAAGATTTTGGAACATCGTGTTTTTATTTTTATTTGTGTCCAGGTATTCTTGATTTCCTCTTTGATTTCTTCATTGACTCATTGGTTATTTACTAGCATTGTGTTTAGTTTCCACATGTTTGTGTTTCTATTTTTCTTCTCATTGATTTCTGGTTTCACACTATTGTGGTCAGAGAAGATGGTTGATACATGATTTCCATCTTCTTAAATTTATTGAGACTTTTTTTGTGGCCTAATATGTGCTTATCTTGGAGAGTTTCCATGTACACTTGAAAAGAATGTGTAATCTACTGTTTTCAGATGGAATGTTCTGTACATATCTGATTGATCAGTCTGGTCTAATGTGTCATTTAAATCACTGTCTCCTTGTTGATGTTCTGTCTGGATTATCTATTCATTGGTATAAGTGAGTGTTAAAGTCCCCTACTATCATTGTATTAGTGTTAATTTCTTCCTGTATGTCTACTAATGTATTATTCATAAGTGCTTTATGTATTTAGGTGCACCTATTTTTAGTGCATAGATATTTATAATTGTTACATCCTACTGTTGAATTCATCCCTTTATCATTGTCTAATAACCTTCTTTGTCTCTTATTTATTTATTTATATCATTGAATTGTGGTAAAATATAAAATTTACCATTTTAACCATTTTTAAATGTATAGTTCAGTGACATTAAGTATCTTCATATTATTGTGCAACTATCACCACTATTCATCTCCAGAACTTTTTCATCTTCTCAAAATAAAGCTCTATATCCATTAAATAATAACTCCCCCTTCTTCTCTTCCCCCAGCCCCTGGTAACCAGTATTCTTTCTTTCGCTTTAAATTTGAGTATTCTAGGTTCCTCATATAAGTGGTATCATACAATATTTGTCTTTTTGTGACTGGCTTCACATAGCATAAATGTCTTCAATATTCGGGCATGTTACAGCATGCATCAAAATTCCATTACTTTTTATTTTTCTTATTTAAGTATTACATATTATTAAAAATTTTAAATTTATTTTTAATTCAGTATAATTAACAAGGAGTGTTATATTTCAGGTGTATAATATAGTGATTGAACAATTCTATACATTACTCAGTGTTCATCATGATAAGTGTACTCTTAATCCCCTTCACCTTTTTCATCCATCCCTACCCCCCAACCTCCACACTGATAACCATCAGTTCTCTATAGTTAAAGTTAAGAGCCTGTTTTTAGGTTTGTCTTTTTTTCTTTGTTTGGTTTCTTAAGTTCCATGTGTGAGTGAAATTGTATGGTATTTGCTTTCTCTGGCTGATTTCACTTTGTGTGTGTGTGTGTGTGTGAGAGAGAGAGAGAGAGAGAGAGAGATAGCTCTCTATTCATTTAGTGATAGAAACCTGGGTTGTTCCTTTATCTTGGCTATTGTAAATAGTGCTGCAGTAAACAGGGATGCGTATATGTTTTTGAGTTAGTGTTTTTATATTTTTTGGGTAAATACTCAGTAGTGCAATTACTGGAACATAGGGTAGTTTTACTTTAAATTTTTTTCAGGAACCTGCATGTTTTCCACAGTGGCTGCACCACTCTGAATTCCCACTAACAGTACACAACGATGCCTTTTTTTCCCATATCCTTGCCAACACATGTTGTTTGTTGTGATTTTGATGGTAGCCATTCCTGGCAGTTGTGAAGTGATACCTTATTGTAGTTTTGATTTGCATTTCCCTGATGAGTGATGTTGAGCATCTTTTCATATGTCTGTTGAGCATCTTTTCATGTTTCTGTTGCCCATTTTTATGTCTTCTTTGGAGAAATGTCTGTGTCTTCTGCCCATTTTTAATTGGATTATTTGGGGGGGGTTGCTGAGTTGGAGAAGTTCTTTATATCTATTTGGATATTAACTCTTTATCAGATATGTCATTTTAAGTATCTTCTCCCATTTTTTAGGTTGTCTTTTAGTTTTGTTAATGGTTTACTTGGCTATTCAGAAGCTTCTTATTTCGATATAGTCCCAATAGTTCATCTTTGGTTTTGTTTCCTTTGCCTCAGGAGACATAGCTAGAAAAATGTTGCTATGGCTAATGTCAGAGAAATTATTACCTATGCTCTCTTCTAGTTTTGTTATGGTTTCAGGTCTCATTTAGGTCTTTAATTCATTTTGAGTTTATTTTTATATACGATATAAGAAAATGGTCCAGTTTTCCCAACACCATTTGTTGAAAAGACTTTTTACCTTTATATATTCTTGCCTCCGTTGTCATAGAATAATTGACCATATCAACATGGGTTTATTTCTGGGCTCTCTATTCTGTTCTGTTGTTTGTGTCTACTTTGTTGTGCCAGTACCATATTGTTTTGATTACAGTTTTATAGTATATCTTGAAATCTGGGATTGTGATACCTCTAGTTTTGTTCTTCTTTTTCAAGATTGCTTTGGCTATTCAGGGTCTTTTGTGGTTCCTTTCAAATTAAATAATTATATGTTGCAGTTCTGTGAAAAATGCTGTTAGTATTTTGATAGGGATTGCATTAAATTTATAGGTTGCTTTGGGTAGTATGGACATCTTAACAATATTTGTTCTTCCAAACCATAAGCATAGAGTATCCTTCCATTTCTTTGTGTCCCCTTCAATTTCTTTCATTGGTCTTTTGTAGTTTCTAGAGTACAGGTCTTTCACTTCCTTGGTTGGGTTTATGTGTAGGTATTTTGTTACTTTAAGTGCAATTGTAAATTGGATTGTTGTCTTAATTTCTCTTTCTGCTACTTCATTATCAGTGTATAGAAATGCAACAGATTCCTATGTTAGTTTTATATCCCACAGCTTTATAGAATTTACTTATCATGACCTCTGCAAATAGTGAAAATTTCACTTCTGCCTTACCAATTTGGATGCCTTTTATTTCTTGTCTGATTGCTGTGACTAGGACTTCCAGTACTATGTTGAATAAAAGTGGTAAGAGTGGATATCCTTGCCTGTTCCTGATCTAGGGGAAAAGCTCTGTTTGTCCCCATTAAGAATGATGCTAGCTGTGGGTTTTTCATAGATGGTCTTTTTATATTGAGGGTTTTTATCAGGAATGGATGTTGTACTTTGTCAAATTATTTTTCTATATCTATTGAGATAATCATACAGTTTTTGTCCTTTCTCTTATTGATGTCATGTATCATGTTGCTTGATTAGCAAATATTGAACTAGACTTGCATCCCAGGAATAAATCTCACTTGAGCATGGCTTTTTTTTTTTTTTTTTTTTTTTAACTATATTTTTAGAGTCAGTTTGCCAATAATTTGTTGAGGATTTTTTGCATCTATGTTCATTAGAGTGTGGCTTATAGTTCTATTTTTTTGTAGTGTCTCTATCTGGTTTTGGTATAAGGGTAATAATTCTGGCCTCATAGAATGAATTTGGAAGCTTTCCTTTCTCTTCTATTTTTTGGAATAGTTTGAGCAGAATAGGTATTAACTCCTCTTTATGTTTTTGGTAAAGTTAACCTGTGAAGCCATCGGGTCCTAGACTTTAGTGTATTGGGATTTTTTTGATTACTAATTCATTGCCATTAGCAATGAAACAGATTAATCAGTCCTTTTAAATTTTCTCTTTCTAGGAGTATTGGGAGGTTAAATGTTTCTAGGGACTCCTCCATTTTTTCTAGGTTGTCCAATTTGTTGGCAAAGAAATTTTCATATTCTCTTATAATCCTTTGTATTTCTGTGGTGGTGCTTCTCCTCTTTCATTTCTGATTTTATTTGAATCCCTTTTTTTTTTTTTTAATGGGTCCAGCTAATACTTTATTAATTTTGTTGCTCTCTTCAAAGAAATGGCTCCTGGTTTCATTTATCGGTTCTAATGGGTTTTTTGGTTTGTTTTTTTTTTTAGTTTCTATTTCATTTACTTCTGCTCTAATCTTTATTATTTCTTTCCTTCTATCAATTTGGGGTTTAGTTCTTCTTTTTCTAGCTCCTTTAGTTGTAATGTTAGAGTATTTAAGATTTTTCTTACTTCTTGAGGTAGGCCTGTATTGCTATCAATTTTTTCTCTTAGAACAGCTTTTGCTTCATCTCAAAGATTTTGGGCTGTTGTGTTTCATTTTCATTTGTATCCATGTGTTTTTTTTATTTCTCTTTGATTTCTTGGTTGATCCATTCATTGTTGAGTACATGTTCTTTAAACCCCGTGAATTTGTGTTCTTTCCAGATTTTTTCTTGCAGTTGATTTTTAGTTTCATAGTGTTGTAGTTAGATGCATGGTATGACTTCAGTCTTTTTTCATTTGAGACTTGTTTTGTGGCCTATTGGTTCTTCTCTGGAGAATGTTCCTTGTGCACTTGAAAGGAATATGTGTTCCACTGTTTTTGAATGGAATATTCTGAATATATCTGTTCGATCCATCTAGCCCAATGTGTCATTCAAAGCCACTGTTCCTTCGTTGATTTGGATGATCTATCCATTGATGTAAAGGGAGTCCTAAAGTCCCCTACAGTGATTGTATTACTATTGATTACTTCTTTTATGTTTGTTACTAGCTGCTTTATGTATTTGAGTGCTCCCATGTTGGGTGCCTAAATATTTAGCATTATTAAATCTTCTTCCTGGATTGTTCTTTTTATGATTACATAGTATCTTTGTCGCTTGTTAGTTTTGTCTTAGTCTATGTTATCTATATAAGTATTGCCACCTTCACTTTCATTTCCATTTGCATGATAAAGGTTTTCCCATCCTTTCACTTTCAATCTGCATGTGTTTTAAGTCTGAAATAAGTCTCTGTAGGCAGCATATAGTTGGGTCTTGCTTTTTTATCCATTCTGTCACCCTATGTCTTCTGATTAGAGCATTTAGTCCATTACATTCAAAGTAGCTATCAATTGGTATGTTCTAATTGCCGTTTTGTTTCCTGTTTTGTGAGTTTTAGCAGTTCTTCACTTTTCTTCTCTTGAAGTTTGATGGATTTCTTTAGTGATGTGCTTGGATTCCTTTTTCATTATTTTTTGCATATCTGTTAATGGTTTTTTATTTGTGGTTACCACTAAGTTTGTATGTAGCATCTTATGCATATAAGAGTCTATATTATGTTGATGGTTGTTTAGTGCTGTTAAACTTCTAGTTTCAAACTTAAATTTTTACTCCCCTACATTTTAGGTATGTGGTGTCAGACTTTACATCCTTTTATTTTATGACTCCTTCAACTGATTTTTATAGATATACTTGATTTTATTGCTCTTTTTTGTGCTTTAATCTCCATACTGCCTTTATAAGTAACTAATTTACTACTTTTATTGTTTAAATGTGCTTGTGAAATTTTTTCCTTTCCTATTTTTTTTTTTAAAGATTTTATTTGAGAGAGAGAGAGAGATCACAAGTAGGCAGAGAGGAAGACAGAGAGAGAGGGGGAAGCAGGCTTCCTGCTGAGCAGAGAGCCCAATGCGGGGCTCGATCCCATGACCCTGAGATCATGACCTGAGCCGAAGGCAGAGGCGTAACCCACTGAGCCACCCAGGCGCCCTCCTTTCCTATTTTTCTTACTCCTGTTTATGGTCTTCTTTCATTCAAAGAATCTCCTTTAACATTTCATGTAAGGCTGGTTTAGTGGTGATGAATTCCTTTATCTCTCCTATTCTGAATGATATGCTTGCTGGATAGAGTATTCTTCACTGCAGATTTTTTTTTCCTTTTAGCACTTTGAATATATCATGCCATTCTCTTCTTGCCTGCAAAGTTTCTGCTGAAAAATCAGCAGATAGTCTTATGGGATTTACCTTGTATGTAATGTATTTCTATCTGCTCTTAAAATTCTCTTTATCACTACTTTTTGCCATCTTAAATACTGCCTGATGTGGACTTCCTTGGGTTGATTTTTTGGGAGGGCCTCCTAGATCTAGATTTGTTTCCATCCCCAGGTCAGGAAGGTTTTCAGCTATTTCTTGAAATAATTATTCTGCCCCCCTTTCTCTCTCTTCTCCTTCTAGGAGCCATATAATGTCAATGTTATTATGCTTGATGGCATAACTGAGTTCTCTTAACCGATTTCCATTTTTTATCATTCTTTTGTCATTCTCCTTGTTCAGCTTGATTGCTTTCCATTACTTTGTCTTCCAGCTCTCTGACCCACTCTTCTGCTTCCTCTAGTCTACTTAATCCCTCTAGTATATTTTTAATTTCAGTTAGTGAGTTCTTCATCTTTGGTTCTTTTTTATGTTTTCTCTTTCTTAAGGGTCTCACTGAGGTTCTCCATTCTTGGCTCAAGGCTAGTGAGTATTTTTATGATGATTACTTGAAATTCTCTATCAGGCATATTATATATCTTTGTTTTGTTTAGCTCCCTTGATATAATTTTGTCCTGTTCTTTCATTTGGGACATATTACTTTGTCTCCTCATTGTTATCTAACTCTCTGTGTCTGTTTCTGTGTGTTAAGAAAGTCAGCTATGTCTCTTGCTCTTGAAAGTAGTGGTCTTATAAAGAGGTTCTATAGTATCCTATAATACAATGCCCTCTCTTCACCAGAATCTGACACTTCAGGCATATCTTCTATATGTGTTGCATGCACTCTACTGTTATGGCTGAGTTGCATTTGTATTCAGTCATCCACAATGGCTCTTTGTTGTGGGTAGGGTTTGGTCCCTATGTTATTAAGGAGCCAGTATGAGGCTACCTTGGGCTTGAGTTGGATCAGACCAGATGTTTGCAGAGCTGTAGCCATATCTATTTGCAGGTACTTTCAATGTGTTGTCCCTTGGGAAGCTTTCATTGGTGGATTGGGGCTGCAGTCTACCTAGTGCATTTATCTTCCCCTCCCCCATTCAAGAGACACTTTGGAGTAAGAGCTGGCTACTCTCAGGGTTGCTTGCACAATGCCACACTTGTGGCACTGCTTTGGAGAGACTCCTGCCGAAGGCAGGTTAGATGGGGCAGATCAGCATGAGAATGCTGAAGGGGTGGAGCACACAATGTTAGCAAGATTTGTGTAGGTCTGCTTGTGGGAGATCTGAGCTGCTTTGGAAAGTTCCTGCCAAGGGCAAGTTGAGTGTCATGGGTCCACAGGAGAATTGGGGAGGGGGGACCATGCTGTTAGCAAAGCTAGGTGGAGAGTATTTGTTCTGGTTCCTGCAGGTGTCTGTGTATCCAGGCTCAGGGGCAAGGTAGAGAAATAGTGCCCACCAGCTCTTAGGTTCTTGGAGAAATCTCCTTTTCATTTACCCCAGGAGTTTTTCAAACTGCCGCTGCTATGCTATAGTTATTAAGATGTCTCTTTAAGGTGGGGACTCAATTTCTTATCACCCTCTTGTTCTCCCAGAGCTGAGTTGAGCCCACTGATTTTTAAAGTTCCTGGTGTTAAGCCCCTCTGGTTTTCAAAGTCAGATATTACAGGGCTTTGTTTTCTAAGTGAGGGTCGCCTGTGCCTGGGGTGCCTGCTCTGGGGTCTGCATCTCTCCCTTCTCTGGTCAGTCCTGCAAGTCAGTTTGGTTACCAACGACATCTCCATCCTTCCTACCATTTTCAGTGTGGCTTTTTCTCTATGAATAGCTCTGGAGAGTTTTCAGGTTTTTTCTGGATTATTTACCCTACTGTGTGTTATTCAGGTGTATCCATGGGATGGAATAAGCTTAGGATTCTCCTACCCTGCCAACGTCCCTGGAAGCCTAGTGTTTTAAAGTCTGTCTTGTGTGATACAGTATAGCTGCCTCAGCTTTCTTTTCATTTCCATTTGAAAAAAAAAAAAATTTTCTATTCCTTCATTTTTGGTCTGAGTATACCTTTTGATTTTTGTTTAGATATGAAGTGAGTCTTTCGTAGGCTCATATGGGTCTTGTTTTTTCAATCCAATCAGTAACACTACATCTTTTGACTGGATCATTTGGTCCATTTACACTTTAAGTATTCAGTTTTATTCAAGATGCAGAGTAGAATCTTGAACTGACCTAATCACTTGGACACACCGAGGTAACAGCTACATCTGTGTAACTAACCCTGAAAACAACCTGAAGACTGGCAAAACAGACCTTCCACAGTTAACTGTAGAAAGAAGGCCACATCAGAAAAGGTGAGATGGGTTGGGATGTGTTTGGGAACCAAACCCTGGCAAGACTTAGTACAAATAGGAGGGATACCACAAGCACAGAGAAGTGAGAGGATCAAACCCCCGACCATGTACCACAGGCACTGAGGATGTGCCCTGTGAAGATGAATCACCATAACATCTAGCTTTGAAAGCCAGTAGGGCTTCAGAAGTTTTAAAATCTGTAGGACGTAACTCTGGGAAAGCTGGAGGGTGATAGGAATTTGAATCCTTGCCTTTACAGAACCACCCTAATAAATAACCTGGCCCAAGAATCCCACACAGAAGCAGCAGTTAGAGAAGGACTTGAGATATGCGTGAAGGAGACTGATTAACTCCTCTAGGAATGTGCCTTAGAGGGCAGAGTTCCCTCCGGAGACTTCTAAGAATGAAAAATAAAGAGAAAGGAATCCAAGCATATCATTAAAGAAAGCCATCAAACCACATGGGAATAGAACAAGGGAAAAAGAAGGGAACAGAAAAGAACTACAAAAACAGCCAGAAAACAATTAACAAAATGCCAGTAAGTACAAATCAATAATTACCTTAAATATAAATGGACTAAATGCTTCAATCAAAAAACAGGGTGAATGAATGAGGGAGGGAAAAAAGACCCATCTCTATGTTGTCTACAAAGAGACTCACTTCAGAGCTAGAGAGACATACAGACTAAAAGTGAAGGGCTGGAAAAACATAAACTATGCAAATGAAAGTTAAAAAAAAAAAGCTGGGGTAGTAATACTTATATCAGACAAAACAGACCTTAAAACAATGTAGCAACAGACAAGGACACTACATATAATGATAAAGGGAACAATCCAGCTAGAGGATATAACAGTTATAATATCTCTGTACCCAGCATAGGAGCACCCAAACACAAAAAAGCTATTGAACAGACATAAAGGGAGAAATTAACAGTAATAGTAGCAGACTTTAACATCCCACTTATATCAGTGAGGATCATCATGACAGAAAATTAACAAGGATATCATGGCTTTGAATCACACATTAAACCAGATGGATCTAACATATGTACAGAATATTCTATTCAAAAACTGAACATTCTCCAGAATCGATCACATTAGACCACACAAGGAGTCTCAAGAAATTTAAGAATGAAATCAGGGGCACCTGGGTGGTTCAGTAGGTTAAGCATCTGACTCTTGATTTCAGCTTAGGTTGTGATCTCAGGGTCCTGGGACTGAGCCCTGCACTGGGCTCCAACTTCAGTGAGGATTAAGGATTCTCTCTCCTACCCCTCCCCCTGCTCATGTTCTCTCCCACTCTCTCTCAAGTAAATAAAAAAAAAAAAAAAGGTAAAATCGTACAAGCATCTTTTTCTGAGTACACTGGTATATATTATATATATATATAAAATAACCATGAAAATAACACAAATTCATGAAGACTAAACAACACGGACATTGGACAACCCAAAAAATCAAAATACCTGCAGACAAATGAAAATACATGGACCAAAATCTTTAGAATGCAGGAAAACCAGTTCTAAGAAAGAAGTTTATAGCCATATAGGACTAATTAAATAAGAAAAATCTCAAACGACTTAAATTTATATCTAAAAGGGATAGAAAAAGAAGAACAAAACTAAGTGCTTAGCAGAAGGAAGGAAATACTAAAGATCGGAGCAGAAATAAATACAATAGAGGTTAAAAAAGAGGAAAGATTAATGAAACCAGGAGCTGGTTCTGTAAAAAGATGGGCCAAAAGTTTATCAATCTTGTTCGACTCATCAAAAAAGAGGATTTAATCAAATGGAGAAGAGAGAAACACTAGAGAAATACAAAGGATTATAAAATAATATTACAAAAAATTATATGCCAACAAATTGGACAACATAAGAGAAATGGATAAATTCTTAGAAAATCTTTCAAAACAGAATCATTGAGAAATAGATTATTAGTAATGAAATTGAATCAGTAATCAAAAAATTCCCAACAAACAAAAGTGTAGGACAAGATGGCCTCATAAGTGCATTCTCTACCAAACATTTAAAGAGTTAATACCTATTCTTCTCAAACTTTTCCAAAAAATAGAAGAGGAAGAAAAGCTTCCAAATACATTCAACAAGGTGAACATTAATTTACCTGATACCAAAACCAAAATCACTACAAAAATCAAAACACTACAAGCCAATATTTCTGATGAAAATAAATGCAAAAATTCTTAAAATATTAGCAAAAACTTTAATACATTTTAAAAAATCATTCACTATAATGAATTGGGATTTATTCCAGGGACAAAAATGTAGTTCAATATTCAGAAATCAATCAATGTGATACATCACAGTGTGATGATCTAGACGCAGAAAGAGCATTTGAAGCAACACAATATCCATTAATAACTTCTCAACAAATTGAGTTTAGTGGGGATGTACAACAACAGAGCAAAGGCTATATATGAAAAACCCACAGCCAACCTCATATCCACTGGTAAAAACTGAAAGCTTTTCCTCCAAGATTAGGAACAAGACAAGGATGTCCACTCTTACCACTTTTATTCAACCAAATACTCTTTGGAAGTCCAAGCTGCAGTAGCCAGACAAAGAAAAGGCATCCAGATTGATAGGAAAGAAAGAAAACTGTCACTATTTGCAGATGACAAAACACTATTTATAGGAAATCTTAAAGACACCACCAAAAAACTATTAGAACTGATGAATGAATTCAGTAAATTTGGAGGATACAAAATAAATATACAGAAATCTGTTGCATTTCTATACACTAGTAACAAAATAGCAAAAAGAGAAATTTTAAAAATCCCATTTACAGTGGCACAAGAATAAAATACCTAGGAATAAACTTAACCAAGGCAGTAAGAGATCTGTACTCTGAAAACTGAAACACTGACGAAAGAAATTAAAGGCAACATAAACAAATGGAAGGCTAGTCTACGTTTATGGATTAGAAGAAGATATCATTAAAATGTCCATAATACTCAAAGCAATCTACAGAGTCAATATAATCCTTATCAAAATACCAGCAGCATTTTTCACAGAACTAGAACAGATAATCTTAAAATTTGTATGGAACCACAAAAGACCTCAAATAGCAAAAGAAGCAATCCTGAAAAAAGAGAACTGAAGATAACACAATTCCCAGTTTTGACTATGCTACAAAGCTGTAGTAATCAAAACAGGGTGGTACTGGCACAAAAACAGAATGGAGAGCCCAGAAATAAACCCTTAATTATATGGTCAATTAATCTATGACAAAGGAGACGAGAATATATAATGGAGAAAAGACAGTCCCTTTAATAAATGGTGCTGTCGAAATGGGACAGCTACATGTAAAAGAATAGAACTGAACCATTTTTTCACACCATACACAAAAAATAAACTCAAAACAGATTAAAGACCTAAATGTGAGACAGGAAACCATAAGCTCCAGAAACAAACATAGGCAGTAATATCTTTGACATCAGCCATAGCAACATTTTTCTAGATAGGTCTCCCTTGGGCAAGGGAAACAAAAGCAAAAATAAGCCATTAGAACTACACCAAAATAAAAAGCTTTTGTTCAGTGAGGGAAACCATCAACAAAACAAACGGCAGTCTACCTAATGGGAAAAGATATCTGCAAATGATATATGTGATCAGTGGTTAATATTCTAATTATACAGAGAACTTATACAACTCAACACCAAAAAAAAAAAAAGAAAAAATCCAATTAGAAGAGCAGAGGACCTGAGTAGATATTTTTTCTAAAAAAGACAAATGGCCAGCAAACACATATAACATGCTCAATATCACTAATCATCAGGAAAATGCAAATCAAAACCATAGTGAGTTATCACCTCACACCTGTCAGAATGGCTAGAATTAAAAAGACAAGAAATAACAAGTGTTGACAAGGATATGCAGAAAAGGTAACCCTTGTTCACTGTTGGTGAGACAGTAAATTGGTCCAGGCATTGTGGAAAACAATATGGAGTTTCCTCAAAAAATTAAAAATAGAAATACCATGTAATCCAGTAATCTCAGTAGAAGGTATTTACCCAAAGAAAATGAAAATGCTAATTTTTTTTTTTTTAAGATTTTATTTATTTATTGAACACAGGGAGTGAGTAAGCACAAGCAAGGGGAGGGGGAGAGGGAGAAGCAGGCTTCCCGCTGAGCAAGGAGCCTGATGTGGGGCTCAATCCCAGGACCCTGGGATTATGACCTGAGCCAAAGGCAGATGCCTAATAGACTGAGCCACCCAGGCGCCCCAAAAATGCTAATTCAAAAAGATATACATATCCCTATGTTTACTGCAGCATTATTTAAAATAGCCAAGATAGGGAAGCAAATCAGGTGCCTACTGACAGTTGAATGGATAAAGATGTGGTATGTATAAATACAATGGAGTATTATTCAGCCATAAAAAAAGGAATGAGATCTTGCCATTTGCAACAACACAGATGGACTTAGAGGGCATTGTACTAAATGAAACAAATCAGAAAAAGACAGATACGGGCACCTGGGTGGCTCAGTGGTTAAGTGTCTGCCTTCAGCTCAGGTCATGATTCCAGGGTCCTGGGATCGAGGCCTGTATAGGGCTCCCTGCTCAGCGGGAAGCCTGGTTCTTCCTCTTCCACTTCCTCTACTTGTGTTCCCTCTCTTGCTGTATCTCTCTGTCAAATAAACAAAATCTTAAAAAAAAAAAAAAAGACACTGTACCATTTCATTTATATGTAAAATCTAAAAAACAAAACAAATTAAGAAAAAAAAAAAAAAAGGACTCTTAAATACTGAGAACTGGTCGTTGCCAGAGGGAATGGGTATAGGGAGATGGGGAAATAGATAAAAAAGGATTAAGTAGTACAAGCTTCCAGTTATAAAATAGGTAAGCCATGGAGATGAAAATTATAGCATGGTGAATTATGGCCCGTAATATCACAACAACACTGTATGGTGATTACACATCATGGTCAGCATTGAGCAATGTATGCAATTGTTGAATCAGTGCCATACACCTGAAACTAATATAACATTCTATATTAGACTTTAATAAAAAATAATTATAGACAGGTAACTTATCATGTTGTTTTTATAGTTCTCTGTTTCTCTTAATCTCTTCCCTTGTAATTTGATGACTTTCCTTAATGTTATGTTTGTGTCCCTTCTTTTTATTTTTTGCGAAACGATATAGGTATTTGGTTTATGGTTACCATAAGGTTCATATATGACCTAAAATCCTATGTAGCAGTCTATTTTAAGTTGAAGATCATTTCAGTTCAATGGTGTTCCAAAAGCACTACATTTTTACCACCACGCCCCACAATGTTTCATGTTTTGAGATCCTATTTTGTATCTTATTATTTTGTGAATCCATTGACTAATAATTGTAAGTCTATATGATTTTGCTACTTTTGTAAACCCCATACTAGATATGTACGTGGTTGATCCACTATCTTTATTATAGGTATACTATATTTTTTAAATTTTATTATATGTTTACTTTTATTAGTGAGTTCATTTCTTTTTTAATTTTATTTTTTCTAGTTATAGCCTTTTCTTTCCCACTTAATTTAGTTCCTTCAACATTTCTTGTAAGGTTGGGTTTGTTGTTCCTTTAGCTTTTACTTGTCTGGGAAACTCTTTCTCTCCAATTCTGAGTGATAATCTCTCTCGGAAGAGAATTCTTGTGACTTTTTTTTCCTTTCAACACTTTGAATATATTCTGTCATTCTCTTGTTACTGTAAAGTTTCAGCTGTAAAGTCGGTTGTGATAGTCATATGGGGATTTCCTTATATCTAACTTATTGTCTTTCGGTGCTTTTAAGATTCTTTCTTTAACTGTTGATACTTTGATTATGATGTCTTGGTGTGGGTCTCCTTGGGTTCATCTTCTTTACAACTCTGCTTCCTGGACGTAGATATCGGTTTCATTCATTAGGTTAAGGAGTTTTTAGCCATTACTACTTCAAATGGGTTTTCTGTGCCTTTTCTCTCTCTCTCTCCTTCTGGGACTCCTACAATGGAAATGTTAGTATGCCTGATGTTGTCCCAGAGATCCCTTAAACTATATTTAGTCTTTAATTCTTTCTTCTTTTTGCTGTTCTGATAGACTGATTTCCACTACTGTCCTCCATATCATTGATTCATTCCTCTGTATCTTCTAATCTGCTCTCAGTTACCTCTAGTATATTTTTTATCTCAGTTAATCTTCAACCCTGATTGGTTCCTTTTTATATTTTCTATTTCATGATTGAGGTTCTCACTGTGTTGATTCGGTCTTCTGAGTTTGGTGAGCATCTTTATGGTCATTATTCTGAATTATTTTTCAGGTAGATTATTTCATTTGGAACATATTCCTCAGTACTTCATTTTGTCTTTCTGTTTGTGTGTTAGGTAGATCAGTTATATTACCCAGTCTGGAAGGAGTGGTTTTATGTAGGTGTCCTGTGGGGTCCAGTAGCACAAACCTCTGTGATTCATTCAACTGAGGTGCCCCAGGGGTATCCCGTGTGGACTGTGTGCACCCTCCTGTTGTGGCTTGTATGCACTGGTGGGTGGCTGGCAATGAGGCCTGGTTGTGACTGTCGCGGGCACTCTTGTGTATGGGGTTCACTATGGGGGGGGTTACTTTGGGAAGAAATTGCTCCCACCAGAACTGGGACAGTGAGATAGAAGGGGAGTAAAAAGAAATGGTGCCTACTATCACTTTTGTTCCCCAAGAATGTTACAGCAGGTCCCTGCCCCTCTGGCACATGCTGTAAAATTAATCTCCTTTATGTGTAACCTAGGCATTTGTTAAACTGCTGCCTCTGCCCTGAAACTTGAAACAAGGGAGATTACAGGCACATTTTTTAAGAGCAGAATCTCAGTGTCTTATTGCCTTCCAAGACATAAGCCCCACTGGTTTTCAAAGTCAAACAGACATTATGTCTTCCCAGTTCAGGACCCCTGGGCTCAGGAGTCCAATCCAATGTGGGGCTTGAGCCCCTGGTTCCTCAAGGAGGGCCTCTATGGCTGTGATATGACCCCCTACCCCTTGTGGGTCATCACACTGGGATTGTGGATTCCTAACTAAACCACATTTTTGCCCTTCTTACCCATCATGATATGGCTTTTCCTCTATATCCTTAATAGTTAAAATCATTTCTGCAAGTCTTCAGTTTGTTCTCAGAGACAGTTGTTTTATAAATAGTTGCAGTTTTGTTTGTCCATGGAAGGAGGTAAGCTCAGAATCTTCCTCTTCGACCATCTTGATCCCCAAGACACATCTGATTTCTACTCCAAAGCTCCTCATAAAATAGAGCATAATAAAATAAGTCAGCAATATCTTTATAAAAGATAAAATGCCAGTGTTCGTAGAGCATTCTGACAGCATACCAGGTTTCTATAATGCAAAAGGATTCAGTCTGGGCATGTGATTCTTTTAGTCTGGCTTAATCAGGCATTGTTTGGAATATGTATCTTCAGAGAATTAGATGAAATACAATCCCTTCATGAAATACCCACACATATTTATTCTTGTCACCACATTTTCAACAAATATTAAGAACACTGAGTTTGAGATTGTACTCCGAGGTAATATTTAGGTCAAAGCTTTTCTATGTTGTCAGTTTTTCTTTGCTTATTAGGGAACTTGGCATTCTAGAAATGCATTCTTCAACAAAGGTGATATCTTAGGCCAGATTGGGGGGGGGGGGGGAATGAAAAGAAATTGTGGGGCAAGTGGGTGGCTCAGTCAGTTAAGCATCTGCCTTTAGCTTGGGTCTTGATTCTAGGGTCTTGGGGTGGAGCCCCACATCAGGCTCCCTGCTCAGCAGGGAGCCTGCTTCTCCCTCTGCTTGTGCTCTCTCTCTGCCAAATAAATAAATAAATAGAACCTTGAAAGAAAGAAATCATTGTTTTTACTACCATTTCTTTCTCTTTTCTCTTTGGGAGAAGGTGTATGTTCAACTAATAAGTGAAGAAGAAACTGGAGAATACCCACATGCTATTGAAATATTCGAGAAGTATTTTAATTTTAATACAAAATGAATCAAAATCCTATTCCTCCTAAGAACCAAAAAGTGGCAAACACCCCAAATGTCCACCACTGATAAGTGGATAAACAAAATATGTTATATGTACACATGGAATAGTCTGCAATAAAAAGGAATGAAGGGCTAATAATTCAACAACAGGGATGGATATTGAAAAGATTAGGCAAATTAAAAAACGAGACACGGAAGGCTATATACTGTATGACTCCATTTACATTAACTGTCCAGAATATGCAAATCCACAAATAAATTCGTGGTTTTCTACGGCTAGGCAGAAAGTGGGGAATGACTGCCAATGGTAGCAGCTGAAAACTTTCTAAATTTAGTGGAGATGGTTGCACCACTGTTAATGTACTAAAAACCACTTAATGTATACTTGAAAGAGGCGAATTTTATGGCCTGTGAATTCTATCTCAACAACACTGTTATAAATGTGACAGGTAAATTCAATATATTGCTTTCTTATGAAAAATTCAGGTTCAAGAAATCTTACATTTACTTGAAATATTAAGATACTTTTTAAAGACTTATGAAAATTTTCAATCGCATACAAAAGTAAAAAGAATAGTATAATAAATCCCAAAGTATCATCATCGTTTCAGTAGTTACCAAGACATAACAGATCTTGTTTCACTTGTACTTTTACCCAGTAATTTTTTTATTTCGTTGCATTGTTTTGAAAGAAATAAGATATCTTAATGTTTTATCTACAGGTACTTCATATATGTCTCAAAGTTAAGGAATCTTTAAAAAATAACCACAAAATTAATCTATAAATTTTAGCAATAACTCCTTAATATTATCATGAGTATTCTAATTTCCCTCATATTCTCATATTTAATTTGCAACTAATTTGTTTGAATTAGGATTCAAAAAGATACACATGTTGCTTTGGTATAATTCCAACGTGTTTTATTACTGATACATTTTTCCCTTTTGTGAAAATTCCTTGGACAAACTAAATGTTTTTTGTTTTTTTATTCTTAGGTCTTAAAAATGAGCTATAACAAAATCCGAAAACTTCAGAAAGATACTTTTTATGGCCTCAGGAGCTTGACACGGTTGCATATGGACCACAACAATATTGAGTTTATAAACCCAGAGGTTTTTTATGGACTAACCTTTCTCCGACTGGTGCACTTGGAAGGAAATCAGCTCACTAAGCTCCATCCAGATACATTTGTCTCTTTGAAATACCTCCAGATATTTAAGACATCTTTTATTAAATACCTATACTTGTCTGATAACTTCCTGAGCTCCCTCCCTCAAGAGATGATTTCCAATATGCCTGATTTGGAAAGCCTTTATCTTCATGGGAACCCATGGACCTGTGATTGCCATTTAAAATGGTTGTCTGACTGGATACAGGAAAAACCAGGTATATATGTATGCTATTTATTTCTTTGTCCTAATTAGAGGAAACCTGCCTGGAGGTTTTTACCAGTAAGTGGGGAAGCCAAGGTAATTTAGCTGGAGAGAAAATGGACACTAAATAATAACTTAGTGGTAATGAATTATTTGTGTTTTGTTTCAGGTCAATTGTCCCATCATCACTTCTGGCAAAATTAGGAAAAAGGAATGGTTGTTGTGTGTTATTTTTCATCACTTACCACGAGCCATAAAAACCCTTCCCTTTTCTTATCTTCCTTTCAGTCATTCAGTCAATACACATTTTTTGGAGTTCTAGTCAAGATCCTGTGCTTGGTGATAGAACCATCAAGAGCACTGTCTCTGCTCTAACCATGCCTCTGGTGGGTTACAGATAAGCAAACAGATAATCAGAGTGTGAAATGTGCTTTGATAGGGAAAGTAAAATTTGCCATGAAGAGGGCAAGATCTATTCAGTCAACAAGTAGTTATTATAAACCTACTTTGAACAAGAGATCACAACACAGGGATCTAAAAATGAACAAGACAGCCCCATAACAGAGCTTACATTCTTGCAGCAGAGGGGAGACAGAAATGGACAAACAACTAAATGCACTATTAACTGTTGAAATCTGATTAAATAACTAAGTCTTTAACATAATGACTGAAAGGAACCTATTGATTTTGGCATCAAAGGGATGGATGGTTACTTTGGAAAGAGTGATGGGGAGACAGACTGCTGTGTGGGGAGAGAGAGGTGGAAGGCAGGGAGCAGTCTACTCTTTTGGAGAGGTTTGGCCTGAGGTGAGGGATGGAGGGAGGACGCAGCCAGATGGAAATGTGTAATCACACAGGATTCTTCAAGCATGAGAGAGACTTGAGCATGTTCAAGGTGAGAAGAGATTAAGAAGGAGAAGGTGACAACACTTCAAAGGGGCAGATCATCCATTGAACAAGTCCCCTGAGAAGATTGGAGGGCAAGAGATCCAGATATGGTGGAAAGATTTTCCTTAGGAGAAGGAAAAACAAGAACTAGATGGGCACAGAGGCAGGGGAATTCCTGGGTCTTGTAGAAAAGACAAAGGAAGCTATTATCTGATGGCTTTTCCACCCCTGTGAAGGTGCAAGAGAGGTGACTGGGAAGGATCCTAGGACGGGGTCAAGGCCAAAAGCTTGGGGAAAGTGGAAAAGATTTAAAGTTGCTGTGTGTGTGAGTGTGAATGTGTATGTGTGTACTGAGGTAATTAGTTAAAAAGCAAATCAGAAAACATTAACTGAACATTGAGAATTACTTTAGGGCAATAGACACCACCTTTCTCTCCAAGAGCAAATATTTTAGGCGAATATGCTAAACACATAAAAAGACAATAAGGCTATAAATGAACAACATCAAAATACTTATATTGAAGATTTAGTTCCATAGGAGCTCGGAGTCAGTAAAAATTTACTTCTGTCTTGATTAAAAAGGAGGGAAATTGGACTGAGCCCTAAAAGATACATCAAAGGGAAAAGAAGGAATACAAGAGCTAGCAGGGCGTTAACATGTTCTGAGTTTGTGGTTGACATTGTGCTAGATGCTCTAAGATACCCATTTATCTTATATGCTAAGGAATTTTTAAAAAGTCTAAGAATTGGCAGATTATAGCCCAGGGGCTAATTACAGCCCTCTACAAGGCTCTTGTAAGTAGAGTTTTATTGGAAGACAGTCATGCCTAGTTCTGTGGCTGCTTTGTCGCTACAGTGGTATAGTCCAGTTGTTATGTCAGAAACCCATAGTCCACAAACGTAAATCTTTACCATCTGGCCCTCTACATAAAAAATTTGCTGAACTTGCCCTACATAACAAAGCCTGAGCTCCTTAGCCTAGAAGCTCCTAGCCTAGCCTCAGCCCCTCCCTGCCATCCCAGACACACTCTTCACTGTTTTCCTATCTCATCCCTGTGGCCTTCCTGCCTGGAGCACTTCCTTTCCTTCTCTGCCTGATGGGCTCCCAGATAGCCTGCAAACTCTGCTAAGCACTCACCCCTTCTGGGAAGCCTGGTCCTCTTCCCCTCACCCCATCTGTATCTGAATATAGTTGATCCTCAACATAGTTGAAAATCGATGTATAACTTGAATCCCCCAAAACTTAACCACTAATAGCCTATTGTTGACTGAAAGCCTTACTGATAACATATATGGCCAATTAACTCATATTTTATATTTTTATATGTATTTTATATTGTATTCTTAAAGCTAGAGAAAAGGTTTCTGAGGAAATCATAAAGAAAATACACTTACTGTACTGTATTTATCAATACTGTAAATTTATACCATCTGCTTACAAGATAAATTGTCAGTACCTACATCAATAATGTCTTATACGATATAAAACACTGTAGATATATGTATTAATGCTAGACATCAAAAATTAAAAGATGATGTCAAAAAGAAATTCACCTTTATTTTATATTCATGCATTGATAATGAAGCAACAATATGATTGCTTTATGGTTGCCTAGCCTGTACACTAAGGAATGAATCATTATAAAACTTCTACAGTATACAGTATTAGTCTTATGCATAATATAATATTGGAAACTTTTTTTTCAAACCACTTACCTGTGTTGATAGGCTGATAATGCAGTTTCTCCAATTAGAGAGGCATACTGTACACCAATGTAATTCTTTGAAAGAAAAGTTATAAGATAGTGAGTAAGCTAACACATTAATTTTATGTTAAATATCACTCACGGCATACCTATGTAAGGAAATGCTATCCACTTCCATACAAGTCTTGCACCTGATAGTCTACATAATGAAAACCCAGGCAATAATATAAAAGCATCTCACACAGTTTTTACTATACCGTTATTGGGTTTTCATGCAAACACATGCACGATAGATACGTTTATTAACTCTATAGCATGATACTTACTTACTGTTCATTACGAGGGAGTGGGTCATCATTAGGTCTTCATCCCCATCATCTTCACACTGGATAGGTGAGGGAGGAAAAGGAGGCATTGGTCTTCCTGTCAAGAAGCAGAGGAGGTGGGAGGGGAGGCAGGAGAGGCATGTATGCTCAGTGTAACTTTACAGTAATACCTTGTCATTTCTGTTGGACTTTTTGCTCTGTTATTTTTCTAGAAATGTTTCTATACAGTACCAATCTTTCTTCCACCATTTACTTTAGTTTCAGTGCCCACAGCACACAGGGGTCCATGTCCTAAAGCAAGTCAAAAGCAGTCTTGAATTAATAGGAACTGTTCTGCCAGACTATCTAAGGTCAGTTTGGTTTTTGGCACTGCTTTTTCTGTGTCTTCTTCCTCATCATTAGGCACTGGTTTGGAAGCATTACTCTCTATCAAGTCATCTTCTGTTAATCTCTCTGGTGTGGTGTCTATTAGCTCCTGAATTTCTCCAAGATCCCTTTCTTGAAGCCCTTCATCACCACCTTCCTGAACCACTCCCCCATCCCCAGCCTCCCCTCCCCCCCCCCATATCTACAGTCTTTCATGATTTCTTTGATTGGCTCTGAGGTAAATCTTTTGAAGGCATGCACATCATCTGGACATGGTTTTCTCCAGCAGGAATTTATCATTTCAGACTTGATGGCTTCCATGTCTTTTCCTATAATAACAATGGCATCTTTAATAGTGTAATCCTTCTAGATTTACATGATGTTCTATCAGGGATTCTCTTCCACAGAATTAATCCTTTCCATAGAATATTATGTTTAATGAGACTTAATGATCCCCTTAGGACCCCCTGAATTACAGAATGAAATAAAAATGTATCTGGGGGCAAGTAAGCCACTCTGATGCTTTTGGTGTTGAACTTGTAGGGTTCTGGGTGGCTAGGGGCATTGTCCAACGTTAAAAGAACTTTACAAAGCAGTCCCTTACTGGCAAGGTACTTCCTGGCTTCAGGAACAAAGAATCAATGGAACCAATTTGGAAAAAATATTCTCATCATCCAGGCCTTTTTGCTGTACAACCGAAAGACTGGTAACTGGTATTTATCATTTCCCTTCAAGGCTCAGGGGTTAGCAGCTTTATAGATAAGGGAAGTCCCAATCATGAACCCAACTGCATTTGCATACAACAGTAAAGTTAGCCTATTCCTTCCTGCCTTAAATTCAGGTGCTTCCTTCTCTTCCTTGCTAATAAATGTCTTTTGTGGCATTTTTTTTCCAGAATAGGATACTTTCATCTACATTAAAAACTTGTACAGGCAGATATCTTTTTCTCTTCAACGATTTTTGTGATAGTGTCTGGAAACTCATCTTCTCTCTCTTGGATGGGGGAAGCTGCTTCTCCTGTTATCTTGATTTATTTTAAGCCAAATGTCTTTCTTTCTAAAATTATCAAACCATCCTTTGCTGGCATTAAATTTTCCAGGTTTAGATCCTTCTCCTTTCTTTTGCTCTAAGTTTCAGATAATGACTTTGCTTTTTTCTTGAATCATATGAGAGTCTACAGATACGCCGTTCTTTACCAATCCTGTACCCACATAAAAGCTGTATTCTTCAACACACGATAAAAAGGTATTTTGCAAAAACTGCAAGGTTTTCACACCTGCTGGTATAGCCACACCGACAGCTTCAGGAATTTTCTTTTCTTACGAAGGCCCTTATGCTGGATTCATTGATGTTAAAGTGGCAGGCAAACACAGCTGCAAGCCTCATATTAACTTTTCTTGTAATGTCATAACTTTTCTCTGCTTCTTGGGAGCACTTCCAGCATCGCTAGGGGCACTCTGTATGGGTCCCCTGGTATTACTCAAGGCTTGTGCTACTGCACTAAACATGATGGAAAATACATGAGAACCATGAGAGATCACTTTTTACTGCAGTAGGCAATTTACTGGAGAGATGAATTACTCACATAGAGATGATTAGTGTCACACAGCATTTTTAAATGGATACTCATAATACTTGAGCTCACCTCAGTAGTAATAGGTGGTACAAAATTATACTAGTACAGTATATACTACAGTTAATTTTAGGTGGTTATGATTTAATATTGTAGCTTTGCATACGCTTTCCTCGACATATCATCTTTAAGTGTGTGTACAAGTTGTGATAAATTTTAACTTTTTTATAATGGATTTAAGTGTGTATAATTTTTGATAAATTTTAACTTTTTCTAATGGACTTGTGCATATTTTATCCATTCACAACATACTTTAACGTTTCTAGGCTTTGGGGTTTTTCTGCGAGGTTTTTCAAATCGTCACAAATCTCTAAAAAACCTTCCAGTATATTTATTGAAGAAATTCACATATAAGTGGACCCACACAGTTCAAACTTGTGTCGTTCAAGAGGCACCTATCATCACTTCACCACTTTCAGTTTACCCAAAATTTCATTCTTGAATGGAACACATTTTATTGTATGTATTAGTTTTAAAGGTCTTTTGCCTTTCTTATTCTATGTCTGATTTATTTATATATAGCTCCTAGACTGTGTCTAGAACATAATGGGTACTCAATTTTTGTTGAACTAAGCTTTGATTAACCATTTTGATGGTGAATACAAATGAATCCACCACCCTATGATCTTAATATGTCCCCAACCTGTGTATGCATATATTGTGTGTGTGATTGTGTCACATATATAATTATATATGTGTCACATATATAATTAGCGAAAACCATTAGGGCTAACATCTTTCAGTCATGTCTAAATAATTACATGTTCTCCTTTTGACTGAGATGCCTTAATGATAATCCTCTAAGACGCATGAATGAGTCATGTCAACTTCTGCTTAGACATTTTTTTTCACCCATTCCAAGAGATGTGACAGTTCCTCCTGTCTTCAGTTCCCTCAACTGGAATGTGCTAGGTAATCCTTTTGCACATATTTCAGTAGTCCAGTATAACACAGCTTTATCTATTTGTGGGTATCTTTGCTGCTTAGGTTTCACAAAGCTCGTTGTCTTGTTTCTCTATAAAATAAGGATTTGTGGCTATTTCTTTGAAAAACATTTGCTTTACTAATATTAAATTTATGTCTGTCTTCTCTGTTTTCAGCCTTTCTACCCACCTAATAACTTCTTGTTTTAGTGCCAAAGCATAGTGTAATCTTAATACAAAAGTTTTATTTTTACTTTTTAACGATTTTATTTTAGAGAGAGAGCCGGGGGAGGGACAGAGAGAGAGAATCTCATGCAGACTCTGTGCTGAGCACAGAGCCTGAAGTGGGGCTTGATCTCATGACCCTGAGATCAGGACTTGAGCTGAAACCAAGAGCCGGACACCTAACCGACTGAGCCACCCAGGTGCCCGCCCCTTAATATAAACACTTTAAGTCGCAAACCTAATATATGTAGTACCAACAGTGCATGTAATTCAGTTAAAGAGAAAACAATGTAAATAGCTAAGATAGTGTTCTGTGTGCGGTAGCAGAAGCCATATGAAGACTGATAGCTGGTCAGCTGCTATTGTAAAACACCTGCAATTTTAAGACACACCTCAAGTTATAAGTTAAACTGTGGCAGAAATGTGACCTTAGAATTAGGCCTGCCTGCCCACCTTCATCCCTCTCTCCAATCTTTCCTGAGCATCCATTGGCTGGGGTCAGGGATATACAGTAAACAAGTATGGATGTTATAGTCTTGTGGGAAGACAGATGACTAGACAGGTCATTCTAATAGGGGATGGGTGAGGAGTAGGATGGGAGAAGTGAAAGATGTAAGGGGAACATAAAGCAGAAAGCCCACCCAGAAGTGGTGTTGTGACTGGGTCCTGAAGGATATAAGTAGTTAGACATTGATGGAAGAGGGTGTGTCAGATGGCAAATGATGGGAAGTGGAAAGAAGAGCATATTCCAGAGTCTAATAAGGCATGGCAGGTGGAGGAATGGAAAGCATGTCTGTGTGACTGAAAGTGTGATGGAAAGAATGAAAGTGACCTGATAAGATCTGCATCTGAAATAAAATACCTTATGTCTGGGGCCTGCCAACTCTGGTCTAGGTGCTAGCAATAGTAAGCATACCAAGATGTGAGTATAAATCTGTGATGAAGTTTAATTAAGCCAGAGTCTGCCACGTTCTTTGCTTTGAGAGGGTCTGAATCCAGGGTACTGACGAGTAGATAAAGGGTCATGGCTGTTTGGTAAGTGGATGACTCAGAAGAGCCTCTCACGAGGACTCAAAGGTTTTCAGGCGTGCCAGATACCTTCTCTGCATAGGTTTAGATTTTAAAATTTACCAAAGAATGCTCAGCCAGATGTATGTAGCACTATTTGTCATACTGGAGTACATACGGAAGGGTTTGGAGTCCATCTCTGTTGTCACAAATGGCATAATCTCATCCTTTTTTTTTTTTTTTTGGCTAATATTCCAATATATATATACATACCACATCTTCCTTATCCATTCCTCTATTGATAGATACTTAGGTTACTTCCAAATCTTGGCTATTGTAAACGATGCTACAATAAACGCAGCGGTGCATGTATCCTTTCAGATTAGTATTTTTGTATTCTTTGGGTAGATACCCAGTAGTGCAATTATTAGATCATATGGTAATTCTGTTTTTAATTCTTTGAGGAACCTCCATACTGTTTTCCACAGTGGCTGCACCATTTTGCATTCCCACCAAGAGTGCATGAGGGTTCTTTTTTCTCCATATCTTTGCCAACACTTGTTATTTCTTATCTTTTTTATTTTAGCCATCTGATAGATCGAAGATGATCTCTCATTGCGGTTTTGATTTGCATTTCCCTGATGATGAGTGATATTGAGCATCTTTTCATGTGTCTATTGGCCATCTGTATGTCTTCTTTGAAAAAATGTCTATTCATGGCCTATGCCCATTTTTAAATCAAATTATTTCGGGTTTTTGTTTTTTGATGTTGAGTTGTATTAAGTCCTTTATATAGTTTGGATATTAACTAATTATTAGATATATCATTTGCAAATATCTTCTTTCAGTAGGTTGCCTTTTTTTTATTTTATTTATTTGACAGAGAGAAACACAGAGAGGGAACACAAGCAGAGGGAATGGGAGAGGGAGAAGCAGGCTTCCCGCTGAGCAGGGAGCCCGATGCGGGGCTTGAACCCAGGACACTGGGATCATGACCTGAGCCAAAGGCAGACGCTTAACAACTGAGCCACCCAGGCGCCCCATGGTTGCCTTTTTGTTGGTGATTTCCTTCACTGTGCAAAAGCTTTTTATTTTATAGGTGTAGTCCCAATAGTTTATTTTTGCTTGTGTTTTCCTTGCCCAAGGAGACATATTTAGAAAAGGGTTTCTGTGGTCAATGTCAGATACATTACTGCCTGCGTTCTCTTTCAGGATTTTTATGGTTTCAGGTCTCACATTTAGGTCTTTAATGCATTTCGAGTTTATTTTTGTGTATGATGTAAGAAAGTGGTCCAGTTTCATTCTTTTGCGTGTAGCTGTCCAGTTTTAACAGCACCATTTATTGGAAAGTCTGTCTTTTCCCCATTGTATATTCTTGCCTTTGTTATAGATTAATTGACTACATAAGTATAGATTTATTTCTGAACTCTCCATTCTGTTCCATTGACCTATGTGTCTATATTTGTGCCAGTATCATGTCATCTGCAAACAGTGACAGTTGTTGTTCTTCCACACCAATCTGGATGCCTTTTATTTCTTTTTCTTGTCCGAATGCTGCAAGTAGGACTTCTGAAGAGTACTATGTTGAATAAAAGTGGTGAGAGTGGACATCCTTGCCTTGTTCCTGATCTTAGAGGAAAGCTCGTTCTCAGTTTTTCACCATGAGGATGTTAGCTGTGGGTTTGTCATATTTGGCTTTTATTCTGTTGAAGTAGGTTTCCTCTAAACCCTCTTTGTTGATAGTTTTTATCATGAACAGATGTTGAATTTTGTCAAGTGTTTTTTATTCATCTGTTGGGATGGTCATATGATTTTAAACCTTTGTTTCATTGATGTAGTTTATCACATTGATTGCTTTGTGAATATTGAACCATCATTGTGTCCCCAGAATAAATCCCATTTGATCATGGTGAATGGTCCTTTTAATTTTGTTAAACGTAGTTTGCTAATATTTCATTGAGAATTTTTACATGCATATTATCAAGGATGTTGGCCTGTAGTTTCCCTGTTTTGTGGTGTCTTTGGTTTTGGTACCAGGGTAGCGCTGGCCTCATAGAATGTGTTTGGAAGCTTTCCTTCCTCTTCTGTATTTTGGAATAGTTTGAGGAGAATAGGTATTAACTTTTCTTAACTTGTTTGTGAATTCTATGAAATATTTAATCTTTTAAAGGACAATGAAGTTCTATGACCCTTAAAACATTAAAATGAGGAAATAGAACTGAACTACTCTTAGTAAAAAGTGAGAAACATAAGCATGTATTTTGTTTCCCTATATAAGGAAATTATTCTTTTAGGTATTATTTTCTGAGTACCGAATATATATCAGGCACTTTCTATGTATGGGAAATAAAGGAATCAACAAAAGAGACAAAAATCCTTGTGACCACAGATAGAATACTGTGGGCAGGGTGAATAGACAATATTTTTTTAGAAATCCACCTAAAGACAAAAAAATAGGAAACTTTCTATTAAACACTAAATTTTAGCAAAAGCTATTTCTTTAAAATGTTCAAATGTAAAGAGGCCACAGCTGGCAATAACTCAATTGTCATTTTTCCTAGATATAATAAAATGCAAAAAAGACAGAAGTCCTTCCAGTCCTCAGCAATGTCCACTTTGCATGAACCCCAGGACCTCTAATGGCACACCCTTAGCTATGGTCCCAGCTGCAGCTTTCCTGTGTGCCAAGCCAACCATCGACCCATCCCTGAAATTAAAGAACCTGACTATTCTGGAAGACAACAGTCCTGTGTCCATCTCTCCCCAAGACTTCATGGCACCCCTTGGCTCCCTCACTTTGAATATGACAGATCAGTTTGGAAATGAAGCTAACATGGTCTGCAGTATCCAAAAGCCCTCAAAGACATCATCCATTGCATTCACTGAAGAAAAGGACTCTATCATGCTAAATACATCATTTTCAACATTTCTGGTGTGTAACATAGATAACAATCACATTCAGCAAGTGTGGCAAGTGCTGGCTTTGTACAGTGATTCTCCTCTGATTCTAGAAAGGAGCCACTTGCTCACTGAAACACCACAACACTACTACAAATATAAACAGGTGGCTCCTAAAACTGAAGACATCTTTACCGACATAGAGGCTGATCTCACAATAGATCCCCATTGGTTAATGCAAGACCAAATCTCCTTGCAGCTAAATAGAACTGCCACCACACTCAGTACACTGCACATCCAGTATTCCAGTGATGTTCAAAACACTTTCCCAAGGGCAGAAATAAGGCCAGTGGAACATAAATGGACCATGATTTCCAGAGATAACAGTACTAAGCTGGAACGCACTGTTTTGATTGGTGGGACCACTAGCCTAGAATGCCCAAGCCAAGGAGATCCTACCCCACATTTGGAGTGGCTTCTGGCTGATGGGAGTAAAGTGAGAGCCCCTTATGTTAGTGAGGATGGACGAATCCTAATAGACAAAAGTGGAAAACTAGAACTCCAGATGGCTGATAGTTTTGACACAGGCATATACCACTGCATAAGCACCAATTATGATGATGCAGATATTCTCACCTATAGAATTACTGTGGTAGAGCCCTCCATAGAAGCCCATCATGAAAATGGGGCTCATTATACAGGTTTCATTGGTGAAACACTTGACCTTCCCTGCCATTCTTCTGGTATCCCAGATGCCTCTGTTAGCTGGGTTCTTCCAGAAAACACTGTGCTGTATCAGTCCTCCAGAGACAAGCAAATTCTTAACAATGGCACACTAAGAATATTACAGATCACCCAAAAAAGCCAGGGTTATTATTGTTGTGTAGCAGCCAACCCATCAGGGGTCGACTTTTTAATTAACCAAGTTTCAGTCAAAACAAAAGGGCAAAGGCCAGAAGAGCTTAATGTAGAAACAGATGGATCTGGATTTGATGAGCCCAATCCTGTTGCCCATCTTAAGGACCCACCAGCTGTGCAACTCCCTACATCTGCTCCAGTGGGAGCTGAGACCGGAAAACAAGTCTCGAGCACAAGTAAAAAGCACAACTATCGCGAGTCTATACACCGGCAGCGAGGAGAGTCACCAAATCGACATTTTAGAGAGCACAGAAGGCCCTTCTCTTCCTCTGCTCGGAGAATTGACCCACGGCACTGGGCAGCACTTTTGGAGAAAGCTAAAAAGAATACTGTGCCAGAGAAGCAAGAAAATACTACGGCAAGGCCCCCTCCAGTGGTCACCCAACTCCTGAAGATACCCGGTGAGGAAATGGACTCTTCAGGCATGTTCCCTCCAGATGAGGAATTGATGGTCCTGGCAACTAAGGCTCCTAGTGTTCTGGCAAGGACAGTGATTGCCAATTCCAGAAAAATACCCGACAGCCCTATGACACATATAAGTGCTGTCACTGAAGTCTCTCCAATTGTGGGTCCACAAATCCTACCACCTGAAAAACCGATAGATTTCAAACCATCTCCTATTAAAACTACAGCCATGTCAAAGAATATAAACCCAACCTTATCGAGCAAACTGAAAGGCACAACCAATGAAAATTTCTCCACTATCTTTCCTCTATTACCTGAAGCAACACAATTTCAAGAAGCTGACAACACTGGGAGGAAAAAAGAGCATTTACAAAGTACACTCCCAATGGCAATGGGGGCTATGAACAATGATGTCAATATCAAAATGCTGAGTAGTGCTAACAGCAAAGCCAATATATTCTTAGGGTCAGTAAATGCCACAAATAGTCATCAGACATCTCAAACAGGAGTCAGTGACCCCAGGAGCAATCACCTCTATCCATACATTATTCAAAAGCTTAACACCTCTGAGATACCTTCAGGCCCATACACTGCTGCTCATTCTCAGTCACAGATGCCTAGAAATAGTACAAATAACATCCCGCTAACATCCAGGCGCTTTGGAAGACGGAGGAAATTTTGGGGTAGGGGTCGAATTATCAGCCCATATAGAACTCCAGTTCTTCGACAGCATAGATATGGCGTTGTGAGACCAACATTCAGAGTCTCTTCTGAAGAAAGCACTACTGCATTTTCAGCCACAGAGGTCAATGTGGTGTGCCCATCCTGTTCTCCCAGGGAAAGGCTCACCACCGCTGCAGCATCATTGTCTTTTCCAAGTTCTTCCCCCATCATGCTCACCAAAGCTGAAATTGCCAAAGTCACAGAAGAAGAGTCTACAATTCTAGTCCACAATCCATCTTTACTATTTGAGAACAAACCAAATGTAAATATTGAGAAAACAATACCCACAATAAAATATTTCAGTGCCGAAAGTACCCAACTGACTCCAACTGATGCAGTTATAACTCATGCCCCCCAATCCTTACCTGAGGAAAAAACTCCTATAACAAATAATGGATACCCAAGTGTGTCTAATACCAGTGAACTTAAAAGGGATTCAATGATTATATCACCACTTCCAGATCCCACCACCAAGCCATCTATGTCTACTACTACAACCATCACAAGATTTTTAAGAAGGAAAATTCCCTGGAATCAGATCTTTGTAAATAACCATGTCCAAAAAGAGAGGTTAAAGAATCAGCATCAATTTAGCTCACCAAAAAACACAGCCACAGTGCTAACTAAAATATCTCCTGCTTTACCCACAGATAAAGTTTTCCCTTTGCATTTCACAACACTCTCAGCAAGTGTGATGCAAATTCCATCTATAACATCAGCTACAACTCACCAAAATATCACTGAAACACACAGTCCTATAAGTCTCCCAACAATGAAGAAGCTGCCCTTTCCACCAGTTTATCCTACAGCTCCTAGTATCTCAAGCAAAGAATCAAGTACCAATTTCATATCAAAGCAGACAGCCAGGCTGACTGTTTCTCCTACTGCCCCTGCATCAGTCATTATCAGTAAAACCCAAATAGCCAGACCCAGCACACGAAACATACAAAGAAAAAAGGAGCCTCAGAGGAACAGGAATGACCCACACTCCTCTCCCAGTCAGAGTTCGGGCTTCACTGCATCCACTACTATGACACCTCCTGATCTAACTGCAACTGAAACTTCAACGAAGCCCAATATCTTTGCTTTCACTCATTCTCCCTTAGAAAACATGAAAGGAATTTCAAGCACAATGGGTCTTTATCCAAGAACGCCTAGTCTGACAGACGTAATTGAAGAGCTACCCCAAGAGAATGCTCAGACTTTGAAGAGCAGAATTGTTTCTGAAATCACTTTGTCCAGCAAGCTACACCAGAGCACCACAACTAGGAACACAATCATGAGACACTCAACCATGCCACCATTCCTGAGTAGCAGTGCTGCTCCAATGCCAATTCCCACCTCCCATCCCTTGAGTAATCAAAGTGCAGTCACAGACAACATGGCAACTCCCGTTTTTAGGATGATGACAAATACAATGGTCAAGCCACGTGAACACTCTAGGCACAATGCTAATTCACAGCAATTAGCAGCAGAGGTTGCAACATCTCCCAAAGTTCGCCCAAATGTCAAGGTCACAATTGGAACCACCCACTTTATCTACTCCAATCTGTTTCATTCTACTTCCACGCCAGCACTAATAACACTTAAACCACAGAATTCTAAACTGACTTCCTCTCCCTGGTCAGAAAACCACTTCTGGCACAAGTCATACCCAGAAATTGCTGAAAAAGGCAAAACGCCAATAGTGAGCATATTGCCTAGTCCAGGCTTGCCAGAGGACACCACTCATGCTTCAAATTGGGATATTCAGAAGACTGCAAAGAAAAATGGCTTTGATAAGACATCAGTTCAAAAAATAACAACCTCTGAACTCCTTCCCTTTGATTCTTTGTCTAGGAATATATTTGAAAGGCCCAGAATAGTTGGAGGAAAAGCAGCAAGTTTTACTGTTCCTGCTAACTCAGATGCCTTTCTTCCTTGTGAGGCTGTTGGAAATCCCCTGCCCACCATCCTCTGGACCAGAGTCTCATCAGGTATCTGAAACTGTTTTTTTTTTTTTTTACACTTAGTCTTCTTTAGTCATAAAACAAGGAAAAGATTATGTTATGTTTCAGGGTTACACCTCCAAAGAATCAACACCAGTTTCAAATATCTCCAGGATAAACTATTGATATTCTCATTAGACATTTGCTGCTTAACTTTTTTTGCTCATTACAAGGTTTTAAAAGATGTTAGTTAAATTACATTTTTTGTAATGCTTTGAAAGCAGATACAGGGAAGTATGATTTGAAAAATAGAAGGGCCATTATATTAAATGATTATGGCTTTTTAAATTAAAATTATAGAAATAAAAAGCTTCCAGGAATAATTTTAACACTCAGCACTAACTGTCCTAATTTTAATTTTAAATATATTTGCTCTCAGTAGCCTAACGGCACCCCCTAAAGCTTTCCTCTTGACAGTTCCCCTTGAACAATTTGTTTTCTATTTAAACTTTGATGACCTATGACTACAAATTTCTTTCTTCTTATCAGGATTTGATTTATCTAAAAGGAAACAGAATAGCAGATTCCAGGTGCTGCCCAATGGCACCCTGTCCATTCAGAGGGTGGACATTCAGGACCGCGGACAGTACCTCTGTTCAGCATCCAATCCGCTCGGCACCGACCGCCTTCATGTCACGTTATCCGTGGTTTCCTATCCCCCCAGGATCCTGGACAGACGTACCAGAGAGATCACAGTCCACTCTGGAAGCGCTGTGGAATTGAAGTGCAGAGCTGAAGGTAGACCAAGTCCTACAATTTCCTGGATTCTCGCAAACCAAACAGTAGTTTCAGAATCATCTGAGGGGAATGGGCAGGCCCTGGTGACATCTGATGGAACATTAGTCATCCACAATCTCAGCATTTATGACCGGGGCTTTTACAAATGCATGGCCAGCAACTCAGCTGGCCAGGATTCACTGCTGATCAAAATACAAGTCATTGCCGCCCCACCTGTTATTCTAGAGCAAAAGAGGCAAGTCATTGTAGGGACTTGGGGTGAAAATTTGAAATTGCCCTGTACTGCCAAAGGAACTCCTCAGCCCAGTGTTCACTGGGTTCTCTCTGATGGCACTGAAGTGAAACCACTGCAGTTTATAAACCCCAAGTTGTTGTTATTTTCAAATGGGACTCTCTATATAAGAAATGTAGCCTCTTCAGACAGGGGCACTTATGAATGCATTGCTACCAGCTCCACTGGCTCAGAGAGAAGAGTGGTAATTCTTACAGTGGAAGAGCGAGAAACCATCCCCAGGATAGAATTTGCATCCCAGAAGTGGACTGAGGTGAATTTTGGGGACAAATTACTACTGAACTGCTCAGCCACTGGGGAACCCAAACCCAAAATAATCTGGAGGCTACCATCCAAGGCTGTTGTCGACCACTGGCACAGGTAAACCATACCTTTGTGTTGAGATTATCTTCTTTATCTATTTAGCTGTACAATTTCTGAAATGGAAAAAGTGATACAGTGAGGCCAACAGCAGATTTAGAGAGCTCACAGACTCTGCACATAAAAGTAACTCTTTCTAAAGAGACCTAATCCTTTTGAGGTTAATGTTATATATAAAAATGAAGCTTCTTACATGCTTAACTCTAAGGGCCAGCTATTCAATTCTTATTGAATTGACATAGTCGTTAAAAGCAGATTAAGAATCTCATTTGCTCTCATACTTATGACAGCGTTAAAATGGTAACCACGGAAAGGTCTTTATAATTTCTCTATCCAAAAAGAGGAGGGAATTTCGTAATGCAATCAAAATTCTGTGTAATTTTGAATACAGTTCCCCCTACCCATGCAAAAACAAAATGCAAGAAGTACAGAAAGCATTAAACATGTGATGTGAATAACAGATAAAGTTCAAAATTTAGGTCATTAAGGAAAAGGTCTAAAACACTTACTGGATGTTAAGTCACTTTTGGAAAATGGAAATCTTTTATAAAGAGACATGAAAAAATTTAAGGAATCTTTTAAAAAGTTAACCCAAAGGAAGTCTGGAGAGTGTTCTTAAACACATTACTAGTATCTCAGAATAAATCTTAACCAGGTATTTCAACAGATCCTTAAGATGTAAAAACAGCAAAGAAATTAAGTAGGTTGTTTATATTTTGCCTGGGGAAGTATTTATGGGACACATATTGTTCAAATTGTGGAAGAGGCAACAGAGTATATAAAGATCAAAGATGGGGCACCTGGGTGGCTTGGTCAGTTGAGCGGCTGGCTCTTGACTTCTACTTGGGTCTTGCTCTTGGGGTCATGGGATCGAGCCCTGCATCAGGCTCTCTGCTCAGCAGGAAGTCTGCTGAGGTTCTCTCTCTCAAATAAATAAATCCTAAAAAAAAGAAAATAAAATAAAGATCACAAGTGCTACCATGGGCCCACCAGAGGTACTGGCATTTTTTTCTTTTATAATTCAATTTGTTTGCTAACTGAACACCTCAATTATTATTTTTCCACCAAGCTCAAAAAGGCAAGAATATTCTTTACTTAGAAGCTTTATATATATCAAATAAAAGGGGCAATTATTGCAAGAAAAAGAAAGTCCTTGCTGTTTCCATTTCACAGCTTCTAAAGTTTGATTTTTAGATTCTAAAAATGCGAAAACGTTCATCATAACTATGCCTATCTGAGTCTGCCCCACCATGACCAGAATAAGCAATACCCTGTCACTTTCTTAAAGCCTACTTGTCACCTGAACGAAAAAGCCTTTTCCGAGTTTTTAAATAGTCTCAGGCTCGGAACACCACCAGTCTATCTCCAGTACTTTCGACATATGTGACCTGTTTCAGCACAGAATGGTTTCCTCTCCTTCAGAACCTCAGAGCTTGTTACAAGAACAGAACCTCAGGTCCCACCCCAGACTTGCTGAGTCAGAATCTGCACTTTAAAGATACCCAGATGAATCACATGCTCCATAAAGTCTGAGAAGCATTGCTTTCGAAGGACTACAGATGTTTTCTTTTACTTGGGGAACACTCTACTTTAAAAAATAAAATTTTCTCTTAAAAATATCACTTTATAAAAAGAAACAGCTGTAGTCTCTTATATATTACCACCTCCAGATGCATCAGATTTGGGGAGGGGACAAGGTCACTCTAAATCAATGGTTTTCAAAGGATGCAGTCCCCCTGCCAGTAGCATTAGCGTTGCCTGAGAACTTGGTGAATCAGAAACCGATTCTCTTAATAAGCGATCTGTGTTCTTAAAAGCCTTCTAGGTGATTTTAGTGCTTAGAATGAAGTTTGAGAACCAAACTTTATTGTTCTTAAGAGTCACGGTCACCTGGGACGTTTGTTACTCAGTGGGTTCCCAGATCCCTGGCCAGATCGAGTGAATCAGAATCTCTGAAAAGTGAAGCCAGGAAATACGCATGTTAAATGAGGCAGGCGCCATGTGATTCTGACGCACAGGACGAGAGAACTGTTTTTGAGAGCCAAGATTGAGAGCAGTGGTTCTCAGACTTGGCTGCACATGAGAACCATTGGAAAACTGAGACTCCTGATGCCTACGCCACACTCCACACCAATTAAGTCAAATTCTGGAGGTGAGCCTCGTTTGATACTCCATAAATGATTTTCATATGCATCCAGCTTTGGGAATCAGTGCTTTTATGAAGCATTAGGAAAGAATATCAGATGGAAGTATAACATGGTGAAAAAGAGAGGAGTTTGAGAACCAGCCCTGTGACCTGAGGCAAGCGTTACTAAAGCTATGTAAGTGTCTGAATACTAAGGCTCTCTAAATAAAGTATTCCCGGCTGTACAGTGAGGAACTACTTAAAGATTTAAAAATAACAGTACCTTTTGTAATGTACCGCATTGATCCCGATTTTAGCACCAATTCAATTTCCGCTGGTCTTTCCGAAAAGCTACATTTGGTTTTATCAGGAAAGATGTGCCATCTGGTGGCTCACTTTGGTAATGGCATGCTGTGTAATAACTTCAGGGAGAAAAAACGGTATTGCACACAGTTCGCCAAAACAGAGACCACTTTACAGCTGCTTGCAAAGGACAGATGCAACAGCAGGCTTCTAATGAGTCTTACACTGGCACTTCCTCTCTTCATAGCAAAGTAGAACTTATTTTGCAACCAAATAACTCTTAATTATTTTGTTACTAACCTTTTTAAAAAATATAATCTGGCATCTTTTCTGAGCCAAGTCTGCATGGAAGTTCTTTACGGACATATCACAAGACAATCATTTGATACGTAAAATGGTCAAGAAAGTCCTGTGTCTAAGGCATCCAATATTTCTATCGTTCTCAGCACTGTACCTTTCAAATCACCATTGTAAAGGAGTTTCATTTCACTAAATTCTAACTGTTCAGTTAATTTTATGTCTCAGGAAATGGCTTAGGAGACAGTAAATAAGTAGTGCTGATTTTAATTTTATTGCAACAGTTTAAGAAAATGTCCATAAAGCAAATCCTATGTAAATAAGGACCACTCCCCTCACCCCTTACTAATAGCTGCACACTCAAATCCATCTCTTCTCTCCTTAGAATGGGCAGCCGCATCCACGTCTACCCAAATGGATCCTTGTTTATTGGCTCAATAACAGAAAAAGATGGTGGTGACTACTTGTGTGTGGCCAGAAACAAAATGGGGGATGATCTGATCCTGATGCATGTGAGCCTCCGACTGAAACCGGCCAAAATTGATCACAAGCAACATTTTAAAAAGCAAGTATTTCATGGGAAAGATTTCCAAGTTGACTGTGAGGCTTCTGGCTCCCCAGTGCCTGAGATATCTTGGAGTTTGCCTGATGGAACGATGATAAACAATGCAATGCAAGCTGATGACAGTGGCCGCAGGACCAGGAGGTATACCCTTTTTGACAATGGAACCTTATACTTCAACAAAGTTGGGATAGCAGAGGAAGGAGATTATACTTGCTATGCCCAGAACACTCTGGGGAAGGATGAAATGAAGGTGCACCTAACAGTGATAACAGCTGCCCCACGGATCCGGAAGGGTTACAAGACCAACACGAGAACCAAGGCTGGAGACACAGTGGTCCTTGACTGTGAGGTCATCGGTGAACCCAAACCAAAAATATTTTGGCTGCTGCCTTCCCATGACATGATTTCATTCTCTAAGGATAGGTACACATTTCACGCCAATGGGTCTTTGTCCATCAACAAAGTGAAACTGCTCGATTCCGGAGAGTATGTGTGTGTGGCCCGAAATCCCAGTGGGGATGACACCAAAATGTACAAACTGGATGTTGTCTCCAAACCTCCCTTGATCAACGGTCTGTATACAAACAGAACAGTCATCAAAGCCACAGCCGTGAGGCATTCCAAAAAACATTTTAACTGCAGAGCTGAAGGAACACCATCTCCTCAAGTCATGTGGATCATGCCAGACAATATTTTCCTCACAGCCCCATACTATGGAAGCAGAATCACAGTCCATACAAATGGAACTCTGGAAATTAGGAATGTGAGGTTTTCAGACTCGGCAGATTTTATCTGTGTGGCTCGGAACGAAGGAGGAGAGAGCGTGCTGGTGGTACAGTTAGAAGTACTGGAAATGCTAAGACGACCAACATTCAGAAATCCATTTAATGAAAAAATAGTTGCCCAGCTTGGAAAGTCCACATCATTGAATTGTTCCGTTGATGGAAACCCACCACCTGAAATAATCTGGATTTTACCAAATGGCACACGATTTCCCAATGAACCGCAAACTTCTCAGTATCTGATAGCAAGCAATGGTTCTTTCATCATTTCTAAAACAACTCGGGATGACGCAGGAAAATACCGGTGTGCAGCAAGAAATAAAGTCGGCTACATTGAAAAATTAATTGTGTTAGAAATTGGCCAGAAGCCAGTGATTCTTACTTATGCACTAGGAACAGTTTACTGTATCAGTGGAGAATCTCCATCACTGCACTGTGTGTCCGATGGAAGCCCTAAGCCAAATATCAAATGGACTACACCAAGTGGTTATATAATAGATAGGACTCAACATAGTGGAAAATACATACTGCATGAAAATGGCACCTTAGTCATTAAAGAAGCAACCGCTTATGACAGAGGAAACTATATTTGTACGGCTCAAAATAGCGTTGGCCACGCACTGATTACTGTTCCAGTAATGGTTGTAGCCTACCCACCCCGAATTACAAATCGCCTACCCAGGAGCATTCTCACAAGGACAGGAGCGGCCGTTCAGCTCCGATGCATGGCCCTGGGAATCCCCAAGCCAGAAATCACATGGGAGCGGCCGGACCACTCCTTGCTCTCAATGGCAAATAAAGGGGGGACTCATGGACTTGAACCTTTTCACCCCCAAGGTACCCTCATCATTCAGAATCCCCAAACCTCAGATTCTGGGATCTACAAGTGCACAGCGAAGAATCCACTTGGTATTGATTATGCAACAACGTATGTTCAGGTAATCTGACCTGAAATAAAAATTGAACGAAGTCAACATCTGGACAGAGTTTATTTTTTGGAAGAAGTTTAATCAAAGGCAGCCATAGGCATGTAAATGAATTTGAGTACATTTACAATATTAAATTTATAATGGACATGCAAAAAAAAAAAAAAAAGACTTGTAAATCAATGCAATATGACTGATAGTAATTTTGTTAATTGATCTCCAAACAAACTTTTAACTTAAGGCACTTTTATTTTGCCAACAAATAACAATGAAACATTAAGGTAAAACTGTCCACCGTAAAATAAATGGCTAATGTATCTGAATTCTTCATTAAAGAATGGACTTTTTTCTTTCACTACCAGTTGCCTAGTGTCCACTTTCTATCAATGTTACAAGCATGGCACTGAGAAGAGAGACAATGGAAAAGATTAAATTTGTAGTCTTGATTGTAAATTTACCATTTTGATGTACAGATATTTTGTGGCTGGTTTAGAAATATTTTAGTAAAACCTAGAGAAAATAAACTGAACGATTTTGATTATGATTCTCTATTTTGTGTACACTGAAAATTTTCATTGATGGGGAATGCAAAAATGTTTTAATAACTGCATTTAAAATACATGTAAAAAAGCAACTTAACACCTACACGTAAAAAGTGAAAAAGGGGTTGATGACTTCATTACTGAAATAAACTCATTAAAAAGTAGGCTTCGAAAATACAATGAAACTTCCTCACTTCAAAATCGAGCACAGGCCTCCTTGGTTTGGAGCTCTTTATAAGGAAAATATTCTGAGGAGGAACCATTGCTTTATGAACATGCTATTTCATTAAGTGATAATCCTTTATGGGAGAGGAAAATGGGAAAATCTAGATCTAATATATAAATAAATATAATGAAGTTTCATTGCACTTAAAATTTGATCAAATCTACACAAAATGTTGCTCTTTGTAATTCAACATGAACTGATTTGGGGGACATTATGATTGATCTTCTCTAATTCTAGAGGCCGGGATGTTCCAGTGTAATTTATCCAGAATTTATTCAAATATTTGCCAGTTATTTAAAGTGGAAAAAAAAATGCCATAGGTCTTGCTCGGATATCTCAGCACACAAAACACAACTTCGCCCCTGCTGATGGTTTGAGACACAGGGGAGCTTGCTTCACTGTGTTTTCATCATACCAGCTTTCAGCCGGCTCCACCTAAGAGGTGACCTGACTGCTACTGTGGCCACAAGGGGTCAAAGGATACTCATTCTCACCGTGACCTCCTTCCACTTCCAGGCCAAAAGGAGTAAATAAGAGTGACAAATGGACACTAGTAGGAATGAGACTAGAGTGTAAACAGGTCTGTCTAAGGGATTCTGATGCCCAATTACATTCAATTTCAAAGTCTTATTTTTAAGGGGAAGGGAGGTCTCCATCTTATCCTAGGATAATTTCCTATCTTAAAAAGCAAATTACCAGGTTCTGTCAAAGGATAGGGTTTTCCCTCGTGATCATTTTAATGCGAATTAATGCGCTTGCTAAGAAAGAAACCTTTCAGGATGTGGGATTAAGTGGAAGTAAAAATGCTAAAGACTAGATTAAAAATTCCAGTTGTTCTCTTTATAATGCACAGGGGTAAGCCAGTCCCAGGTTTTTCCTCAACTTTCCATAGAATCTGAACTATAGAGCTTTACCATGACTTAGCTTTGTCACCTGAAAAGAAAAGGACACAACAAGAAAAAAAGTATACCCCACAGCTTTCATGTGCAAAATGATTATTAATAAATTAATTTCACTACCTTATGCAAAATATAAAGTGCATACGAATGCTATGCAATTATAACACTCATTCTTGAAACAATGACTGCTGTTTGCGATACCGAACTATAAAAATATACGGTTCAAACTGAAAACTGGCATTTTAAATACCAATAATTCTCGAAAAGGAAATTAGGACGGAACAGGACTCACTCACTAGGCACAACATTCACATTTCGGTTGTTTTGCCAAGGCAATCGTTATATGGATAGATTACTTTGAAGAAAAATAACTTCATGGACTCTATGTAGGATTCTCAGGAGGAAAAAAAAACAAAACCTGATATACAAAACCAGCTGAAATGTAAAGATCTGTCTTCTGAAAGCAGAGAGAGTATGTTAATTTCATGAAAAGAATGGTCTTTAATGTTTTGGCAAAGTCTTTTCCAGCCCAGAGTAAACATGAAATGAGCAGGCTGGAGGAAACTATTTCACAGTGTACAAAGCAGTTCACATGGATGCTGCCACAGCAAAAGTAAGCGGACATGTATTTGAGGTCGTTTGCATGAGTCAAACTTTGCAATGAGTAACTCACCTAGGAAGATATAAATTATTTATATAATGATTTGCAAAAGAAATGATCTAAAGTTGTACTAGCTACATTTTAAAAAAGTAGTTCTACATGGTTTGCTCATTATAGACAAATCTATTCACAGTATGCTCAACTACATTACATGTAAAATCATATGGCAAAAGAAAATGAATCAACACAAAACATGGGAAAATATCCCCCACATGTTTTAAAATGCCCTGCAATTTTCACATTCAAAATTTTATGCATCTAATTCTAAAAAAATATTATATGGAATACTCTTAAGTTACACAAACTGATAATAATTTACTGTATTTTTTACTCTAATAGGAGCAAATTACCACATACTTGAACAAAGTTAAAATAGTTACTATTTCTTTATAATAAATTTGATGTATAATTTACTTGTGCTTTTTGCACCAATTTATAAATACAGTATATGCAATACACAACCAAGACACCAACATTAATAATTAAATTCAAAATAGCAAATACTTACCATACAAAATAAACAGCAAATACATCTTTATGAAAACCAGAGCCTTCTGGACTCGGGGGCCAGATTCTCTGGAAACCACGTCAAGTTTGAGCACTGTGGAATCTCAGGCCAGCTGCAAGTTTGCTTTTTTCTCAAGTTGGCATAAGGTTCAGGAGAACCAAGAGTCATTTTTGCCAAATCTGGCAATAAATAGTTGCAACAATTCCACTGTGGTTCGTTCGGGCCTTTAGAATTGACATGTTGTACCTCCACAAAGACTCTGGTCAACGCTCTCGCCACTGAAAACAAATTCGAGTACAGCTACTTCTAAGAGGCTTCCACGTATCGGAGGGTGGCTCTCAGAAGCCTGGGTTGAAGTTCTTGGTCTAAGAAGTTTAAGTACTAAGCAACAATCTGTTTCAGCACCTTTTGACCACAACAAAAGCAAAGAAAAATCCTACATAAATAAGAACAAAGTTTATAAAGTGCTTATGAAATTACAAACATTTCAAATCAGAGCAATGCAAAAAGATGTCCTTTTCACCATCAAAGGTGAAAGCAGAATAAATGGATCACTCTCCTGTCAAGATCTGACATGCCTTTCAAATCAGTAGTTTGGTCCAGCACGGTTTGGGGGGAAGAAGAAAACAACAAACTTCATCATTAATGAATACATAAATATTTTAAATCCACCATAATTCATTCTTTCTATGAGATTCAAAAAAAAGCACCAATTTCAAAAGATCTGCTACCACGCTCTTCCTGGAGTAGGCCCACATGATCCACATTTTCATACCTACTTTAAAGTTGAATTTAACCAAAAAACCCCAAACCACACTTCCTCCTTTTCTTTTTGTTTTAAATACCTCTATATAAAATGTAGCACGAAATATAAGAAAACTTCAAAGAAAGGAAAGAACAAAGGGACATTTCCAAAGATGACTGATGCATTAAATTTGACTTTCTATTTTTCAGTGCAAACATAAAACTTTATGTCTTGTCCTCTTCCGGATTCAGAAGTGTGATGGATGCCCATAGGGAGTCACTCCTTGCTGTGGCTGGTTACCTAATGGGAAAAATAAATTCAAATAAAATCGCAGATGCAAAATTATGCCACAGACAGACGCTACCCTCTTGTCACTGTTCTCCGTACCAGCCTGAAGAACAGGAGAACACACCGACCGGCCAAGGAGTGCCCACTAGCCCGGGGACCTGAACGGGAAGGTCCGAACGCCATCACTGCATGCATTCCACAGGGGCACTGGCTCCACGTCAGAGTCCTACAGCAGCCAGCGCAAAGCCCGCGGACGGAAACCAGCCCCTCCAAAGCCTCTGTGTCTCAACTAAGAAACAACTCAATACTAACATACGAAAGAACTCTGAGTATTGTAAAATACTGAAAGTTCTCAAAACTTTTATAAAAGCAGATCAGATTGGACTTTAACACGGACATTATAGTGAGAGAAGTGGCATGAAACAGGGTAAATGTCTAAAAACGGCCATATAAGATATGTAAGAGAGAAGTGTGTAAGGGTGTCTACACGTGCGACAGTGGATATGTGCGTTGACTCAGGTGTGTGCCTATGCGTATATGGACATGTGTGCAAGCGTGTGCATGCACACACAAACACACACACACAGAAAAACTAAAGAATAGTAGGCACCAAAAAAAATGACAGGGACTTAGAAATAACTACTGCTTCCCCAACTCTGGTGGGACTATTCCAATCCAGAGGCTCCATTCATATGAGTGATGATACAAAAGGAGCCCTCTGGAGTTGTGCAGTGGGCAGGTCAACAGAGGAGGCTGGCATTAACTGCTAATATCAGGGAGCAGAGTATAGTGTGGTTAAGAGGTAGGCTCCGGAAGATGACCATCTGAGTTCAAGTCCCAGCTCTGCCTCTTACCTTTAGCTGAATAACCTTGCACAGATGAGTCAATCTCCCTTTTCTTTAGCTGCTTCCTCATCTATGGTATGGGAATAGTAATACCTTCGCTCATGGGGTGGTTTAGCAATTAAGCACATTAATCTATGTAAAGTCACAGTGCCTGGGTCCAAGAAAGTGCTCCATAAATGACAGATTAAAAAAAACAACAACAAAAAACTGCATATCATGAGCTCTGGGAAACAGGAAATAGTAGATACACTGCCAAAACAGGTGCCACTGCATAAAACTCATAGGTACTTACTTCTAAACACTAGGAAAAAATCTAAAATCTAAGCATGTTATCTCTGCCTTAAAATTATATTCTCTCTTTAGCCACGTGAAAGTACGAACTCTCGAATAAAACAATGGAATTTTAACCACACATATAACAGATCACACCTACTGAGCAGTAGTTAGAAAAGAAGACCAATTTAAATGATTTAACGAATGAAATGAGGCTAAACGAGGGGAATATTTTTAAAGGAAAGAAAAAGGAAGAAAAAGAACAAAAAAAAGACCTTGGTTATGCCCTGGTAGAGACACAAGGTATATAAGGGGCGTTCCCTCTGCCAGGAAATTGACACAGACAGCAGCCAGGCAGAAAATGAAGACCAAACCCAAGTTGCCCCTCAGTCCTAACTGACCCTCCTCCTGACAGTATTCTACCAGAGTCACACAGCTGTCTTTCGGACTAGCTGGCCTTCACTCCATACCTCCAAAGCACATAATCAGGGACGCAGGAGAAACTGCCAGTCCCGCTAGTCTCCTCACTGCATGGGCAAACGAGTACACGATCCAGACAATAGTGGTAGAGTTGGCACTGAATTCAGACTTCCCAACTGCCAGGCCAATAGTCTTCGTACCACAAGGGCTGGTTCCCATTTCTAAAAATACCTCCTGTAACAGCG
>CM052898.1:92567710-92750223 GCA_028534135.1 Potos flavus | reverse complement strand
GGCGGGCGCATGTTAATTTTCATCTACACCCCGATGTCCACCTGGGGAGCATCTGAAGTGCCCAATCCATGCAAAATCCCACTCTCCGGGTGGGTCACTTCACATTTCTTGGAAGAGGCGTGGTGAAGGAGTCCACTCCAGGGGCGGCCCCAGAGGTCAGATCTCCTTGTTATCTCATCCTTCACCAGCTGGCTAGTTAGCATCATGCCATCATAAACCATTTTCCTTGGCCACGTGAAAGTTCTCTGACGGGAGGATCCATTCAAGCACCACAGGCCTTGCCTTGTATGGATGGAGACAAGAACCTGGGGAGGCAGAGCAGCGCCCTCCATCCAGGACCCACTCGGGAGTATGCCCTCCCATGGGATGCTGGATGAAGGTCAGCCAGTGTTACTATTTTCTCAGATACAAAGCAGGAAAACAGCACCTTGCCTGTTTTTGTTTGTTTTGTTTTCTTTCTATTGCCCAAATCAAGAGGGAAAAAATAAAGCAAAACTCCACCTTTTCATTCATGTGGAAATGTTAGTAAAATAAAGTGCTTTCTTTTCTATTCAGTGGTTTCTATGTTTATTTGGAAATATTACCTATTTAACAAAACCAATTATGCTACGATGTACTCAGCAGCGTTGTAGACACTGTATGTATACATCAGCCCATTTAAGCCTGACCAGGAAATACCTATCCTCAATCCTTTATCCAAAGTCCTTGTATATACGATTTACTATGACACATCCATAATATACAGACCGACCAAGTCCTCAGACAGTACTACATAATCAGACACTAAATTTCTGCAGCAAAACACACAACTCGTCCTATCAGGCAGAATAAATAAAGAAAGACTGAGGTCTGTTCAGGTCAGCCTTTGCTGTTCAATGAGTGACAAATAAAATTTCCATTTCAAAATAAAACGTCTTAATTCAGTTTGAATTTTAGAAATGAATATAAAGGATTATGAACCTTTACTACTATTACTCTCATTTTACAGCTGAGAGAACCGAGACTCCACAGTGGTCAGTCACTTGCCCGTGATCTCTGTAAGTAAGGGGCAGGGATTCAGACAAAGCCTTCTGGATTCAGAATTTCCTACCTTAACTGCGGTCCAGTGCTTTCTTTAATTGGGAATACCAGCTTCCAAATATTAATTTACTTGGAAATAATCACAGATTCTAAATGGTGGGCTTCAAGGATGTCTAATCTTTTTTTTTTGTTAAAGACTTTAGTTATTAGAGAGCGTGCACGCGTGCACACAACCAGGGGAAATGGCAGAGGGAGAGGGAGAAGCAGACTCCCCAGTGAGCAAGAAGCCTGATGTGAGGCTCGATCCCAGGACCCTGGGATCATAACCTGAGCCAAAGGCAGATGCTTAACTGACTGAGCCACCAAGGTGCCCGATGTAATCTTATCACTTTATTAACTAACATATTGAGGTACACAGTGCATAAATATCTAACACTTATTTATTCAACAGATACTTAGCTGTCTTCTTTTATGCTCATTTAGAATCTGCTCCAAAGAGAGTAATTCACAGAATGAAACATGGTAGTGATCCTCTCAGAGTCTGTATTTTGAGGAACCTAGGCGGTAACTAATACATAGGAAGCTCGTGTGCACGGGTGTGTAAGTACACAACCACACATGCTGGCAGGTGGCGGGTGCTCTGCTGGGTGGTCTGAAGAGAGGATATCCTCCAGGGGACCCCAAGACTATTGAGGGGGGGATCTGCAAAGTCAAAACCATTTTTGTAATAATACTAAGGCATTAGTTGTTCTCGCTTTCCTTTCTCAGGAGTATACAATGCATTTTTTCAGAAGCTACATGCCACAAACAATGTCTTCAATTTATTCAAACAAATTCTCAAAAATGTAAACAATGTCATTCTTCTCACTAATTTTTTATTTTGAAAAATATTTTTATATTCATTCATTATTCATAAAAGTGTTATTTCTGGTTAAAATCTAATGAGAATTTTAGGGACTCCTGGGTGGCTCAGTCGTTAAGCGTCTGCCTTCGGCTCAGGTCATGATCCCAGGGTCCTGGGATCAAGCCCCGCATCGGGCTCCCTGCTTGGCGGGAAGCCTGCTTCTCCCTCTCCCACTCCCCCTGCTTGTGTTCCCTCTCTTGCTGTGTTTCTCTCTGTCAAATAAATAAAAATCTTTAAAAAAAAAAAAAACTAATGAGAATTTTAAATATATTAGTAAATACCGGTAATGTTTGTTTTAATTTCTAACACAATAAATATTAATAGACATGCAAAAGCTCTTTGAGTCCACAGTAATTTTTGAATGAAAAGTGGTTCCAAGGCCAAAATCTGAGGCCAGTTTCTTTCGGCACTACCCCCCGACCCCCTCCACCAAGGATACGGCTGCAGTCCATAGTCTCCTCGGTTGTGGTGTTTTCCTTCATCTGTTTCTCTCAAGGCCACGCTGATACAAAATTTACCTTGCTTCCACCTATATGTGAACATCAGCAGGCAAGAGACCCAATTTACGATTTCCCCGGGCCCTGGAGCACCTAGAGCCAGGGAAAGACAGCTTGCCGCCAGCTCCCCACAGAAACCTCACTGGGAAGCATTTCAAATCAAGCTGCAAAAAACTGGCTGAAGAAGCATAAAGCCATCAGGAGAAATTTAAAGAGTCATCCTCTTAGGCTCTTCCCCAGACTTCCTGAGTTAAAATTTCTGGGGCGAATGTGCTAGAAATCTGTATTTTCTTTCTTTTTTTTTTTTTTTAAGATTTCATTTATTTATTTGACAGAGAGAGATCACAAGTAGGCAGAGAGAGAGGGGGAAGCAGGCTCCCAGCTGAGCAGAGAGCCCGATGCGGGGCTCGATCCCAGGACCCTGAGATCATGACCTGAGCGGAAGCCAGAGCCACCCAGGCGACCCTAGAAATCTGTATTTTCAAATGGTTCCCCTAAGTGGTCTGATGCTTGGCTAGATTTTGGAATCATCCCTGTAGTGGGAGCTGGAACTTTTAATTTACCAAAACAGGTCAGTACATGGGACAATTGAGGCTTACTATGAAGTAAAATAAATCTAAAAACCACAATCTGTGTCTGTTTAACCTTTCCTCTTTAAATCTGATAAATAAAGAGGAAAGATTTTTCTGGACTCTATCCATACTAGAAATGTTCACGGTTTTGCTTCCCTCCATGCCTCTGCAAATGTTAATCCCTCCTCCTAGGAAACTTTCCTCTCCCCTTCATCCTACCCTACAAGCTCCTAAAAATCTGCTTGTCCTTCAAAGATTAGCTCAAGTGCTTACCTCCTCGCTTAGGAATTTAAAGAGCAAATCACTGCTCTTCTATCCTGTGGAGATGCCTGTACTATCAAATGTGGTGTAATGTGACAACTGCTTCTCTCCCTAGTATTCTGGATTTTGCTCTTCTTGGGGACAGGAGCAGTGCCACGCTCCTACTGCAAGCACAAGACAAAGCACAGAGCTCAGCAGTGTCCGTCAGGTACAGCCGAGTAGCCCACAGGGCAGAGCTACTCCCACTAAACACGGTCTCTGCCGAACTCTAAACAGTAATTCAAAAATTTATTATGCTGTATTTGGACTAACCCCTAAATCCTTATTTTGACAACATGTGCTTATTCAAGAATATTTAATGTCCTGCTCACTCATTACTAAGGCAAAATGCATCTCTGAGCTAGTAATTTCTATTTAAATAAATGCCACCGAATCACTTCTGTCTCAGTAAAGCTGGCTTCCTTGGGCCCTTCTCTGCAGCAGCAGTGGACGCCAAGCCACAGCAGGGCCGAGGAGTTCGCGGGGGACCGTCACCCTGCCTCACACCTGGTTTCGACCTCCTGCCTTCTGCACCGTCTTTTTCCTTTACTTATGGATCACGTGTGGGGCTTCTGTTCCTTCGCTGCTAGGACATTCAACAAACACCTTATTCAACAATAGTTAACCAAATCCAGGCACGTTTTGGGGCTCCAGGTACGCCAAAGTGAGTGCAGCACAGTTCCTGCCTCCTGAAGCTCTGTCCTAAAGCTGGGAGCACACTATCGGTGAGCAAAGGACAAAGCAGCAAGGCAACATTTATTTGAAACCTGTGCTGCCAACTGAGAGAGTGCGGAGAGCTATGGGCTCCTCTGATGGTCAGAATGCAACCCTTCATCAGTAGGACTGTGGAACTGCATGGACCCCTCCACTGAGCACCTGGACAGAAGGACGCATGCTTAGACGCTGGCATTTGCAAGGTGGCTCACTCGGAAAGGACCGGCACCAACAGATTTCAGAGGATTTGGCATTTATTTACAATTTCACTGGTAACTTGCATGCAGCTGTTTTTTTAAAAAATTTATAGTTTTTTTAGTGGAAAAAAAATATCTATCTGTCCTGTTAGCAGAAATCTCCCACAAATGTCTTCCCTATCTTCCATCTAAAAATTACTTCTCCTTTCCCTTCAAAAAGGAAAAAAAAAATTAAAAGTCCAAATTCATGCAGAAAAAGGTGACATGGCTCGGTAAATTTCTCTCAACTAATTTTTTCCATTTGAAAAAGAAAATACTATCTGGCTAATTTTGAATTCTAGAGGCATTGGAAAATTTTCTCACAATTTCTCTGACGGGAACATACGAATTTTTTTTAGGAAGATTATATGACAATTTCACATGGAAGATTATATGACAATTTTACACATGATCTCTGGCTACAAATTAATGCGATCACTTAAGTAACTACTGCTTCCATTATGCATATTTTCCGTAAGGCATTATATTCAATATAATGTGATACTGAAGCAAGGATCAAATAATTTAAAAAGCCAACTTTTTAAAGCTTCTTTAAAGCTTTAAAAGCTAAAAAAGCAGCTTTAAAGAAAAGATCACAGCCTGTTAATATATTTAGTTAAGAGTTAATCATTACAACTCAAAAACTTTAAAGGTATTTTTCAAGTCAAGAACTATAATTTAGGTCAGAACTAGAAAGGCCAAATATAATTTTCCAGCAACATAAGTAAGCACATGACAACACAGGCATTGATAATAAGCTGACAGCACATTTAATGTGTAAGCATGGGCCTTTAACACTTTCTTCCTCTTTTCACGGAAAAGCTGCTTTCTGAAGATGCTTTTTGAAAAAGCACCGATTTCTGTTCTAAGTCAGTTTCGACTCATAGGTTCACTTTTTAGAGCGGGGACCAAATTGCCCATGTGGGTATTAATAAGCACTGTGCCAAGTGTCCCCTGCTGCTGCTGTCAACGAGGGGACAAAGGGCACTCGAAAAACCCTACTGCCTTTCCAGGTCCACTGCATTCAACCTCCTCCGACAAGGCTTCCTGAGCTTCTCATTACCCTTCCTGACCTCTGTTACGGGTTGACTTATGTTGTCCCAAAAAGCTTTGTTGGCATCCCATATGACCTTATTTGGAGAGAGGGTCTTTACAGAGGTAATCAAGTTAAAATGAGATCATGAGGATTGGACCTGACCCACTGTGACTGGTGTCCTTATAAAGTAGGGAGAGTTGGACAAACACACATTAACAGTGAGAACATCATGAGAGGATGAAGGTAGAGATCATGTTTGTTTCGATGAACCAAGGAAAGGCAAAGATCATCATCACCAGCAAACCACAAGAAGCAAGAGGGAGTGGTCTGGAGCAGATTTCTCCCTCGTGGCCTCCGGAAGGAACCAACTCTGCCCACACCTTGAGCTTGGACTCCCAGCCTCCAGAACTGTGAGATAACACGTTTCTGTTGTTTAGGCCCCCTAGTTGTGGTGCTGTTACAGGAGCCCTTGCTTCTTTAGTACTTCTCCTGCTTCCCACGTGCCGACCCACTGTTCAACGGTTTCCTGGGATTCTAAGCTGTCTGGGGGCAGGGAGCAGGCTGGGCACCTTATTAGTGTGCTCATAACCTCTGGCCCAGTGCCGGCCTCTACCGCACGGAACAAATAAGCACTAGCTGAACTGACTACTGGATGTCAGCCCACAGCCGTAGGGCAAGTGACAGGGAAGGTGGTGGCTGTGTGACCAATACCACTTCTCCCCTGACACGGCATGACTCAGAACTCCAAATGAGTCAGAGCTGACTTCTCTTCCACAGCCAGCTTACTGCTCAGTTTCCAGCAAAGAAACGATATCACATGTTAAGAAATTACAAGAAATACAATTTTCTTCTTAATATTGCTAAGGCTTTCTGCTACTGCTGTTCTGAAGATATACAATTAGAGATAACTTTATTCTTATGCTTCTATTTTCTTTTATTGTAAGAAAACAAAAACAAAAAAGAAATAGAATATCTATCAAAATATCCTTAGCAGTATTATTTGTGACATCGGAAACAGTACCAATGCTCAGCAGTAGGAGGTGGGGTGGTAAGCAAGTAATAGCAAAAGAATACAGCAGACTGACTTAATAGCTATATAACATTACAAACGTGTAGACTTGCTAATAAACTTAAAAGTATATAGAAGTGTGCTGAATAAAAGTATGCTGAAAAAAGAAAAAATTACATAATGTAAAACTCCACGATCCCTGACTATTCCTTTAACTTCTAATTCTGAAATCTGTCATTCTAAGTGATATTTTAAATTTCCTAGCCTATCCTAAGACTATGACATAAACAATATTTCTGCCTTTGTAAACATAGTTGCTGTCTAGATTACAATACAGTGTTCTAAATATAAAAATAAGAATTATGCTTCCAAAATAGCTCTTAAAAAAAGACTTCGGCTCAAAAGAAAAAAATAAATAAATAAAGGACTAGAAAAAAACCTACTGTGGATTTTACTATCCATTAAGACTGTTGTAATGAAGTTTTTGTTTCTCTGAAATTACTTTACTGCGAGCACAGTGGGAAAAAATCATGCGCTAAGTTTTGACTAACCTGCTCAATCCCAAGGTTGTATTTTAAGCTAGCGAGTAAAATATAACCTAAGACATTAAAAACTTCAAAACTGTCTTAGAGGTCAAAAATGAATAAATCTGATATACAGTCTTTACAAATAAATTTATTAAATATTTATGAAACTATTAGATAAATAGAAAGATATTAAATTCCCTTATGTTAGATATGTTTTCATTCTAGTGGAACATGGGACTAGTCTCTTCTCAACTCTGCAAAAGCTGATCCTCTGCTTCAAATTATAATTAAGAAGTTTATAGTTAAAAATTATAATTAAGAAGTTTAAAAACAATTTCTGCCCCAGCCCTATAAGTTTAACTTCGTGATAGAATCAAATGTTTATTTTTTTTTACCCTACCCAATATAACCATTACATTTCAGGCACTGAAATAGCACAGGATAGCAATATCCATCTGTGTTTCTATAGCACAATTCTCTAAGAATAAAAAAATGTAATACATTTAATATTTTATGTACTTCTTATATGTTACATTATAAAGCAACTAAAATAGTGCTGATATAAGAGGCATGAGTCTGCAACTTACTCATATGTACAGATCGGGGGGAAAAAGTATGTGTGTGTGTGTGTGTGTGTGTGTGTGTGTGTGTAGAAAGAATAATAAAGGAAATGTGACAAAATGTTATTAGTGAATCTGGGCAGAGGATTTATGGTAATGGTATTATTCTTTAATTCTTGTTAGTTTGAAATTACTTCAAAATAGAGTTCTATCCTGTTCTTGGGTGAGATGCTAGGGTGACGTAGCAGTATCTTACCCCGAGGGGTCCCTGCCACAATGTCTGTAAGTCAAGCCATCCCTGCTAATACACCGCTGATGATGAAGAGTGTAGGCTGTCTGTGACTGTTTACATACTGCCCCTACTTGAGAAAGGATTTTTAAGATGGACTACAATAAATGTCACAGATAGCAAAAAAAAAAAAAATTGGAGCTAGAAAAACTAGATTCATGATAAAGAACAATTTCCTTAATAATGGGGACCAAATCGGCCAAGGCAGAGGCTCGTAAAATGCACCGAGATGCCCTATTCCAGTTGCTGATTCTCCACTGTCAGTCGATTTGGGCACGACCTGTCCTTTATCACCCAGCTCTACTGATCTGATCTCTCCTGATGTACCACAGGCCTGCCTCTGCTGTTCTTCCTTTCCTGCAGAAGTTGTGAAACCACCCATCTTCCTACTCCTGTCCTGAAGACAGTCTATCCCAGGGGTTCCCAAAGTGCAGCAAGCCAGCTCCTGTTAGGTAGTACTCGTTCACACAACTCATGTCATTCAGTTACCTTCAGTGTATTTATTTTACAGATATTTTCAGTATGTGGCAGGTGATGTGACACAAATGTGAAAACAAATAGCCTACTCTGATAAAAGCTCTAAGGAAAATCTGCGAGTGTACATTTAAGCTACTTCAATTCTTAACAAACAATATTATGGGATAAAAAATGCAACCTGCCTTTAAAGAAAAACCCCGCATGTTTGGTTCCAAAACATCAATCTCCTTACCAAAGGCTGCTGGGGCTGCATCGCTTGAAGACCAAGAGTCTGACTCTGGGGCTGTGGGGGCTGCTGGGGCTGGGGGGGTTGCTGCATCTGGAAAGAAAGAGAAAAGGATTAGGCACTTAAACAGAGAGGGTAATATATCCCAATCTCCTCCCTCCCCCTATATACCTTTTATCTAATTATGTTGTTGCAACAAAAATGATATACACCTGTCCTGACAAACATTATTCATCTTTCAAGGGCAAGACCTAAATCCATTCTCCTTGTAGGCTTCTTGGACCACCACAACCCCAAGGAGCTCTTCCTTCGGTTGTCACAGTGTTCACTGTCTATACTGCCCTCTGCTGTCCAGGGACATCCTTTACACTTACTATTTTAACACTTTTCATGTTGTCTGCTCTTGCACATACTTTATCCTATCTTATACAGGCAGGTCGGGAAAGGACTACTAAGTAATTACCTTTTTAGTCCCTACGACATCTGGATGAACTCTTGAAGATTAATTTTTTTTTTTAAAGAAAAATGTAGACTTCTTAAAGGAAGAAAAACAGGAAAAAGAGGAGTAATTCTTGAAGATTAGAATTATTTTTTTAAAAGAAAGATGTATATGTGGAAAGTTCTGGCAAAAATTACCAGCATAAAAACAAATTATGTCAGTGACAGAGTTGGCGTAAAGAGCCTTCCGAAAAGGCTTCCAAGTCACGGAAGAAACACACACTACTCATCCACTATGTGGGACACAGAGGAAAGGAAAATATTAATAGGTGGTTTGTCTCCATGACCTTCAATGTGTCCTCCATCCGGGCACTTCATCTTGATGACAACAATGCTGGACTTCTTTTCATCATCTGCATTTCCAACTTGGTTTGCATATATCTCCCAAATTATTTGTCTTCTTTAGGGCAAGGTAATAAATAGTATTACCGGGTGGTATTTCCCACTAAGTGCCAACACTCATGGATATGGAATCCTAGCATGACGTCTGGGCAGGGTCACTCCCAACTGGGACAATGCAAGTGGGACCGGAACCATAACGACTGCAATATAAAGCCAACTCTTCGTTTGGCACTCTGTGAATTCTTCCAGGAAAAATCCAACCTAATCTCATATTTATCAGTTTGTTCCTTTATGGAGGTAGTCAGTCACCAAGAAAAGAGTAAGTATAATCCTGAGGCAGAAGCAAATCCCTTTTCTTTATCTCCAGGGAATTTGTAGTACTGAAAAAATTACCAGAAGGGCATATTATGCTACTTGGGATAAAAAAAAGTACATATTAACCAATAAAAAAAAACACTTCCAAAATTTTCAGCCTTGAAAAGCAATGTAAGACTGGAAGTAGTAAATAAATAATAACTTTCCTTCATGATTTAGAAAAGAGATATTTAAAACAGAGGGAAATAGTCTATTAAGTTCTGAAACATATTCTCAGAACCTGAGACAAAATTATTCATGAAAATATCACTATGAGTATTCTTAATAATATTACCAAATGAGTCTTTTTCTTGTATTTTCTTATTGAACTCTTACTACACACGGAATTCTTACTGAACTCTTACTACAAATTGAGATACAACCAATGGCATCTTATAACTAATGATATTTTATCATTGTAAAACCCATTTTTCTGGAGGATTTGTATTGGTTTCTGCCTACCACCTGGGGGTACTGTCAACTAGGACTTTTTGGATCACACTGAATTCAGACCTCAAACCCACTTGAACTTGTGGTTCACATTCTCAGAGGAGGTATTTTTCATTCCCTCCAACCAGGGTCAAGGTTGAGACATGCATATTACTTTACTGTTCCTTTCTACATGACGGTGTTATTGAACTCATTCCAAGAGTATAGCTTTGGGTACCCTAGTTCTACTAGACTTCCCATTTTGGTGGTGTTTTTATGCCTTTCTTATTAACACATAAAATGACAGTGCATCTCAAGGTGAATTACTGCTAAGAGTCCACTGTACGGACTCATCAGACAATACCCAATCTAATAACATAGGACAAACTTGCTAAGAATGCAGACAAATGGAACAGGTAAACATAAATAGCCTCTATTTTCTAAATGAGTAAGCTAAAAGCAAGAGTGTGTCGAGAAGAGGTATCCTTTATCCAAGGTACTTAAATATTTACAACAAATAAATGAAGGAGACCCAGAGACAGTATGAAACATCCTACCTACTCACTCCAATGTCACAGCTTAAATCGGACCAGAAATGTCAGAGATAATTTTTTGGATTACAGACAGACCCCTCGGGGAATCTGATGAAAGCTGTGGACAGCTCGATTTTGGTTTTGTTTGTTTTCAAATACACAGAAGAAATTTTGCATTCAAATTGCATGGCCTGTAGTTAAATGGTGAGTGGGTGAGCTGACGCTTACGCTATTAAGATAAAGGCAGCCAGTTACCCTCTCCTGAACCTCTAAAGGGGAATGATATTCTGCAAAATGCACCCTCTCGCCCGTAACCTGGCAAAAGCACAGAGAAAGGAAGACCCTGGACAAGCTGGAACTAAATAAATTATACCAGTTGAGCTCTCAGAGTCAACTACACGGGGTTCCTTGGAACTTGGTAATGAAAGCTTCTTTAGAGCGCCTCTTGTTTCTTAGGACTACTGAGAAGCCCTCATGCATTGCCCTCCCCCCCCAGCCACGGACCTGGAGGAGCCTCTGCTGCTGTCGAACCTGTGGCTGCCTGGGTCGCATCGGGTCCTGAGGCAGGGGCACCGAGGGAAGGCTTGGATGTGTGGAAGTCAGCACCGCATCGATTCCCCCACCTACCAGAGGGCTCTGCTGAAGGGACTGATGATTCAGTCTGGTGAAAAAATAACACAGCTTAATTTCACACCGAGGCAAACTGTCATATTTTCAATCCGTGCCGCTGGCACATTACGCACGTTCACAAAGAAACGACCATGTTCAGTACTCAATTGTACAATTCACATGCGATAGAGACCAGTGATTAAGATAATCTAGATTCCTAGCAAGAGACGGAGTCACCGGACAGAAAGCATGCTCACTACTTGAGATAAAATTGCAATGTTTAAATTACTTTAAAAAAATATTTTAATGGTTTTTAATAATAAGTGACATTATTTGAGCATTTACTCTGGAGAAGGCACAGTGGTAATAAGAGTCTGAAATGTATTATTACTCCCCACAGCAACACTTTGAGGTCAGCGGTTTTATTATCCCCATTTAAAATTTTTAGTTGAAAGATAGTCAACATTTGTATTTTGGACAGGGATTTGGAAATGAGAAACAGCTCAATTTTGTTTTATTTTTTTTTTCAAATACATGTAGAAATTTTGCATTGAAATTGCACGACCTCCAGTTAAAGAGTGAGTGGGAGAGATTCAACAGTTCTCTACATTATGAAATGATCACCATGAGAAGTATAGTTACCATTTGTCACCATACAAAGTACAATGGTATTGAATGTATTCCCTATGCTTTACTTTTCATCCCCGTAACTTACTTATAACTAGAAATCTGTCCGTTTGCCCGTTTCTCTGCCCTTTTCCCTCTGGCAACCACCAGTTTGTTCTCTGTATGTATTGGTCTGTTTCTATTTTTTGTTTGTTTATTCATTGTTTTGTTCCTTAGATTCCACTTATCAGTGAAGTCTTATGGTATCTCTCTCTCTCTGACTGACTTACTTCAATTAGCATTATACTTTCTAGCTCTGTGTTGCCATGAATGGCGAGAACTCATTCTTTTTATGGCTGAATAATAGTCCATTCTATATATACATGACATCTTCTTTATCCATTCATCTTTTGACGGATACCTGGGCTGCCTCCATAGCTTGACTCTTGTAAATAATGCTGCAATAAACACAGGACAGGGGTCATGTATCCCTTTAAATTAGTGGTTTTGCATTCTTTGGGTAAATACCCAGCTTTGGAACTACTGGATCATATGGCAATTCTATTTATTTTTTGAGGACCCCCTATACTGTTTTCCATAGCAGCTGCACCCATTCACATCCCCGCCATCAGGCCACAAGCATTCCCTTTTTCTCCACATCCTTGCCAACACCTGTTATGTCTTGTCTTTTTGATATTAGTCATTCTGATTGATGAGAAGTTATACCTCAATGTGGTTTTGATTGGCATTTTGTTATCCCTATTTTAAAAATGAGACAACAGAGAGCTAGAGAAATAACTTCCCAAAGTTATTCAGACAGTTAGTAGAGAGCACAGGTGGGATTGAAACCCACGGCTGTTGAGCTCTAAAGTTCAAGTTCATAGGCAATATGCTATGCTGACACTTATTAGAATAATAATAAATACAATGCATGTTTTTCCAATCTTATTTATTTTCCCAAATGTGCTACCATCAACCCTGCCAACTTTCCAAGCTCTAACAACTTGGGGTTGATTTCCAGCGACTGATTGTAACACATGGAAGCTAAGCTGCTGTCTGCTATAATGTAAAATTTTGCATGAAACTTAGTTCTTCTAGACCAATGCTATCCAACAGAAGTTTCCACAATGCCTAACCTGTTCTACAGCTGTGCTGGCCAGTAAGATAGCTACTGGCCTCCAGGACCAGTGACATAATTCCTGGGCTTCAGTGTGAAACAAAAACATACGACTACTTGATCAAAAAGTGGTTGGATTTTCAAGACAGTGACAGTAGACCAACGCATTAAGCATGGGATCTTTCTAAACACAGTGCACTGTGTGACTGCACGGGTCCCACACCTTCAAAGTTGGCTCTGCTTGGCTGCATGTGGTTATCAAATACTCAAAATGTGACTAGTGTGACTGAGAAACTAGATTTTTATTTTAACTTTAATTAGTCTTAATTTAAATAGCCACACGTGGCTGGTGGTCACCATGCACAATGCCTATGGGATTCAATCACAGCAAGAACTGAGAATCTTTCATGATCCTCTTTTGCCAACCATACCTGAAGCAGAAAAGGTAGAAACTAAAATATAACAAAACTCTTATGGGCACCATACACAATGAGTACTAACCGATCACAGGGTTTATGGCTCTAATCAAAATATTCTAGTAAGGCACTGCTAACAATAACCAGCAATTTTTTCATCTTAAGATATTTTTAGCCAAAAATCTTTTTAAAAGAGCAGAAAACACTGGAGCTAACATGCTGTCATCACCTAAAATATTACACCCAGACTGTGGCCAATGTGAGTTTACAGGGGCCTTGAATGAAATAAACAAGATGGGGCACTGCTTATTTTAATCCTCTATCTGGATGCTACTAAAAATGAGATGACAGAATGCAAATTATATGCAAATAGGCAATCTCATTAAAACAACTGTAAAGCACCATGCCCTAGACAATGTATAACAAAGACAAGAATTCGAGTGTCCACTATTGCAATCATTACTTCCACATGTACCACCTCTGAGAGCCAGTCAAGGGCTGCAGGTATGGCGACGCCTGCTGCTGAACATAGCCGCTGGGCTGCTGCTGCATCTGTCGGAGTCTTTCCATTAGCGCCGGGTTGGAATGTGCGGCCGGATAGGTTCTGGAGTTGTAGTTGGGAGACAGGACCACGCCGCCAGCCTGCTGCTGTGGGGTCTGCTGCAAAGGCATCTGCGTTCCGTACATCGTATAGCCCTGGGGCATGGTCTGCAGGTGGACACAAGAAGTCACTGTTTCAATTTACCACCAACTTTGCTATCACTAGGCTCTGTGGGGCCAAAATAAACCCAGGAGGAGTTCCCTGAAAGCCACTGTTTCCAAAGGTTCTTATAACTCAACATATGAGGACAACTCTGGAGGTAAGAGGCTAGCGAGAAAGCTATAGAATGAACTGGTTAGATCATGATTCATCAGAAATTTCAATTAAAAAAAAAAAAAAACAAGGGGCGCCTGGATGGCGCAGTCAGTTGAGTGTCCGACTCTTGGTTTCGGCTCACATCATGATCTCAGGGTCGTGAGACTGAGCCCCGCATCAGGCTCCCCACTCATTACGGAGTCTGCTTGGGACTCTTTCTCCTTCTCCTTCTGCCCCTCCCACTCAAGCGCTCTCTCTCTCTCTCTCTCTCTCTCTCTCTCCGATAAATAAATCTTAAAACAAAACATGAATCCTCATTCAGTTAAGAGATCAGTTTTAGAATCAGTTGCTTATTTTGAGGGAACAAAAGACATGTTTCTATATAGAAATAATCAGACAAGCATCCATACCTTAAGTGCACAGATGATATCAATGTTCAACAGATCCCAAGCACCATTAATTTCATTTCCAAAATTAGAAAGAAAAGCTACCTATGCCCAATGTAAATTAAAATGATGGAGTACACTTTCCTGATATATAACTACACCTACACCTTGGATCTGATGAATTTTCCTGGAGTAACCAGTTTCAAAAAAAAAGAAAAAAAAAACAATATCTTAACCCCACAGTAAGGGTGTAATTGGGGACTATTCGATATCCTCAAATCCTGGTTGGACTACAGCCCTTTTCAGCACTCTACCAATACTCTGAATTTAATTTTTCTCTTCAGTATTAATATGTGAGTGCCTGTTCCCCTAAATCTCGACACCTAATGTAAATGAAAAACCTGATGTTCTGCTGGGTGGCTATCTGCAAGTTATAGAATGGAATGCTGATTGAAATGGAAGAGGTCTGCTCTTGAGTCCTCAAGAACCACACTCTGAGGTAGTCTAATGGCTCTGACTTGAAAGACAGAGTAATGCATAATAAACTTCCAGCCAGGAGCATGCATGGATCCCGCTGTGGGGCTCAGTGCCTGTGAGAGCCAATCTCAGATTGCCTTTCAGCTGTGGACACAGGGTGAACTGTTAGCCCCACTAGCAGTCTTGTCAGCATTCCTGGGCCCCTAATTATGAGAGGGACAGAGTAAAAGGACAGAGATGCAGAAACAACAAAATTATTAGGAAAAAATAGCTCGAGAGTTGCAGTATACTGAGGCAAGCCTATCATTTGCTGAGCAGCTACCATGGATCTGGCGCCATGCCGGTTCCACAGGGTGTCTTGAACCCTCACATGCTCATCTCTATCTTACCAAGAAGGAAACCAAGACACAGAATAACGTGCACAATGTTACACAGCTAGTAAGTTGCCAGGAATTGCGACAGGGTCTGATTCCAAGGCCAATTACCTTCTTATTCTACCATGATTCCTCTGCAACCCTATCTTTTAATATGATAAATTCAATCATGAATTACGTCATTATTCATTATAACATAAAATAAGTATTCTGGCACCATGAAGCATTTCAACATCTGCCATCATCGTTCGTAGAAAGGTATTTATATTTTTAACTCCAGAACTTTCTGAAATGTTTTGGGCTCTTGAAATCAGTCAGTCCTAAGGCCTGTTGATCACTGGTAATGCTTTTTTTGAGATGTCAATATAAGCAGAAGTACTACGTTCTAGACCCCGTAAAGAGCTAATATCCTATTTACTTGGTTTCCCATTTCAAAGAACATTAAAAATCCCAGCAGCATCTACAAAGCAAATGCGGATACCTGTGCTTGCTGCAGCCCTGGATACTGGGGGAGCTGAGGGGAGGGCCGAGCCTGTGCAGCAAAGAGAGCAGCCTGGTCCCCTGGTGGGCCCTGGAAAACAAAGCCGAGGTGGACTCTTGATCATCACAGCAAGCACGTGACTTGCACTCCTGGCTAATAACTCTGATAACCCATGACACCAAATCTTACTAGATGATTATACAACTCGGAGATTTCCAAACTGCATTAAATATAACAGCTCATCAATTTTCTAGGTGTGTAGAGACTATTAAACTTATTTCTTCCAAAGACTATAGATGTTTCCAACAGTAACACAGACACAAATGCAAGCCAAAATAATCAATGGTCCACTTATCAGAGAGGCTCTGATGTAAATTCTTTCCTGTACAGCCCAAGATATAAATGCCCCTCTAGACTGACAGGCATGAGCCACATACAAATTTCATGACTTTTTAGTGAAGTTTCTTCAACTGATCTAAAAATTATCTATTTAACCATGTGTCAAGAGATGAATTTGGTATCTTCTACGACTAATCATCGATTAGAGTACAATCAATAAAAATTTATAATACATCAATAGCAAATATAATTCTAATGAACTACAATATGAAACCAATTAAATTCTGCTTACCAGTCTTAATTTAATACATGTGTTGTTCTTTGAAAAATATAAAACATATTTATAAGAGCAGCTGTATGTGTTTTATGTTATGGTGTCAGAAGCTATTTCATGGAAGCTTGCAATAATCATCCCAAAGAGGTCTAGCTTCCAACCATCCCTAGGTTTTTATAGGACTTACTAATTATAAAGAGTGGGGTTTACTCCAAAATATTTTACTATTGTTTTATAGAACAGATAACCTCATTTTTCAAAAGTGTTAAATTATACTTATATAAAACCATTTAATGTGCTTGGGAAGTAGTGTAGACCCTTCTAACAGACTGAAAACTAAACATTTAGTTTTAGAGGGCGAACAACAATTATTAAACATCCATTCTATGCCAGAGATTGGACTTCTTGGTCTTACTCCCATTTTTTCACAAGAACTCTGCAGAAAGGGAGGATCATCCTCATTCACTTTTTTCAGAGAAAAAGCCAAGTTCAATGAGCTTAAGCAGCTTAGTAAGCTCACCAAGCTAGACCTGGGAGAGCCATTATCTGAACTCAGCCAGGGCTCTCGCCATTATGACAAGACGTCTCCATATGTGATATTAAAAATGGAAATATTTTAAATCTTCACTTGGTGCTTATCCTTTAGTGACACAGAGTCTCTAAAACTCACTCTAATAAAAAAGAGAGAGAATCTCTATTAAGACTTGTTACTGAAATACTGAAACCAAATGTATACATTCTATGGTAAAATTCTTACTCTGATCCTCATATAAAATCACTTGAGGGCATTTCCCAAGGTGACTGTCCACCCATCCATGGGCCAAATGAAAGTTTCTGAGACTGCATATAATAGCTTCAACAAGCATCTAAGTTTCCAGAATAGGGGATCATAAAGATTTTAGGTTTTAGCTGATTAATCTAAGTACAATTATGTCTGTATTTACTTGAGTCTAAGGAAAATAACCCCAACTCATTCCATGGTAGCATGGCCACCCGGGACCTACAACTCTTTCCCCCAGAATATCTGAAAGGCCTTTGATCTTCCGAACACTGCCAAGGAGTCATTAGATCAACCACATCGTTAAACGCCACTCCTCGAATCCATGCTCCCTGACAGTGCCCTACAATGTCTCTGAAACACACTATTTTGCTTTCTATGGGGACAAATATTTGCACATTATCCTTTTTACAGAAAGGAAGAAAAATGAATTATTTATCTGCGAGTTAAAATCTTGAGATCCATAAGTAGTTTACAATTCCAACACCCTGTTTTGTCTTACAGGGAAACAAGATGTGATCTGTGTATGACAGTTGCATGCAGATACATAAAGAAAGACCTTTTCACACTCTTCACTCCTCCTCTGCTTATTGAAGAACCCTACGAAAGGAACTATGACTTACATGTGGAGTAAACTAAAATACTTATAAGGGAAAGAGCTCAGTTACTGGGCAACACTCTTATTGGCAAATAACAGTTGAGATCATGGACACTTAAGAAATAGGACTTTAAAACTCTCCTACATTAAAAAAAAATCACAAAATTAACACGTAAGGTAAAACACTAACTTTCAAAGAAACAGAGAAAGGGATAAGAAATCTCACATATAGTTTTTACACTGGAAAATTCATGCATTCTCTGTCATTTTCATCTCAAAGTAAACTATTTACGAACATACTATGCTCTCTCCTACTGCCAATTTTTCCTGACTTATATAATAGGTAATAATTCAGATCTGCAATATCCTTCCTGGGAAAACCAAATACTCCGAGCTGGCCAATAGTCTCCATGTAGTCTGTGCATGACTTTATTATCATGTTTCCTTGAATGAAAGATACCCTAGTCTCTCCCACAGAACTGAAATGCCTTACTTTTGGTTTTCCCCAGGATAACGCTAGAAACAGATTATATCAATAACTGTACAAATAGTTTAATTTGTTGAGTAAAGAATGAATAAGAGAAGTTCCTTTAGTGACTTGAAAGAATTTACCAATGCCAAACAAGGATCAAAATGTGGAAATAAGCAATGATACTAAAGACTCAGTTTTAGTAAGTTTCTTAATGTTGGTGGGGGTAGTTTTGCGGCATTAAATCAAGAAGAGACTATATAATGTATCATCCAAACTAGGATAGGCCAGGACGAGAGGTGCAAAGTGGGACCATGCCTAGCAAATCAGGACATATGATCACCTTAGTTATACATAATCCACTTATTTGTTATTTTCTGAAAACATTCTAAGCTTTATTTTTAAACAGTTTCTAGCATGGTGTCTGGCACATAGTAAGTGCTCAGTAAATACTGAGAAAATCTAAGATTTATCATTCTAATGATTACTTATTTGTACCTGCATTAATATCTGGAAAGTAGTTCAATTTCCCCCTCTTGATTTATTCTGCTTAATTGAAACAACCAAACGTAACATTAAGTTCATATTTTTAGGGCACCTGGGTGGCTCAGTCAGTTAAGCCTCTGCCTTCAGCTCAGGTCACAATCTCAGGGTCCTGGGATTGAGCACCACATCAGGCTCACTGATGGGGGGAGGGGGGAATCTGCTTCTCCCTCTCTGCCCCCTCCCCTGTACTCATGCTCTGTCTCTTTCTTTCAAATAAATAAAATCTTTAAAAAAAAAAAACATATTTTTAAAAATTTTGCATTTTTATGTGAGCCAAAGGACAACGTGGGAGGCCAGTTTTGTTTTTTTTTTACCAAATTCTTGTGTCTAGCCAGCTGACATCTGACTTTGAGCACAACACTAGAAGAGAAAATAAGACACGGTTGTGCCCCTGCTCAAGGTCCCATGGCTCAGATACCTGACTTACATGTGCTAAAGGAATAAGCCAAGTTAAGTTAACTGGGAAGTTCTGGTAACTGCACAGACTCATCTCTACATTGTTACCTGAGACGACTTCCTACATGTGGTCTCTCTAGTTTGTATCTATGCACTTTGCTTTGGGCTTGCTTCTCTATAAGAAACATAAATCCACTGCATTTTTTTTTTTTTAACTTCCACTTAAGAAGCTGTGCTATTCAATACTGACCCATCTTCCTGGTCTTTATAAGAACAATTCTCTCTTACTGCTTTATTTGCAATCAGACAAGAGAAGTATCTGAACTCAGAGAGATGGTGACTCAAAGGCCTTTTGCATAGTTTGAAATAAATGCATCCAGTAAGTTTAAAATTCTTGATTAATCATCCTAAACATAATTTTCATTCTTCTGGGTCTTGTTCTCTTTCATTTAGCAATTACTCCCCCTCAGTCAACTAAAAAAAAAAATGGGAAGACCTCTTCCTAAAAGAGAATCGATTATGCCTCCAATTAGCTGGCAGAAAGCATGACAATCAGCATTTCAAGATCGGGGACTTTCTATTCACTCAGTCCACTAGCAATGGATTTTTGAAATCCCTATTTAGTAACTTTTCAATGGTGCTTAAGTGTCTCAAGTAGAGAGACAAACTGTACTTAAAAAAAACCACAGCCAGATTTTGTGACTTTCTTTCTCATCATGCTGATTTAGGGATAATAAGAAGTCCCCCACTGAAAATCAGTGGTAATGTTTTATGAGTCACCTAGCAAAAAGGGTTTTATTGGTGACTACTAGTTCGGAAGATACTGAGTAATGGTGCCCAAGGCTAAAATAACACATGGTGTGAACCAGAAATTGTGGTCATCACATCATACTGGTATATTTTGATTGTACACAATAGACGTAGAGAAAATTCTATAAATACAGGAGGTCCAGCTGACCAGTTATGCTTGATTCTTTTATAATGCTTTTATATAAAATATAACTTGGTTGGGAATCAATTAACAGTAACATTAATGGCTGTAACTGATTCATTCTAAAACAAACACCTCACACAGTAATGAACTTTTAAAATATATTCTTAATAAGCCCAGAAGTGATGAATAGATAATTGGTTGAGTATATACATTTACTACACTCTTAATACTGGAAAAATTAAAGGAAAATAAGAATGGAGACAAGGACAGCAAAGATATATACATGCATTTCCATTAATTTGAATGAATATAGAAAGCATAGAAACCTATGACTTTAAATACTTGATAAACACTCGGTCTTTAAAAAAAAAAAAAGTAAAATCATTGATTGATGCAAATTCTCTTTTATCCAAATTACATTATCTGAACAAAATGCCCAACAGCAAACATAAGCTATCTCCAAAATACTTTTTAATTTGATCAAGTTTACTTCAAGTTTTTAAATAAAAATCTCACCCGCTCTCTGTACACCACAAAGTGTCAAGAAAAATTGATAGAAAAATTCTTTTCAGAAGTCTCCAAAACTTTTCTTTGCTGAATAATTATTAAAGAAATTGCCTACGTAACAAGTATTTAAGAACCTAAATATTTTCAAAGCTTGAATATGCAATTACAGACATTTTCATCAATGTACAGAAAATGTTCCCATTAAAATTGGCAGTGAAACAAGTTGACTTACATTCACCTCTGAGATGTGTGCTCTTTTTTATTCTAATGCTTCTTGGGTTTATGTTGTGGGTTGGCTACCTGATACAGAAACCTATAAGTAATTTAATGCAAAACATGCATTCTTAGCTAGCCCAGGCAAAGCAGTAGAGGTGAAGTCTTAGGACATGCATGCACAAGACCTATGCTCAAAAAAAACATCTTCTCTGTCCCGGAAAGAAAATAGAGATGATGCGTTCTGTTGAGAATTTCAGAATAGCCAGTGAGTGGGATGTGATGAGAAGGGTGTGTTTCATAACCACACAGTTTGTGTCATCTTGCACTGGCCTATGAATCAGCATGCCATGCGTTCCTCTGCTAATGATGTGAATTACCACAAAGGGAAGCAAGAGCTCAGGAACAGATGAGTTCAAAACTGGAACTGAGATGAAGGTGCACAAACTGGTCTACGTTCCCAAGCCCAGGCCATGAACGTCCATTGGTTTCTATACCGTACACATAAATGATGAAAACCATGAAGCAATCAAAGGGGAAAACTTTCAGAAATAAATCCCATGAAATTGAACATGGTTGATGCATTCATGATTCTGTGTTACAGTCTCAAACATAAACCAAGTGAGTAACGGTGAAATGAAGACTCTTAAGTTTTACCAGCTATGGAAGAATACCCCGCTTCTCACTCTGGTGTTCAAAGAGTAATGCTATAAAAATTTACTTAAAAAAAAAAAAAAAAAAAAAAAAGAAAGAAAGAAAAAGGAATGACAGCAGGGGTGTTACCATTATGTTGTCAAAGTCTTCCAGAAGGGAGACAGCAGAGTTACAGAAGTCCTACAGAAAGGGGACAGCAAGAAAACGGCAGACAATACAGATAAGATTTTTTTAGCCTAGCGATGTGGGTAGCCACAGTACATATTAAATAGTTCATTTTAAAACAATGTTTCAGGGAATCAAGACTTAAAAACTCACACCCTAACAAAGGCTTTATTAATTCATACACCAAATGACATCACTATAGACTGGACATATATGGTAATATTCATATAAGGGGAGAGCAGAACCCAGAGGTTAAATGGTGACACAGAAGAAGTAGGAGGGCTATCAGACAGACAACTGCTGGAACTAAGGGATGTTGGGACTCCAACTGGGAGCAATAGGGTGTCACAGTCCTTCATAGCCAACAGCCAGTGGGACAGCTCAGGAGATGTGGGTCACATTAAATACACAAGACATTAAGGGCACAAGTCAGTGGGTCATATATTGTTGAAGGATATAGAATTCCATCCTAAGTGAAAATGAAAACTGGGCATTAGGTTAACCGCACATTCAATCAACCAAAACAGACCACAAATCATTAAAGGGCCACCACTGTTTACACACTAACAGGGAATTTGATTTAGAAAAAAGTAACTAGATGCTTGTGGAAAATTTCTCTTTCTCAGGTAAATAATTCACCTGTTTGATCATTTTTATAAACGGATCCCAAGTGACATTTTGTCTGAGATGTTAAAAAATTTTCTTCCCGCTAAGTTTTAAAGATAAGGCAAAGGACTATCAACCCTAATCGATAAAGTATTTTATTACATTAAGGACTAAAAATTATAGGAAGAATTTCCCAAGCAAATATCTTTTCTCACTAATTTAGGTGTAGGTATATAATTCACTGCATCCGTACATTTGTATTTGGATCTGACAACTATCTTTCTATTAGTTGTCCACTCTCAACACCCCAACTCTTCTCTCTCCCAAAAATCAAGTTGCATCCATTATCTTCTAGACTCTAGATGCCTAATTATAATTTCAGCAAATTAGATGAACATTTTTCTCATCATTCAAATAGAGAAATGCCAAATATTATTAAGTAAAGTACCCATTTCCCTGGACATGTCGGTTTCTATTCAAGGAACAAAATCATAGGGTTCAGGACATATTTACTAGTTCAAGGGTTTTCTCCTAAGTTCATTTTTGTCACTGAGATCTCTCTGAGTGAATGCATTAAAGGCAATTGTCACAACTCAAGGTGTGTTTCAATAAGGCTATTCTGTCTACCTTCAGCAAATAATAAAATTACTGTGAAATACACTCAAATTACACTATCAGGGAAATTATAGAAGGGAAACCTTGAATAGCCAATAAAGTTATAAAAGAAGCCTAGATTCACAGGTAATTGGGAAATAGAAATTAAATGTCCTAATACTGTTTCACCTACTATGAATGAGAAAATTACGATCTGACAATATCAAGTGTTGGTGGGGACATGAAGAAAGGAAAAAACTCATTTATAACTGATGAGAACCACCACTACTTTGGAAATAAAATCAGCATTTCCACTTCCAAGTACATACCCTACCTAATTCTCTCCATATGTGCACAAGAAACATACAAATGTGTTTATTGTTGTGTTGTTAACAGTAGGAAAAAATTGGAAATAAATGATCATCAACAAGAGAATGGATAAATATTATGCTAATATTCATAATGGACTAGCATCAACTAAGACAAAAGAATAAAACTACATATAACAAAGTAGATACAATTCAAAACTGGTCAAAATAAAAAGTTGCAAAACAAAGCAATACATGTGTGAGATGATCATATTTAGTTTCAAATCCAAAATTAATACTATATGTTGATGTTAATGGCTACAAAAATATATAGTAAAAGTAAAAAAAACATTCATAAGAAAGAAAAACACTAAATTCATGATAGTGATACCTCTTTATAGGAAAGAAGGGAAACGAGAGTAGACATACTGTAATGTTTTATTTTTTTAAATGACCTAGAGCAAATATGGCAGAATATTATTACTCAGTGAAGCTAGGTAGTAAGTCCATTAGTGTTTGTTATATTTTCTATTCTTCTCTGTATGTTTGAAATATACCTCTAGAGAGGGAGGGAGGGAGAGAACAAAGGAAGGAAACAGATATTCCAAGGTGATGCTCTATCCCTAGGGTAAGAGATCAATTACCAGACAAAGGGTAGCCACTCAACGTAAATGGGTTTCATCAATCCAAGAGGCATGTTTTCAGGATGTTACAGATTTACTTTTGCCAGGGAACTAACTACTCAGTCATTGTTCTTTATTATCTTATTCCTTCATTTAGATACACAATGATAGCACCTGCACCGTGGTTAATAATCTAATGTTCTTACAAGTAACCTAGCTATTACTGGGCATATCATTTCCCTCCTCTGTCGGAAATCTTCCTCTTTAACATCATCAATATCCATATGATTATCTGTAGCCTATAACCAATTGCATTCTTCCAAATTTGTTTCAGCCAAATTCAAGCTAAGCATATTGTTTGTTTTTCTCTAGACTATTAAAATAAACTGACTGGCATTGAGAACTACAAAGAACAGCAAAATGATTTTGTGCACCGAAAGGGGGAAATTAGGATAAAGCAATACCATTAAACAAGGCAAACAATTAAGTCCTTTTCATGGATCAAAACTTAGATTCCCTCCAAAAGCCCCCTCCATAAAAAACTGTTATTTGGGGGGTTGGGAGTTGGGGAAGGGGGCTGATAAAGTAAATTCCTCCTATCAGAAGAAAAATATTGGATGTAAGAAAGAGGACTGGAAAACAATTTAAGCAGCATTTTGCATTATTTTCACCAATATTCTATATTTTGTGATTTCCATATGATAAGCAGAAAATGTAACACAAGGATATTTTTAACACTGAAACTGGAATCAGCCCCTCTCAAGTTTGTATTACAGAATTTGGACAGTAAAAATCCACTGCTTTAAGAAAAGAAAATGGCTACTAGGAAAACTAAATTACATTCCTTCTTACTGGCCTCTTCTATGGGAAGCCACTGAGTACCGGTCTTATTAGGGACAATTAATATAATGACAGGAGGAAAGCATTTGAAGTGTTTTTATTCTCTTTTAATCCTTAATATATTTAAGAAAATAAAAATCATTTTTATATGATAGAGATTTCCTTTGAAATAATATATTCATGATACTAATAAAATATTAACAACAAGTATGACAGCTAACATTCTTTGAGCACTTACTATGAGCCGGCCACTGTTGTAAGGGCTGTTATGTGTATTAAAACATTAATTTCACAAGAACTCTATAAAGTAAATATTGCATTAGCTCCATTTTATAGATCAGACTTTGAGGCACAGAAAGATGACATATTCACTACGGTGAGTCCCCTTTATATAAGGGACATTGAGTAAAGAATAGAGAGTGATCATTTTTACTTTCCTGGATAAAGAGTGTAACTAAAAAGAATGAAAACAAGTTTCCTTGCCAGAACATCCTTATGCCTACCGGTATGTACTAGAGCTACAAGAAAGTCCACTCAATTATAACCATTGCCTCAAATAATTTGATTAAAAATACTTAACAATATCCATGCTATTTAGCATCTGTTTTCTAAACACTACACCAATGTCTTTTATACATTCTTTAGGAAATACAAGAATGGTCCATAACAGAAAATTTCTATGACTAACTAAAGCAGATGTTCAGTTTCTGCAGTGGACAGAGAGTTATTTTATAACTATATTGTAGTTTTCATCATGCATCATCTAAGGCTAGATGATTCCTAGGTACATGAGCTTCTTTCTATTAAGGTGGGAAGAGGCTAAGGGGATTCTTCTGTACAATTTGAGCCATATCCAGAATCCAGGAATTTATGTCTTCCCTGCCCCACCTAGGTTTTCAAAAGAACCATAGCAGATCACTGGAAGAAATTTCTGGAAGCACTCAGTCAGCTGAGTTTGTAGATAAAAATCAGACTGCTAAGGATTAAGGCTACCAGGAAGCTCTAGGCTCCTGGAAATAGTTTCTCAAAAAACTGCACTCATTTGATAAGCCTTTCATAAATTCCTACCCTCTGCTCACTAGATATAAAGATAATACAGAGTATAAGAGCCTGTGTCTGACCTTATCAGAAAAGGGGCTACCAGGGGATGGTTATTGGACAATTGGCCTAGGGAACAGCCACATCCAAGGCCTGGAAAAACTCATCAGTCTTTAAAATAAGCATCTGCTAAAATTCCAAAAATCCCTTTTGAAGGTTAAGATCAATGAAAATTCTCTAACACATTTGCTACATTTAAGAAAATGGATTCATATAATTAGAAAATTGCCAGGATAAGAAGAAAAATGGTTTCTATTTCATAAGAAATAAAGACATGACAAGTTCTTATGTAGCTAGAGATAATCACATTATATGTAGGCATGTAACCTGAGAAAATGGTCCTGGACAAAATTAGAATCAACATTTCTCTATCATTTCTTATCATAAAGGATATAGGTCAATACTTAGTAGAAAAACAACTGCATCTGGAACCATATGTTAAAATAACTTATCAATATCACTTATATTCCATATGATGCTGCCTTTATTGCAATTTAAGGATTACCACAAGGGGAATTTTTTCCTGCCACAACACCTTACTTAGCTAGATTCCAGGTATATTAATCATTTGTGCATAAGAGGAAAGGAGTTAATATTTCCCCCAAACCTCCTAGGTGCAGGCACTCTGGCAAATGCTACATGTGACCTCACTGACTCTAGGTGGGACCATTCGACCATCTCACTACACCATGGGTGCATTTCATTTCCTTAGAAGAACATTATTTTCCCTCAAGTATCCAACACTTGAAGAATGCTGAGATTAAAAAAAAAAAAAAAAAAAAAGCCTCCTTTTGAAAGCCCATCAGAGACAATAAAGCAAGTTTCAACCAACTTAAAAAACTATGGGGGGACGGAAGGTAAATATTGTATAATCACTGTTATGAAGTTATATTTTTACTGCTCAAAGAAGGAATTCCCGACTTCTCAAAAAAAAAAAAAAAAAAAAAAGGAAAGGTAAGGGAAGACAAAAATAATGAGAAGAAAAGAAAACAGAAAGAAACAGAGCTGGCAAAAAGAACCAGAAAAAAATAAACTATTTGTTAATTCTTATTAGTACAAGCAATAGAACTCTACGTGGTGTAAAAGAATAGTCAGGTACTTTTGAGTGTTTTGAGGAAAAATGTGGAAGTAATGGGTTCCTGCAGGTACATTTTAGGTTATAAGCTTGTCTTCTGCAAATAAGCAAGAATCTTTGATTATATGTAGGTTTTTCTAGTCAATTCCTTTAAAAAAAAAAAGTGCTTTGGAGGAAATTGCTTGTCATGACTTGTATCAGAAGTGAAGCTTTTGAGGAAAAGCATGTTTACCTATAAATGGCCCAGAGTTTTCCCCCATGCTAGGAATCACTTAGAGCCATTGAAAACTGAACTTTGCAGTAACAGTCTGAAAGTGAGCTATTGATAAGACAAATTATACCTTGTGATAAAAAGGTAGATATGAAAAAATAAACTTAGTGGAAGGTAAATTTTTACTTAGGTCTAAATTACTTTAAAAGGGAGGTGAATTCACTCTGGTGGGATGGTTATTCAACTTACAGCAAGTTTTTTTTTTTTAATCTTGACAAGATTTGCCACAATGGTAACAACTATTTTTGCTCATCCTCAAGAACTGCTAAAATCCCATTGAAGTTTTTAAATGGCTCCAAACATGCTGCTTATTTAAGCAAAATAAGTATTGCTTAGTATTTTAATCAAATCCTCATCATTTCTGTGTAAGAAGCAACTTGGGCCCGTCTTATCGGACACCCAGGGAGTTTGAGCAATGGCTAGAGGTCAGGGAGAGACAAGCATGCAGTGACTTTTGGTTGCATTCCCATGTGGTTGACCTGAATATTTCCTCTCTCTTGTCCTTCTTATAATACAGGTAAAAACAAGAACCATTTTAAAGAATGTATAACCAACCATCCTACATCCGGTCCCCCAAATCACTAAGTGGACTGAATACAAAAGTGCCATAAGTTACACAATGGAGATAAGCCTACAAAGTTACACAAGACATAAAGCTTTGTTATCTTTTTTAAAGCATTAGGATTTCTTGCTAATTTCAAAGTTTTATGGTTTTTCTTAGAGCAGGATACACCTGTGGATTGTCTACTTCCTTTGAGGTCCAAAAAAGTACCTAAATCCCAGGGTGGTTGTGGGATCTTAGATAACTAATACATTTAAAGAGCTTAGAAATGTTTTGGCAAATAGTAAGTGCTCTATTAGTGTTAGCTGCTATTATTACTATCCTCCTCATCCTCATTAAAATAGTGCATTTTTGGGAAAAATTGATAAGTACAAAAAGTACATAGAAACGGGGGGGCTCCCAATCTCACCTCCTCTTTTTCTATTGTTTTGTTGAACATCACTGTTATCTCAAAAGTTAAAGAAAACTGAGTTAGAGGGCATAAAAATAGTAATGATATAAATCAAGAATGAAATTGAAAGTAGCCATATACTATTATTTGTAATATATTCCTTCCTATAGACCATATTAAGTACATATTGAAAACAGAGTCTATATAGGGCACTGTAGGGAGAAACCTAAGAAACATCAGGACCCTAGAGATACAACCTCAGAGTGATCAATCTAATAATAATAATAATAAACAAAAGTAGGAGCTAAAAGGAGTACAGAATATGGTGATAATTATAGGGAATGAGTGCTCCGTTAGGGTCACTACAGGGATGAAAGACCTTCTGCTTCTCAGTGACTGGAGAGTCATCAGCTCTTTTTGCTTTAAGGTGTATGTTTAATGAACCTAAGATACTTCAAGTTCCTATTTGATCAATGACAACAGTAAAACATACCAGAGGTATAAACCTGTAAGAGAGCTACACCTGTGCTCACGCAAGATCTCAGGGATACACGGGCAGGAAGAATACGCCCCCTACCCCACACTCATCCCTAGCTAGAGGCGCCAACAAAAGGCAGAGGGCTCCGTTGCTGGATCCAGACAAACCTGTTGGAAGGGTCGAGCCTGGGCTTGCCTGAGAAGCCGCTGCTGCTGCTGCTGCTGCAGGAGCTTCATCTGTATCAACTGCTGCTGCGAGGTGATGGCGTGCAGCGGGGGCGGCTGCATCATGGCGCCCGAGCGCCGCTGCAGCATGTTGGACAGAGCTTGCTTGGTGTTGGTGGGGACGAAGGAGCCCGTGGGGTCCAGTCTGGAGCCACCTACAAAAGCAACCAGAAGGAAGGGATCTCTATGCGTGCTAATGCAATAGGTCTTCCCTATTTTATCAAAACACAGAAACCTGACCTTCTAAGCCTCACTTTATGAGCAAATGGAAAATAAGGCCCCACTTCACACCATACAAATATTAAAGATATGCTGAAAACTGCATCATTCCCAAAGGATGGGGGCAGTGATGCAGGACTGAATTACAGTATTTCAATGATTTCATGGAGGCCCCACTTCGGTTGATGAACTGAAGTGCCTGAAACAGCCTCGGGGGCGGGACTTCGAATCACGTGGGTTTCAAATAATGCAAGGCCCTGGGGAATACATTACCTACATAGAGTGTACTGTCCTCGTGGTTTATTCTGCCAAGTGTCCTAAGCCAGTCATAGAAACTCTTTTGTCATTTCAAAGAAATTTGAACCTCATGGTATTTAAGTTTCTTTACCATGGCAAAATAAAAATGCCCCTTTCATCGTAGAATGGCATGAAAATACTTTCAAAACTTGAAAGGCTTGGAAACTTCAAATACCAAGACTCGAAAGACAAAACATCTTTTTGAAGGCTTGAAATCAAACAGGAGACGTTGATTATAGGGCTGCCTGAGAAATCAAAGGCAATTCTTAACTATTTGCATAAATAATTTGTTAAATGCCTTTTAAGAGTTTGGGGGAAAAGATTTTCAATATTTAGTGGCTTCAAATGAGGTGTCAATCACTTATTTACCAGATAGTTTATATTCTTTATGTGTAAGAAATCCCCTATATAAATTATCTCAGAAAAGATGTTTTATCTTTTTTTTTTTTTTAAGTAAGTTGTATGGTGGGAACAAACATTTTAAAGCTTTTTGAAAACCCACATTCTTTTAAAGACTCAAAACCACAACCAGCAATGTGATTTATGAAATCATTCAGTAGCATTTGAAAAACATTGGGAAAAAAGAGGAAAGTCAATTTAAGAACATATGGCAAGGTAACTTTTCTTGAAGCAAGAACTGGAACTATACTAATACATAAAAACTTAATGGACTACTTTATAGATAAAGGAGATTCTTTCTAAGGATTAGGCCATATTAGGCTACTTTCTTCTAATCTTCCTTTTTTATAATCTTGTATCTTTGAGCCAACTAAAGAAATAAGGTAAGTATTCCTGAAGCCTTCTGTACATTTCTACCTAATTACTTTCCTTACCTTCTCCCACCAAATGCTATTCTGAATATGGTGCTTAATATTCCCAAACATTTCCTTATAGCTTTACCATAACAGTGTATATACAGGAGAAAGAGAGCGAAATTGTAGAGAGGTGGGTGTGTGTGTGTACACACACATGTGTTGAGGGGACACACTGCTCTGCATTTTAACTATATATGAATGAAAGCATACTGTACACACTCTTCAATTTCATAGGATTCATATTTTTACAAAAATCAATTCACACACATAAAATCCCTTATAAATGCTTGTTTTCTTTAACATTTTTTCTTACATGTCCTCGTACTTAAAACTTACCTAATACCTAAACTTCCTCAACTTATAAATACCTTTTATAGTATTCTAGGGAAAGAAAGTATATAGGTCTTTATAAAATACTTAGCCTTCAATTCATACTGAATTGATGTTTTAAAATGCTATAAAATTCACAAGAACTTTGGAACTTAAAAGTCAAATGAGAAAATGATTGTGTATTACTTTCCAAATTTATCATTGTCTAGTTTACTCTTTATAGTCTGCATTCACTCATTCAACAACCTGTTTTTAAGAGCTTACTAAAAGCCAGAGTTTGCTCTAAGTTCTGAGAATACTATAGTGAATGAAACAGAAAACATACCTCCCCCAACAGAACTTATATTATGGGAAAGCTGGGTAATAAACCAGTAAGTAAGTTAAATATACAGCATATAACCAAGTGCTAATCTATGGAGAAATAGAAAGGAGAAGGGAACAGGGAGGGGCAGCAGGTGCAAAAGCCCTGAGGTAGGAATATGTTAAGATCATTTGCTGAACATGTCTACAGGGTTAGGCCATCTTCTGTGTGCTACATTTTTAAAATTTACTTTAAATTATACACACACACACACACACACACACACACACACACAGAGTTGTGTGTATGTGTGTGCATGTATAATATAATCCTTATTTCATCATTCAAAGAGGAATGAACATTTTTATTCATTTTGTATACTGCAATATCCTATCACCCAAAACAGAGTCTGGAGCATTATGAAATTCAATACATTTTGTTGAATAAATAATTGAATCACCTACTCTATGAGGGCATATATTAAAGTATCTCTTTTACAGATAACCAAGCTGAGGCACAGAGAAGTTAAGACCTGGTCAAGGTTACATAGCAGGAAAGTGGTTGAGCCAGATCTGAACCTAGAACTATAACTTCCAGACCAGTCCTCTCAACCTCTAATTTAGAGGACAAAATATGGATTCTCCCCTGCTATAAGCCAAGAATCAAACAATGTCTTTCCTAGGCCTCAAAATGTCATACTCAAATTACAACAAAAATCACAAGTTCCCAAAACATACCACTTTGTTGAACAAACTTTCATTTAGAAAAAAAATTAAATTCATTTCTAAGAGATTTTTTTATTTAGGAAATGTTCATTTCAGATATAAAGTCTACTTGGGCTTGAAAGAAAGCAATACTAAAATCAGCAACATTTACTATAGATTCAGTAGTTTTCCTTCTTTGATATCTCAATCTACCTGCTGAACCAAATTCCTGAGATACTTCACAGTATAAACAATTTACAATTTAAAACATAATAAAGATACTGTACAATACTAATTTTTAAAAAATACTGATAAGAATTATATCTAATAAAAACACAAATTTCACAACATACAACTTTTATCAACTTTATATCTGATAGTGCAAATTTTCCTCAGTGGCTAATTTCCTTCTAACATAGAATGAAAACTCCCAACTCAGAACCTAACCTAGCATTTAAAACCGTATTTTAACACTTGAGAAACACTCTCGAGTTGGCCACATATTAAATTACTCTATATGCTCAGGTATTATTTGATTCTTACAATTAGAATACGATCATCTATGTGATAATCAAAAATAGATTAAAAGACATTAAAAAAACCCTTATTTTAGAAGAAGAAAAAAACATTTCAAGTGGAAAGGATTACAGAAATGTCAACTGAGAACTCAGTTCTTGCAATTTCCTCGTTTTGTGAAGATTTCAGGTTAAAAGTAAAGAAAACCCCAACCTACGACCCAACCGCACTCTCTCTTAACGTACCTGGAGTAAGAGATTGGTTCTGAAGGAAAAAACCCGGCTGCTGGGGCTGACCCATGAGGTTGTAGCCCCACAAGGTGGATTGCGGATGGTGCAACATCTGGGAGGAAATGGGTGAGTAGTTAGGAGGCACTCGGTATATGTTGCTGTGTGGATACTCCTTCAACATAAAGTTAAAAAAAAAAAAAAGTTATTTAACTCCACAAACTGTACAGATCCACAAACTGTATAGATAATGAATGCAAATTCATCTTATCACATTACTTGAACCAGCTCCTATCCCAGTGGATAGGGCTGTTTTTAGAGTGGGGAAGATGGAAGGCAAGAGCATCAGCATGTTCTCTGCAAAACTTTTGACTTAAGAAGTACTTGACTTAAGAAGTGGAGGGAAGATGTAAAAGGATCACTTCTGAAGTTCGTTTTTAAAATACTAAAAGCACATCAACACTGACCACTGCCCACAACTGAAAGCACATCTTCAGATGCTAAGTGTCTGGGGATTATTTCATCTTAGGTCACCTTAGGAAGCCTTCCTGGTATGTTGGGTCTGGATGAGAATGAGGCCAGAAAGACCCACTCTCCCCACCCAGGCTTCATCTTCCTTCTAAGAGATGCAAAGTCTTCAAAGTTCACACCCAGATGTCTCAATTTCCCTGCCACCCCTCAGCCCCCTTCTCTTAGTGTAGCTCTAAAGGAGAAAGGAAAAACAAAACCTCGGATCTCTGAAATATAACGCGCTGGGTAGAGGCAGTTCCAGAAATAGTATGGGAGGAAGAGACATTACCAGGACTCACTCAGGAAATGAGAGAAGTTTTAGGACTTTTGTATCTGAAAAAAACAGAAACCTATCCATGTGGACTGATGAGCTAGGAGAGTCCAGATTTTAGGGAGTGGCATGGCAGTCTGGACCTTATTGAGCACCTCTTCAAGACAAAGGAATATTGACCAGAAGACTATATGAAAAGAGGGCACTGCAATCCAAGTGGCATCCAAAAGTGATGATGGTCTTCTCTAGAAAAATATTAATCCTCAAGCTATCTGTGAGGAAAAGATAAGTTTTGGTTCTGACCTAGGTAAATAATAATAATTAGACATGACATCTGAACACTAAGTTGTGAATATTTCTTCCATTGTACAAGAATACCCTTGAATTTTATACAAAACTGCTTCGAATTCTCTCTCAAGTATTTTTCCAGGTGAATTTAAATGTAAAGACATTTTTACACATTAATTCTATAAATGCTATAAAATTATTTCCAAATTATCATCTCTTAGATTTCTGTTGTTTTCAAGAAAATGTTGATACAGGTAGGTAAGGTTAATAGGGAAAAAAGAAATGAAACTCTTTTAAAATTGTATTTATCTTTTATAAAGTCTAAAAGTATGTTAAAGAAGTAAAATATATAGGAGAATAAGATGGAATGGTAAAATACGAAATCTCAGAAACATCCTACTGGATGTATTAGATGGCATGTTAGCTAGGGAAATGCAAGTAGTTTTTCACATTAATTTACTACAGGTGTTAACTGCTTAAAATATGATAAATATTTTAGACATGAGATAATAAAAATACATAAGATTTTTAGGGGTCTAAGAAATTCAAGTTTCAAATGTGAGAAATTATGAGGCACTGAAATATTAATTAAAAGATTATTCACAAGAGACGCCTAAAATTAATGAACAGTAGAGGAGGGAAAATCAGAAGCTATAATCCTGTTGTGTGTGACGAGTCACTGTTCATGGGCCATTCTATTAATTAAGACAGAGCTTTGTTAGGATTACGACTATTACGATAAGGCTGCTAATGCTTTTCCTGTTGCTAGGGACAGACTCTCCCACTAGGTCTTAGTGAGCCAAAGACCTCCGGACTTCCCGTACTCACATCAACTCTTGAGCTTGATTTCGTCTTGCGCTTCCTTCCCTTTGTCTTCTTCTCCTCGTCTGTTGTGGTTTTTCCCTGATCTGACAGCTCAGCTGATTTCCTCTCCGGTTCCTGAGAGACGGGAGACGTGGGCTCTTCCTCTTCCTCCTCGGGAGGCAGGGGCAGTGGTTCGAGGTAGTAACTTCGGGGCTTGGGCATGGGGTGTGTGTGATACAACAGCAGGTGATGCTGCTCCTCGTACTTGACCACCTTTCGGTCCACTCGGACAGTCCCGAACCAGGCCCAGGACAGAGGCGCTGGGTTCTTCTGACCCTCAAACAAATCCCACGGGGACACCTTCTGCTTTGTAGAGACCTGGAGACCCTGTGGTTGAGATAATGCTCTGTGACCTCACGTTCAGATCTTTTCCTGACTCAGAGGCCAAGCTTGCTTAGGACATGGATGCAAAGAACATTCTGGCTGGTGGGGAGGTTTAGCGTGCCCTAGCATACAGCAGACAGGTAAATGCACTGGTTCAGGGTTACACAGCTAGGTCACTGGAGAGCTGCAGCAAGAATTCCCACCTTTCAGTTCAATTCTGCAGTTCTTTAGACCACATGATATTCTATTCAGGCTGCAACGCCAGATGGCCGGGTATATTTTACTGTAAATTGGTATTTTTCATTTAGGGGTTTTTTTTGTTTGGTTCGTTTTGTTTTCAGGAAAAAACACTTTCTGAAAAGTACTGCAATGCTGATCTTAGTTTATTAAATTATAAATTATAACCCTTTGGATTCCTTTTTTTAAAATTTTGTTGTTTTTGAGATAAAACAAAAGTTCAGAGTCAAGTTATAGTCAGTCTCTAATTGGGCTCAAATTAACTTCAGTCCAAACATGTATGGGCTTGATTCAGTACAGGCATCTTTCACATACTTAATAAGCCTGTTTCTGAATAGTTAAGGAATATTACTACAGAAGTAACTTGTACCAACAGGTACAATTAAGGCATTTAATTCAAGCTTATCTCTATTGAGTTTAGGAGAGGAAATGTTACTCTGTTTCTGAAAATAAAGGTTTCTTTTTTAACATTAACTGGTGATGTCTCTTGGTACTTACCCTGGCAAACCAACTTGAAAATATTTTTCCTCAGAATGACCCCAAAAACAACTACTCAGGCATTCCATAAGATATGAATGCTCCTGTTCTTATCAACACAACTCTTCCATGGATGGATTTATCCAAAATCAAGGCTCATTTACCATGTATAAATTGACTGTTTCCTAATACTGTCTTGAGCTTGGACCTCTTTCCTGGGTACAAAGACCATATACCCAAATGGTTTCTAGATGTCTCACCACCAGAGAGCCCAATTACCTTGCAAACTCAACCTGCTCATAACTCTTTTCTGTCTCCGCTATCACACTGGTAAAAGTACTTGGGTTACTCTGAATTAACACAGCATTGTATTCTCCTAAGAGCCACATTCTTTCCGACCTTTGCGAAAACTCTTCCATTGGCCTGTATCATACTCTTCCCTACCTCCCAGCTAACTCGTAATCCTTCAAAATAATTCAAGTGTCAGTTTTATGGGGGACTCTATTCTGACTATCTACTCCTTATCTGAGGGTGATGGCTCCTTCTCAGGGTCCCCTAACACTTCGTACCATGACACACAAATCTCACCACACTGTGATTATCTGTCTACTTCTGCTTAAGGGTAAGAGCTCTGTCTTTCATCTCTGTGGTTGCTCAAATGTTCACTGAAAGAACCATTTTTTTCATATTTAAGGGAACCTTGTTTAATATCCTATATAAAATGAGTGTTCAATGAAATATTGTTTAATGGAGGAAAAAATTAAGTACCATCACCCTAAAAATATTTTTTACTCAAAATAGCTTACTACATGAAGAATTTATCAATCAAAATTTTCTTATCTAAACGTATTGTTGTCAACTCTGAAGTAAAATCAGACCTGGTCTTTGCCTTCTTTTATTTTTACAATATATCAAAAAAAATTTTTTTTATTTATTTGAGAGAGAGCGCACCTGCACACATGAGTGAGTGGAGGCGGGGACAGAGGAAGAGGGAGAAGGACACTCCCCGCTGAGCAGAGAGGCAGGAGCTGGGCTCGATCCTAGGACCCTCAGGACCCTGGGATCACGATCTAAGCTGAAGGCAGATGCTTAACGGCTGGGCCACCCAGGTGCCCCTTAACAATACATTCTTACTTAGTTTTCCTTCAGCAGGTTCACAAATTCACTTAAATTCACGTAAAGTTTTAAATGAATATCTATATAATAATGCCAATGGCCAAAGTATTTAAATGACAAGATTACGCTTTAAAAAAAAAAAAAAATCAAGAAACTGTAAAATTGAGGCATTTCATATACCCTATAGGAAGACAAGAAAATATATATAAGAAACAAACATTCACTCTTGCCTGTTTTTTATCTATAGAGTCGAATCCAGCAATTTTGTTTCCCTTTGTGTCAATCAAGGAACCCATAGGTTCGCAAGTGATGACATCACATGTCTGTTTTGGCAAAGGTAGCAACTGTCGAACCTTGTCAATACTTTCTGATCTCTTGTCTCCTAGCTCTTTCTAAAAAAACAAACAAACAAACAAAACAAAAAGAGATAGAGAAGTGGGACAGAAATTACAACGAAGGCAAAAGTTGGTGAGAAGGAAGTTTCTCTATGAAACATTTCCGTTTTTATAGCCAGAATGTTCTTTAACCTTGAACGTGGTCTATAATGCAGCTTTCAATTAGAGTAGTGAGTATGTTTCATTTCTTCTATTTAAGTAGAAAATAGAACACATACAGTGAGACCCTGGTTACACAACAAATATCGCAGTGCTGAAATGACAAAAATCCCGTGTAGTATTTGCACCAGCAGAAGGCAGAAGCTGCAGCACAGAACACGTTCTCAAATCCAGGGTCAGGCCTCAAGGTAATCATCGGTTATTTTATTGATAAGGTTGTCAGATATATTGATCTTTTTTCTTTTCTGCACCATTTGTTTACAGTTTATTTCAAAGATTGCATTATTGGTTTTTCTAATGAATTGGGGTTAGAAATATCAATGTAAACGGTTATTTTTCAATTATAGGTGCCAGTCCAAGCAGGGATTTATCCTAAATCCAATGTAGGCATTTTTGTTATACATTTGATAATGGATTTCTAAAGTTCCTTAAAAAGGTAAATATTTTGTGAATATAATTTTTTAAAGAAGTATCTTCGAGCTATATGCTTATAACTTTTGAGTACTAGTAAGCTGAGGTAAAGCAAATAGCAAAATAACCACATAATATCTAACTTAACACAGTAAATTAAGGTAAAATGCAATAAATAACTAATGCATAAACTATCTGAGATCATAATATATAAGCAGGTCACAAACTTACTTTCAATTTCTTTACTAAATTCATATATGCACGTTTGTTCTCTTCAGATCCCCCTGGGGATGCATTTGATAGGTCTGAGGCTAATGTTCCATTGATTAAAACACCCAGCATGTCAAGAACTGTTGTGAATAATTCACTAAGAGGGGGAAAAAAATAATTATTTTCACCTTAAAGCAAAACCAAGATACTCTTAACTAATAGCATTTTTATTTAAAGCACAGAACTTCTGAGGGTAACTAAGAGAATAAGAGGTGACACGATTTGTAGTCAGCCTATCAAAGCTTCTACTAGGCACGTGTGTGGCATACTGAATGTGAAGTAAGAACATACTTGTTAGTGTGCATGTCAACAGTTCCAGAAGTAATGATCTGGAGGAGGAGGAGGGCCCAGTCTGTCGTCCATTGGGTGCTCCTCTGCACAGTGTCAAACATTCCACCCACCTGGCATGAAAAAAAAAAAAAAAACAATACAACTTCATTACAAAGAAAATACCATCCCTATCACTTTATGTAGCCAATTTTGATTTGTTAAAAAACAACAACAACAAACAATAATAATAAGACTCTGGTTTATGGGTTATCATACCTTCTCTCTTACCTAGCTACCTATTTGTCACTGTTTTTTGGTTCCTTCAGCACAGGAATTTGGTCCTTCAAAAAAAGGGGGTAGGGTAGGAGGAGAAGAGGGACCTGAGTGTGGGCACGCATCAATATGAGTTAAATAATAGGAAAATTAACTTTCTTTTGTTCGTAAGCTTTCATAATACCTAGTGTTACAATATAACTTTAGTCCAGTCTGAACAGATCAAAGCCAGGTAAGCTGATTATTTACAACTTTGTGTTGTTCAATTATTATTGCATCTAAGCCTGTTGTCATACTAACACTTGGAAACATCCAGTAACACAGAAGATTGAGGAGCAGGAGGCCTGGCCCCCAGGTCTACTCACTCATGTGCGGGAATTAAGTTAACAACTATTGCCAAATAACAGGCAAGCCCTCCTCCAGAGCAGCCTTCACTGAGACTTGTCCAATAGGAAAAGAAAAATTCAAAGAAATGTGCAACGTGTGAGAAATTTTAAATATCTGTACAGCCTCCCTGTCGAATTTGTTTTTATGGCCAGTCTGATGGAAAATCTGACAAAAGTTTGACTTATGGCACATTTTTAAATGGGTCTTTAAATGAACATAATAAAAGCTAATTCATCTCAAAGCAGTAAACGCCTCAGACCTACTCTTAGCACAAACTGAAAAGAAGGAGAGATTCCCTGGGGCGGGAGGTACAGAAAGCAAACCAATGCCCCAAATACCTACATCCTCTAGAAGTCAGACCAGACAGGAAGGTCAGCACCAAGGAGGACAGACACCTGAGAGACAGGGGAGTTATTAGAGCAAGCAGTGGAAGGCCTCACACCTTGTAACGAAGAGGATGACCACAGAAGTGGAGAGCTGGAGGTATTTTGTAATGTAGGAGTGTAATGGAGGGAAAGCACTAGAAATGCCCCTTACCAAATTTAAGCGAAGTTGCAATGCTTCATGCATCATCTGCCGTGCTTTTATGTCGTCCTGGTATCGTTCTTCTCTCCAATTACTTAAAATCTAAATCAGCAAATAAATGGGAGAATCCAAAATTTATTTTCCCTATTAAAATGGGTTTTTTTTCTTATATTTAAATTTATACTGAGCTTCTTGCGGACAGTCAAAAATAACTTCTTCCTTTAATGACTTAATAAACAAAGCAAAATAAAATTTTAGCTTTCCTCCTTCCTCCCACGCAGTCAGAAATCTGGCTATTTCTGGCTCATTACCTTTCTAGGTGGAAGAAGAAAATTCTTATCTATTTACAATCCCGTTAAGTGAGTCTTAGAACATGCTTTAAAGGAAGATGAAGATTAACAAAAAAACAAAAAAGATTATTTTTTAAACATGTTATTTCACTGGTCTTATTAAGATAAATATTGAACAGACAGAATTACATTTTATATCAGTTCTGTGTTACCTTTCTAGGGACCTTCTATGAACCCTAGCAAATGTAGTATTTTGATGTTTTATTGAAGAGGGGGGCTTGCTGTCTTACATGCATGTCTTCATTGATAAAGAATGTGCATACTACTTTGAAAAATATGACAACTTTGACATCAGTCAAGTGGTGTGTTGTTCTACAGAGTGCTTTCACTGATTCAGACTAAGGTTAGAAAAGGGAAGGTCTGCCTAAGAAAGGCAAACCACAAGAGGGCAACACCCTAGAATCAGATGACAAAGGCAAAGTCCCTCCCCCTCTGCCACGCTCTGAAATATGGTAACTACTGAGAATCATCTTACGAGTTAAAATGAGTCACACGTGGAAGTAACCCTGCCCAAGAGATGAGCTGTAAGCATATACGGCATGATGAAAGGAGAGCATTTCTCAAATCTCATCAATATAGAGTCCTCTCCCAAGTCTGACTTGAGGGTCCAAGACAGTAAACACAAAGTTGTATCAGAGCTTTCATTCTATCAACAGGAAAATAAAAATAGGTCAAATGTAACAAGATGCACGAACCAGGGCAAGGAGATACAGAAGGACCGTGGTCCTGTTTTTGGAAAGTGATCGGGGAGGGCCTCCATGAGGAGGTGACACCTGAGCACAGACCTGATGAAATGAGGGAGCAACCCTCCTATTATCTGGGAAGAAAGCCTTCCATGTAAAAGGGAAAAGAGGTGTAAAGGCGCTGCATGAGAATCTGCTTGCCAAGTTCAAAGGATAGCGGGGAGCCTGGGTGGCTCAGTCAGTGAAGCGTCTAACTCTTGATTTCGGCTCAGGTCAGGAGCTCAGGGTCGTGGGGTGGAGCCCCGCCTTTGGCTCCGTGCTCAGTGAGGAGTCCACTTCTCTCCCTCTCCCCGTCTCTCTGCCCTTCCCCCCAGTCATGCTTGCTTGCCCTCTAAATAAATTAAAAAAAAACATAGCAATGGGGTCAGTGTAAAGAATGGAGTGAGCAAGGTATGACTGGTAGGAAACAAGGCAGAAGTAGGAGCCAGTGCCAACTTATGCAGGCCTCAATAAGCCCAGACCTTGAATTTTTTATTCTAGGTATAGTAAGAAACACTGGAGTATCTTGGGCACCAGAATAACAGGTGATTTACATTTTAGAAAGATCACTTTGGCTGCTGTGCAAAGGATAGATCTCTTAGATCTAAAAGGTGGGAGATGACGAGAGGATCAAATGAGTCGAGCATCCTTGTTCACTTTCATCCAGTATCACCTGCGAGAAAGACATGGTATCATAGAAACAGAGGGCCACAGGAGGGTTCCATTTGGCTCTGTACCCGGATAAAACATTCCACATGACCAATCTACCTACTTTGCTCAATTCCACACTTTCCAATTTCCAATTTCATCACCCAGCTTCCTTGAAGTACACAGAATGCAAATGCCCCAAAGAGTGACCAGGAGAACTGTGGTTGGTGGAAAGCCAAAATTCAGATTCTTTGTACACAGATCAATACGCCTTCTAATTTTGAAATTAGTACTTTGCACTCAATTGGCATTGGTCTGTCTCTGGCAGGAAAATAAAAGTGAGTTTCTGAACCAAGAGTGCTCAAGCTGAGACCGCCCAGATAGGTGGGGGCCGAGCTGGAGAAGCTGGAGAGAGGTTCCTCTGTCTTAGCGCCATGCTTGCAACACACTTTGCTCCAGGACCTCTCCCACAACGCAGGGTCAGGACAGGAGCAGATATGTCAAAGTTGCAAGCAATGTACAAAATATTATTTTTACAAGACACAGACATTTATCCAACGCATAATTACTGTCACAAAACTGTGAATCTTGTGGTGCCTAGAATACCAGGTAGGAGAATAGGGCATGGATTGTGTCTCCATGCATCTAATCAAAATATGTTGTCATCTTATTAGTTTAATTTCAGTATTTGAGAGGAAAACAAATGAATGCCATTAGAAAAATACTTGCCTGCCTTAATGTTCTAGTATACTTTACCTGATTAACTTGATTCTGAAGAGATGTTAGGAGGCCTTCCCGTTGTTCATCTTGTCCCTTAAGGCAGGTAAGGACCAGTGAGAGGAAAGGTTGTTGACTCAAAAGAGACATACTACAAAGGAAGTAGTAACAGCAGATCTAGTTAGAAAGGATGGATTACTTCCTGTGCAACATAGATCTCCTGCCCTTCGGTTATTGGCTCCTATTTATTCTACTACTAACAAAGGGAAGGGAGTAGTAAATAGCCAAAGCCTACTTGAAAAGTTAAATCATAGCTCTACTAATAAGATTAAAAGCCACTCTGATGCTTCTAAATAATTTAATATGCTCTCTTGTCCTTGAAGGCATTCCCAAACTAGCATAAATTCATACTGCGGGAGCATGTTGGGGGATTGCAGTGAGAAGAGCATTTCTATTTTATAACACAAGTTGAATTTGAGAGACGCACATCAGCAGGAATATCACTTTATACACAGAATAAAATGAAAAATCTAAAAATTTGTCACACCACGCTATTGTCATGAAGCCAAGGAAACAGGACTATATGATTGTTGTGCTTGTGTTACTTTTTAGCACATTTCTTAAGACCAAACAGGGTGGGTACTGAGACAAGTAAGACCAGCACCTAGGTCCTGAGGATCCAAAAGCAGTAAGGTTGTTAGTGACCCACCATATCCCATAGCCTCGTCTTAAGAGGCATTAAGGCATCTAAATAAAAAATCTATTTTAAATTGTCATTTTATTAATATTTCTTCAATTATTGTAGAACTAACAAATCATATTGACAAACTAAGTGCTATGTTGGAAAAAAAGTTCTTTTCTTTTTTTTTAAAGATTTTATTTATTTGACAGAGAGAGAGAGAGATCACAAGTAGGCAGAGAGGCAGGCAGAGAGAGGGGGAAGCAGGCTCCCCACCGAGTGGAGAGCCTAATGCAGGGCTCAATCCCAGGACCCTGAGATCACGACCTAAGCCAAAGGCAGAGGCTTTAACCCACTGAGCCACCCAGATACCCCGGAAAAAAAAATTCTTAAAAGGCGATTGAGACCCAATTATTTCAATGTGCTTTATCCTCTACCAGCAGAGCTGGGAGAAACTGACTTGGGAGGAGTCATCTTTAAACTTTGGAATACCTTCTGTATCCCGCCCTGTGGGGATAATGTACATACAATATACATGCAACCATGCACTAGCAAATTAACTTCCAGAATTAAAACTGAGTCATATGGTTGGTTGACTGACCCTCGCAAAGGTGACGCCAAACAACCAGGTGTCAAACAAAATACATGTAAAACTAGGTCTCTACCAAAATGCACTTCAGTTAAAGAGCACGGTCTCGGGAGCCAGATGACCTGGGTTTAAACTCCAGATTTACAACTCCTTAACCGTGTGTCCCGGAGAAATTAATTTTTCAGTGCCTCCCTTCTTTCATCTTAAGAAAGGTATAATGACAGCACCCACCACATACGATGGCTGTGATAATTTAAAAGTTCACGTACGTATGCGATGAGTTTTATATAATGGTATTTCACAAGAGCTCAATAAATGGTAGCTACTAAAATATTCATTAGGGGATAAGAACTATACATGGTCAGAGGTTTTCGGGGTTTTTTTTAATGGAAGAAGTCTTCATTATTTCCCTTTCCTCCTGAGGTGCTAAATTCATATTTTCACATTAGAGAGCAGGTCTGCTCTTTCTCAGAAAGAGTCGGTTTGCAAATTTATTTGAAACCTTTTCTAGGGCCTAAAATAAATGAAGAAAAGATTACACTTAGTCATTTGTAAATTTTAGTATTTAGTCTAGAACAAGAGCCCTAAATGTTACAAATATTACTATCTTAGGGTCCAACAGGACAGAATGATAAATAATTCTATGTATGTTAAACATAAATAATTAAAAGAATGAAAAGTAACTAAATGTACAATAGAGGGACTAAATGGATGTCCAGATCTGATTCAATAGGTCTGAAGTGAGGCTAAGAAGTTGGTGTTTTTAATGGCTCCGCAGTGATCTGGGTACACAGGCAGAACAAACCGGTGGACTAATTATGTTCAACCTGGAACTTTCTAGGATCAGACCTTTACCTAACAGAGTATTTTCATTTCCATTTAAAAACAATTTCAGTGCACTCTGGGTATAGTGACCATGTATGTCTGCAAAAATGTTAGTTCTCAATCATACCTTAAGCCCTCGCACAGAGACACACCTTGCAACCGTACCTTTTCTGTTTTTGTCTGTCTCTTTCCTTTTTTGAAGAGGAGCCCAAGTGCTGTCCCTTCTCCAGCTCCTCTCCAGCAGCTTTTAGTACCCTTCCTTGCACAGAGGTCGGCAGCCTGGCAATTAGGGGGGCCACCAGCCACACACCCCTGCGTTCAGAGGAACTAAAATCAGAAATAGGTGTTATACCGAAGGAGGTATCTTTCCCTCTGCTCTCACAGTTATAACGGAAACTCCAGGGCAAAACTTCGATGAATAACAAACACCAATTAGCCAAAATTTTCCCTTTTATCTCTGTACTATCTTTCCTCTTGCCAAATATCGATAGTTGGACGTACTTTTCCACTCTCGCTATGGAAAGCTATAAAACGTGGGGTTCTGGGAGAATACTGTCACTAAACTTTTTAAATCTATGCAAGTCTTGCATGATTCTAGCTCTCTGATTAGCAACAGTCCTTTTGCACAATAAGCAACACACTTGACTGTCATGGTTAAGATATGAAATGTTCTGATGATGTTTAAGCATATTAATAACCAATTTTTAAGGTTTTAAAATACACTAGTTATACTTTAAGCCCAAATGATGAAATACAAATCAATCTGCTTATCACAATTATCATTTATGCAACACTGCCAATTAATTAAGATGGCAGAAAAAGTGTTTCCTATATAATGAATTCTATGGAACAGAGTAGCCTTAAGGAGATAATAAAGAAATTAATCCCTTCCATGTGTCATATGTAGTTCCAAGAAATCTGGACGTGTTACACATTGAGACATCATTCATCATCGTGACCTTTAAAAAATTAAATAATGATAAATGACACAAATAATTTCACATTCCTGGAGCTTTATGAAAAGTAACTGCATCATGCAAATAAAAATATATCATTACATGTGAAAAAGTAATCACAGCCCAATCAAACAGCAGAAAAAAATACCTTAGAAATGTCTTTATTCCATTCTGCCTCATGCTACTCGTATCAGTATTTCCAATTCCATTTGGGTTAAAGAGGCCCATGCCAGAATTAGAAGAATTATTGTTCAAATCAGCAGACTGTTGGAACACCTCTATTGTTGCCTTTGCAATATTGTCCAGTAAGTTGTTCATTTCAGCCACTGAACCAGAGCCCTGGAGTTACACATAAGAAAACTAGCACGCATATGTTTTACTTCATCCTCCAACATCAACGTGTTCTTGCTGTTCTTAAAATTTTGTATACATAACACATGCTTCCAATATATACTCACAGGGTCCTTCAAGCACTGTTTGATCATTAACTGAAGTTCTAGCCAGGACTGCCTTAGTGTCCACTGTTCAAGATTCTGGGGAAAACGGAAAGAATTAATGCATTAAGGATACTGAATGTGTCTTAAAATATAATAATTCCTTGCAGTATTCCCTCTCTCAAGGAAGAACAGAATAATCATACAGAGTAAAGGAATCTGTAGGGATCAAAAGGCTCCAAGTCCATTATGTACATTCACTGTAGACACAAAGAAATTAAAAAAAAATTTTTTTTTTTAAATAATGGACATCTGTGGCACCTGGATGGCTCAGTCAGTTAAGCATCTGCTTTGGGCTCAGGCCATGATCATAGACTGCCAGGATCGAGCCCCACATTGGGTTCCCTGCTTGGTGGGGAGTCCTTTTCTCCCTCTCCTTTTGCCCCTCCCCCTGCTCGTGTGCTCTCTCTTGCTCACACATGCTCTCTCAAATAAATAAAATCTTTAAAATAAATGAAATGAAATGAAATAAAAATAATGCACACTCAGCCAGGCACAGGAAATAAAACAAGGATTTCTTTTCTCGATATTTATCTAAGCAATTCCATTCCAAAATAATTTCATACTTTTTAAATAATATATTTAAGGCTATCCCTCCAGAAAGCTTATATATCATCTAAATACAGCAGACTTAAAATATCAATGTTTATACTATGATCGTATAGCATTGGCAGTACCTATATTTACCTAGCAACGAAGTGTGGCAATTGCACAGAAAATTGGGAGAATAAAAATCAGAATTGAAGTTGAGAATTAGCATTGAGAGAAAAAAAAAAAAAGAAAAAGAGAAAAGTGTTACATGACAGAAACACAATCTTTAGACTCCAACCACTCACCTGAAGAATACGCTTAATGTGCTGTCTTTGCAAGTTGTCACCCTCCGTACATTCTTTAATACCATGAGGATAACAGATAAGCTGCAATAATTTCTGTGCTTGCATATTTGAAAGCACAGGGTCCAATATAAGCTCTTTGTCTGTACATAATCTTTCAGGTTCTTTTAAGCAATGTTCTCCTACCCATTCCTAAAAAAAAAAAAAAATTGGCTGTTAGATTGACAGGCAGAGGCTTTCTGTACGTGAATGTAATATGCACTAAATTATGGTGCACAATGGAATACAAAGCAGACAGAAATCTTCCAATTTAAAAAAATTGCATGAAAAAAGTAGGTGGGAAAAATTTTGAGAACAAAATTCCTGGCATTTTGACTTCCTAAATATAGAAAGTGGGACCATGGTTAAAAAAGTTTGAAAAAGAAATATACAAAATGGAAAGAAAAGAAAGCTAAAGAAACTAAAGAAAATATTTGCATATAATGGTAATGATTCTGTATTAGTACATGTCTTCATTTTTATGTAACACTCACTATACTAAATTGAAAGAGTAGAAGATTTAGAAAACTGTTTTCATTTTTTATATTATACATGCTACTATTATTTGTGCACATCTCCTTTCTAAACAATTATTTTCTTAGAATAATTTCATAAAAGCACAATTGTTGGGTCAAGAAGTATATCAAAATTTAAGACTATTGATATATACAGTCAATTGTTCTCCAGAGAGTTTTTAGCAGTTTAAATCCCTTTCGCCTGTTATCATTGCAAACTCTTATACTATAGAAGAAATCATCAACAGAGCCCAATTTGAACCCAGATCTGTTTCAGATGTGGCCTGTTACTTAACTACACCAGGAGCCCAATGCTGACTAACTAGTAAAGTCACCTGGGGAGTTTGCTAAACTACCAATGCCCAGGGCCCGTCAAAAAATATCTGATGGTGGGACCCAGACATCAGTAATATTTTTCAGGGATTAAAATTGTTTGACCCTTAGTGCTTCTGGTTGGGAAACAATAGACAACTGCCTCTCATTATCTATATGACCATTTCACGAACCTTTACCATAATTACAATATGCTCTAATAAAAACATGTCCCTGTTAACATAATGTTTCCATCAAAATAGAAAACCGTATATATGGTATGCCATGTTTTCTTTTTTATAAGAGAAATTAAAAGAAAAACAAGGAAGATAAATCAAAAAATAATGAAATTGATCACCAAGGGCAGGAAAAAACACAGGATGGAAGAGACAAGGGACAGAGAACACATCTCTCAGTACACCTTTCTGTGCAGTTGACTTGTAGAAGCATGCTAGTCTGAAGCAGAGCTGAAGTGGGGAGGAAGAAAAAGGGAATCTCAATGGAATGCAAACAAAAACAAAAGAAATCATTCTGTTTCAAATGAATAACATCCATACTGAAGGAGAAAGTTCAAAAAGATTTTTAACACAATACAATAAGCCTTTAGGGAAAAAAGAATTATAAACAAATCTTCAACTCCTTTCCATTTTTTCCTAGTGGTACAGGTGTAGCAATTCTGAAAACCATTTCAGGGGTAGTAGAAAATTAAGTAAATGAGTAAATGGTTGATGTTGCCGGGAGCCAGGGTTCTTGCTGTGGAAGACAATATTAATATGGAATGGGGGAATGCAAAGAAGAATTAAGTGGTGTTAATAGAAGTGGATGTATCAGTATGAACTCATGAATATACACACACATTTATGTATATGGATGTATTTTTTCCTACCTCTATCTGCTGAAAGGGCTTAGAGGCAACGAACCCCCACCGCCCACAGTCATGAGCACCACAGTGCCCACCTCTTGGTTTCTAAATACCATCCTCTACTAACTAGAATCAGAGTTCCTTGGAGGAATGAGTAATTCCAGAGTTGGAATAGGGAAGGCACAAGGTGGGCTAGGGATGGAGATGTGTCAAAATAACTTAAAAGCCAGGATGAAAAGGTTCCCACTGGACAAATCTGGGACAATCTGAACATGAAAATAACTAAGGATAGTATATTATAATCCATATGGATAACAAATAAGGGAAAAAATACTAATAAGGGCAGGCTCCTTTGAGAATACAATTCAAATTACTAACTGTACATGAGTCGGGGGGAAGAAACAATCACCATTTTGTAACTCTCATATAAAGACTAGTTTGGACAAGAATAAAAATGAACGCTGTACGGGTGGTGGAGTTTGATGAGGAGCAGGATATCTGCATTGTCTCAAAATGTCTCTCCAAAGACTGTTTACTGATTACAAGGCAAAAAAATGATTAACAATACAGCAGCAAAATCTTGAAACCATACACCTTCATCAAAATGATCACCCCCAGTGAGGTACGAATGGACATCATGTGCCTTCAGGTGTGACTACCCTAAGAGAACACAATATTACTTCTGTAGCATCTTGGCCAAGATTGCATAAAATGAAGCTAATCTATGGGAAATCTTAGACAAAACCAACATTATTGGAACAACTGACAAAACAATGTGGCTGTAGGTGAGAAAAAATTACTGTACCAAGGCTAAATTTCTTGATTTTTGATAACTGCATTTGGTTATGTTAATAAGTAAACACTAAAGTATTAAAAAGTAAAAATTCGTAATGTATGTCATCTACTCTTAAAAGCTTCAGCAAGAAATTAAAAAGCATATGCATCCACGTTTATACACAAATAGAATCATAAAGCAATGTGGCAAAATGTAAAAAATTGGTGAATCTGCAAAAAGGGTATATACACTAGAGTTCTTTATTATTATTGCAACTTTTCAACAAATTCAAATTTATTTCCAAATAAAGTAAGCAGGAAAAAAAGGAACCCCGATGTGCAAGTTTCCTACAACAGTGAGCATTTCTCTCATAAGAACAATTATATAGTCAAAGTTAAAGGTAAATTAAATCTGAAAAATACCTGTTGACAGATAGTCCTCAGTACATATCTGGCATATTCTCTTAGATTGGCGGTTTCTATGGAAATGCTTTTCCCACAGGATTTTGAATTCTGTGAGGCAGTCCAGATATCATCGGCATTCCCATCACGTCGTAAACCCCTCATGGTGAAGTCATCATTCTTTAAAGAGCTGACATTGTTATTGCCAATTTTGGCATCTCCTAAATAATAGAACCACAAAAGCAAAATCACGGAAGTTCAAAATATTGCCAAATCCTTGAGAAGTAAATGAAGCAAGCCTTCAGGGATTTAAAATATGTGAATGGCATAATTATGGCATAGCCCGTTGTTCAACAAGAGAGAGAATGGATCAAGAGGATAATTGCAAGAACCCAGAGAAGTTTCACTGGACATGGGGGAAAAAAAGCATATTCAAGACTTATTCCTTATTTTGTTTACAGAATTAAGTATGTGTTTACTGAACTTGGAAAGGTCATTACGAATCATACTTAATAATCAGAGAGCATTGATTTCACCAATATTTCAAGCACAAATGTATTCAATATTCAAATTCATTTCACTTATAGACAAGGAAAAAATGGGTTACTCACCCTTCTAGATGTCCCTTTTCCATTTCTTCTCTTATAATGACTTATTTTCTATCCATAGGTCAAGAGAAAACTTTTGCCTTAGCCCACCTTACTATCAACTTCTTGACAAGAGAGATTTATTTCCCTGGGAATGGAAAAGGGCAATGCATACTAAGGAAGCCCTAAAACATAGGGCATTCATTGAATAACCCAAGTCTCTCACTTCCCTCTCTATAAACAACCAAATTAGAAAACCTCGCCAGATCAACCTCTAATATACTGAGTCAAATGAAACTAAGGAAAGGATTTCCCTCACAATCAAGTTCTTGGGAGTAGAATGTCTGCATAGCTGGAAATAAGAAATCCTCTCCAGCTGTGAAAGACAAATCACTATCATATTTTAAAAGTGAGAGAATATAATTTGATAATAAAGACTGCCAGATGACAACAGAGCCTCTAAACTTTTGCCTGTTCACCCACAGGATTATAAGCCTTGAACAAGAAAATTTCTTGGAACCAACAAATGAGTTTAAATGAGGCCCCTCACTGCCCACTATGAGTAAAACCAAGCCCAGGTCAGTGCAAAAAGCCTTTTAAAACCCACAGGTCAACAAAGAAAAAGTTTTGACTCTGCTGGAAAATTTGAAAAATCAGAATAACTTAGTGAATATTTACTTATAAAATTGTAAGAGGAGGGGAGGAATGAACAATACTTTTCAAGTCATCAATATCTTATTATATATTATCATACATTCCTCATTCAAATACGCGATAGAAAAAAGTATCAATTTCACTTTGTCCACAAGAGTTTAAGTCAACAGAGCTCCTTGGGGGCTGAAAGATATGTACCAAAATTTAGCATACTTTCTCCCCACCTCTGGGGATATAAACAACTATTTCGACACCTTAAGTTAAAACTACTACATAAATTAAAAACCAATTTCTATAGAACAGTTTTATCTCCCAAATTCAAAATAGATCCTGGTGGACAGGACTTGAGAAAACATTGGTAAGGATAGGGTGAGGGAGAGAAATCAAAACTTCGTAAAAACAAAATCAGAGAAATAAACACCTCTGCCTAAGAAATCCTCATTCAGGTTCTCATTTAGTTAGAAGGTAGGATGACAGAGAAGGTACAGGAGACCGTGCCAGCATCTTCTGCAATTGCACAAATAATAGAACAAATAGAAAAGAGTGTTCGGCGACTACCTAGTCCAAGGCTCTGCTGACGTCCAAATGACCTGATTCTGATTTCTCAGACTTGAAGCATTCTCTATCTACCAAGAACTAAGGTGAATTAAAAAGGCCAAGGAAAGCCAACCAAAGATAAATAAACTGGTTATTACGCATGGATATTAAAATACAATTCTGCGACTATTTAAAGACCCTGGCAAATTTTAGTTGGAACTGGATCAGTCCTCCAAATGAAGGGTTAAGTGTAGATGGCACTCATCTTGTTTCCTGCCATTCAATGACTGTTCACACTTCCAACATTAGTTTGTTGAAAAGCTACTACTTCAAAATCTACTGTCTAGTTTATCTGATGGGCATTGGAGATACCACGGTAAAAAAAAAAAAAAAAAAAAAAAAAAAAGCAAGTGCCTGACTTCATGGTCCCTACATTTATTTGTTAAGTAGATTGACCAGCCATTTTCTTTTCAAACATCATCAGAAAAGAGAAATTTTACTTACATAAACGAGCATTTAATGTTGGTTGTATAATAATATAAGCTCCTTAGCTCAGAAGAGAGGCTATGACCATCCACATAGTTCTACCTTTCCTTTTTACTGTCAATTCATGGGTATTTCTAAAGGGCATCTCTTTGATATAGATAGATATAGATATATATAGAAAGTGATATGTATATAAAATTAATGTATACATTTTCTCCAATCTTTAATCTTACATTACTGCAAAAATTAGAAACCATATACAAATATGTGTGTATATATACTCTTTTCCTAAGGTAAACTTTTAATAATTTTTTTAATGAAAATCTTATTATCCTTCATTGTCAACAAATAACATTCAAACAGGAGTATGAAGTATAACGTTCTTGAAGACTCCTTTAAAACATTTCCTACCTATTCAGTAGTTTCTATTCTAATCAAAGAGAGCTCCTTCAGAATATAAGAGAGAACTTTTATTTAGTCAAGACCAAAAGAGGATTCCCACAGTGGGAATTAGGCAGTCTGGACTCAAGACTTCCTACTCATTTAAATCCTGAACAATCTATAGAATAAAAATGTCTTAAAACATTATACTATCAATGAACAGAATATGCAGTACTACTACTCCAGGAATATATATGCCAAAAGGAATATAAAGGACATCTTGGACATTATGGATTAAATTTTTAAAAATTCTGATAACTAATATTGATTTATCAATAATATCGACATCATTGCAATTATTACCTAATTCATGAAAAACCTAAGGCAGAAGCTTATATAACTGGTTCAGGGTCATGACAGAAGCAGAAACACTATGATTAAAACCCAAGTTTTCTAGCGTCATGCTCCTAATATATAATATGAAATGTAAACCTTTGGTTAGATCACTATGTCATCTGTGTCCATCACAAAGTGTGACTTATGCCAACAAATAAAAACAAAACCATCCTGTGGGTCTGAGAATCTATATTATATAAAAATGAAATATCCTGTAGTTAAAATGCCATCCAAAAAAAAAAAGTACTATATTTAAATCCCCCTAGAATTTTAGGTAAGAAGCAGACATCTCAAGTCCAACTGATCTTGGACTTGGAGAAAGCCAACTAATTTTTCCAGGAGAACAAAACCAAACCAAACCATGTTTTACTAGTAATACAAATTAGAGTTGAACCTGAATACAAATTGTTTTTCCTCTGTTTCTGATTATTAACCAAGTTTAGTGCCAGGATAATCTTACCAAGCATCATAATTGCCTTTAAGACAGCAAACACGGCTCCCACTTCAATGCTGTTGTGAGCAGCGGCTAAGAGGTGTCTATCACAAGATGATCTTATTCCAGGGAAAGGTTTGCCTGTGAGAACAACAGCAAACCTTTAATGGTCTCATAACCACCATTAACAATCTCTTCTAACCATTTACAATTGGCAGAGCCTTTCACTGTTAGACTGGGGGTCCTTAACTGCCATCAGCTAGCTTTAATCGATGCTTCGTGGATCCACTAAGAAACACTGTCAGTATTCCTTTCTTAACCTTTTCTTTTTTTTTTTTTTTAAAGATTTTATTTATTTATTTGACAGAGAGAAAGAGATCACAAGTAGGCAGAGAGGCAGGCAGAGAGAGAGGGGGAAGCAGGCTCCCTGCTGAGCAGATGTGGGGCTCGATCCCAGGACCCTGAGATCATGACCTGAGCCGAAGGCAGAGGCTTTAACCCACTGAGCCACCCAGGCACCCCTAATCTTTTCTTTCGAATTATTAAAACAATGTCTTTTCTCCCTAGAGAGATGTATCAAAAAAATAAGAACTTTCACCTACATATGCTGATTCAGACACACACACACACACACACACACACACACACACACCTGTCTGGAAATGATCTTTAGAAACACACTTCAATAACACCCATAGGATTCTTCCTTATTCCTTTTACCTTAGTAAAAGAATAAATGAATCATCATTGCCCTAAGCTGCTATGATGTGGTTCATAACCAACATACATAGTATGTGTGAGAGGATCAAGCTGCCCACCAGCATGGCTTGGCCTAAGAGCAAAAGTATTTTTATTGTTTATTAACTCCTGATTTGAGTTTCTCAATACATCCTGATATTGCATAAACAGAAGGTACTGACAGCCCACTCAATGGCATTACTACACTCCTTCCTCACCTGCACAGCAAGCTCACCAAAATCAGGAAGGAAATAACAGAATGGACAGCCTACTTGCTCATTTTAGCATCTATACCTCCGAAGAAAAACGTCAGCAGGGGTTTTTCAGCTGTCAGCTCACCAGTTGCTTGAGGTAATAAGCAGGCCTGGGGAGCTCGGAAGAGATGAAGCAGGAGTCGGCATGTCATCCTTGCCCCAGGCTCAGCATCTGCATCTCCACAAGCTACGAGAGATTTTAAAAGCACGTTTTGTCATTTATTCAAGGACATGTCTTCAACTTTTCTACTAACTAACTTTTCTGGAATAATTTAAATATAAATGCTCCTTTACAGTAAGAAGGAAGGCAGTAAGCTATGCTTCTTCAGGAAACCAGAAAAGGTGTTTTCCTTAAAAAACACCTTTTCCATGGGGATTCATTTGACTTTGTGTAGAACAACACTGCCAATTCCACAAACTTGACCTCAACGCCACACCACCGCCCGATGAACAGACCCTTCAATACCACCCAGAAACCACCCAAGACAGCCATCAAATAACAAGGGCCACCCTGGATGTGCCGTACCTGCTGCTAGGAGAGAGGGAAGCGCCACGTGCTGCACGACGTCCTCCAGGGAGAAACACTGTCGTGCTATCAGAATAGCAATGAAAGTAGCTAATGAATCATGGAATGAAAGGTCACTCACCTTCAAGAAAAACATTGACATGTTTTAATACCTAACACCCTTTCAGGTAATATCTAAGATTAATATCTAAGAGAATGTAGGCAATACCAGTAAGATTTCAAATTCCAAAATGACCCAATAGAGCGAAATGATAACATGCCAGGCTTATTATCCTCTAAGGACTATTTCTACTTTATAAGACAAAGAATGAGGTTTACCTACATCCCAATGCTATCAGGAGATAACTGAGTTTGACCTAGAGTACATGTAACTGAACAAAACAAAAACAAAATCAAGAAATTTCTAAAAGACGTAGCATAAATAAAAATTTTTAGCAGAATGCGGCATCATCTGTCATTTAAGGGTAAGATCATTAGGGAGCAAGGGAAAAACAAGTTCCTCTAATTGGAAAATAAGCCCTAATAATGTTTTAGGGTTCTTTTCAGGGATAACTATGAATGATTCTATAACATAATTAGTTTTGAAAACAAAGAAAATTTCCATCTGACTCCTAAACTTGAAAGAGTGAAAGAGAGAAGAGGAGAGGAGAGACTGTGAAAAAAGGAAGAGAAGGAAAATTAATGCATTCAGAACAAAACCTCTACCTATACAGACCTCAAGACTTTGGAAGAGAACAATAACAAAAAACAATCATAATAGCACCCTTCATATTAAGTTGTACTATATGCCAATAACTATGATTAGTGATTTACAAAAATCACCTCATTTAATAGCACACCACCATGAGGCTCATACTATTATTAATCCCAATTTTGCAGATGAAGGAACAAAGCAGAGATAAAGTATAACAGAAAACAACCAAGAGGTTAAGGAATTATGTCACACATAAAAATTGGGATCTCTTCTGTCTGGAAAAGCAGGTAACAGATATGAGTTTATCTATCTATCTATCTATCTATCTATCTATCTATCTATCTATCTATCTTTAGGTACCTAACAGAATGGAGTAGAATTATCTACCTAGTCCTGAGATACCAGAACTAGAAAGTAAACCTCTGACTGGAAGCTGGTTTGTAAAATACATAAATGTCTCCTACAAAGAAGACACACCCACATGTAACCTGATCACTTCAAGAAGTGATAAGAAAAATAGACTCATGACAGATTTTTAAAAAAATTTACATATCAGGGATGCAACAGGACATGCGAAGGAAATCAGTGATAGATACCGGGTATCTCTTTATCAACTTCCAGACACAATCACTAAGAAAGACTGAACACGCCGGTGAATCTGGGCCTGAACATTCTTAGGCAACACAGTGAAAGCCATATTCCTGGAATTCACCTTGATCATTACAAAACAAACTGGTTCTCTTCAAAATGTAAACTGCTTTAGGGAGATTATGTCGTGTACCATGAGGAGCCCAAGGCACCTGGCAAACAATATGAACTGACAACTCTGAAGAGAACAGACTATATAAGAAATCTCAGCTAACAAAGAGGGAAACTCTTGGCATCTCTGCTGTAGATTAAGCTATTGCATTTATTTCGATTTTTTTTTTTAATTTATGCAATCGTTGGCAACTGCATTCTCATTCAGTGCTTTTGGGCAGAGAAAGAAAAAATATTTTATATTTCAGGTAAGGGTTAAGTCAATTAAAAAGAATTACTAACTAAATATTTAATTGCACAAATGAGTTTTTAAATGAAAAAGAAAACTTACATCTACAGTGCAAAGTACATCATTAAACCCCCACACATGATTTGAAGAACAACAAAGAGCCTTCAGAACTCCCAGCCATTCTGAACTAAGAACAGTGCAGCAAGCTGTCAGCTCCGAGGAGAAATTGGCAATATCGTTAATCCTGGCAAGAGGAAAAAGAACATGTGAAAAGTAACAAGAGAGAAACAGGCACATGTGATATACTTAATGAACACATACCTCACTACCATCAAAGTCATTCATTTCTAAGACGCAAAGATTTATTAACTACCCACTTGTTAAATAACCTGGTAGAACCTGGAACCAAAGATAAAAGCAAGTGGCTTCAAATGTTCTCTAATATTTAATGTTGTTGAGCAAAATCAGTACAGATGCCAATTAACATATTTTTGTTCTTAGAACATATCAGACTTACAAATTTACATTTTTAGGGGCATCAAAAAAATTAAAGACATGATGTATTTTAGGTAGGCCAAAATACAGTGTTTTAAAATAGAGGTATTTTTAAGAGACTTCCTTCCTTCCTTCCTCCCTCCCTTCTTCCTTTCAAGAGAAGGAGTGAGCAGGAGCAGGGGGAGGGGCAGAGAGAGGGGGAGGGAAAGATTCTCAAGCAGGCTCCGCGCTGAGCATGGACCTGACGTGCGGCTTGATCCCACAACACTGAGATCATGACTTGAGTGGAAATTAAGAGTGAGAGGCCAAACCCACTGAGCCACCCAGGCACCCCTGATGTAGGTCTTTTTCATTTGTATTTTTATTATGTGTCTTTTTTAAGTGTATAGATAACTTATAATTTATATCCAAAGCATCTCATGCCAGAGCATTCAGCCAGAATAGCCTGTCAGGCTAAGGAAATCAGAGTATAAAGCAGAGATAAATTCAGGAATAAATGAGGGAACAAAAAGCAAACAACATCCAAATGTCCGCCCAGGCATTCACTAATGAGGTTAGTTTAAAAGTAACACCAAGGCAATGACTAGGTTGTTAGATGTGAATTCCAGGGTAACCCAGCTCACCTTCCAGCATCCTGATGGCCCATACACACATTCATGAGCGTATTACAGACGAAGCTGTAGCGATTGGCCGCATTGTCACTAAGGATCTTGCCCAGCATTGAGTAATTGATGCTACGAGCTGAAGGATTCTCAATAAAATCCATCATGAAGTCCGGATCCCATCGCAAGTTAGAATTCGCAGGCATCACATTATTATATATGGTTTGCTTAACTTTTGAACAGGCACTACTGAGGTTACAAGGAGAAAAGTTAAAAAAAAAAAAAACTAGAATAACTAGAAAGCTATTCAAGGACAGATTGAATGGCAGAAACTATAACGTATTCCTAGAGCAGAGTCACATCAGGAGGTTTTCATTCCAACTTCCTAACAGTCTAGGAAATACTGGTCGAGCAGACAGGACAAAAGCCACCCACTAAATGACAGTAATTATAGCCTTCTTAGCTCTTTCTCGGCAGACAACCTATATAAACTGTCAGCTGTCCCTGAGGGATACAAGCTTGCAGTCTGGAGTATGACCTGTTCAAAAGGATGAACATTTATTTCAGTTCCCAGTACTTTCAAACATCTCCCATTTTCCTGCCTTAACCCTTACCATCCTTTCTACTCAACTTTTCACTCATTCTCACTTAGTTCTTAATTTGGTTCACTTTCCCACTGAAAATGAAACAAAAACTTTTTTCTTTCCGGGTTCCCTCCACCTCTCCATACTCTTGAGTGTCATTTTAATGAAACGGACTTCAGGAAATAGTGAAGCATTACCTCTTTTCCTACTTAATTCTACCAATCTATTCATACCTGTCTTAGAAACCAAAAGAATTCTGCTTTACTCTCTCAATTTTTATAAGATTCAGCCCCCACTTTTCTTTCAATCTAGTGACTTCTCTGGAGTTCACTCTCGGCTACCTCCAGCCTGCATTGCATAATTTTTCTGACATCTGTGGCTCGTGGTGAAGTCTCCTCACTCTCCATTTCTAGGCTTCCTGTTTCATTTATTACACTCTTTCCAGACGAGTATCCATGCTTTAATAAAACATTAGCTGCTCTGGGTCACTCTCAAATTCTTACCACTCTCCGTTGCAGACATATAGGGAATTAAGGAAACAAGAGACATTTTCCTTCTGACATTGCCTGTACCTGAAAAACCTGACAGAGTAATAAAAGCAATACAGGCTTTGAGGCCAAAATGACTTATCTGCAAATTTAGGCTTCATCATTTATTAGCTTATGATGAGGAATAATCAGTTCTTGATAGGAACAGTCATGTCCACTTCCTGGGGGTGTGGGGAGGATTAAAGAACCCAGCACAGTGTCTGGCACACAGCACAGCACAATCAGGGCAAGATGTATTTCCTCCAACAGTCCACTCACACAACTTTAGAGATGCTCCTTCTGATCTAATCATTAAAACTGTCTTATTAGCATCCTAATAGAAATCTCTCTGACTCGCTAGCTTTGGTTTGACCATTCTTCTTAATACCGATTGACAAATAATGCCTGACACTTCAGGATTTCCTGAGAGCTGCGCTGGTCTTCCAGGTGTTTAATCGAGGAAACGTGAGCCAGGGCCGCTCCCTGTGATGTGACACCAGACTGACCCTCAGCTCACTGTTGGTCTCCTAAACCTCCCCATGCCCAGGGTGCATTACTTGAATTCATTTCCTGAACACACTTGCACTACCCGGCGGGAGCACTAGGGGTCAAACAGGCTAGTGGACCTTGGGAAGTTCACTGTTTGGTTTCAAGAACCAAATTATGTATGAGAAAGCTCTCTGAAAACCGTAAAGTGAAAATGAAAGCTGTCTGTAAACCAAGAATGTAGGGTGTTATTCTTATTACAAAATTTCTGTGGAAAGATGTTTCCTAAGACCCACTCAAATGTTCTATAAGGGATCATTTGGAAACCTAGCTCATTTCATGATGACATACTCTCCCATTTTTTTCCCTACCGATACCATTAAAAATATCATGGGGCTGGGGGGGGGGGGGGGGGAGGTGTAGCTTTCATTCAGCATGATTTTTGCAGTGCCTGCTAGAAGCTAAACGCTCTTCAAGGTACCAGGATACGGCGGTGAAGAAAATAAAAGTTCCTCCTTTCACAAAGCTTACATTCTAGGAGGAAGCCAGACCATAAATACATATATAATTTACCCAGTGGTACCAAGTGCTAAGGTTCAGAGGATGACAGAGGGTAGAGGGAAGAGGCTGCTATTTAAAACAGGATGGGCAGGGAGGTAGAGCCATGAATGTACTGTGGGCAGGAACATGTAAGTAAGAGAGGGGAAGGATTACATGAACGGGAGCAGCAAGTGCCAAAGCCCAAGACGGGAGTGTGTTTAGAGTGTGTGAAGACCAGGAAGGAGGTCCGTGTGGTTAGCATGGAGTACACAGTGGGGAAGAGGAAGAAGAGTAGCTTGGATTCGGTGGATCCTGAAGGCAGGTTAGGACTTTGAATTTTATTGTGTAGATAAGAAACCACTAGAAAACCTCAAGTTAATCTTGTTTTAAAAGGATGACTTTAGTAGGTATGTTGACAATATGCTAAAAAGAGTCAGGGGTGCGAGCAGAAAAACCAGTTAGGACTCTGCTGTACTCCAACCAAGACACGGTGGTGGTAACAAAGCAATGACGAGCAGTCACGTTCTACTCAAACATGGAACACAAATCTCACAGAATTTACAAAGAACTGTAATTGATGGTTCTTTCCTTACTTCCTTCTAGATGACAAATTTACTTTGCCGCTATCATCTCCCCTTAGTACCCTCGCCTACAATTAATAATCAAAATTTCCTCAAAATAACATTAAGTAAGTATGTATTTTCTAGCACCTGTCTACTTGTGGGGCTAAGAGCAAGTGCTAAGATGGCAGAACGACACCCGCTCAGGGACAACATCTGAAAGAGTATAGTCAAGGAAGCAGAGAAGCAAAGGCGCTGAGAAAGTAAGCATGCAAACAGCAGGCAAACAACGTTCCAAGTGAGGTACTAGCAAATGCAAAATACAGAATATTTCCTCTCAAGTTTATCTCAGAATTGCAATTATAGCTAAACATGCATAGTAATTGGTAATAGGAGGTTAAAGTGACAATGAAAGATAATTCAATATGAATTCTGGCAGATACAATTATGATTAATTTTCATTGTTAAAAAGTACGACAATATCATTTGGGTCATTACCAAATATAGGAATAATCCTATTCGTACTGATTTTCTTCTACCCACCTGAAGAGGTCTCCAAATTTACTTCTGAGGTGGCTACATGACACATAGAGATCATAGAGGTAGGCTAAGATGCATCTCTCAGGGGAGGAACATTCTGAGGGGTTCACAACATGTTTTACCACACCACATAACCTGAGGGGAAAAATATATGAAGAAATGAGACACATATTTTGCTAATATATATCTTATTGTTTGAATCCTTTAGAGTGAGACTATGTGGGTGTATTACTTGGGTAAGAAAAAAGGTATTAGGTTTTTGATACTAATAATTATAGCAATAGTCCATAATTATATAAAATATCATTTTTCTATTAAGATATTGAAATACTAGATGATTTTTTAAAAGATTTGGGAAATATCAATAGGAAATGAAAGAAATTCCTCCATGCAGGATGTATGCATGCAGGAATTCATCAAATGAATTTGCTGTGACTAGAACACTAGAGGAAAGCTGTTATAGAGAATCTTCTTCAGTAAAAAGATTCATAAAGTCAGGCCATTTGCAAATATTCTTAAGTCGAGTCCTTTGGAAAAGAGCAAGTCTCTAAATCACTAAATCTGGGAAATTCATTTTCAGGACCATGAGCTGGTTCTCATAAAAACGTGATGAATTCATGATTTGAGGTCACATTCTCCTTGTTTATCCAAACTACACACCAATTTTACTTTACCTTATGTAAGAAATTAAACACACACACACACACACACACACACACACACACCCCATTTTTAGTGACATTCTCTAGAAGTCTTTCAACAAAGAAGTACTGTTACTATTCCATTTCGGTGCCTTTTACCCCATACCGGAAGGATGTTCCCTTTGGCCACAGTTCATTCAACACAAAGCTTCATATAACACACAAATAAACATTAGTGGTCCATCCACCTATTTGTAAGTCTGATTCCACCATTACCATCTTGTATTCTGTTATAGGGTTCGGTAATATCACAATAGTGTCATCAATGACTCAGATTATTAAAGCTGAAAAGGGCTTTTGAAATCCTTCCTCATTTTATAAAGAGGGAGCTGAGGCTCAGATAGGTGAAATAACTTGCCCACAGGTGAAAAGCTAGTTCATAGCTCATCCAAGAGGAGAGCTGAGGTCTCCAGACTCCCAATCCTCAGCTCTCTCCACTATTCAGGGGCTGGGGGAAGGCAGAGAGAGCCTAGGCTGTCAAGGCCAAAAAAGGCACTATAATCACAAATATCAGAGGTGGAAATGACAAGACAATAAAGAAATGACAATGTTGCATCCCAAGCCCTGTGAATTGGTATCAGCAGACAAAGCCACCAGACAGCTAATAAAAGCTATCAATTACAGCCTAAGTATCCTAAAATTAAGAAGCAGAGGATTCAATCTGTTAAATATACTAACAAAAATTCCAGACATACTCTAAAAAGCAAGGAATTATGTTGTGATTAAAGTAAACAAACAATTATTGAGAGTTGGGTAGGCATCCATACCATAGCAGTCAGTGCTTCCTTGATTTTTTTTCACTTGTTAGAGATAAGAAAAACATTTTACACTGAGATCCAGTATATGTGTATCAGTACAAAATAAGAGCTTTGGGGAAAACATTTATCTTTAGTATGAATGGCAAAATAAAAACATAGTATCAAATATGATTTTATGAACATTTAATAGATAATACATTTAAAATGTCAAAATAAATGAGACTGAACTAAATTTCGAAATAACAAAAATAAAATTTGTCAAACCCTATAATAATATTCATTTCTTGACTAATGGGTTTCCAAACACAGTTTAGAAAGCATAGTATAAATCAAGGAGCACGAATGTGCTCTGACTTAGAATGTACATCACTTCACTAAACACTTCATTTAAAAGGCCTGAGTCTCAGTTTCTTGATTTGTAAATGGTACTAATTATGCAATTTTATAGGACAGTTCAGGGCTATTAGATAGTCCTATGTTTTCTGAATTCTAAAATGTTTATTTTCAGACTTTTTAAAATATCTGGAATGTTTGAGATTTCATTTAATAGTCTACGTGTACTATTAATGTGGTAGCATTTCCTTTTCCCAAGAAAGCTTCTGTTAAGTGGATGGCACTCTAAAATAGATTATAAATTGATTGCATGTGTTAGATTATTAAAAAAAAAAAAAAGCACCGTGGAACCAAAGAACCCCATGTTTCTTTTAAATCCAGGAAGAAAAATGTCAGAAAAAGAAAGAGGGTTTTTGTTTTTTTGTTTTTGTTTTAATATATATAAAGCCCTAGAGAAAGAAATCTGCAGTAGACAAAAAGGAGCTCCATACAGGTGTTTTGTCACTACATTTCTCTTGTCCCTGTAACCTCAGCCTCTAATGGGGATGATATTAGGACTTGGTCCAATGGCATGAGTGGCAGTAAAGAAAACTTGACCCTAAAGTTCAAACAAACCAAAAACAGACTGAGAAAGTCATTTGTTCTAGATTAACTTTTGTCAAGACAGATTTAGTTTCTAACAGAAATAAAATTGAAGAAGCAAATATCGAAAATAACAACGTGTGCAAAGCTCATTTGGTCTTGAATATGAACTGAAATTACATCAACAAAGCAGCTGTCACATATTCATCATTCATAATAAGCCATGGTTCAGGATAGCAAATGACAGGGTTGTAAATCACTGGCTTATACTCGTAGAAGCCAGGGGCAGGAAAGGAAGGCCTGCCTATTAAAAGAACATACTTTTCATGCTTACATCTCCTTCTCTGATAAATGTTTTCCAGCAAAAGTAGTCTTTACCACTATCTTTTAAATTGAAAAGAACACCTGTACTATTTTTCCACTTAAAACCACTACGATATTTCGTCATGAATTATACATAGAAAACAAGAATGTGAAAAGCCATCACGATATTTTGTATACCAACCCTTCAAACACCTGGGCTGTCTGATCAGGATTCAGGATGAGACAGCTGTGGTACCGCCTGAGAACAGCCACGATGCACACGCACAGTCCCGTTGTATAACTTCCTGCCAGGCTGGAGGATTTCAGGAGCAGTTCAGCTTCCACAACACTCAGTTCATTTAGCAGCTACAAGGGAAGAAGAAATTGAATGAAAATGTAGCTGCCAAAACGAATAGGAAAAACATTTATTGTCACAAGCCACAGACACACCGAGTCATTCTAATACCATCTGATCGTACCCATTATCCTGTCCCAAAACCACATGCGCACACAACTACAGTGTGAGAGAACAAGCCCCGGTGAATTAAACTGGTTTTTATTTTTAATCCTTGGCCAAATTCTACAGTTTTTCCTCCGTCTAAACATCATGGTACATACAATCAGAAAGTATGCAATGCGGAAACAGCTACCAAAACTTGATGGCAGCCCAAAGTTCTAGACCAGATGATTTCAGAGAACATCCCCACCTCTCACTTTTTCCTCTCTTTTCCCTTCTTTTCAAGGAAACAGAAATTATTTATCATTATTTTCTTGTTATTAACAAAACACTTCCAATAAGAAACAGAAAATGAGTTTTATTTCTATTCACTAAAAGCAAGATAATAAATGAACTCAAGTATGTATATAAGAAATTTAATGGGACAAATTAAATTATATGGTTTTATTATTTTTTGCTCTTAATCTAATATATTACTCTACAATAAATAGTAAATAAACCTTCACCTTTCCTTAAACAACAAAAGACAAAAATAAATCCTCAAAACCCTCACATTTTTAAATGACTATTATATATTTTAGTGCCAATTATAATTATTTAATTGAAAACTATGAACATGGCTGCAGTAAAAACACTAGCTGAGCACTACTGATCCAGAATGTCTCTATTATTCAAAAAATGCACTGGGTTGCTCATTTTAAATTATATGATGCCTAGCGGGTTGGATTTCCTAAAAATGAGAGAAACGGGGTCTCTGACACCTGTATTGCGAAGTCAATCAGTCCATTGATGTTCAGAGCTGGCTCCATAAGATCAAAGATAAGCTGAATATGGTGAGCCAAAGGGAGATGATAGGATGTTCCCGAAGCAAAGCTTGTGATTTGTTCCAGCACATTGTTAGAGATCTGGGCAACCAAAAACGAACAAACAAAATTGAAAATAATTTAAGGATCAATATTCAAAATTATTTTAATTTTTAAGCAAGAAATTTGAATTTTTATAATCTACTTAGAAGAAAGTTAAAACATATTTCCACAGAAACCAAAACTATGTACAAATCCGATAACTTCCTTACTACAACTATAATTTGAAGAAATTAGCCAAGTGCTCATTAAGATCTTAGCCTATCTTAATGGTAGAACAACTAAAAATGCTAATTAATTTCCAGATAATATCTATCTTAGTATCAGTGGATTTGTAAAACAACACAGATCAGGTTTTTGCTCATTTAAATAGTATTTTATTTTAGTCATCAACAAATTTCTCCCTTACCGTAGCAATGTAGGACCAAAATGTAATAACATAAGTATTGCGTTAGGGAGTATTTGATAGTGTTGACTACTATCATAAGGCAAAAGTATTTGCGGTAAAAATTAATTTCTCTAAAGAAGGCGACCTGACACTTAAAACTGAACTACTCAATAGTTTGAGATGATTCCAAATATGTTACAAAACATATCTGTACAGCCAAATAAAGCCAAAAACATACACTGCATGAAAGAAATTTTTAATTAATATGAACATGCTAAATGCACAACACATAGCTTTAAACAGCTACCTGAGATGTCACTTGATGCTGATCAAAATATGAAAGGAGCTGAAGTTTCGTGAACACAGTCTCCAGGGTCGGAAATGCTTCCTGTTTGTTCTTCCTGGCTTTTGGTCCTTCATCTCCAACTAAACATACAGTGGATACATTATTTTCCATTTAACAGAAGCTCTTGATTTTTTCAGTGGATATTTACTATTAAAGTATAACATATATGGAGAAGTGCACAAACTATGAATTTCTACAAAGTAAATAAACTCAGGTAATGAGACTCAAATCACAAAATCACACACCAGAAACTTTGACACCCCCTCAGGCTCTTTCTAGTCACCTCTCTGCCCGAGAGATCAAGATCCTGACCTCTAAAGGCTTGGATAAGTATTGCCCACTTTGGAAGCACAGGAGAGATACTTTTTACATCCAGCAACTTTCACTCAACAGTATGATTCTGAGAATTGATCAACATTGTTGAGGCAATTTTAACTTGTTCTAAAAATTAGTAATTCCCATTCATGGATAGTATACTAATGTGTGATATACCACCATTTATTTATTCATTCTAGTGAGTAGTTTCCAGATTTTGGCTATTAATGGGAAGTACCTCTATAAACATTTCTCACTAACTCTTAAAATACGATGGTAACAATGGGAGAAAAAAAATCACCCAGGGTCATACTGACAGAACAGAAACTTCACTGGCATCTTGTTAGGACATTCACCATGATATTTTTCCCGAACAGTTTAATAAGTAAAAAAGGAATTTACCCAACTTTAAACTTTTTTAGGGGTAGCAATGAATTAAATCTCTCCACATAATGGGAAAGTGCCACATTTATCAATTTAGCATAAAGAAATTCAAAGAAAATTCCAGAAAAAAAAAATATATATATATATATAAACACTATTTATCCCAGGGGGACTCGTATTCTCAACAGTTCTAAGGATAAGATCCAAAAAGAATCAGATTGTCTTAAATATCTTTAAATATATGCATTTATAAAGACAAATCTAAAAAACCCCAGAAAGGTTGGATCATATGATCTGTAAGATCATTTCTAACGCTATGATTCTAAGTAGTGTAAGGCTATTTAGATAGGAGCTTCATCACTCACATCGTCTTATTTGGGAAAGTTTACTTTCAGAGAATAAAGGTCACCTTACAGATTTTTTTTCTATTAAAGACACAAATATTTCACTGAATGCAAAAAATATTTGAAGGCAAACATAATGGTTTTAGAAAATAACATTAGAAGAGATTTTCTTTCAAAAATATAAGCAAGTGTAGTTTATAGGTGAAGGCGCGGGCTTGCACACAGCAAGGGGTTTTATTTCCTAAAGCAAACGAACCCTGATAGCAGAGTACATAGAATTAAAAGGTGATGAGCAACAGAAGGTACAAGAATGCCACTTTTGTTAAACAACATCAAATCTAACGCAAAGACTAAGAAGTTCATTAAACCTACTTGATTTACAATATCTATTCTCAAATTAAATGTGGTCATTTGCCTTCTATATAGCTGCTCATATGTAATAAGCATGCTTAAAATATCCAAGTTTTGAATTTCTCATGAGCTAACATCATTGATCCAAGGCTGAAAAGTCACATCAATGGGCTTGGGTAAAATATGCTGGAAAAGTGAAGTTAACATATTTAATCAGTCCTTTCTGGGACCAAAAGACAAAAAAAAAAAAAAAAAAAGCAAAAATAACACACTTGAGGAAGTAAAGCCAGCATGAGAATTCACAAATGCTTTTTTTTTTCTTTTGGCTTAAGCTAAATAGGCTCTATTTTACTTACATGTAGCTAACTTCTTAAAACCTCATACAATTGATTCTTAGCAATTTACATTCACTTTTTTAAAAAAAAATTAAGAAATTAGTGGTGGTTCTCAATGGACTACTTTATTATAATGATATTTACATAAATAACAATGTAGTTGTAATCCATGGATTTTCCTCATCTGTTTTATGTTAATTTGCTTTCATAATACATTTTATTGCTCTTTTCTTGCTTAATTTTTGGTTTTCCTTTTAAAAAAAGAAATCTTTAAATCCTGGAAATTTTGGCCTTTCTTGTCAAGGTAAACTTCATCGATGTTTAAAAAAAAAAGAAAAAGAAAAAGAAAAAAGAAACCACTGACAACCAAAGATGACTGGCCAATTTAAATAGGAAATGCAGACTGACCATGACCAACTGGAAGTGTCATTTGAACTCTGACATAAGGCCTGGCTGATGTAAGAACACTTCTAATGAATTTATCACAACCATACTTTTATATGTAGCTAGAAATCAAAGACACATTAACACAAGCTCTGTTTTCCTGCCATACCCATTCTCCTCTTTGCTGAAACAGTGGGCAAATTACCATTAATCAAAAGTACAGCTAGTTAGCTTCTGGCGAGCATACTAGGCTTTAAGAAGCGATTTAAACTTTGACTATTTATCAGAAAACAGCTCACTATAGCCAAAATTAAAAAATTTCTGATTGAGGAATTTTACCTAAAATGAGGGAAAGACAGAGGCGCCTGGGTGACTCAGTAGGCTGAGCATTGGACTCTTGGTTTTGGCTCAGGTCATGATCTCGGGGTTGTGGGATCCAGGCCCTTGGTGGGCTTCCTGCTCAGGGTAGAGTCTGCTTGACTCTCTCTCCCTCTGCCTCTCCCCCCGCTTATGCACACTCTCTCTCTCCAAAACAAATAAATCTTTAAAAAATAAAAAATAAAATAAAATGAGGGAAAGACAAAAATCCCCATTGCAAATCTCTCTCCACAGTGATGGTTTCACTGCTGATATCTCAAAAAGTAGCATGAAACAACAATGATGTTCTCTTTGTGGAGCTCATAAGCAAAAACTGCCTATCTAAGAGACTGGTACAAAGATAGACAGACTGTATATAGTCTGGCATTAAACACTCATTGGGAAGGAAGGAAGTAGGCTCACCCAAAAAGGACATCGCATTGTTTCCTTCCCCTTCCCATCCCTAGAAGCCTTCTAAACCCAAAAATTCCATAAAATCAGAAAAGACTCTCTAAAATTAATTTCGATGAAACATGGATGACTGACCCTTCTAAAGAAGACAGTGGCCACTCGATTTCCAAGTACACAAAAAGAAGTTTCAAATCTCTTTGCTAGCTAGTTATAGGGTTTCTAAAATCAACCTTCTACATACAATCTATTTCCCCTTTTCTCTTACAGAGAGAAACAGCAAAACAACAGATCAACAGTTTTTCTTAGAGCAGGTTCTTTGTTTCTGGGTTTTTGTTTTGTTTTTTTTAAACCAGGCTCAAGAATGACAGGGTAACAACAACAAGGTTTCGTTTCCCATCCACAACTCTTGGTTGTTCCCTCATGGGGCTAGCGTGGTACAAGGTCCTTCAGTGGCCATGGAAGGGAGGGGAGTCAGGGAACTGTTGTAAATCATCTGAAGTAATTCTTCCAGTATGTTCTAAAGATGATCACCTGAGACATCAGACACCTGCGACACCACATTCACACTCAGAAGCATGTTGCCCTCATACCTTGTTTCTGCATGTGCTCCTCTACCGATGGAGAGGACACAGAGCCCTTTGTATCCGTTCTCTCTGTACTTTTCTCTAGGAAACATCTAGTGTGGGCAAGCTCTAAGTAAATCACCTAGTTAAAAACTAAAAACTGGAGGCCCTGTGAAGAGGGTCATAAAAACGTATGTCTTTTGTACTGGCCAACAAAGCAGGGTTCCTACAGTGGTTTATGCCATGTGTAGGAAGAACACTGTTTGCACAGAGAAAATTCAAACTTTTTTTTGATTATTTACATAATAAATAAATAAACACCCATAATGGTAGTGAAATACATATAATGATATCATATTTTACATCTTATGACTGCCTGATAAAATAAACAATCCTTAAAAAGTAATTAGGCAAATGTGAAATGGATAATTACAGAATTCCAATTATGCAATGTGGTGACATAATATAAAGGCATAGCTTCACTGTAAAAATTCTATGTCAAGAGCATGGGAAAAGACTATTCCAAGTAAAGAAGGCATTATAGAGCAAAGACCCAATTTTCTTTTTTAGTTGAAATCATTTGGTGTTGTGGCGACCCATAACACCTATTACAATTATTCTTCTGAATAATGGAAGACAAGATCAGCAACTACACTATCATGAGTTTCAATTATCATGCAAATGTGAGTAGAGACAGGAAACTACAAGCTTAAAAAAAAGGATGGTAAAGAATTGAAGAAATGGAACTTTTCCAGACTACGGGTTTTCCAACTCCTTCAGTACTTCATTTATGCCTACTGTAGAAAATTTGGGAAGAATTAAAAAAAAGGACGTAGAAAATTAAAATTACCTATATGTATCCATAGAACATGGTATTTTATTTATTTATTTTTTATTTTTTATTTTTTTTTTTTTAGAACATGGTATTTTAATATAAGGATTACTATAAATGGAACCAAGGCCTTAAAATTTCAATATGCTTATTCATATTTCAATATGACAGTCATTCCGGAGAGGAAACACTCTGGTAAAAGTGCCATGTATGACTTTGATAAAGACCGTGCTAAGAGGAAGGGCAAAAGACGGCACAATGGGAGCAAATGCATTAAGGCTCTTTACCCCCTGTCTCTGTGGTGCTCTTCTTATTTAGGATTTTCAAAATATCTTTGGTAATCTTCTTCAACTGATGCCTCGCTTCGTCACGCTCTTTGCCCACTCCATAAAGAAGGATTGTGCGCTGGTTACATTCATGACTTGAAGATTCATCCTGAAAAACAGAAAATACATTTTGAAACCCTTGTTTGCAGGGGTGGGGTTGCATTTCACATCCATGAAATGCACTAACCACAGCATCTCCATGCTGGCTTGCGCTGGTGGCAGCCTGCCCACCTTTCAATTCACTTCAACCTCCACTGGCAACACCCTTGTTTTTCCAGTTTGGAACTTGCTAAAGTTAAAAAAAAAAAAAAAAAAAAGTGTCAACTGACCTGAAGTCTTAATAGAAGCATTTGATGTGGGCGTACCCTACAGAGTAAGTTTTGACTCTTGAAAATTTTTTCGTTGCTTAAAATTTGACATGGTAATAATTTCACATCATATTACATATTATCTAGTCATACTTCTTCCTTCAGGAAAATGTTATTTCTTAGCAAGCTTGGTGTTCTATATATGGCATCATTAAATATTTTATATTTAAAAATGAACTTGCTAGGATCCTCAAGTACTTTGAGGAGAAAAATGTTCCATTGGCTTCCAACGTGACTGTGTGAGGTGTATGTATATTTATTTCCAAATGACAAGACAATAAAGAGGGCAGGTCTCATTAGGTGTGAGGCAAATAGCTGGAAATGCAAACATGTTCTACACCACCTTCCTCTACTGGACCACCTCCACCCCTGTTTCACAGACACAGTAAATTCAAGCACTATTTTTCTCGCAAGGGAAAAGAAATTACTTAGTGACAGCATAAGAAATACACACACATACCACTAAACACATCCTATACTCTTCCATTTTCTTGGTAAAACTCCAAGCTCTATGCCTCAGTCTATCGACTTCTCTTAGCTTTTTGTACATGCTTGCCCATGTTAGGCACTTACCCTTCCTAACACTATCTAATTCTAAGGAGCTTGCATGAGCAAAGACTCTCCCAGGGAAGACTAACTGTACTGTGTTCATAATAGCTACAAGAAAGAGCAAAAGCCTTGAGACTTGGAGAATTCCAGTGCTTAATTTGACTTATTTAAAAAACAAAACAAACACGCTGCACAAACTCTGCACTCTGCACAAAGTTGCATTTTGTTTCTGTCCTCTTGAAATAAGAGCCCGTTTTCTCTCTCAGCTCCTGTCACTTCCCATCATTCAGTCTTTCTCACACACTTGCACTCAGGTCATCACTTTTCTTTGGACTGATTTCTTTTTTATTAAACTCTCCCAGAAATATGCATTTGTATACCCTGATGATCTATTTTGCTAAATAATTAGTAATGTTTCAGGTGTTTAAATTTGCCTCTTAAAAAAAAAAAAAGCTAGGATCAGGTCTCTTCTAGAAGTTATTTTGTATTCTGAATATCAACACAGGTAGTGATCCCTACATTTTGTTGCACACCTGAATGATCTGAGCTGCTTATTAATCTTCAGTTTTTGTTGCCATTACAGAGCATTATTGATATATTTCTTTCTTGTCTGGTGGGGCGTGTACATATGAGCCCTGGGAGGGAACAGGAGGACACTGAGAAAACTGTACAAAACTCAGGAAGTGGGGCGCCTGGGTGGCTCAGTTGGTTAACTGTCTGCCTTCGGTTCAAGTCATGATCTCAGGGTCCTGGGATCCAGCCCCATATCTGGCTCCCTGCTCAGTGGGGCGCCTTCGTCCCCTCTCCCTCAGTGTCTGCCCTTCCTCCCACTAGTGCGTTCCCTCTCCCCGCCCCCAGATGAATAATAAAATCTAAAACAAAAATAAAAACAAAAACAAACCTCAGGCAGTGCCAGTCATGTGCCCTGGCAATTATTTTCAGTTAAGGCACCTGTTAAATAGTTTTAATGTAAACTTCTGTGTGACAAGTGATGGAGAGATGTCGGCAAAGTTACTGAACATCTGCTTTTAGAGTAGATACTTGTGGGAAGACAAGATGCTAGGAACTCTGAGACAATACAAGGAGGAATGTTCCCTGTCCTCAAGGAACACAGATTCAGGATCATAAAAGTAGCATTTACAGATCTCGTCACAAACGCACAGATACTATGGCTCCCCCATACCAGTAAGAGCCCAAGCTCAGCGTAAGAGAGCGCTGTGACTCAATTCAGGTTGTGCCATTTGCTGACTCCATGGTCCTTTCAGTCTTTCTGTCCTAATGAGCCTTTCTGGACCTCGGATTCTTCCCCTGAAAAAATGGGCTAATACCAGCTTCCTTTTGAGATTTTTGTAAGAATAACTGAGATGAAGCATGTAAAACGTTTAGCAGCATATCAGACACAGAACCCACTGCTGTCCATTCAGATTTCTACAGTTCCTCTTCTCACTTTCATGCACCTCAGATCCACACTGTACTGCATTACTCTACATTTCTTCAACACACTGGGGTACTTCCTTCCTTTGCTGTTGCTCCTCCTGCCACCTAAAATACTTACAACAGGCTGCCCCTCACGCATGTAAGTGCTGTACACAATTACAGCATCGGTCCCTCACTGTAGCCTCAGTTAGTGAAAGCCCTCAGCACAAGAGGAGTAGGGAGGGGAGGAGAGCCTTTGGAGCACTTGCCACAGTGTAATCCACTCGCTTTCGAACTATTTGTTTAATGTTTGTCATCCCTGCTAGACAGTCAATTTTGTGACGGAGAACCCACAAGTCTGTTGTATTCACATTTATATTCTCCTTAGATGGCACTAATTAGGTACTTAATATATGCTGTTAGGGATAAGAGCAATATGTTCTCTTTGGGAGGGAGGGGAGAACCAACAGAGCGGAGATATAAAGAAGATAAATAAGCCATCAAATGATACACACACAGTCTCCATAATTAGTAAGATGAATAGTAAGATGAATGGACAAGTGAAGGTCACAGAAGTCAGAAAGGGGACATGTAACAATGGGGGCCATCGACAGCGTCAAATGCAATAAGAAATCGCAATGGTTGTTGCCTGACTTATTATTTAAAAAAACTACTTACAAACGTCAAAAGAGAAGTTTCTCTAGAGTTGTAGGAGCAGAAAGCCGGAAACGGGGTTGTAGTAAGAGTAGATGGTGAAATGGTAAAGGTAAAGGACTGACTAGTAGTTGGGCTTGAAGCTTGAAAAGGGGAGAGGAAAACTATATTACAACAACCAATGGCAAACTCTTGTGTCAAAAATACGTTTCAAATAAAGGAGTCTCCGTGAAGGAAATCCAGATTTGGGGGGAAGGGGGTGGCAGCGGTTAGTAACTGATAATGGAGGTGGGAAACAATCGCGGCTTGTTTGGATTAACTTGGAATGAAAGACAAGGACAACTTTCTACTTAAACACAGGGGAAAAAGAAAACTGGTGCAAATACTACAGAGAAATTTGGAGATTAAAAAATAAGGAGCTTGAAGAATCCTGTATCAGTTTCTTGGCTCTGATTTGCTCAGGGAGTTGGGCCAGAAGGAAAGTGAAGAGTTGAGAGTGAAGGGATGAAATTAAAAACCAAGAGCAACATGGCCTTTAGCTGCGAAAGAACCACCCACCAGCCTTTACATGGGGCCTCAAGACCGTATTTGTATCTGATAATTAATATTTTTAAGTAAATCATGAAAGCTGTTACTGGTCTTCAAAGAAGAAAGGCAGAGACAGTTTAAAAGCAACTGTTAGCATCAGCCTACAAGATTTATTTATACCGACTTTTTGTACTTGATAAAAATATGTTTTCAAGTAGCAATTCACAAATATGAGAACAAGGTCAACCTTAGAAAATGGACCAAATATTTCCAAAGGTATCAACGAGTTCTGCTCTGTCAACTAGGTATTAAAAACGCTCAAGTTGCATAGTTGTAAGTAATATCAATGACTGGAGATGGGTACCAAAGAATTACTCTATTATTTACACCGTGAAGGACACACTTGTTGCTCAGGGAAAAGAATCAGCTGCAGAGTCCAGAGAAGCCCAGCAACCCCTCATGCCAGCCCACTGTCGTGCTGAGGTTGGACAGGTCATCTCACCTATCAACTAATTCCTGAAAATCTCGTCCTCAGGATCAATTTCTCTTTTTCTCCAGATAATATCTGTTACTCACAAAGACTGAAGTGCTCAAGAAACTAGGAGGATACATGTCCAAAAGCCCTAGAAGGTTTGTAGTACTACAGAAATTAAAATAGGTCTCTTGAGCCAAATACCCTTAGAAGAAAGAACTGGAGTTAACTGAATGAAATGAAATCTCCTCTGAGTTGTCATCGAATCATAAGTGATTAGAAATGTTGCCAAAACATGCATGTGTTCATAAGATGTGATAACAGAGGTGAGATGATCAGAGATGCGTATTCTCCTTTTACCTCATTAGTACTTCCTGGTATTTCTACAGTGCCCCAATAATCGTAGAATAATCGTATTATTAAAATTAATAAATTAATGTTCTTTTTAAAAAGAGATAAAAAAGAATCCCATTCTAACGTGCTTCCTTTCCTTCCAAACACTAGAAAAAAATCGATGAAGTAAATGCAACGGTCCTTCTAATAAAACAAAATCTAGCATTTCGTACTTCCCCAGCTCCGTAATTGCGCATTTCAATATTCAAATGCAAACCCAGCATACATCATGAAATAAACTGCACAGAGCATACTACCCCAACTCTCAGAAAAGTAGTAAAGACCACGTTTTAAGAGGTCCCTGGGAGGCGCAGTCCATTAAGCATCCAATTCTTGGTTTTCGGTTCAGGTTGTGATCTCAAGGATGTGAGATGGAGCCCTGTGTCTGGCTCCACACTCAACACACAGTCTGCTTAAGACTCATTCCCGCCTCTCCCTCTCTCTCTGCCCCTCCTCACCCTCAGGATGTGCAGGCTCTCTCTCTTAAATAAATAGATCTTTAAAAAAAAATACTTTTTAAAAACAATGGAGTTATTTACATTAAAATTTTATGTTAATCTATTAAAACGAAAAAACTGTTAAAAAAAGGCCTTCAAATTATGTCTTTTAGCTGAGTCTTTCAATATGTCACTTTATTCTGTTTAGAATAAATTAACTTCAAATAAATGTTACATGAGCGATAAGCCTCAGGCAGGTGTGTAAAAAGGGAGTGACACACATGGGGAGGCAAGGTCGAGGGAACAAGAAATTAGCAGCTTCTCATTCATTACTCTACCTGAAACGGAGTAACTTCTTTAAATCCAGAAAATAGGAGATTCCTTTCACTAGATTTATATAGGAAATTTTTGTTCTACAATAGCTTATAGCCCATGGGATGGCTGAAATGACAGCTTTATCCAACAGGCTCAATGCATCCTAGGAGCACGATGCAATGAGTGTCAGTGGGGTTGACTATATACACACACGAGTTCTCCGCTTTCAAAAGCAAAACAATCAAGCCAGGGATGACAAATAATTGGATCAACATAGCATTCTTTTGCTAAATACCCCAAACCCAAGACTCCTTTCTTATGGAGTATTCTAATATGTCTCCAAACAAGTATTAAAATGTGTTAACTGCAATACATTTCAAAACAAAAATAACTGAAGAATACCCACTTTTCCAGGACACCTGGGTGGCTGAGTCAGTTGAGCACCCTACTCTGGTAGGTTACAACCTACCCAGAGTTTCTGATTCACCAGAGCTAGGTTCATGCCCAAGAATGTACATTTGTCTCAACTTCCTAGATGCTGACCTGCTGTTCTGCACTTTGAAAATGGGGATCCAGGATGATTTAACATATGCGGCGATGGACACACTCAAAACTCAGAAGAAACAAGTAACCAAAACATATGTTCATAGCAAAGGCACTTACCCAAGTGGATCTACTGGGAAACAAAAGAACATTATAGTTTGAAATACTGTGTATGTCTGTGTGTGAGCAAAAACAGTATTTATATAAAGGTATTAGTGAAACAGTGATCCCTTAATTTAATGATATATTCCCCCCAAACCAAAAGCAAGGTTACGAAAAAATTATTTATATTTAAATTCTACTTAAGAAAAGCATGAAAGACACTTTATATAATAAGTCTGGCAAAGGACACAACTGTTTTTCTTTTTTAATGTAATTTTGGAATCTTAAAATTTATAATGAGAGGAAACTGTTTCACGTACAAAGACTTGATCAAACACAGATTTAAAATAATGACATTATTAACCAGGAAAAAAACAAGGAACAAGAGACTTAACATCCATAACAAGCACACATTTTGAGTTAATGTAATTACTTGTTAAAAGGCAATATATCACCCAGCTTCAGCACAGTATGTTTTCAGGTAAATAATCATCTGAAAAAGCAAGTCTGCAACCTTCTCCAGGAAGCAGACTTCAAAAAGCTTGATCTCAACATGGATTTATCATGTGCATGGAAAATAACCAAAAGAACTCATAAAGCATCAAACTCTATGGCAGGTTTCAGCAAAAAGCAGCAAGACTTTAAAATTGCTTCTTAAAAGATGAATTCTTACCCACCCTGCCCCACATTTCCCAGGGAAATAAAAGCAGAAGTCCTAAAAGGGGCCAGACGGAAACACAGTGTCTGCACAGCTTTGAGTTCAGGACATTGGAAGGTAATTTCTGACTGTGAAGTCCTCTCTTCCTCTCTTTATTTCTCTCTAGAACACTCAAGATTTACTGATGAAAGCTCAGCAGATACTCGATCATAAAGAGTAATAACAACTAACCTAAGACATTGAAAGGAAAATACCAGATGCCACTCTGCAGGATGTATTAAATGCCACTTAATGGATACATTTAAATCTTCCTGAATCAACAGAGTAACCAGGTAACTTTATATCTAAAAGTATTGGACAAATATATGTGTTTACAAGATGATGGCTGTGTACATGTTTGTCAAGTTTTCTTAAAATTGGAAACCTTCAATAATAATTGACATCGATTCATGTACTTATTTGGAATAAAATTTAAAATACAAGCTATATTAATGCTGTTAGAGACAACCACTAACTTCTTCATTAAATACACACACACACACACACACACACACACACACACACAGCATGGAAATAAAACACAAATGGTCTTATTTTACCTTGAGTGGAAAGTGAGACTTAAATATGGATAGATGGAGGTGATACTCCTTTTATCAAGACTACTCATTAAATAAGGTGACAATCTATGCAAAATTAGCATTCCCAACGGATAATTTTCAAAACAGAGAATGCACGAATTAGAGTAAATAGCAGTAGCAAGGAAGCTTAAAATCTACCACCTTATCTCAATTTAATACTGAGTTTTGTTTAGTATTTTCTTTATGTTAAACTGGGAAGGAGGTGTTGAAAATTGAAGCCATAATTGCGACATGAATCTTTTATTCAATAATTAGATAATGAAATATTACATTTGTGGGAATTTAGTATTTTCTCTATTTGTCCTACTTAAGTCTTTCACATGTAATCTTTTTTTTAATTTTAATTTGGCTATGTATGCTTTGAACAACATTATGTCTTATACTTAGGAATAACATTGATATAGAATCAATTCCATTTGCCTTTGATGAAATAAAAATATTAATTAGATGCCCGATAATGGATTCAAGTGTTAGTTTTCTTTTATAGCCACCTGTTGTGGTATAATAACCTAGGGAACGAGAAAAGGACGTGGCTTTGATTCGCTATCATTATATACTCTATATACCTGGAAAGTATGCCCTGGCTGTTTTGAAGAGCACCATTTGATGACCATTTCATTTTGTGCACTGTTTTTTTTTTTTTTAATTGAAAGATATTCAAGAGAATTTACGTAAAAATTTCAAATATACTGTGCAAAGTCAGAAATAAGATATATGTGCGTTAAAATATTTGGAGCTAAAGAATTAGTCTGAGGCTGATTTCTGAACGGGTGACTGAGTAATATACAGGCAGAAAAATCTTCCAATTATAAAGTTTTATATCTGATTTAATATTTAACAATAAATTCCCTACAAGTGATTTTATACAAGTTTCTTTCCCCTTTCTACTTTAAAATTCTAATAGTAGCTAATTATCAGTCACTTCTCCTTGGAACCCTTTGATGGTATCAGAGTAAATGAAGCCCAGGAATAATGAGAATGCAGAAAAAGTGACTGTGAATAGAAATAAAAAAGCTAAATGGCATGGAAATGAAGCTGGAAAGGAATAAAGCACAGTCCATGTTTTTCTTTCCATTTCTATACACTGTGCGCATGTACCTACAAAAACGTCCTTTAAGAGGCAAACATTTCACAAATGAGAAATACAAAGTATCTCTACCTTCATATAACATACTTCAGACCATTTTATTTGGTATTTGCCACAATTAAGTATTCTAAGATTCAATTTTCTGCATTCTTACTGTCACAATAAGGATTGGAAACCTCCATTTTTAGAGAAGGCTGTCCAGAAAAGTTACACAGAGGGTGCCTCGGTGGCTCAGCCAGTTAAGCATCTGCCTTTGGCTCAGGTCATGATCCCAGGATCCTGGGATTGAACCCCACATGGAGCCCCACTTTGGTCTCCCTGCTCAGCGGGGAGTCTGCTTCTCCCTCTGCCTCTGCCCCTCCCTCCTGCTCTTATGCTCGCTTGCGCTCTCTCACTCACTCTCTCTCTCAAATAAATAAATAAATAAAATATTTTAAAAAATAAAAAAAGTTACACAGAAGTAAGTGCAAAATCGACAGTCTGGGACTGAAAATAACCATCCGTTCTCTCCTTCCCTAGGTAGCAAAGAAGAAACACAAGCCATGGACAACCTCACCTCTGTGGCTGGGAATGGCAGCTTATGTGCCAGAGATTACAAGATCACCCAGGTCCTCTTCCCACTCCTTTACACTGTCCTGTTTTTTGTTGGACTCATCACAAATAGCCTGGCAATGAGGATTTTCTTTCAAATCCGCAGTAAATCAAACTTCATCATTTTTCTTAAGAACACAGTCATTTCTGATCTTCTCATGATTCTGACTTTTCCATTCAAAATTCTCAGTGATGCCAAACTGGGAACAGGACCACTGAGAACCTTTGTGTGCCAAGTGACCTCTGTCATATTTTATTTCACAATGTACATCAGTATTTCATTCCTTGGACTGATAACTATTGATCGCTACCAGAAAACCACCAGGCCATTTAAGATGTCCAACCCCAGCAATCTCTTGGGGGCTAAAATTCTCTCCGTTGTAATTTGGGCATTCATGTTCTTACTCTCTTTGCCCAACATGATTCTGACCAACAGGAGGCCGAGAGACAAGAATGTGAAGAAATGCTCTTTCTTCAAATCAGAGTTTGGTCTGGTCTGGCATGAAATAGTCAATTACATCTGCCAAGTCATTTTCTGGATTAATTTTTTAATTGTCATTGTATGTTATACACTCATTACAAAAGAACTGTACAGGTCATATGTGAGAACCAGGGGCGTAGGCAAAGTCCCCAAGAAAAAGGTAAACATCAAAGTTTTCATTATCATTGCTGTATTTTTTATTTGTTTTGTTCCTTTCCATTTTGCCCGCATTCCCTACACCCTGAGCCAAACCCGGGATGTCTTTGACTGCTCTGCTGAGAATACTCTGTTTTATGTGAAAGAGAGCACCCTTTGGTTAACTTCCTTAAATGCATGCCTGGATCCATTCATCTACTTTTTCCTCTGCAAGTCCTTCAAAAATTCCTTAATGAGTATGCTGAAGTGCCCCAATTCCACAACGTCTCCATCCCAACAAAACAGGAAAAAAGAACAGGGCGGTGGTGACCCAAGTGAAGAGACCCCAATGTAAACCACCTGAGGTAATATTTCAATCAATTAGTTTTTGGAACATCCAAAAGGAAAGCACTGTGTAAAAATACTGACTAATAATAAGTGGAGTTAGTAACAATGACTCTCTAAATGAGTAATAGGAAACAACAGATGTAATTTTCATTTACTTATCCAGTATTAAAAGTTGTCTTGAAATGTAGAAGAAGAAACCTAACATGTAGATGTGTAGCAAAACGAACTGTATCTAATCATCGTGGTTACAAGCCAAACTACACGGAAGTCATGACTTGTAGAGTGTCGGCAATGTGGGTGACCCTATAATATCTACTGTCATTTCTTAAATACATTATTGAACATGATGTTATTATCAAGTTGTAATCAACTAAGGAAGAATGATAAATCTGATAAAAATCTTCTGGCTGAAAATTATACTGAGATGTATATACACTCTAGTCCCTAACCAAACGCTGATCTATTGTGATACTCATTATAATAATTTGAGTGGGACACTTTACCAAGACTATTAAAACTACTAACTTCTACGTATTAGCAAAAACCTAAGAAATTTAAACTAATTGAAATGGTAATTGGACTGAATTTTTTAAATTTTCATTAAAAAGATAGTTTTAAAAATACTTTTCCAATAAAGAGAGCAGAAATAGCAGTTATTAAAAGTTGTTTTTATGACATTGTAATACCAAAAAACTCTTGAGTATTTCCTTAATCCTGGAGAAACCAGTTTTATTAATGGTACAATACCATCATTGCCACTTACCTTTATTAACTAGCTTTCAGAAACTACCTGCTATTTGGGTTAATGAATATTTGCTTCAGTGAGAAAAACAAATGTGATTATGCAGTTGCATAGCATAACTATTAACAGAAAAATGGTTAAGATGTTTCTAATTACTGGTTTGTCACTTGTGTGTAATACCAAAAAAATCTATATTAAACTCTAAATCACACTTTGTTGGAATTTCTTTGTTCAAAGACATTAGATACCACAACTCACCTCTTACATACTCCTACAACAAACAGCAAACCCTTTTAATAAAGGATAACTGCAAAAACTTTCATGACACATTATTAGGCAAAGTCTCTATCGAAGGTGACATAATACATCAATTAGTTCATAAGTAAATGATAATGAGATATGATTCTACACAAGCCATAGTCACTATTTTTAATACAAACAAAATATATAACAGACTTGGAAGCTGACATTATTTATCTCAATTATTTATGATCCCCAGAGGTGATTCTCAAATGTAAGGCATGGATACCAATATCAAAATATGATGAGAGGGGGAAAAACAGGGGGTGAGTTGCAGTATATAGAAGTTCATTGAACTTCAGTATTAATTGATTCTTATCTAAATCCTCCACAAATTCTGCTGAGCTAAATATCAGTGCAAAGTTGAACTCACTCAACTTTCTAAATGAGATTTATTCTCAAATTCAATTTCCAAGAGAAATACAAACGGACAATAAAAATACAAAAAAAATATATATATACACTAATAAGCAAGTATATTTACATTTAAATTTCATGGATTTTTTTTTCACCTATAAGTTTAGAATTGCTTTAAAAGATTTTAACAGCGTTGGAAGGAAGAAACCCACTCAGTGAGACTATAAATTGGTACAATCTTTCTGGAAAGCTATCTGAAAATACATTCAACATTTTGCTACATAGCTTTTGTCCAGCAATCCCACTTCCAGGAAATTTTCTACAAATATGTTTAAACAACTACACAAAAATATATGCACATATATGTGCCCTACAGTCCTGTTTTTAAGAGAGAGAAATTTGGAAAAAAGAAAAAACACGAAATGTCAATCGGTAATGGCTTAACCAAACTATGGTAATTTATATAGTGTAACTTTTTTTAAAAAACAGGTAAATCTTCATGGACTAACATGAAACGGAAACAAAGATCTGGTATGGCAATAAATGTAAATATATATATTTGCACACACATTGGTATGCATATGCAAGGGCAGATTAACTTTCAGTTCCTACTATACACATGCTTATATTTGAATTCCTCAAACTTGCTTTTCTTTTACAATAAAAAGGTGAAAATAGGTATTAGTATGTTTCAGGTAATACTACGACTTCATTGTCTGTTTCCACTTGTATGTAGAGATTTTCTAATACTGATTTTACTTATAAACACTTCTACAGTTAATGTTAAACTACATAACTTATTTTAACTTATTATTATTTTCACTTTCAGTTAATCCAGTGTGGAATTTTTTAAACAATTTCATATCATCTGAGACAGTACCATGTGCTATGATCTGATGGGAAGTAAAAGGCTCTTTTTGTAGGAGTTCCCACTATGACTTTCATTCCAAATCAAATACTTTCTCAAATCAAAACAAATACTTTCTCATCTTTTCAGATATTATTTAGATGGTACTAGTTAGCCACATCAACGGGAACCTTTAGACTGTTAACTCTGATCCAAACAAAACTCCCAAAAGAGACTACAAATGGAAAAAAGTTTATTGCCATTTGGCAGGCTTCTAATTTCTATGAGCTTTCAATGTATCTTCTTTAATTCTCTCCAGATCATACTACTTGGAACCATTTTAGATTTTCAACCATGTACTTCACCTTAAGAAAAAAGTTTCACAAATTCGTTAAACTTTGAAGTTGATTGTTACTCTTCACTCATCAATCAGTAATACAAAGCTCAGAAACTCTAGAATCTAGTAAACACAATTCCAGTTCACCCTATCTGTGGTTTCTGACAGCTGGGAGCGTGAGGCAGGCTCTGAGTATGGCCTCTGAACCAGACTGTGTGGGTCTGAAGTTGGCTTGGGGTGCATGATTATGGCCAAACTGCTTAACTGCTGTGCCTCAATTTTCTTCTCTGTAAAATGGGACCGAGGGCTTTTGTTGAAAAGTAAATAAGACCACATTATCATTTAGAGCACTATAACCACTAGCCATACTAATTTTATTGGTTTTGAGTATATATACGACTTAAAATTTGGTTTCTTCCCATTTGGCAAACTTCTAATTTCTGGGATCTTTCATTTCCTCTTTGATTTTTCCCCACTCGTCATTTGTGATCTATCCCCAAAGGTATACACGGTATTCCACTTTTAACTTCATTCAACAAGAAACATACTAACATCTACCACATGACATACATTAGTCTGTGCACTTGATGAATTTTCACTCATTTCATTTCCTGAAAAACCCAACGAAGTAGATACTATTACTTATTTTCATTGTAAGGAGAAGGCAACAGTGTCACAGAAAACATAACTTGCCCAAGGTCACACGAAAATAAGAGCTGCAATAAGAAATTGAGCCCAGGCACCCTGGCTCCTGAGACAGTGCTCCTAACTGCTCTGCTCGGCAGCCTCTCAGACATGCCAGCCAGGGTCCCTCAGGATGGGGCAGTATCGCTGTGAATCAAAGGAAAGTCAACTAATACATGTTAAGCACATGGACATATAGGAATGTGTGGTCTGTTGGATATTTAGTATGGTCAAACATTTTGAAACTTGCCCCATTTGAAAGAACATACTCCATAACTTTAGCAATGGGCACCATTAAGTCAGTTCCTCTTTTGAAAGTTTCCCACACTTGGACATTTTGAAAGTTGACCGAAATGTGATTTCCAGTTTTCATATTATGAAATTTTCTTGTACAGCATTTCCTTATTTAAACTGAAACTATTCCAAACCTCCATCTAGATAATGGTTTTGGAGATTTAGGGAAATTTATACTTAATTATGTAGGTCAAATACTTCTACTTAAAAAGTAAAAATAGTTTATTTCACCTCTACTGAAGCAAGCAAGAAGATGCATGTTTAAATTATGTTCCATCACATTAATGAAATCCAGAATCTGTATTTCCAAGAAACAATTTATTTGAGTCAAACATACATTTTTTTAAATTGGGCCACATTGGGTAGTTCTCACAAAACTATCAGGCATCCTATTGCCTCATATTTTAAACATCCAATGGGACATGAAATTTTTATTCTCAGAATCCCAAACCAGGCAATCTCAAAATTCTCCACCAACATATAACCCCACAGTCTGGAACAACTCTGTGGTATTGTGGTAAATGTGCAGTAAAAACTATGAAGTGAAACTCGATGGAGAACTCCACATTTCCCTCATAAGATCCCTTAATTTCCTCTCTCCCTTTACCTATCTGGCAGGGAAACATTTCTATTCATGGACAACAACTGTCTCTACATAAAGCGGCAATTACACTCTTTCAAACTTGAAGAGATTTAAAGGATACATTTTATAGACTTTGGCCCAAGGCTGACTGATGAAATTCCTGAGTCTTCAGCACTTAACATACAACATTAAATACAGAGAGATTTCCAAAACGGTTTCTAATGAGTGAAATTATCTCCACCGAAATCTGCAGTTCACTCACCACTGCAGTAAGGGGCAAATGTTTTTTAGTGCTTCATATATGCCCACCACAATTCTAGACACTCATTTTGTCTTCTCAATAACACTATGAGGTATATACTATCATTAAATCCAGTATATAAGTGAGGAAACTGAGGCAGAGAGCTCTTGAATAATTTGTCTATGATCTAGCACCCAATAATTGTTAGATCTTGGATTCTAACCCCCCAAATCTGTGTCTAACAGCCCTGAACTTTCAGAAAATATGTCAATCTCTCTGAGATAAAAGACCAAAAGACTAAGATAAATGTAGAAATATGAGGTCATCCTACCGAACACAGATTTCTGGACAAAGCAGTCTGTAAGAGCGCAGATGATGATTCTGATTTTAGAATCAACTCTTATTCTATCCTCCATGGTTGTAGCTTGGGGCTAATTTCTTTACTTTTCTGCCATTTATGATTAGATACAAGAGGCACTCAAAAATTTCATTGACTGTGTAGACAGAAAAGATAAACTGCCAAAAGTTATTAGATGAGAAAATATATTCAAGTCACAGTGGATTAACAGTACCTAAGCTTGATATAAAAGGGGCTTCTTATTAGAAAATCTGCAAAGGCTTGAATATGAAGACATTCTAATTGATCACATTACACATGTGAAAATGAGGAAGGAAACCCGGTATAAGAAAGCAGAACAACACTTGCTTCACATGCTCTCCGTGGACCGAACTAATAACTGCCTCAATCAGAAGACACTGAGCTCAGGATTCTCCCAAACAAAGGTGAATTTCAACTTTTATTATGAGTGGGCTTGCTTATAAAAGAAAATGTTCAAGGGGGAAAGAAAAACGCTTTAAGGTAGACATTCTAGAAACGATAGATTATGAGCATAAGGAAATATATAACGTGCAGCAATCAGACATGAATTATGACGTCTTAAATGGATCTTGTTTTACTGCATGTTAAAAGTAGCACTTATGAAGGATGTAGAACCTGTTATTTGGGTTTCATAAGGGTGTAAAAGTAATGGTACTATTACAAGTCCCAAAAATGTAGTACGTGTTTAAAAAAATCCTAGTCAGAAACAAACATGTGCCTTTTCAACTCCTCTACTAAATGCGATGAGTAAATGTAAGGTGTTCATATGCTACACACCTAAAGTCTGCTTTTAAAAGAAGCACTTCGAAATTATGAAATGCTTGTTTCCCTTTGTATATGTGTTTATCTGTGACAGCGGACACCGGCAACCATGAACACCACAGTGATCAAGGGCTTCAATGGGTCTGAGCGCTGCCCCAGAGACACGCGTGTAGCGCAGCTGGTGTTCCCAGCCATCTACACGGTCGTGTTCGTCCTCGGCATCCTGCTCAACACTCTGGCCCTGTGGGTGTTCCTTCACATCCCCAGCTCCTCTACCTTCATTGTCTACCTCAAAAATACTGTGGTGGCTGACTTGATAATGACGCTCACGCTTCCCTTCAAAATCCTCTCCGACTCACACCTCGGACCCTGGCAACTCCGGGCCTTTGTGTGTCGTTTCTCGGCCGTCATCTTTTATGAGACCATGTATGTGTGCATCATACTGCTAGGCTTTATAGCCTTTGACCGATTCCTCAAGATCATCAGGCCTTTTGGAAAATTCTTCGTTCAAAAACCTGCTTTTGCAAAAATGGTCTCAACCCTCATCTGGGTCCTTTTGTTCCTCATCTCTCTGCCAAATATAATCTTGAGCAACAAGGAAGCAACACCATCATCTGTGAAAAAGTGTGCCTCCCTGAAAGGTCCCCTGGGGCTGAAATGGCATCAAGGGGTGAACGACACATGCCAGTTCATTTTCTGGACTGTTTTTGTCCTAATGCTTCTGTTTTATGTGGTGATTGCAAAAAAAGTATACAACTCTTATAGGAAGTCCAGAAGTAAGGACCACAAACACAACACAAAGCTGGAAGGTAAAGTATTTGTTGTCGTGGCTGTATTCTTTGTGTGTTTTGCTCCATTTCATTTTGCCCGAGTTCCATACACTCACAGTCAAACCAACGGCAAGGCTGACTGCAGGTTGCAAAATCAATTGTTTATAGCTAAAGAAACAACTCTCTTTTTGGCAGCAACTAACATTTGTATGGATCCCTTAATATACATATTCTTATGTAAAAAATTCACAGAACGCCTACCGTGTATGAGAGGGAGAAAGACCACAGGATCGACCCAAGAAAATCAAACTACTCAGACAGACAATATAACTCTAAGCTGATAACTTTATCATTGCTACTTTCTATTTAATTGATAAGACTTAAAAGATAATTGATTTGGGAATAAAATTTAAGCAATGAAAGAAAAGCAGATGGGACAAATGCTTTCTTACATGTTATTACCCTGGTTTACAGAAAGGATTATATAATTTTTAATTCCACGTAGACCAATTAATAATGAGCAGAATGAAGTATCAGTCAGAGAATGCAACAGAAAGCAAGTGGCCACTAGAGGTCATCTTTTTGAAAGCATTCACTAACATTTTAGAAAACATTATGGATAAATGTAAATTACTAAGAACGCTTTCTCACATTCTTTTACATACATAATTCAAACAACACTACTTCTTTCGTGCCCTAGAACTGTTGATACTTGCTGATTTAAAAACAAAAAAACTTGAAGATCCTTTGATGAAAGCTGAAGCTAGTGGTTGAAAGGAATGCTAGATATGGAGCATCTGGGGAGTTGAAATAGGGTCAGAAAACCCTGAGAAAGCCTGGATGAAGGAATTTCTCTTTATAAAGAGCTTCCTCCAGTATCGAGAGTACTGACATTATTTCAGTACTTCATAGGAGGCACAGACCACTATTAAGCCACATAAAATATCATACGGTAGTACTTTGCATGTCTTCAGTGTGTACAATTTAAGGGCAAGAACACAGGACTGATATTCTCTGGAATTCTCCCTCTGCCCGGCAAAAACTCTAATGGCAGTTGAATATGCCAGCTACTCAACAAAGCCTTTCTAGGCCACAACCTCTATCCCGCTGCTCACGCCTCTGGTGGAGACTAACTACTCCTCCCACTGTTTGGGCATGTGTTAGGGTCCCCGTGGCAGATTTCCCTTCGCTAGTTAGCGATATCCCTCACTGCATCCCCGAAGGATGGCTAGGATTCTTTAAGAAAGACAACACGTTTTAAAGACAGAAACCATGTCATGTTTTCTAGGTACCTCCCACAATATTCCCCACAGACCGTGAATTATAACTGTTTGAAATACAGCATGTCATTGTTGTGTCATTCTTGGTACATTTATGGATGGAACTGCTGACCCACAATCAATAGCATCCATACTAGGAAATGTGGCAAAGGATGGCTACCTGTTGATACTTAGTTACCTCCCCATTTCTTCCTGAATCCCTTTGTGCTTCAAAAAAACTAAAATGTGGTTATCTAGAATTGTGGGTAGATTTATATCTTCTAGAGAAAATGCACAAAGGAGTAGTCATGCTCTGTAAATGAGCCTCTGGCTCCAACACGATCACCGTAGGTGAAACCCAGCCCTCTTGCTGTGTTCTCCAAGATCCCGGAGGCCCTGGAACTTGCACACCTTTCTGGCCTTATCTCCTAACTGCTCTTCCATCCTTGGAACATTACACTCTTATGTACGTTTGTAACTGTCAGAACATGCCTTACTCCCTTTCGCCCCTGGGCCACTCACTGCACATGTAAATTTCCCTTTGACGAAACCATGAAACCCTAAGATGCCATCACCTGGCCCATGAAATCTCGTCTGACCAACCTCTCACCACCACCTCAAACCCAATCACTCCCTCATCGGACTGTTGTCACACCTCAATTATTGTACTTATCACACTGCTTTGTAATTATTTGCCCACACATGTATCTACTCTTTTAATAATCTATGTATATTTTTGAGAGCAGAGATTGTGTCTCATTGTGAAATCAATAAATATTTGATAAAATAATCCAAGCTGGTTTTATTTTTACATACTAGAACAGCAAAGAGGAACCCAATTCTCACTAATGTTTTTATTTTCAAAAGGTGATATAAATTCATTGAAAACGCAAGCTCTTTATAGTTGCTTTCCTATAGCATGTACCCAGGGGCCTGGGAATTGGGAGTGTTCCTGGGTTTGCTAGTAAATGAACATGAAGAAAGCAGGATTACTAAACAGTACATGTATAGCTTTGGGCTAATGTCTATCAACATTTCAGTTTTAAAACTATAGACAAAATGCTTTAGCTATGTGCTGTTGGCTTTGGTTAAGTAAAATCCGTAACTGTAGCATATTATAATCTCCAAAACTCTTCTAGAAAATACTCTTAATGTCTGATTTTCATTCTCTGAAATAAAAGAATTAAATCTTAGTAACTATTAGAGATGTCAGTAAATCCACATTGCCTTCACTAAGTACATTAAACAATCACATGTAGACTCTAATACTGTATTATAAGTAACTACATCTTGATAATATACAGAATTTTTTTAAAAAGATCTTTGAAGGGGCGCCTGGGTGGCTCAGTCATTAAGCGTCTGCCTTCGGCTCAGGTCATGATCTCAGGGTCCTGGGAACAAGCCCAGCATCAGCCTCCTGGCTCGGCGGGAAGTCTGCTTCTCCCTCTTCCTCTGCCCCTCTCCCTGCTCATGCTCTCTCTCTCTCTCTTTCTCTATAAATAAAATCTTTTTTTAAAAGATCTTTAAAGATAAAGTTCCAAAATTATGCCCACCCTAAAAACAAATATTTAATTCTATTATAGTAACATTATAGTCAAAAGCTGAGTATCTGATTTGCAGAGTGAAATAATCTATGAAGAACTTAGGAAATGGGCATATTAGAGCCACCTTAAAATCACACTCACAGAATGCAAAGCAACCATTTGAAGAGAACTTTCCAAACTAGCAATCACCAATACTAAATTCTACAATGCTTATAGAATGAGATGCTATACCATAGCCGTTAATGACAGAAACAAGAGACAAAAAGGGGGGGGGGGGAGACAGTAGTTAGCTTTGATATAATCTGTGCACTCCAAACACAAATAAGGGCTTTTGTAAAAAGTTAAATATAATTATTTTTACTGGATGTAAGCAATATGAATACAGAACACGTGTTAAATCAGTAGGTTGCAAAGTGCCACGGGGAGCAGAACAAGCCACAGGGATTCTCCACTCAGACTGCTAGCCCCCCCCCCCCGCCCCGAGTTTCTGATTCAGGAGGTCTGGGGTGAGGCCTGAGACTAAGTTTGCAGCGGATACTGATGCTACTGTTCTGGACCACACATTCAGAACTACTGTGCTAACTGCTCCTTGAGGTTCACACTGAGAACTGTGCATACTGCTCCTTGAGATTCAGAGCTCAGCCTTCTTGGACATGGGTGCATAGGAGTGGACTCTGCCGACAGCAGACAGACAAAATTGTTATTAAGAGAACACGGCAGATGTAAGGTGACAGGCAACGGCGAGGACTCAGCTACCTAAAAAGTTCATGTCCAGCTTACAGGGGTTTCTACTACCCCAGGCCAACCGTTGGCACTGGAGGGATTTGGGGGTCCAGGGTTGCTGGCTAGTAGCGACGGCAGAACAACTGACCAGGTGACAACAAACACAGCACACACTACTTACTCTTTACTATGTATGAGGCAAGTCTACCAAGAGCTTTCAATAGACTGTCCCCGTTAATAATCCCAGGAAGCAATACTTGAAGTGCTATTGTGATCTCCATTTTAGAGACAAAGAAGTTGAGAAACAGAGAGGTTAAGCAACTTGCATGGGGACCTCACAGCATAGACAAAGCAGAACTAGGACTGTAATTCAGACTCTGGCTTGTGAGCCCACATTCATAACTACTATATTTACCACCTTGGATATTCTAATGTTCTCAAGAGAAATCATAAATCCTGTCTCCTGTATTTCCTGCTCTTTTCAAAACTTCCGTAAGCCACCTCCACACTCCTTGACCCCACAGAAACAGTACGTTCACGTGTGGGCCCTAACTAGCACAGGTGCTGCCAGGGAATTAGCTCTGACCTAGAAGCGAGCAAGAGCCTCCCCGGACCTTATGTGCACAGCCTGCAGTCCTTACTGAGGGCTTGCTATGTGCCAGGCACCATGCTGTGTGCTCTACAAGGACTATCAGCTCTCTGTTTCTCACTTCAACCCTATGAGAGAGATACCACAGGGCTTCCTGTTGAGGGCAACATAAAAAGAAAACTGAGACACAAAGCAAAAAGATAACCTGGCCCACGGTACGCAGGACCTGCCAGCAAATAGAGGCAGAGCTGGGGTTAAAACCCCGCCAGGTGGCCTCAGGCCCAATGCCTCGATGGCTCTGCTACACCATCGGGACAAGTTCCTCAAGGGTTGCCATCACGCCCCAGCTGTGAGGACGGTAAGGAGGTGGTTCCTGAAGAGGAAGGGAGAGGTCTCAGTACAAACGAGGTCCGCAACCTCAGAGGTTAGAGTGGTTCAGTTCCATGAGTACCTCCAGCACTTGAGAGGTCTTGAGAGATGTAAAATCCCAAAGAGTGGGTTCACTGATTCACTGAGTCAGTCATGCCTTCAGTGCAGGGCCCTTTGCCTCTCTGGAAGCACACAATGGTCAGGCACACATCCCACAATGGATCCAATTGTGGAAGCAGTATGAGAGACATAATTCACTCACCATTAACAACTGAGAGGAAAAGGCAGTGAACTTCAAATGGAGACGATGAGGAAGGGCTTGCAAATGACAACGCGAGCAGGACCCTGAGGGAGGAGACAGAGCATGCGAAAGGGAACACTGCCAGGCCATGAGCAGTCTGGAGGAAGGCTCAGCTAGGGGTGGGGAAAGTGCTATGGCCGGAGCACAAGGGGCTATGGGGGCCGGCGGCCGCAGCACGTGGACGCAGAAGACGAGCCTGGGAATGGAGCATGGGAGCCTGTGGCAGAACACTCCGGTGTTGTGTTGGATTGTATAGACTTCTCGATGAGCCATGGAAAGTTTTTGAAGTGAAGAACTACATGCTCTTTGCTTGTGCTTTAGGGAAATCAATTTGCCACTAATAGGATCAGTATGATTATGGATTGAAGGAAGAGCCACTGAGGACTGGAGATCAATTAAAGAAGTCTTCCATCGATGCAGGCAAGATCCAAGGAGGAAAACTGAAATAGAACCTTACAGACATTTTCAGAGACAGAGGTTTTGAGTCCAAGACCACTGGAGAGTAGGGGATTATATGTAAAATGTATGTAATTAATATGCAAAATGTATTTTCAATGGGGTCCATAATCCCCACCCTACCCCTTTACAGTTGAGATTCATTGTCTGAAGACCGTTAGATTGAGTGACGTGTTGGACCATAAAGGAAGGCCAAGAAGCAGATTCTGGGTATGATTAAAGTCTCAAAAATCTGGGTCAATAAATCTAGCCAGTGGAGACAAAATATGGATCCAGGGCTCTGAAGACAGGGCTAGATCAGATGGCTAGGGGATTGTTTTTCTGAGACAGTGAGAGAAGAAGGCATGAGCTGAGCATCCCCGAGTCCATGCCGCACAAGCGTCTTGTACAGAACAGACAGAGAGATGTCTAGAATGTGGGGTGGAAGGTGGGGGCTGAATTAAAAGGAGCAACAGGAGATCTGGTATACTGGAAACTAAGGAAGAAGTAATAGTTAACAAAAGCAAACACTCTAGAAAGGTTGAATGTGATGAATCTACAAGTATGAGGTTAATGGTAACACTGAGGAGAAGGTGGGGTAGAGCCCAATTTGTAATGGGAAGTGAGAGACTATGAGCAACTCTCATCTTGCCACAAAAGACAAGTCAGTTTACAAGAGTTCCAAGGAGGAAAAACAACAGCTGCTGTTACATTACCTCAGCTTTTTCCAAGGGTTCCTAAGAACAGATAGAGTGGCCCCTTCCTATGCAGTGCAGAGTGAAAACGCTCCATGTGAAATAGCAGAGAAGTGCAAACACACGGTGGGTATAACCGCATGACCGTGAAAATCCAGCTGCAGCCAGAAAAATGGGTATGCCAACATTTCAGACATTAATATTACCTGGGTTTCTGATCCCTAGTCCAACCGCCCCATTCCAGTATAAAGTATTTGTAGGGAAAGGGGGACAGTGGGGAGAAAGACACCAAGTGGTAGGGATGGGAATTGAGAAAATAGGGAAAGTAATAAAAGAAAAAAATAATAGAGAAGAGAAAGGAAATTGAATTTAAGACTTACAGTATGTGGGTAAAATAATTTTTTTTAAGATTTCTTTAGAGAAAGCATGTGTGTGAGCAACTTGGCGGGGGGTGGGGGGGCAGACGCTCGATGTAGGGTTTATTCCCAGGACCCTGAGATCATGACCGGAGCTGAAACCAATAGCCGGATGCTCAACCGAGTCACTTTTTTAAGAAAATTCCCTATCTCACTCAGCATGTGAATTTTTGCCACTTCTATAATAAAACTCAAATTGACAAATGTAACATCTCAAGGCATAGTAATTAAAATGCCTACCTTTATTTTAAAAATCAGCTTAAACACCAGATGCTTGTATGTGACCGTACTTAGTGGTGTCCATCTTGAACAATTTTACCTAATGCCTATCTGAATACTTAGATAGCTTTTTAAGAACATTGGATTTGTGCATTAAATTTTATCATATAGACATATCATATCACTCAACACTTTTTTTTCCTTTTTACTGTATTTAACTCTGTAACTGAAATTTCCTACAATCAAAAATGCCTGAACGACAAGTAAATGAAGCATTAACCTGAATGCAGTGAGCCTGCTGAGACCAACTCTCTCCTCCCCCTACAGATCCTGCCCTCAGGTTTACACTTTCCCATCATGTCAGATACACTAGAATAAGCTATTCTAATTTCCTCCTTTTCAGAAGGGAAAGCTGTCAAGAAAGAACATAAAAAGCATTTCAAGTAATCAGTTCATCATTGAAGGAAAACCAAGAGTTTTCTAAGGGTGACTAAAATATTATGGACTTACTCTGGCTTTTAAGTTGAGGAAAGTTTTCAATTTTTAATCACTCCAAATTTCATTCAGACACCCACATTCATTCCCTTAGTCACTTTGCCTTTGGGAGGAAGGGAGGGGGGGAGAGAGAGAGAGAGAGATAGAGGAAAGGAAGGAGAGACAGAGAAGCTACTGTTCCCTAAGCATCAACCCCGTTTTAAAACACTGTAGGAATTGTCCCATATATTATCTCATTTAATCTTTACAATATTACAAGGCAGCCATCCCCAAGCTTATTTTCCAGAAGAAGAAACAGATTCAGCTATATTAATGATTTTCCAAAGGGAAAATAAAAACAAAACAAAACAAAACCAAAAAACTATGAATCGGAGGGGCCGAACTCCAAATTGGAATCTGCCTGACCCTAGAGTTACTAGGCTCTTGTCAGGGCCTGACAATTCCTAAAGCAAAATTTCCAAAGTAAGGACATGGGCTAAGTAGCACAGCACAAGGCAAAGAATCAATAGGAGGTCAGGAGTCATATGTAGGCATATCTCCAGGCTCAATCTCCAAACCATCCCTTCCCTCTAATCAACCATTACTCATGAAGTTCTCATACCAGAAAAAGGTAAGTGCTTTATTTAAAGGAGACCTAATAGATACAAATCATTTCAAATGACAGATTAAACACAGTAATTCAAGCATAGGGACCTAAAGATACCAATCTCAGCAAGGGAACATTAAAGGGTTTGTAGTAATTATACTCGGCACAAATTCGCAGCTCCTGGATGTGAGCCACAATTAGAGTGACTTGTGTACAGAGAGACTGAACAGTAAGATGTGATGAAGATTTTACTACAGTCCTTGTTGCATGTTCTGGCTCTGTACAAAAGACATGGGCACTCAAGACAGATCAACTTGAGCTATGAGATCTCTGTTTGTCTTTGTTTTATAGTGAGTTAGTGTATTACAAAAGACTAGCACAGGGGCATCTGGGTGGCTCAGTCTGTTAAGTGTCTGCCTTCAGCTCAGGCCATGATCCCAGGGTCCTGGGATTGAGCCCCACATGGGGCTCCCTGCTCAGCAGGGCATCTGCTTCTCCTGTGTCTCTCCTGGCTTGTGCTCAGTCTCCCTTGCACGCGTGCTCTCTCTCTAATAAATAAAACCTTAAAAAAAAAAAAAAAAAGACTAGCAAGCCTTTATATGCAAAGGAAAATCATATGCAAGACAGAAAGGACTAGAAGACCAAGACAGGCCTTGGTAATGCATTTGCCAACGTCTCACACTAAAAAGGTGGGAGGGTAGGAATAGGGTAAAGAGTTCTTTCAAGGTTTTGGGAGACTTATCAATAATGATACCTAACTTTTATTCCAAGGTCTTAGAAACACATCCTCTCCTTGAGTGCTTTGGTCTCTTCTAAGGTTAAATTTTGAAAAATCAACAAGGTTATGGGAATTCTCATCTAAAATTCTTTAATTAAATCAGAATCCTCCTTTTATAGAACAATAAAACCAAGAAAAGTTGAGTAAGTTATCTAGTATCCCAAAGAAAATGAGAGTTTGGAGCGACCGACTTTATGATTCGTGACCCATGAACCAGGTCTTTTTCAAACAAGATTATAGATATTCCTATTTGACCTCAAAATCCCAAACTCTAATACAGATTTCAGGCTAATACAACCAAAGTGCTTCAGAAACATTCTGAGGCACCCCTACTATATACCCTACAGAATGGATCCTACCAAATACAGAGCAAACGGATTTTCAAAAGCCAAGGGGGCTTTTTTTAAAAAGTAAAAAAGGAGAGATTGTTCTAAAGATTAAGAGCCTACAATAACAGTTAAACCAAATCCGATGTGTGACCAGTGATTCAATGCCACATCAAAAAAATTAGAAGGGTATTATTGGGAAATTGCAAAATTTTAATACAGAGAATATTTTAAAATATTACTGCTTCAACATTAATCTTGACTGATAATAATATTTTGATTAGGTAAGAGAATATCCTTGTTTTTAGGAAGCTGAAGGAGCTAAGGGCAAGGCATTTAGCACAAGGACAACTTCAAACAGGTTCCCCCAAAATACTGTGGGGAGGGGGGAATAGAGTATGTGAAAAATGTTAACACTGTGTAAATTGAGATGAAATTTAGTTGCACTATTATTTCAATTTGCCTGTGGATTTAACATCTTTAAAAATAATATTAGAAGAAAAAAGTCACCTTTAGTAAAAAATGAAAAAACAAATTTTTTTAAACATTGTGGTGGTCGAGAACCACAAACATATATCCCAGGACGTTGTCTTGTATTCAAAATAAATTTGGGGTTTGTAATGGCTAAAGCAATGTTATTAAAAGAGCTTCCCTTCATTTAATAGGATCTTCCAATGAAGCAGCTAGATAATTATTGTTATAAAGTCTCCTGTGGCTTTTATGAAATGTGAGACTTGCTATAAAAATCAGCAGAAAAAAAATTAAGCAGGTTAACCTTTCGGTGATTTGAACAATAATAAAGTTATGGGCTGTTTTTCAGCTGCTCTTTTCATCAAAGCATTACACTTTTTTCGTGACTAAACGTGTACTACTTCCCTTTTTGAATGTTAAGTAAGACCGGCTTGAACAAGTCCCAACTTGAGATTGGCATGATATGCTTCAAGACAAATGCATAAAGGCTGCCTCATGCAAACTTTTTCATTCCTAGACTTAATTTGCATCACCAGCCAAAGCTTTTAAATACAACAATCTATTACATTCCCAAGGAAGGGAAAAAATTATTTCAACCCAGCCCACCTCCAGGAAGAGAGAGACCTGCCTACTACGCTGCACGGACAAGGGGACGGCAGCTCCTTCCCTCCTCTGTGAGATCTTTCTAAAAAACCAATATGTACAATGTCAAGATACTTCACTGTACAGAAAGAACCTGAGGTCCTGACACAGGACAGGGATTTTCTTTACCATAAAAAATTAATATTGTTAATTGGCCCTAACAGGACAAAGTCAACCCAGGTTAAAAAAAAAAAATGTATTAAAATTTAAGGTACATAACAGAACTGCCTTTATTCCTTCAACAGAAGCTTGTGAAGTATTTGTCCAAATAAGATCCCTAATATGATTTCACGCACATGAATGGAAATTTGGGATGACAATCCTCAGGAGTTGCAGGGAAAGCCTTTGTCCACATACTTTTAAGGAGGCTACAAGGGAGGTTCTCTCTTTGAACTGACACTTTTAAGACTTGGCAGTTGGTTATTTTGACAGGTTGATTTCACATCAGTTACTGCTTATGGTTCACAGTGATAAATGGCAATAAGCTCAACCCAAAAAAGGACAAGTTTCAAACTAAGGTCTGCAAGGCACAGCCTTCCTCCTCAGAATGCAATAAATTGGCTTCAAATGTTAAAATCAAAATCCATGGGTAAGAAGTATAAAATGGTACAAAGCAGAGTAGAATCTAAATGAAGAACTGTTTGTAAATCTGGCAAATTCTTATAAGATTGAACCACTATTAAGTTGCTTAATTTTTGTCCAGAGAATTTCCCTAGGGCTGTCTACTAACCTATAACTTAATCTACCCTAAACAGAATGGAATGGAGAACTATTAAAATTGTAGTTGTGTGTCTGTTTAAAAACAAGTAATAGAAGAAACATAATTTTGATATTCAACTAATAGTATTTAAATTAAATACGTATTTGTTTTTCTGCACTAACACAGAAAGAAAACCAATTAGTGTGTGTGTGTTTATATATATATATATATATGTAATTTCCTTAAGGCATAAGTAAACACTAAGTAATTCTTATTACTGATTTATAACTTCAAAAAAGTTTCTACCTTTATTATTTTCATTTATTTTCACCCATGATAGTAACAGGTTTTGATTCCACTTGGTGAAATTTTCAAACAAATTTACCTATTTGTTTGAATGTTGCAAAATCTTGCAAATCTTTTGGAGATTTTTATCTGAAAGTTCTAAAATTAATTACAAATAAGAAAAAGTGATTTGATTATATAAATTTATCATTATGGGAAGATTTTTAAAAAGAATAAAAGTTGTTTTGTCTTTTTTTGTTTTGTTTTGTCTTTTTTTTTTTTAAGATTTTATTTATTTGAGAGAGAGAGAGAGCACAAGCAGGGGGAGGGACAGAGGGAGAGAGAGGGAGAAGCAAACTCCCCGCTGACCAGGGAGTCCAATGCAGGACTCGATCCCAGAACCCTGGGACCATGACCTGACCCGAAGGCAGATGCTCAACCAACTGAGCCACCCAGGTACCCACTACTTTGTCTTTAAAAATGGAATTCAAGGGATTAGGTGAGAACTCATCCCCACAATAAATTTATTTAAAATATTTCGAATACTGATATTTGTGTATATGTAAAAATGGTCTACAGATATCATCAGATTCTTGAGTAGGACAACAGGTTTCCGATGTTATCAATCACAAGTATAAGCACATTTTCAATTTTAGTTTTTAAACAATAAGTAGAATAATATCTTATAGGATTTGTCTTTCATAAAATATATTCTGATTCCTTTTAATGCAAGCTTTAATCAGCAGGAAGGTTGTATGTGTATTTTCTAATCGGCAACAGGAAACTCCTCCACCCCCACGAGAAAGAAAGAAAGGAAGGAAAAGGAAGGAAAGAAAGAAGGAAAAAAGACAGACAGAAAAGACCTAAACACTGGGACTGATTTAGCGGGGGCCACCCCAACCTGAGACTTCATCTCCTCCTCCTTAAACAGTCCCCTGGCATTCTGAGCTCCAGCCCTCTGTGTTCCCTTCAGGTGAATCACCGTCTGATTCCTGCAAGTTCAGGAAATGCTCTTCCCCGGTCTACAAATCTCACCTACTCTCCGATGTGAGTCACTTACATCAGCAAGAGAGCAAGTTGCTCTGGCTGTTCAGAGCAAGACAATCTGAAAGGGTGCCTCAAAGGACACTCTTAAGGGGCCCAGGGGAGAACCCGCTTTCTCCAACAGGAGAGAAAAATGCTTATTTTTCATGCTGTGCCAGAAAACCCACTTCTCTGTCAACCATAGTTTCAAGGCTAATTCTTAATTAGAGTTGAGAAGCCTGTTTCAACTTGAAGACACCGTATCGGGTGAATGGACACCCAGACACCGCAATGAAAGGTAAATCAAAAAAAAATTTTTTTAAATTTTCTTAAAAGCTGTGGCTGATAAGACACATCACTAAGACTGTAATTATCCTTCTGCTTAAATCTGAGGTCTGAAGAAAAAGTAGAAATGAGAATACTAACTGAATAAGATAATTTAAGTCCTCCTTCTCTGGGAGGCACCACATTCCAAAACAGGGGCCCTATGTTCTTCATGGAGCTTCACTGTTTCCAAGTGGGGCGGGTGGAAAATGTAAATTGTGTATTGTGCCTTCAAACATGGAAATGATGACTTGGGAATCACTTATGTTTTAAGTTAATTTTTTTTATCACATTTACTGTATTCAATGAGTAAAATTCATAGTCTCTTGTAATTGTTTCTCAAGACCCGAAATGTACATTTGTTTCATAATGTTTTATTCATTTTTTTTAAAAAGGAAAAACCAAAAGAAAAAAGATGATTTTCTGTCCAAATTGCTTAATTTTGATAAAAGAATCTCAATCTTTTCATTGTACCACAACGAACAGGGCGATCCTCATTCCAATTCCTTCAGAGATCATGTTAAAACATGTCTGGAAAGGCAATGAGAAAACCGCCCGGCTTCCGACAAAGGGCTCCAACACCTTAGTTCTGCCTCACATTCAAACTGTAAGGAAGTTTTGGCTTCACTGAGGAAAACAAAAAGCAAGCGTGGAGATTTGAACTTGTCGAATTTATAATAAAGACTTGAAAAGATAGGTGAGCTGCAAGTAGGGTGACTTTTGATTCAGTACTTTAACATTTACCCACCAAGAAACTTTATATTACCAAAACTGTATGGGGCAGGGAGAGCCAGGCACTGATCATATTTTTATTATTATCTCTGCCAGTCAGAGGCTAACAAAAGTCTTTCCTTCTTGAAATTAGGAATCAAGAAGATTCTCTTAGTCCTTCAGCAATACCCTTTGCTAAGACTATCATTTCCAACACCTACTTGAAAAGTGTTTTTGGTATACGTGGGTGAAGGCAGACTGGCTGGAGGGATAGTTAGATTCCTGAATACCATACTTAAGGATGTAGGCCAAGGGTGGAGGAGAGGGGGAGTAATTAGTCAGAAAATCATAACTTTCATGAAGAGGCTAAGGGGAAATTTCCTAGCCAGAGACAGTGTGCTGAAAGGGATTACTGCACTCAGGGAAGGGGGTGGGTGAAGGGAGACTAAATGAGAATTGATGTTTCTCTTTAGGTTACTGGTGTGCATGCCCTCTTCTGAGTCTGCCTGCTTTTCTTCCTTCCTTGATATCTTAGGGTTTCACTTCCTTCAAGAACAAAAAATATTTCATGCTTTGCCTTGTACTCAGAAAATGCCACAGAAATATAACATAGAAGAGACAAAAATGGTCATTTGTTTTTTGTATGCCTCTAAACAGGAAAACTAGGAAAACCCATAAAATTCCCTCAAAGCCTGTCCTGGTGAGGGCAAGACAGAAGTGAGGTGAAATCTAGGTAAAATCACCTGGGAGTAGTCTACAGTCTCCAAGACAGATGCTCTATGCACAGGCAAGGGACAGTAGTTTGATTTAGGGCAGAAAATCCAGGACTCATGGCAAAATGTGAAGGATTTGAAGACTGTGCCAAAAGTTATCAGAGTAAGCTGGGCAAGCCTCTTACTTCTCCAAGAGCTCACTGCCATCCCTCACAGTAAAATGTGGGGATCAGATTAGATGGTCATTAGAGGACCCTTGCTCCTCTTGAGTCCCACAATCCAGGTGATATGCTGAGGTACTAGGATTGGTTACCAAGAGCTAAGGCTTGGCTCAAACAAAGGAATGCTTGGAGGGGACACTGGGTGGAGTCAAACATGATCCTCCACTTCTGTCTCAGGGAGCTATATAATGCTAATCAAATCCCAACCTCTTCAGGTTCCAGAGTCTCCCTCTCCAAGATGGAGATGAATATAGTTTGTTCCCACTTCCTCAGGTAGAAGGCTGTGCACTAATACAAACACAAGGGCCACCTGAAGTTCTTGCAGTTGTGACCATCAAAAGAGAGCGGAGAACAGAGGCAACCATGATCTTGTGATTAAAAAGTAGATGAGATGGGGGGATTGAGGGAGGAAAGGGGGAAAAAAAAATAACAATAAAGTTTTAACAACAGAACAAACTGAGGGTTGATGGAGGGAGGTGGGTGGGGGATGGGCTAGATGGGTGATGGGCATTAAGGAGGGCACCTGTTATGATGAGCACTAGGGGTTGTATGTAAGTGATGAATCACTAAATTCTACTCCTGAAACCAATATTGCACTATGTGTTAACTAGAATTTAAATAAAAATTTAAAAAAATAAATTAGTTTCCAACTAAAGAAAATAAAAATAAAACATTAAAAAAAAAAAAATAGTTGAGATGAACCACTTAGAAAACACCAGGGTAAAAAAGAAACAAGATTCAAAACATTCTGCTTCAAGCCAAAGGTCAAAGCCAAGCTCCTTTTTGACCTGGTGACAATTGCTTTTCTCTTTAAGTAGGCTCCACATTGGACATGGAGCCCAACACAGGGCCCAAAGTCACGACCTGAGCCGAGACCAAGAGTCAGATATTTAACCAACTGAACCACCCAGGCGCCCCTGACCTGGTGACAATTTGTAAATAACTCTTCCTCCTTACCTGACAAAAATGGGCAGAATAGAGTTTGTTCTCCATCTTGTACTAAAGTAGCATATTTTATCTTTTATTAACATTCTTATTAACCAAAGATGAAAAAATTTACACTAAAATGCATTTGAAGAAGAGCACTGCTTCACTTGTTATAAGACATCACATTAAGTCATTCGTATCAGTGACTCTTTAAAATAAGGCAATTTCTGATAAGAATTTCTATCATTTTTGGAAAGAGAAGGTAACTCCTTAAATGACTTTCTCTAATGTATTAGATAAAACTCCTATGACACACACTGCTCTTCTAGCCTTAATACTAAAACAACAACCATAACGTACATTGATAGCTTAACGTATGCCCAACAGCACTGCATATTTTAATCCATATTATAAAAAAAGAAACAGCTTCACACATCTATAAGGTGTATACTGCCATTACCTCCATTTTACAGCTGAGTAAACTGCAGTTAAAAAGGTACCCAAGTGAGCAGCAGAGCTGTGTCCCCGAACCATGTCTATCAGCAGTCAACCACGCTTTTAGTCACTACTTTGCAAGTTCGGAATCAATGTGCTATTTGCTATTAGTGACCTCTTTTTGGCACATAGTTTGTAAGCAAAATTATATAGACTTGTGATTTATTTCCTGTACTACTTGACTGTAGGAGATAAACGACTGTTGGGTGCATGATAGCCCACCACTATGGAGCTACTTTACTTCCCAGTTTTCCCAAAGGAGACATCATATTACAATCAGCACACGAACCCCCAATTCGTGTAGAAGCAGCAATAAGAGAACAGTTAAGAACACAACGCTCAGACTGACTTGTGTTCAAATCCAGACCCTGTCTCACTCGGTGTGTTAACCTGGGCTCTCGCACTCACCTGTCTGCTGAAGGAACCTCTCTAAGCCTCAGTTTATTTGAAAACCATTGGAAGGGTGGGGAGGGGAGTACTACTCTTACTAACACCCGGGTAGCACTGAAATAGTTCTTACTATAGGCCAACCACCAAAAAAACAATCTATAAGGATCAAGTGAGGTAATATTGTGGTAATACCCCATTCAATCATCAAATCAATCCAATGATGAAGGTTTTACATTAGAGAAAACTGAGGCATACGTAGCCTGCCCGAGTAAATGAAAGATCTCCAACTTGAATCCAATGTCTTTTTACTAAAATAAATGCATCTAAGTAATTCAGAACTATCCTACCTGCAAAATAGTATTAGCCAGCATTTGCCTTGCCAAATCTTACTCTTACTAATATCGTTGATATTAGCACAATATCTTACTTGCCAAACCCTTACTCTTACTAATATTGTTGTTGTGCCTAACAAGATAGAAACAGACTTTTCTGTTGCCAGAGGAGAATTAGCCGATAGCCTGAACATACTCTCGGGTCAGACATGCTGGCCTTCAGCCTCCAGAGCAACTCTCCAGAGGACAGAGAGTAGGGTCAAACTCTGCAGAAGCCAGTATAAGAGAGGGTAGTTGAAATAAAATCATGGAAGGTCCTTGCACTAAAGATGCAGAAGCTGAAGAAAAGTGGTAACAGAGAACACTTGGGCTGTCAGCACTCGGCTGTGTGGCTTCAGGCAGAGCTGCAGAAGAAATACAAGAAAGGAACACATGGACATGAGGTGCCTTGAGACTGCAGGCACATAAGGCCTCCACACTCCTTTAGGGATTTACGGCCCCCCTGCCCAAGCCTTCTCCTCCTTCTACCTACCAGACGCAAAGGCTATAAAGGAAACTGAAAATAAATTATCAGTGGGCTTCTCAAACCAATTTAGATAAACTGGCTAAAAGAGAAATTGGAACAATTACAAAATTAATTGTTTACTGGATGTCCTTACAAAGATAGTCCTTCGTATCGTGACTGGGTACCATGTGGCTACTCAGGGCTCACAGCAACATACAATACTTAAATCATCGGAGCTACAATTATTTTTTAGTCATTTCAACCAAACATTTTAAAGGTCTACACAGCTGAAATTTTAAACAAGATAAAGTCTTGCATTGTGTCAAAGTGCCTATGTAGTACCCACACCATATGCAGCAAAATGAATGAATAAAAGACCAGTGAATACCATCAAATACATAGCTACTATATTCATGCAGCTGCATATTATGATTACTGTTTAACAGACATTCCGTTGTATTCATTCAACACCAATATTCCCTTTCCCTGAAACATTCTAATTTTATGCTGCAATAATATATTCTAACAATTGAAATTTCTCAAGCGGTAGGCATATCAGGTTGAACTACATGAAAATGCCATTTTGACCTATAAAAATACTATTTCCATGTGGTTCAACCTAATATGCCAGCAATAAGGAAGAAGAAACTTTGGAGCTCTTTGAAAGAGCATTCACCTCAAATTAAATACAATGCAATTCAATTCTGAAATCCTATAAAGCACCCCAAAGCTTACAAACTCATCACTTTCAGTTAAAAAGGAAAATACTAAGGGAAAATTGGTAAAAATGAGGAAGAGGTTTGGAGCAGGAATCCGGTAACAAGGCTCTGGGTCCCCCTAAGGCATGAACAGAGAGCCCAAGGAGAGGCCTGGCACAGCCCCACGATGAATGAAATCAGAAGTCACAAACTATAACCCATTGAGAAGCTTTATGTGGTCTGCCCAGTGGGGTAACAAAAATAAATCCGTAATTTAAAAAGTCATGTAATTTTATATAAAAATCCATTTTTCTTATAAATCAGATAGTGTGGTAGCAAATGACCCACACACTTGTGTGGCAACAATCCAGGGCCTAAGAGTGGGGCAGCACCCCCAGATCATGCAGTCCCCAGCCCTGCTGATTACCTCCCCTGATGCTCTTAGGTGTGTTTTATCAGCCTACTGCTACTGTTGATGATTCCGTCTTAGACCTGGCTCGCTTTTTCTCACCGACATGACCTATGGGGCTATATTTGAATTTGTGACCCTCCACTCTAGTCCTTTTCCTTCAGAGTGAGCTGTTCAGAAACATCAGAGGACCAGGGTTTGATCAGCCTTCCTCCAGGCCTTTGGCCGTGTCTTACATGAGATTAGCTGCCAGTTCCTATTCTCTTGGCCCTCCTTGGGTTGTACTCTTTTACTTCGGATGGCAAAAGAAGATACGCATAAAGATAAAAATGGCAGATTTCCACTAAGATCAGATTAGGTCACAGGAGGCCACATTCCACGAGAGCCTAACATTAAAGCAAATATTTCCTGAGCCTCACACTGTGTCTTCAAGTACTCTGCTGGACTCTGGAGATAGAAGGATTCGGAGACGCTCAGACATTCAGGCAAACAAGGAAAATGCAATGTAGTTAGAGATCTGAACAACCAGGCAGATACTAGGGACTGAGGAGCACTGACACGGTATAGGGGGAGACATGGAAGGCTTTGAAAAGAGGTGGCAGATGAGTGAGGCTTGAAAGCCTGTCCAGTGGACAAGGGAGAGACAGACAGGGAAGGTCTGGTGCAGGAGTGTGGGAGATGCAAAGTGGGCAGGTAGACAAGATTGGGTCGCCAGGGTACCCAGAGAGGGGCTTGAGAGGTGTTCTGTACCAGACAGAAAGCTAGTGAATGCTATTACGGAAGGAAATATGACAGGCAGAGGAAAAAGAAAACATAGGGGACAAATATTATAATAATACAAACGGAGAGATTACTTATTTCTCCTAGTTAATCAACTTAATCATTTTTATACATCGAACCAGAATTATTTTGATTCAAATATTCCCACTGATTTGAGAATCACTGCTCTAAAAATAAGGTAATTAATGCCAGGGAGGCTGATAGTAGGAATCACTTTAAAGAAAATGGTATGTGTGTGTATGCATGTATGCATATGTGTGTGTGTTTGCAAACACACATATATGAAATTAATTATATGTGATGCCAGATTCTTTTATTACATATATATGGGGAGTGGGCAATTTATTTCTTCTTTTTATGAGGACAAAATAAGAAACTATGAGGGTTTGATGCTGATAAAAATGTGAAATATGCACTAGTACTGAAGACCTCATTAAAGAGTTTTTAAATTACAAATAAGGGTAAGAGAGGAAACTGAAGGAGGACTTATCTCTTAGGAATCAGTCTTATTCTATTAATTTAAACACCATTACTGTCTGATTAAACTGTGATCTGAAGAATTAGGGTAGCTACTTTAACACCCATTCTACTGATAGGTATTCTACTGAGAATACTACCCCTTATACACAGCTAGAAAACCATAATGATGACCTTATTGGAAAGATGAAGATCACCTCCACCACCATCACCAGGAAGAATAATGTTAAAACTCTTAAGTATAATGCTTAAGCCATGGAATGACTTTTCTGAAACAAGGAATAGCATCTCCCTAAACCTGTGGGAAGCATTCTTCCTTTCTTCAGGATGGTAATCAAACTAAACACTTTACCTGGGACTGTAAATTCTGAGAATTTTTTTTTTTTTAAGGAACCAGAAGTTACTTGAAATATATTTGGCTCCACATATTCATTTAAAACCGCGACTCTGGTTATTGAAACTATAGCCTGTAACCTCTCTAACCAGCCTCCTCTATATCAATAATGCAGAATCCAACTTTGCCAAAACAGAAAATAAAAATAGACACTTCAACTCCATAAACTGTAAAATTTAACCATATGACTACTAAAAATTGTATTGCTGAGCAGAAAAAAAACCTATTTGCCCTGCATTACAACCTTATATTTATTATAGTAATTACAATATTGACATTATAGGGGCGCCTGGATGGCTCAGTGGGTTAAAGCCTCTGCCAGTGGCTCAGGTCATGATCTCAGGGTCCTGGGATTGAGCCCCACATCAGGCTCTCTGCTCAGCAGGGAGTCTGCTTCCCCCTCTCTCTGCCTGCCTCTCTGCCTACTTGTGATCCCTCTTTCTCTGTGTCAAATAAATAGATAAAATCTTTAAAAAAAAAAAATTGACGTTATATATATTATCGCATGACGTCTCAAAGCACCTTTGGGAGCTAGGCGAGGCTTTCATTGCTTTCCTCATTTCAGAGATGTGCAAGTTCAAGCTCTGAGAGGTAAAATGTTTTGTCCAGGGTCACAGACTTAAATACTGAGTCAAAAACTTAATACCTGCCCACTCAATTGAGGTCTGAGACCCTGGCCAGGCTACTTCTGAGCTTCCGCTAATCGAGCCAAGTGGCAGAGCAGAGAAGCTCTGGGATCACAACACCAGAAGCTCATTTCCTGGCTTTGCCTCTCACTGTGGGTGATGTTGGGCAGGTTGTGGAATCCTGCTAATAAGGTTCCTCTCTGGTACAAAGGGAATAACCGGGTTTGGGGATAAGGTTATGAAGAAGTGTTAGACACAAGCCTTGCCTTCGTGGAGTTTACAACCCACTTTACATCACTCCCAAATAAATATTTATAAAACAAGTGGTCAGAGGTCAACCCCCCCAAAAAATGCTAAATCTCCATGTGAACAAAAATACACATAATTTTAAGCGATAGATATCAAGTGCAACTTTGAAAAGAGAACTTTAGAGTAGGACCTGAACAACCTGAATGAACGACTGTGCTTTGCATTCCAGCACCTTTGGGATGTGACTACAAGCAGGCATTAACAGTGACCTCATTTTATTACAAAAACAAGTAAATTGTATCCAGTGAGATAACTTGTTTCTTTCCCAAGGCCTCCAGCAAAGCTGTTAACAGTGCTGGAAAACTCACCCTCCCTCCCTCTCTCCCCCTCAGATTTAAATTGAGAAAGATTCTTGGGTTAGACGCAATTCCAAATGCAAGAGGGGCTGTACCTTTCATCAGAAACTTCAGGTTAGATGTTTTTCATGAGTATTACATCTTTACCACTGATACTGAAGGATACTGCAGCACTATTCCCATTATGAGCTACTGGCTTAGGTAGAAAACTTAGTAGAAAAGTTTTCTTTTCTGTAAGATCTGAGATTCTCACAATTTTCGATATGAGCCTCTAAAGAACAGTTTGGAAGGTGGAAGATAAATAAGAGACAACTGACGCCACCAAATAATTCCTCCACAAAATGATGAGGAGCTGCAACCAGGGAGCGGGCACTTAACCGGCATTCATCTTTCAGATCTTGATCGGAAGGGCAATAAGGAGACCCTGCACAGCCAGAGAGAACGAAGGCCCGGCTGTGTCCTAGTGGCCACAGCTGCTGGCTCTTCCTGCTCTGGCAGGTTCCCCCCAGCTAGGCACAAGGGGTTCGCCAAGCATGCTGAGGTCAAACACAGCGAATATGAAGAACAAGGCTATGTGCCCAAGATAGCAGTTTAGCGGTCCTAGACGCTGACCCTTCCCCTGATGCTCCCGTTACCCTTTAAGAGGGACAGCAGAGGGCTGGACACCCAGCGCACCTGAGTTCGAGTCTCTATTCTACCATTTATAACCTCTCCTTCCTTGGGACTCAGAATCTCAGTTCTCCCACCAACAGAAGCAGTTTAAGAATAAGTAGTAGGGTTTTTGCTTAAAGACCCCAGCCCAGGACTCAGCACAGAGAAAAGCTCAACTGTGACAATTAATAATTCTCAGGTGTGAGTTAAATAAGATCTCCCACCACTATTTTTCTGGGTTGCTAAGAGGCAAAAGGAAAATAAAGGAGAGAATGCTAAGTTATGGTCCCTAAAGCAAGAAAATTCAGGACTCAGTAGGGAGGGGGCAGAGGAAAAAGAAGAAAAATGTATTTATAATTTAAACAGAACATTTGATGATCCATATAGTTCAAATGTAGCCACATAAGATTAAGTGATAAACGGACCAAAAGTTACAAAATTAGGTATCTGCAGGATCAGACAGGTAATGCTCCCAAGGGAGGAGGCCCAGGGATGTCAACAGAGAATGCCGCGAGGCGATAAACCGGAGCGCACTTCCCATCGGGAAGAGGCAGCTAATACTGCCAGACTGCTTATGCTCACTGTATGCAGATCTCATTTGTCAGGAGAGGATCCAAATCTGGGTTCTAATGTGAAATTTCCTGATGTTTTCAACATTGTTCAGGCCAAACAAAACGAGATCTCCAGTTTAGAGGATTAGCAGTCCCTTCACCAGCTGGACAAGGGAAAACAAACCTCCCCCTCCCTCACCCCACCTCCTACCCTCCAAAAGTAAGCTCCAGAATCATTCCTCATTTTTATTCCCGGGCAGCCTAATAGAACTGCAGCTTCAGTTTCAATCAGATCTGAGCTGAACGCTGACTCTACCCATTACTTGCCATGTGAGTCAGGGCAAGTTAATTACGTGTCTGAACCTCGGATCTTCCCACCTGGGGGAAGAAAAGGGAATAAAACCTGGGTCACAGAACCGCTCTGAAGACTGTAGGAAACATTAAGCAACTAGTCCAAGGTCTAAGATAGAGGAGACACTCAGAACACGTGGAACACCTCGGTCCTTTTCCACCACCTGCATTTAAAAAGCCAGCTTACGACCAACGACAGCTAGCAAAATAGTCAAAGGAGGATATCAATGGGTGGCAGAAAAAAAAAAAAGAAGGGGAAAGAAAAAAAAAAAAAAAAACCAAACAGGTCTCTAAGCCTCGATACCATCTAACCTCAGGAATGGCTGTGAGGCTTGGGCCTACCACAGACATCACATTCTTGAGTGGTTTCATCAGCTCTCAGCTGGGGGAGCAGGAGGTGGCACAACAGGATCCCCGCCCGTGAACGAGGTCCTGGAACCAAGCTATTGCTGCCGCTGCAGCCGCCCTCATTGCCACACCCTGCAGGCGCTGGGACACGCACGGGGTGCACAGCTGCCTGGAGTCGACCACACGGGGAGCCCCACAGCGGGAGCGCACACAGCCCTCAAATGAGGCTGAAGACAACTGCAAGGAAGGGCAAGCTCTTAGAGCAGAGAGATCGGTCAAAGGGCTCCTCACAGGGCGGCTGAGACCACAAAACACAGGACAGTATCGGCACAAACAAGGTGGCGAGAACTTGGTTCGCCTGGTGTCCAACCTACCACTCCCCAAATACATACCATCGTGTCCCTGTGCCCACAGCAGGAATGAACAAGACAGCCCCTACCCTGTGCAGCTCTGCCAGCTGCCTCATAAATATCCTCATTTTAACCCTGCAGTCAGCCTAAAGGGATGTATCACCATGTTCATTCTGTGCATGAGGAAATGGAGGGTCAGAAAGCTGGAAGGTAAGAGGGCTGGGGTTGAAAGCTAGCACCCCACCACGCTGCCGCCATACTTGGCTAGGAGTAAGGGCAAGGGTTTTGAAGGGTTTTGTTTGTTTTTAAGCCAAGCAAGGAAATATTTTAAATGGCAGGCATTAAATGAGAAGCTTAACAAAATCTTCCATCGGTTGTATACCTGTCTCTCTACCTCCCACCCTTTTCTCTCCTTCCCAGCATAAGCACACTTTCTTTGAAATTGCTCCCTCACTTCCTCACCTCACAAACATTACTCAACCCTCTGTCAACAGGCCTCTGCTTCTGCCCTATGCCACCTCCCACCCCGACACACACACACACACACACACACACACACACACACACACACACACAGAGTACAATACGTGCAGCCCTGGCAAAGATGAACAGTGACCTCTTTCTTAACTGAATCCTATCCAATAGCACTTTGCTCTCCTGTATTACTTGATTTCCATGCAGGATAAAATGAGTCCTGGCTTCCCATTTCTTCATCTCTCTTCTTGGTTCACAGGACATTACTTTCTTCTAGTAACTGCCCAGCTCTCTGGCCCTCCTTCAGGTACTTCCCCTTCCCTAAAAATGCCCCTTACAAGCATCTACATCAGCCCTGTCTCATTCTTGCTCTACTGGATAGGCTCCTCCTGGGCAATCTCATTCCATTCCCACAGCTTCTTCTATAACTGATCCTCTGTTGACCTTAAATGTGTATCACCAGCCAGAAGCACTTCTCTGAGCTCCAGGCCTGTACCTTCAATCACCTAGTAGATATCACATGAATCTGTGAATGTCCTCAAATCAAAAACTCCAAAACTGAACTCTGCTGAACCCTTTATGTGATTCTCCTCTCATTTTGGCCCTAACGTCCCAAATACCTGGGAGGCCAATACCCCCTCTCCCTATTCAGCAACATCAGGCAGCCCCTAATTCCTCAACATACCTCAAATTTGTCCTGTCTCTCCATCACTCGATACCATCATCATCCGCAGATTACTTCACCTTCTTTGGCCACATTCAGCCTTTCCACATGCTTCTTTCCCATTGGACCTTCAGCAAACTTGTCAAAATTACCAGTATCACCGCAGTCATAGAACCTTCCTGACTCCCACTTCCCCTCATCAGAATACATCTGTTTCCATAGTATCCCAAACCTCTCATCTGTACTTAGTGGTCTCTCTACTTCTAGATCCTCAACTAGACTCTAAACTCCTTGAGGGCAGACACATATGTACTTTGCATTTCACTACCTCCTTCAGAGAAGATAGGCGATGTGCTCGTTATGTACCTCTCCTGGTCTTGAAAACTCATCTACTGTCCTGGTGAGTTGCTAGCCTATTTGTATTCCTTTTCCTATCTGTGAACTCTTTTGCCCTTTTTAACTTCACTGAAATATAATTTATATAACGTAACTTTTATCCACTTTGAACATATGACTCAATAATTTTTAGTGAATTTATAGTTTGCCAACCACCACCACAATCCAGTTTTTATCACCCACCAATAAGACCCATCATATCCCCACAGTTAATCCCTACTCCCACCCTCAGAGCTCAGGCAAACCTTAATCTTTCCACTACTATAGAGTTGCCTTTTCTGAACATTTCATCTAAATGTTATATAGTCTTTCATATCTGGCTTCTTTCCCCTGCAAAATGTTTGAGGTTTCTCCATATTACAGCTGCATTTCATTCCTTTTTATTGCAAAGTAGTATTGCACTGTATGACTATACCACATTTTGTTTATCCATTCATCGATTGATAATTAGTTTGACTCAACTTTTAGCTATTATGAATAATGCCACTAAAACATTTGCATAAAAGTCTTTGCAGAAGTATATGTTTTCATTTCTCTTGGATAGACACGTATGAGTGGAATTGCTGGGTCATATGATAAATTTAGTTTTAACTGTATAAGAAACTACCAGACCGTTTTCAAAGTGGCCATATCATTTTAAATTCCCACCACCAATGCATAATAGTTTCTGTTTTTCCACATCCTTGGCAACACTTGATATTCCCTTTTCTGTTTTCAGCCATTCTGGTAGGTAGGAAATGGCATCTCATTGTTGGATTTTACTTAAATATCCCTAATGACTAATGATGTTGAACACCTTTTCATGTGCTCTTGGTGAAATGTCTATACGAATCTTTAGATTGCTTATTTTCTAATTGGGTTGTTTTCTTATTAGGAAGTTGTAAAAGTTCTTTGCATATTCTGAATACAAATCCTTTATCAGAAATGTGTTAAATATTTTTCCCAAGTCTCTTTTCTGGGTGCTCCTTAAGGGCTTTCTGCAGTCTCTCTTGCTGCTGCCTGTGGCTCACCCACTTCTAGACACTGCTTCTCTTCCAGTGGGGGTAAGGTATATTGGAATTCTTGTTATTTAGTAATGTGTATGTGAAGCCAAGAGGGGAAAAAAACCACGTAACCTGAGAAGAGAGAAATGTAAAAATCAAGATATGTGTCAGGTAAACTTCAGGAAATGTTTCCATGAGAAGCTTGATTTGAGGGAAAAAAAGGCTTACTGAATCAAAGGATCATTATTATGAAGATTAGAAAACTAAGTGCTTCAGTCATTCTTCCTGGTAAACTTTGGTAAGTAAAAACAAAGTAGAATTCCACCTCCTTGCTTTAGTTTAAAAAATCCTGCAACACCGGCACCCAAAAAGGAAAGACTCTTAAGAGCCCTTATCATTGTCTATGCTCTATGAGCCAAAAAAAATACCTTTTTAGCACCCACTACGTACTACACACTGTAGCAATTGGACATGAGGCATGGATACGGTACCTAAATTCTCAAAGAGAGGATTTGGGCAGGGAGGGGAATCACTAAAAATTTGTGAGCCGTTATTTTCCATCTACTACCAATCTAGCTCCTAAAAGTCATGTGATACTAGGGAACAGAAAAGAAAGGCAAAGTAACAGAAAAAGAAACAAGTGCCTCTCCATTTGCTGCCAAATTCTTCAATATACTTCTGCCTGCAAAGTTCTCTTTCCCTGTTGACTCAGCCAATGTAACTGCTTACGCCGGCCAGAAATTTGCGTTGTACTTGAAGGGGATGAGGTTACTCGGGGTCTCTGCAGCTATATAATATATGAGCAACATCAGTAAAGAGACATTAGAGTCTCACAGGGTTTCATGAGCAATAGTGTGACTTCCCCTACAGCAAACCATTCATTCCGTAAAACCATTTGACTTTAGCAGCATACTTGCCAACACAGTTCTCAAGATTTCTTCTTTTATTGCCACCTCAGAGAAGTCAGAAAACATAGAATAGACAGGGTTGCTTGAAGGAGAAGTAGGAGAAATGTCCTATGGCATTCAATGTTACATGCACATATGATATCAGTGAATCTTTTTTTTTTTTTTTTTTTTTTTTTTTTTTTTAAAGTTTTATTTTTTTTAAGATTTTATTAGATAGAGAGAGATCACAAGTAGGCAGAGAGGCAGGCAGAGAAAGAGGGGGAAGCAGATTCCCCGCTGAGCAGAGAGCCCGATGCGGGGCTCGATCCCAGGACCCTGAGATCATGACCTGAGCCGAAGGCAGAGGCTTTAACCCACTGAGCCACCCAGGCGCCCCGATATCAGTGAATCTTTATAAAAGTGTGTAGAATCTCAAGCATGGAAAAGTTCAGGAATTTAGCCAAAATCACACACCCATCACTCAAGCCCAATTAAATTATTCACTCCTAATCACACTTTGAGATTGGATGGAATGCAGTTATTACACAGTATACAGGGACTTATAAGACAAACATTCAAATGATAATTAAGTTCTTAAGGGAACTCTATGCTTGAGGAAAACACAGAAGCTGGCTCACCTAAATTAGAGTCCTGACTGGGATTTTCTAGGTTCTTCAGGGCAATTCCAGAAAGGTCAGGTGACTTGATAGAGATCACACAGCTGGTTAGTGTAAACTCAGAACTAGAACCCCAGAGATTATAAGAATAGGGTACCAAAAGCATGTGAGCTTATAAAACACTCTTATTATCAGTGCTAGATTTAAAAAAAAAAAAAAAAGCATTTTTTTTTTAAACAATTTCCAATTGCATGTAAGTTCCATCACAGATGCATTTATTATATGCTCAAGTTGGGGGTAGGGGGAAGAATTCAGTAGAAGCAGGGATGGGAAGATATAAGCTAACACGTCCTGAGTGCATTTCTAGACCTAGGTTCTGATAACTGTCTTTTGGACTATTTCACATAATCTTTATTACAATCCTACAATATGATTGTTATGATTCTCATTTCAGAGATGAGGACACTGAGTCACAGAAACAATAACTTTCCCACAGCCATACACTGGCATTCAGACAGACAGCATACACAGAAATGGTCCTTGCTCCATGGCAGGCTGAAAGAGGACACAGAAGTGTGCAACTCTCCTGTGGCACAGCTCTTTGTATCCAAAGAGTATATGCCTTTTCTGAACTGTGAAAGCATATACATATATTTTTAAAGAAAAGATTGGGGTGCCTGGTGGCTCAGTCAGTTGAGCATCTGACTCCTGATTTCAACTCAGGTCATGATCGCACCCCACATCAGGCTCAGCGGGCAGTCTGCCTGAGATTCTCTCTCTTCCTCTCCCTCCACCCTTCTCCCCGCCCATGCTCTCTAAAATAAATAAAGGGAAGGAAGGAAGGAAAGAAGGAAGGAAGGAAGGAAGGGAGGAAAAGAGGGATTAAATTACTGTGTTCATATTCCTTCCTAATTCCACCCCCCCCCCCGCTTTTTTGCCCAGAACTCAAGCCGGGAATAACCTATGCCGAACCCTCCCCTCAGTCATCCCCGAGTGTTTCCTGACACGTATTTTTGCTTACAGTCCATCACAACTGAAGAATGGGGCTCAACCTGACACTTGCAAAATTACCAGGTAAGCCATAGGAAAAAACGCACAGAAAAATCTTCCTTGATCAATGACTGTTATTTATACTGTATGACAATTTGGGGATTTTATTGGCCACTGAACCAATTAACAACAACAACAAAAAAAAATCAGCATTTAGCTTGGCCTTTCATTAAATATAAAACAGCAAACAGGTAGGACAGCATCACCAAGAGAAATTTAACTTGCTATTACTTAATTCTAAGCTTTGTTTCATCTACAGACCATCTCAAAAGGGACAAGAAAGAGTAACATTTGCGGAAGATTTTTATACCCAAACTAAAGTACCTACTACTTTCTAGGTGTAACAGTGTAAAAACTAAGGCTCACTGAGGTTTCCCAGGAAGCCAAAGACCACATCTTCCTCCTCTCCCGGCTAACTATTTCAACAATGACCACACAAGGGCAGCTGTGCCGTGGCAGTGACACCCTGTAATTGGCATGACCTGTGTGTTTCATTCCTATCAGGCAGGTAGAGCGGTGACAGAGTGTTGATACTTTCACATTTTGTGCCAAAGAGGGACACGCCCCAATGAGCAACAATGTAGCTACACCAAAAGGAAAGGACCAAGATTCTTCACCACTCTATCATTCGTAATGTGACTGCAATTGAGACAAATTGTAATTAATGACTTAAGTTACAGAGTGAACATCTACTAAGTACTAGAGACCGTCCTGGAAATAATATTTGCAGAGAATTTAACTCTTGGGAGATCTGGCAAAATGGCTATGGTTTATTCCCTTCTACAAAGTTATGAAATGACTAAACCAGCACTGTCAAATTGGACTTTCTGCAATGACACGAATGCCCTTTATCTGCCCTGCCCAATACAGCAGTCACATGTGGTTAATGCTATGTATGGCTACAAACCCCATGCATTTCTCCAACACAGCAGCACAGACAGCCACATCGCACCCCCGCAACACCTGTACAATACCTCTCTCACACACGCGCTGACATCAAATGTTAATTTACTATAGAACTAGAGTTCTTACGTCATTGCCTTTGTTGATCTAATTTAAAAGGAGTTGGTGGAGGAAGAGCAGGAAAGAAATCTTCACCCTCAATTATCACTCTGTATCAAGCTCTGAGCTAAATAATTCAGGTAATAATGTCCTAGTAAACAAGGAGTGTGTAAGAAAATAGCCTTTACACTGTAAAAACACCTCCTAATTTTTCTTAATTGAATCACCAAGCTACCTGTCATTAAAAGCCTTCCCTAACTTTGCCAAGTTTTTTTATTGACAGTGAAGAACAACATGATAAAGCAGCCTGGGTGAAGAGAGCCACACACTTTTAATGGTCATTGTTCCTGAGCAGGAATACTGTGCACAGAAATGCTTCTGAGCACACCCACTAGCTTTGGAAAAATTTGGGGCAATGACACAGAAGAGAAGAAATAATAGGAGTGGCTGGCAAAGAAGAACAGAGCATAGACTTGATTCTTTAAAAGAAAATCAATGAGAGAAAATTCTCTATATGAAGTTTGGAGCCTTCCAGAGCAACTCACAGATGGTTCCTCCTGCTTACAAACCAATTTTCCCTCTCTTCTACCATATTATTTCATAAAATAACCCATAACAAGTTTAACCACTAATTTGCTTAAGCTGCATTATAAATGTGGAATTTGTGAATGAAGAAACAACTAAGCCCAGGCTTATCCTACTGAATTAGAAAGTCCTGTATTCCAAAATGTTAATCCTATATATAAACTAAGGAAGCGAATAGTAGGAGGTGACATCCTCAACAAGCTGAACAGCAGACTCGCAAAGTCACAGTAACCGCGGTGGGACAAGGTCACTCATGCTTGCTATTTGCCACTTAGGCGACAGAGTATTTGTTAAATACGATTTTTGACATTCTGATTTAAGACTCCATCTATAATAACAACCATAATTGGAAAAAAATAATAACCATAATTGATCAGTAAATCGTCTTTTAATAAGAGTGCTTCTTCACACAATTAAAACTTTAAAATAGAATGACATACTGAGCAGACACACAAGCCTTAACCAACCCTGGGAAGTATGGGTCTTTCCATTCCACAGTGGCTATGCACTGTAGATCCAGAGAGGCAATGCCAGGCTTGAAATACTCCATGGCAAGCATGCTACAGTTTGTGAGCCATTCTACTCGTACTTATAATGGCTTTGAAAACCATTCGTTAATTGCTGTGAAGCACAGCCATTGTATCAGGACATGATGTGGCTGCCCCTTTCCAGTCTCCGTCCCTTGGCTGGACCACTTATCCTGATTAAAACTTACTTGTTCTCTCTCCATTTCCCACGGGGTTCTATCCTGGGTTAGATGAAAGTGTCTGCTAATAGTTTAATGGAGGAAATTAATTCAAGCACTTTCCCAACCCAGGTAAAACTGCACATCTTGGAAAGCTTCTAATAACATGGATGCCGATGGGGATCTGGTGGTGCAGAAGCAGCCAAGAGCCCAACATTTCATTAAGTCAAAATAGGCTTGAACGATACTGTTCAAGACAACATTTGAAACTGGCAACAGTAATGTAGATGGCAGCTGAATCAGGCATTTTAAACTTATAAAGCTTAATAATACTATGGGTCTCATCGTAATAGGCTAGTCCAGGTATAAATTACTAGCCTGTGTAAGGCTTTTTCAGCCAGGAAAACCAGTTTTTAAAAACACTTGTAGCAGCGAATAAAAGGGAAAGAATTAGAAAGAGTACAAGGTTACTCGGGAAGGGCCTACACTTAAATCGTAGGCAGCAATTTAAGAACCTGTTCTTGGATTATAATCATCAAACTATCTCCCCTGTTTCATTTCCTCAAAGAAGGCAACCAAAATAGATACTGCACTGCAGGTTATATAAGGAAATGAGGCCAAAATTAGTGTTGTTACCTCTAAAACAATATCGTTCCAAAACAGTAACTGTCATTGTAGTAAACATGCTTAATTAGTGACAAGTAAAAATTCAGTAATGATTTTCTTTCTAAACTGACATCTGAAAAAGTTCATTTGAAAATTGTGTTAGTCCAAGTTTAAAAGAAAAAAAAAAAAAAGCAGATGACAAAATATAACTGGATGGCCACAAGATTTATTGGGGGATATGCTTGCAAGGGATTGCAGACAGAAAAGCAAGTCCAACCCCTGTGCAGGAGAGGGGACCAAGGAGGTCGAGTAGGAAGTTTCACACTACAGTGCAGTGTGAAGAAAGTTTTCACCAGACTGAGGATTCTTCCGGCCAAAGTCATTTGTCAGAGGAAACTCTTCTGTCCCAGGAAAAGTCTTGTCTTAGTACCCTTCCTGTGCTCAGTTACTGACTTAGAGCAGCTCTTGGGAAACATCCACGAGCAAAAAAATGGTAGCGGACTCAGCCCTGAGCTACAGCTGCCCGTTGATTTCACTCCCCTCAGTAGGAGATGCACAAGACCTGTTTTTATGGTTGCCACATAAATAAGAGGCCCACACACCATGTTCCTGATCATGTGACAGAGTGGTATGGCAGAGGCCTTTAACAATATGAACTAAAAATTCAAAACAAAACAAAAAGTAAAAGGTTTAAAATTTTTATCTAAGTGCAGTAGATATAATATAGCCTTGTAAATAAAAATAGGTATCAGCCTAGAACCATTTTTGATAAGTTGCCTTCCATGATAATAATCTTATATATTAACAACTATTTCCTTTTGTTTCTATTCTTGACAATGGTCCCTAAAGGCTCTTACATTCTATAAGCCACGGGCAAAAACTTTGAAATCACCCAGTAGTTTTATTCTTTCTCGATCGCTGATGATTAAGCAGCTTAAAACTGAGAACAGCCAGTGCTAGCCCTTTTATTTTCATTATAGGAAAATTCAATTTTCTGCCCCCAGATTTTGTTGATTCTATTTGTAATGGTATCAAACACTAAATTAAAAATCAGGATAACTGTCATTGGTATATTAATCTTCAATTTCAAAAGACTGGCATAAAGAACCAGAAATACCACATTTTACACTCAAGGGACCTTGGTGTGTATGTGTCTGGGGGAAGGGGATGAGGACTGGGGAGAGAGGCCACCAATACTTTGGCCACTCAAAACATTAAAAATGCACCACAGTAACTATTTAAATTGCTAAGATGTTTTTTAATTTGCCCAAAACAGCAGTGGCCTGTAAGGGAGACTAGAAGTCTGCGGGGCACACATGTGAAGCTCTGACATGCCGTCTCCCCACTTCTCCTACAGATAATGAGCTGCACAGCCACGGCAGTCACACTCCAAGTAACATGAGCAATGGACCCGGAAAGAACACCACTGTTAACAACGAGTTTGACACTATTGTCTTGCCTGTGCTTTACCTCATTATATTTGTGGCAAGCATCCTGCTGAATGGTCTAGCAGTGTGGATCTTCTTCCACATTAGGAATAAAACCAGCTTCATATTTTATCTCAAAAACATAGTGGTTGCTGACCTCATAATGACACTGACATTTCCATTTCGCATAGTGCATGATGCAGGATTCGGACCTTGGTACTTCAAGTTTATCCTCTGCAGATACACTTCGGTCTTATTTTATGCAAACATGTATACTTCCATCGTATTTCTTGGGCTCATAAGCATCGATCGCTATCTGAAGGTGGTGAAGCCGTTTGGGGACTCTCGCATGTACAGCATAACTTTCACGAAGGTTTTATCCATTTGTGTTTGGGTGATTATGGCTGTGCTCTCCTTGCCAAACATCATTCTAACAAATGGCCAACTAACCAAGGAAAATATTCACGACTGCATGAAACTCAAAAGCCCCCTGGGAGTCAAATGGCATGAAGCGGTCATCTATGTCAACAGCTGCCTGTTCGTGGCTGTGCTGGTGATCCTGATCGGATGTTACATAGCCATATCCCGGTACATCCATAAATCCAGCAGGCAATTTATAAGCCAGTCCAGCCGGAAGCGGAAACATAACCAGAGCATACGGGTGGTTGTGGCAGTGTTCTTTACCTGCTTTCTACCCTATCACTTGTGCAGAATTCCTTTCACTTTCAGTCACTTAGACAGACATTTAGATGAATCGGCACACAAAATTCTGTACTACTGCAAAGAAATGACACTTTTCTTGTCTGCGTGCAATGTGTGCCTGGATCCAATAATTTACTTTTTCATGTGTAGGTCATTTTCAAGAAGGCTATTCAAGAAATCAAATATCAGAACCAGGAGCGAAAGCATCAGGTCACTGCAAAGTGTCCGAAGATCGGAAGTCCGCATATATTATGATTATACAGATGTGTAGTAGTTAAAGGCCACGAGGCCTCCTTATTTGTAGAAGTCAAAGTGTACAGAATGTAAATAAATGTTTCTTTTGATTATCCTCGCGTCAGCCTATCAAAATATGGATAAGAGAGAACAAAAATGGCATGAAAGTTGGGGATAATGTGGAACTAAGAGAGACAACATGAAGGCATGCCCAAACAGCGAGCTAAGCGGGAGATGGCGTGCAGCCGAGTGGCAGGCTCATGACTCGGGTGTCAGGAGCAGACTGCAGAGGCAGGGAATGGCAAGGCAACATCAGTGCACTGCAGCCATCTGCCAGGAAATGCTGCCGTGAAGCCACATCAGAGAGAAGAGAAAGCAGAGAGAAAATAACTATGTAGCTATAAGGTTTAAGATTTGGACCCATGCCCATGTATTTCTGATATAACTGGGTACATATTAATTATTAGGCCTTCTGTCATTCCATCTGTGAATATGTACGACCTTTAGCCATCATCCCTTCACTGTATTTACCAACGTCTAAGACCAACAGAAAAGACTTGTAGTGTGGGGTAGGAGGTAGGAGGGAGAAGATTCAACTGTATTTTTTGAGCAAAGTGTTTCAAAGATTGAATTCAATTAACTGATTTTAAAAACTCAGGCTATTTTAGAGAAAAAAAATGTGACTATAAGGACAAGTGTATCTTGGATAAAACACTACATTTGCCATTATTATATTGTTATGCTGCTAAATCCTCATGAGGCAAGGGTAGAGAAGAGATCATGGAGGCTTGGTTAATAGTCATATATATGTGGCTTGTAGAAAACTCATTTAATAGTCTTTATTTTAGAACAACTGGGGTGCCTGGGTGGCTCAATTGGTTAAGCATCTGTTGATCTCGGCTCAGGTCTTGGTCTCAGCATTGTGAGTTCAAGCCCCATGTTGGACTCCACGCTGGGCGTGGAGCCTATTTAAAGAAAAGGGAAAGAAAAACTATTAGCAAAATAGTCTTTCCTTTAAGCTATTATCTACTTTTAATAGGGTTCTCATTAGTTTAAAAATATTACCTCAAGTTGAAGGATAGAGTGCCACAGATTAAGTCAAAAAAGCACAAGGGTAACATTTTAAATCTTAGAAGATTTTCTTTTTCTTCAAGATAAATCCTTGAGCCTTCATTCTTTTCAAAATCATCAGGTCCTTGAGTACTAGGTGCCTGATTTGTTCCTCACACTGTATGAGGAGCTGGGCAAGCATTAAAGAAGGAGAACTGAAGGCATCTTTGCCAATCGGCCAACAAAAAGAGGACAATGGGGTTGCTAGAGACAAAGGTCACACATGCATAACACAGAGCAATACTTTATTAAACTCTTGTAAACTATCTGCACAATTCCAAAAGCTAAAGTGAACAGACATAAGGGAACGAGAATAACTTAGCCCAACAATGACTGCCATCATACAGTACACGAACAGAATTTGGGCACTCCTACCTTCCTAGCAGGTTAGTCAGGTTTGGCAGAGGGACGGTAGCAAAGTGGCTAAAAGAATGAATGATCTGAGGACCTCTACCAGAATTTCCATCTCCTCATTAAGATTCCAATTCCATAAATTCCAGGGGCACTCTAGTACATGAATTAATACACACCTCATTTGGTCACTTGCAGTGCCAACCCCCATGGTGTGCCACTAGCTACGTTGAGATTAACTATGTTTTAAGAAAGGAAAAAAAAAAAAGATTAATTATGTTTTAGATCAGCTAATGTGAATAGGCACTTCGGAAGGCTAATTCCTTCCTCCATTCTCCCCATAATGCCCAAGATGAGTTACAGCTACACTATATAAAAGGAAGGAGCAACAGTGTGGCTGGGAAAATATTCTCAGAATAATATGTCTTATCCTCTCCATTCCCTATTTCTCTCTACTACATCACAGCTCCCAGTCAAAAATCTCTGATACTACCCACTTCACTGTGTAGGTGTAAGCTGTTAAATGTGTGGTCACCACAGAACCCACCAAAAAACTAAGAACTACAATCTTCAATAGCATCAAATGGTTCTACTTAGCACTCTGGGATTAACAAACACTTCTCCACCCCCGACGTCATTTAACCCTCTAATTCACACCTCAATTCTAAAAGGACTTTAAAATATTTTCAATCCCATTTTAATATTTCTAAAATTAGACTGCACATTTAATGTGATGGTGGTTTTATTCTCTAAATGATATTAGTAAATCAATGGGACATCTTAACACACTGGATTAGGGAAATAAATTGGAGATGGCATTATCCCAATTTTTTAAAAAGTCATGTTACAAAAACCATCAAAATCATAATGTTTATATTTTACACCAATCCCCACATTGTAGTCACAAAAATTACTTCTCCAGGACAACCAAGAATGAATCACTACATTAGTAAAATAAATATCTATAGGAATAATACAAAATATTGTTCTAGTATCAGAAGTTAATACAAAATACTACATTAATATTGAAGAAAAATAAGAATTCTATTTGGTTATTTTTTTAAAAAGATTTTATTTATTTATTTGACAGAGAGAGAGAGATCACAAGTAGGCAGAGAGGCAGGCAAAGAAAGAGGGGGAAGCAGGCTCCCCGCTGAGCAGAGAGCCCGATGTGGGGCTCAATCCCAGGACCCTGAGATCATGACCTGAGCCGAAGGCAGAGGCTTTAACCCACTGAGCCACCCAGGCACCCCTCTGTTTGGCTATTTTTAAAACTTGATAATCTGGGGGTACATAGTGGCTCAGTTGGTTGAGTGTCTGACTACAGATTTCAGCTCAGGTCATGATCTCGTGGGTGGTGAGACTGAGCCCCATGTTGGGCTCCACACTCAATGAGGAGTCTTGTTGGGATTCTCTCTCTCCCTCTGCCCCTCCCCCAATCACATGAGCCCTCTCCTCTCTCATTCTCTCTCTTGCTCATAATTAAATCTTTTAAAAAATTTATTGATAATCTGAAAATAATTTGAAATCTAAAATTCCTTACATAAGCTTTCTGGATTATATTCAGTATTTCAGGATCCTCTCATACAGCAATAAATAACATAGTTATTCTTCCTTTCAAGGACATGAGAAACATTCAAAGAATTCAAAGAATTTTTGAAAACAAATTTTTCTATTTTTACTAAAACTCAAATTCAAAGAAACTGATCATGTAGAAAATCTTTCAGTGTATGTATTACTACTCTGTTATATTCATTATACCATTTACACCACTCTATTCTCATTTCCATACAGTATACCAGTACTTTGTTTCTCAACTAAAGCATCAAGGGAATGGTCACTACGAAAATCCACAAATTTATATTAAATAGCTAATGCAAAATTTTGTTTGTGTCTGTGCACACACATGTGCCAAAAAGAACATAGCCTAAACAGAAAGAAATTTATGTTCACCATGAGGAAATGTGATCTACTAGGAAAAAAATAAAGAAATGTGATATATTACAGAAAGACAATAAGAAAACAAAGACAAAATAAAGTTTGGGGATCACTTAAATTTTATAACTCCTGGTTTTCCCCCAGACTAACCACCATTAAGACAATAGCTAACAAATTAATAAATACTTACTAGGGACATACCAGTTAAAAAAAATGTGTGCAATAGGATATTTAAAATAATCTTTCAATTGAAAAGATGCTCAACATCACTGATCATCAGGGAAATGCAAGTTAAAACTACAATGAGATCACTTCACACATGTCAGAATGGCAAAAATAAAAAACACCAAGAAACAACAAGTTTTGGTAAGGATGTGGAGAAAAAGGAACTCTCTTGCACTGTTGCTGGGAATACAAACTGGTGCAGCCACTGTGGGAAACGGTATAGAGATTCCTGAAAAAAAATAGAACTACCCTATGATTCAGGAATTGTACTACTGAGTATTAATCCAAAGAATAAAAAAGACTAATTCAAAGGGATACATGCACCCCTATGTTTATTAGCATTGCTTACCATAGCCAAATTATGGGAGCAGCCCAAGTGTCCATCAATAAATGGATAAAGAAGATGTGGTACCTATACACGATGAAATATTAATCAGCCATTAAAAAGAATGAAATCTTGCCATTTGCAAAAACTTGGATAAAGCTAGAGAGTTTAATGCTAAGTGAAATAAGTCAGAGAAAGACAAATACCATATGATCTCACTCATATATGGAATTTAAGAAACAAAACAAATGAGCAAAGAAAAGAAAAAAACAGAGAGAGACAGAGAGAGAGAGATACACCAAAAAACAGACTTAACTCTAGAGAACAGAGAGCTACCAGAGGGAAGGTGGGGGCAAGGGGGAGGGAGGGATTGAGGAGGAAATAGGGAAGGGGGATTAAAGAGTACACTTTATCGTGATGAAAAGTAAAATGATATTTCAATATCCTGAAGTAAATTCTAAAAGCAAATATTTGTTAGGATATTTTCAAATTCCATTTGACATTGACATTTTCAAATTGTAGCATAGTATCTCATAGATGCAGAACTATTTAACATACCACCTAACCCTCTATCACCATCTAGTGGTAAGTTTGTGAAACAGCTGAAGAAAACCTTTGTACACGGCTTAGCCCTTCTGTACTGTCTTCCCACGGTCATCTTCAGTGCTACACACACACACACACACACACACACACACACACACACACACACACACACACACACACACACACACACACGGAAAAAAACAAAAACAAAATAACAGTCCTGGAGCTGCCCAGAAAAATGTACAATGGAAATGTCTAAAAAGAGTAATTAATACCTGCAAGAAGTTATCCTACAGTTGTAAAAAGGACAAAAGTGTTTCTAAACAGGCTAAAATACACAGGATTTCATAGGGAAAACATTACAAATATTATTTATTCTTTCCTAATTGACATGCAGCAAAATTTTCAATTAAACATAATTTATCTGTAGTTTCAAAAGTACAAAAAATCTTAGAGTTGAAAAGGAAAAGAAACAAGTCAGTGCTAAAAATTTTTAATTTATTAAGAAACTCTGGGTACTCAAATGCCAACTTATCTTCTGAATGTTAAGTTTCTCCTACAAACCATGATGAGATAAGAATCATATAAAATGACAAAAATAGTATAACGCAGCTGTTAGAGCACATACTTTGTTCTCATTTGAAAACTCAAGATACGGATTTAAAATGGAAATTCCTTTATTTCAAACAGTTTCATAGGCAAATATTCTTAATATAAGTAAAGTGGCCAATTTCTCTTTGAATGATGCTGGAGAGTACCCAGTGGTTGCAGTCTGGCCAGTCTCTGCAGCATCGCTCAGAAATGAGCCCCGTGTCTGATCAAATCAGCCTAACTTACGAGCAAGGGTCCAAAATACCACCAGATTTCCCAGAACTTCCAATTCTATGTCTTGGTTTAGATGTTATAAATGAGACTTTCCAACAACACTCTGGACTTTTTTACCTATACACATATGCCAACAAACACACAGAATGTGTGACTAGAGCTAATAGACTTAGTATAATGAATGTGACTCAGCCCCTTAAGTTGTGATGGTTTTCCAAGATCACATTCACTGCTTAAGATTGTTATTCCTAGCCTAAACCAAAATACTTTCAATAACATTGAAAGCACCTGTCAATTAACAACAATAAATACCTCTAAGGGTTTTTCAAAAAGCCTAAACCATATCGTATGTGTCTTTACATTTTTACATGTTGTTTTATGCAGCCAGAGAAATACCACCATTAAACACAATGGAAGAATGAATAAATATAAGAAAATGTGTATCGGGCTGAACATTTACATTATATAAATTTGGAATATCTAGATCAGAACTTCTAACCTCATCAAACCTAATGTATTCTTTTTGCAAATATGATTCAACATATTTTTAGTACACGGATATAGAAGCCATAGATGATATGATCTAACATAGATAATTGCAAACACATACACACAGACCTCACACTGCATGGTAGTGTGGGACCATAAAAATAACTATCCAAAACTGAAACTGCCCAAAGCAATTTTAACAATCAACAGAAAAAATTATGATTGATTTACAACCTTTAAAAAAATGTGTCAAAACATTAAAAATGTTCTTATCGTTGGTTATAAATACATACGGAAATGATAATACTAGTAAATTTAAAACACTGGAAATATTGAGAATTAAAGTGTTTTATTTCTTTGTTAAAAAAACATTAAGGGTAATGCTTCTTCTCTCACTATGTAATTTACAATACAGAGTAACCGTCTTTTTCTATGCCTTGTAGAACTGTGACCTTCCTTTCTAAGCGTGAATAGTTTCCAACATTTTTTCCTTTGAGCTTTTAAAATTGTGAATTATAGGTATCCCTGCTTTTTTTGAAAGTTTCCATTACAGCACTTCACTTTTACGAAAGACCTCCATTAGTACCTATTCTTGCTCACCAAGGGAAATCCAAAGAGGATTTTCGCTTTTACGAAAAAAGGTGAAAAGTAAAAAAGAGCATTCAGAGTTCATTTTGCATCAAGCCATTACAGAAGCAGCAAACCCTGAGCAGTGAGAAGGGTCCCACCAAGTTCTTTCCCCCAGGAACTACACTCAGCATCTCAGCATCAAGCCATGCTGGTTCTGAACCATGTCTGTGAGCATCTGTGCTTTATCTCAATTGATTTTGTGCATCCCTTAGCAGAATGTATCCTAAAGTATAAGAAAAGCCTCAAGAGATGTCATTTTTTGAGTCTGGTAACGCTCAAAAATTTTTCCACGTAAATTAACGGTAACTGCTTCTTCACTTTACATCATTTCAACGTCTAAAAGGAACACTCTGACTTTCAGATAGTGGGGGAAAGCCGTATTTCGGAGTGAGTTCCTTTCTGTGAAGTCTTTTGCCAGCCTCACTTGCTCTGGGACACCTCTTCCTTTATATCACAAACACTTTTTCATTGATGTCAGGAAGATCACCTGCACTAAGTTCCTCTAGCTGCATCCGAGACGCTCAAAATTCCCAGTCAGCGATTTCTTCTAGAACTCTATTCACTTTGATTTGAATTGCATGTCCTGCATTATCACTTTTCACTTCTTTGCTGCTCTTTCATCTGTGTTGGTCAACTCTCACGGCTGATTATCCATTTTTGTAGAATGTCCTAAGGTTTATCTCAAGCAAATAAGGAGGCAACACAACAGCACCCTTTGCTGCTTGGGCACGAACCAAGTAAGAGATATGCAGTTACCAGTCACTGACAGGCTTTGAAAGAAGTGACATGACTGGCCACTGACTGTGAGTGCATGTGTACTATTTATAGGAGAAACTGAGGATTGCAGAGCTGGCGGCCAAGTCTGTACTTCATACAAGTACGCACGGTTAATATACTTTTGTAACTGAAATTTGAACACTGTTGCTGGGAAACTGGTATTACTTAACTAAATCATGATAATTCAAATAAGTGTACGTCAGAACTGTAAAACCAACGACTGCCTGCTCGTGTGTATATGTATGTGTGACCATAATCATAACCGTAAGGAAAAATAGAAAAAAGTTATAAAAAAAATGATATGTTATTTAGTATCAAATATCATTAATTCATTCAACACAGATGCTTGCTTGCATCTGTATACATAGTTATGTGAATTCAATAGCTATAAATGTTACTTGAGATCCAAATGCCACCTACATTATTACCACTGGTGATGTGGCCTTCTATAATGATATGTAATTCTTGAGCAGATTCCAAAAAAAATTAAGAGTATTTAGACAGTATTTAAATTCCTGGGTAAGTGGGCAGTGTATATTAAAGCAGACAAAGATGCTTTATATGAAAAACATATAAATTCTGGGCTCAGATCTTTTATAAGGTTTTATGAGGTTTTTCACTCACGGGAAAGTTTAATGGGCTATTCCCACAAGAAGCATGGAGCAATTCTTCACTGTGCAAAAGACTGCCTCATACTTTGTAAGACATCAAGCATCTATGGCCCTTCCACCAAATACTGAGACAAAAACAACTCCAAATTTGACAAAGTGGCCCCCTGTGTAGTACTGCCTACACTGAGAACCCCGATTCATCATCCCTGAAATGCGATGGCTCCATCACCCCTGAAGCATCAGTGGACAGAAAGAAGAATATGTCTAAGGTTTCAGTCAATATAAAAACCCAGGCCTCTAGATACCAGTAAGGCCTAAATAAATTTGGAAGGGATACAGTATTAGTCATAAATTAATAAATAATAAGGCAACCTTTTTTATTCTCATCTCTTCATAATCAAAAAACAGTAATAAGAGTGATTCCTATGAAGTCTGCATGCAAGTTCCATGAGAAGCCTGTTTCGACGTTGAATGTGTTCTCTGCAAATACTGTCTGAAAGACAGCTATATATACCGTTGAAAGCCCAAAAACAACAGGTTAAAAATAGATCAAGCCAGAGGCACCTGGGTTGCTCAGTTAGTTACGTATCTGACTCTTGATTTCAGCTCAGGTCACGATCTCAGGGTTGTGAGATCAAGCCCTGCATTGGGGCTCCGTGCTGGGTGTGGAGTCTGCTTATAAGATTCTCTCTCTCCCTCTCCTTCTGCCTCTCCTTCCCCTCCTCCTCTCTCAAAAAAAATAAATAAAAGATAGTCATAATGATGATCAAAGCTTATAGAGTGCTTCTCCATTCACTGTCCCAGGCACTTGACATAAAATGTCTAGTCCCCACAACAAGAAGTAGATATTATCTCCATTTTACAGATGAGGAAACTGAGGCACACCACCTAAAGGAATATGGCCGGGAAGTGAAGGGGTGGTAGCTGGTTAGGAAGTCAGGGAATCCATGCTGCTATCTGGACTGCATCACATTCTTTCCCCACCTCAGGAAGGCTCCTTACCCTCTGAACTTGGTTAACGGTACCACCATGCACCCAGCACCCGAACTGTAAATGTGAGTCATCTTATGCACCCCTCCTTCCCTCACTCCCATGAACGACCCTACACCCAATTCTGCCCATCTACCCTCAGATATGGACAGTCCAGGCCTCTGTCCCGCCGGGCCCTGCGCTCAGCTTAGCTCAGACCCAGAGGGAGGCCGTCTGGTCTCAGAGACAAGCAAGGACTTAGGAATAGGGCAGACCTGGATCCCAACTGTGTGCCACGCTGAGGGAAGAAAATAAATGAACTGCAGAGCTTTAAACTAATGGCCCTACTGCTCGAGGCCTTGAGCTTCCTGCTCCTTCCCAATCTCTTGCATACCATTTTCTAGTACTTTTAACACTGAATAGTTATTAACGAAATAAAAATAGCAAACATTTATTGGGTTCTCCCAATGTACTAGGCACTGTTCTTAGTATGTGACCTGAATCCACCCATTTCATCCCCTAGACAAATCCCTGAGGAAGCACCTGCATTACCCCCTTGTTAGAAAGGAAGAGGGTCAGTAATGTTCCCAAGGGCATAGAGTTCACCAAGGCTGTTTCTGGGCTCTGGACTCTGCCAGTGTGACTCCAGAAGCTCAGGATTTAACCATGGCTTGATACTTCAAGCTATTGAAATACTTCAAGCTATTACTGAAAGCCTTGCTAATTATTCTGCTACCAAATGCAATTAACAGAAATAAACTACATCAACACTGCATAAGGCTAGACTTTAAGTTGAGAAGTTCTCTCAACCAAAGACTCAATAATTTCTCTAATAAACAAGAAAGATAATACCCACTATTAAGAGAACATTAAGGGAAGGCATCAACTACGCACATTTGATCATTTCATTCTCTTATAATTAAGATGAGCATGTAACTCATCGTCAAAACCTGGGAACTTTTGAAGTGGAACTGTCACTGATGTGGCACAACAGTGTGGGCAAACCAGGACATATGGCCCCCACGCTCATGACACACAGGAAAACTCGTGTCTATATCGGGATTGTGCTACTAGTTGAACAAGCAGCTGAGGACAAGGAGAAAGGACTCCAGGAATCCAGCCATCTCATCCACGAGAAGCCCCACTGTGAAGCCTCTTCCACCGAGTTTACTAACACAAACTGAACCCTTGGACGCTGAATTGGCAACTATTCAACAAAAAACCTCTAATGGATACTTCCTGGGAGTGTGGGTGGTGGTTTCTAGGTCAGTACTCTTTGCTAAGAGTTTTGTGTAATACCACAACAAAGAACCCAGCCCATTTTGCTTCCTGAAGGAACACATTATCTAATTCCAGTCTAAATTCTTTCTATCCTCCACAGCAAAACCACCCTGGAGCTTTCCTAGCACTATCAGCTACTGAGAACAAAACTTATGATTGGTAGGCTTTCAACAGATTTTAGAGATGGAAGCTGCCTTCACCCTCTGAGGCACAGGCCTCCGTGGAGACAATAAGCAAACAGGCTGGGCAGGAGGCAGAGCCATAAGAGGGCCCAGATGTGGGCTAACTTCCACAACAGGACTAGATAAACTCCACCTGCAGGAAGTCTGCGGCACTCCGGCAAAAACGCTGAAGCCCCATCCTGTTCAAACAGAAAATAGGTTCCCAGTTAGCCTTCCGGTCATAATTAAGTCACGCCAGCGTAGCCACATGTCCTCATTCAACCAGCCTCATGATCCTTGAGGATGATAAAGCAGCAGCAAGAACGAAACAGAAATTTGCCCTCGCTGATTCTTTCTTCTGATAATGCCAACTGGTTCATACAAAACAGCCTAAGCATCACCGCTGTGCTCAAATTATTAACTAAGGAGATACGCAGCTCTCTACAGCATTAATTGGCTAAAACCACAAAGAATTTCTCAGTCCGGCTGCCAAGGAAATTAAATCGCCAGGGATAACCACACAGCCCTCTCCCAATCCCGAAGTACAAACAAGTGTGCTTAGCTAACATCGGCGTGCTGGACAGAGAAGACTGATGCCACGTACTTTCAGGTGTGGCCTGTTCTGGGTGAAAAATGGAAAAAAGAAACTGCATGTGATCACCCACAACACTTCCTCTGACTTTAGTTAACCTCAGTCAAATTCTCTGAAGATTGCCCACAAAACCTTCCCCTAAACGGGCTAGGACGAGCATCCCCCACACCCACTGCAGCCTGAACAAGTGGCGTCTGTTTACCAGAACCCTGGGAAAGTTTCTCTAGTAGAAATGAAGTAGTTCTCTACTCTCTTAAGCCTCATTCCTGCTCAATGATTCCACTCTCAGTGATTTCTCAAGGCTCATTTTCCTACCTTGTTCTAACAATTTCTAAAGAGCTGAGCAGTTAGAACCCTAAATAAAATACATGGTCTTATAAATCCTCTCAATTACCTGACCTGGGATGAATAAATAAGCACATCAGGGGTTCAGAAACCTATAAAAAAGGAGCTCAAAAATGTGCAGATACAAGTTATGACACAATGCATCTGGAATAATATTTAAAAATACTCACAGTCCTTGTTTATAGATTAATTATATCATCTCACTTATTTTTACCTAGAGGATCAGAGCATCCTATAGGGGATATTCTCTGCCTCCCCATATTTTAGTAATGTAAATTCATTCAACACACACTTCTGAGTGCCTATTATAGTAGTGGGGACTGGAAATACCAAAACAAACCAACAAAGAGAGCCACTGCCCATTCTAGCCTGACGAGTTATAAAAACACAGACCATGTGGGATGAATACTAACACCACCAAGGTATCAGGAACACTTCCGAGACAGTGACAGTTGGGGCAAGTCTCGAAGAGCAGATGGGAGTAGTATGATGATTATGAGAAATGGTGCTCTGCAGAGACGCAGAGATCTAAAAGAAAATGCCCTCTTCTACTTCCCCATTACCTTTCCAAGAAACTATACAGAGAAGAGGAAATATATACACTGAAGTTTTTGTTTTTGTAACAGTTAAAGTTCTCAATTTTAATTCTTTGCTAATAGCATCATTCCTTTTGATTCTTAAGGTTAAACACAGTCTAAACATCATTCATTCCTTTTGATTCTTAAGGTTAAACACAGTCTAACACTAGCAACACAGAAAATCTGTTTGAGCACTTCAGTTAATTGGGATTAAGGTATTCAACACACGACTCAACATTAATGCCTACCCCAAAGTGAGGTTTTGGACAGTTGTCTATAAAATATGTAAATACTGTGTATATCAATGCATCTTATAAACTGTCACTTCTGTCATCCTACCAGAAGGTGGACATATTGTACCAAAAACTCATTTCTCCATTATAGTTCTCAAAGATAAATACACAAATACCAATAAATTCCTGTACCTGTCACTCATTTTGAGAGGTTAAAAAAAATAAGAGCTTTGTTTTAAAATAACGCTAAGTATGTATTAATGGCATAATTCCTATCACTCCGCTACTCTCAATCAGTGCACGGACCTTGGCAGGATTTAATACTTCACATAGAGAGACACAAAAAGGCATGTCTGTACTCAGGTTTCCTGACAGATTATACTTTTTAAAATACATCATCAATTATTTTACTACAAAACACAAAAAATTCACGGCATCCTCAATGAAGAACTTCTCAGCAGGACAGTTAGAATCCTTCACATTATGCCTAATTCCACCTTGGCTGACTTTCCATACACAGTATCCTCCCTCACACTGTTCTTTTTTTTTTTTTTTAATCCCAGATTGAATTTCATCCCATTCTGTAAATAAAAGAGCCATATAGTAAGAACCAAAGACCATCTACTTCACAGATTCTTTTAGAGTCACTTCCAAACTCACTTCCTTTAAATATCTCTGTAATTTCTTATGTTCATACTGGGCCTTGTACTAAAAATCCTCTGTCATTCTCATCTCCATATATTCCTCAATGTCCAGTAGAATCCTGCATGTAGTCATACACCCCCAAAACCTACACACAAGCATAAGTCATTTGCCAGGAAAAAGTTTTAACTTTTTTTTTTTAATGATATAACCCAGTAAATAGCTGCTATTGTTAAATTCATTGAAAATGTTCATAATGATCTAAAGGCCCATCAAGAGGGAATGATTAAATAAATTATGGACTACTACAGAACCATGAAAAAAGAATAAGGAATTTCTATACCAGGCTACCAAGAATAAGTCCCCAAGACAGCAAGTCAAGAAAAAGCAAAGAACACTAGCTTGTCTTACCATCCAACGACGCAAATGAGGAAAATCTGGGATAAAGCAATAGCAATAAAGTCGCTTTTGTACTTACATAAAAGATTTTGGGGTAAGGAACAAAATAGGACAATTATAGAACCAAGAAGTAAGAAAGTCAGCTTTTAAGGGCAGTTGACGACAGGCTGGATGGAAACTGACTGGAAACAATAACAGACATATTTGGGGATTACGTGTGTTAAGCACACTCTATTTGTAGTACCAATACACAAGGGATGTTTATATATAACCAGTCTCTCGGCACTGACCACTCAGAATCCAGCCTGGTAGCAGTGCTGAAGAAAGGAAATATATGTGTGCCTGTGAGCATGTGGGGTGGGTGGGGTGGCCGTCATCTCCGGGGTATTTGAAGGTTCTGAGGAAAAGATTAATCAGGATGAAGTCCTACAGTACTTTAATCTTAGGGTTCCACAAAAGGAAATGGGAAGGGATTGCAGGAACATAGAATTATGTAGCATAAATCAAAATAGCACAGAAGAAAACACTATTTTATCTTTTCTTGTTTTATTAAAGATTTGAGACAGTGGGCGTGAGCATGCATGCATGCACACACACACACACACACACACACACACACACACACACACATAGGAGCGGTGAGGGAAGGGACAGAGGAAGAGAATCTCAAGCAGACTCCATGCTGAGTTCTGTCATGCCAAGCCCATCATGGGGCTCGATCCCAAGATCCTGAGATCATGACCTCAGCCAAAACCAAAAGTTGGACGCTCAACTGAAGGAGCCACCCAAGCATCTCTTGTTTCTTTTTTTGATAGTAAGTGCTGAAAGCAGGGAACATGACCTTTACCTATTTATTATTTATTATTAATATGATTATTTTACTTTAATTTTATATTGAATCTGGTATCCAGTGTTGAGTAAAGCTTATTATGTGTGTTGCTAAACATAACAAAATATTTAATTTTAAAATACGTGAAGATCTGATCAATAGTTTGTCAGGATAAAATGCTTTTGCAAACATTAATAAGACATTAATTTCCAATTGCGAGAGAAAATTGTGTACAAGATAATCTTCACATTGAAAAAAAAAGATAATCTTCATATTTAAGCATATCCACAAAATGCCCAGCATACACCTCAAAGAAATACAAAACAGTGGCAGGGACAATTTGCAATACTGCATTGAAATATATCTGAGTCATCCACAAATATGCTCGTGTTTCCCCTAAGCTCCATACACTGCGACAGCTGAGGCCAGTTTTCAAAACGTGGGTGACACAGTGAGGGGCACAAAAAAAAGGAAGATTCCACTCCTAAGACTTTGCTGCTAAGAAGAGGGAGTAATAGCAGACAGTGTAAGAACAGATTTGCATCTAGTGGGGGAAAAAACTGATGAGAGAATTGATCTGAAATATAAAACTAAAGGCCTCAGGAGAAGTCAAACACCACTGTTTTTGTTGCATAAGCCCCTTTCAATCCTCTTCCTTCCTCCTTGGATTTCACCTAATCTTTGGCTGCTGTAGTCTTACTCTCTCACTAGGTGTCTGAATTCTCTCGTCATTACCACCACCCTACTAGTACTCTGATCATTAAATTTCTGCTCTCAGGCAACAGGTCTGCACAGGTGTCCAAAGCTAGAGCAGTGACTGACGAGGCATCCCGGCTGTCGGAGCGAGCTGAACAGACAAAACAGGCTGGGAGGTAAGGCATCTGCCCCGAAGAGGAAAGTTCCTCCAAATGTTATAAAATCGGAGTCTCCAAAACAAGAAGGCAGGGAGGCTCACACATGGCCACGTTTCAGAATTATCTGAACACATCTGGAAATATAGATTCCTGGGGCACCTGGGTGGCTCAGTTGGTTAAGTGTCTGACTCTTGGTTTCGGCTCAGATCATGATCTCAGGTCATTGGATGGAGCCCTGCATAGTGTTGGGCTCCCCAGTGAGCAGGGAGTCTGCTTGAGATTCTGTCTCCCTCTAAGCACACCTCCTCCCACCCCCACCAAAAAAAAAAAAAAAAGATTCCTGAGCCCAAAACACAAGAATTCAGATTTGGTTCCTGTGAAGCAGGGTCTTGGAATTTGCATTTTTAAAGCTCCCCAGGTGATGTTGATGGCCAGTGAGATATATAAACAAGGACTTCAAAAGAATTGGAACTGCTCAGAGTTCCTAGGGAAGCAGAGGGCAGAGAGGACCATCCAGAGCCCTAGGGGGAAGAGGTGGCAGCTCCAGGTGTCTCCTTTCAAAGCCTCTCAAGCAGGGGAAGATGAATCACAAGACCTGGCCTATCGACTCTCTCAGTAAGGTCCTACGGCCAAAAACCCTATGAAGGCAGATAATCTATCTTGAGACGTGCAGTCTTAAGAACACAAGATGAACAGATAATTCACCAAGTTCTTCTTGGAGCCTTACATGTTCCTCTTCCGCCAATTCCAAGGCAAGTACAGCCTTCACCTCTGCCTCTACCACGTGCCCTGGCCCCTGCCGTCCTCACCACATGCACCACTTCATCTGCCCGCCATCACTGTCTGTACTCTCCTCATCTCACACTAAAATTCTGTGTGCATACCATCAGCAGTTTCTGATGAGAAAATACACTTTTCCTGCATTCCCAGCACATAATGTCCCAGCGTACTCGACTCTCAGATGCTTCATGGATTAACGAATCTGTGCTCAGTGTTCATGTCGTTCTAGCAAACATCCACAGGACTGGAGAAGGAATCCGAAACTCTGGCTCTAAAGACCTGCTGTCCGGTCCTGCCACCTCCTAGCTTAGATAACTTAAGTTTTCAGAGGCTGGTTTTTCTCATCTGTAAAAAGGCATAGTTATCCCTCAAACGGTTCCTTTGTGAATTGGCTGTAAAAGGATCTACTACAAGGAGAGTGCTCCTTAGCTGAGCGTGTATATCTGGGTTCTGATCCAATCCTTGACAAGTACTCCTTGAGTCCCCAGCTTGCCATCTTTGCCCTCTCACCTGCCAATATAATCATGGACAGATGCCCCAGACTGGCTTCCCACAAGCCAAATACAGTGCACAGTCAGTCAGGTTTTGTTTGGACCCACCAGACGTTAGGCTCACACTAATCTGGAAAAGTCTTTGATTTAGATAAGGGCATGCAAAATCAGGAGAGACATCAAAGTGTAATCAGGAGCACAGGCTCCAAGAGCTGCTCTGCCAGCCTCCAAATCCCAGCTCTAGAAGTCTGAACCTAACGTAACTCTGTGCCTCAGCTTCCTCCTCTATTAAGAAAAGAGGTGAGGGGGATGTCTGGTAGTTCAGTCGTTAAGCGTCTGCCTTTAGCTCAGGTCCTGATCTCAGGGTCCTGGGTTGAGTCCTGCATCTGGCTCCCTGCTTAGCGGGGAGCCTGCTTCTCCTTCTGCCTGCTCCTTCCCCTGCTTGTGCTCTCTCTGTCTCTCTCTCTCTCTCTGACAAATAAATAAATAAAATCTGAAGGAAGGAAGGGAGAAAGTGGGAGGGAGGGACGGAGGGAGATGGTGAGGGGGATAGTAGCTCACGGAGTTATGAGAACTCAGTGACTTTAAACATACAAGTTGTTCAGGACAGTGCACACAATCAACACAGAAGTTTCTGATGACACTGGCTCATCCACTGGACCCTGACAAGCTCTGGCCAAGTGGCAGCTGACCCTCTGGGTGGGCCATGAGCTCTCTACAATTCCTTAATCTCTGGGGGTCTCAGACAGGATCTATGTCACTTATCTAGACTACCAGCCATCCCATGACCGCTTATATCGGGCTATCTCTTTGGCCTTGGACTTAGCAAGACCTGGTACCAGGAGGAAAACAAGCAGCTCCAGTGAATTTAAATTTCCTCCCAGTCATACTCAGTAGCAGGTATGGGAGCACTCCATGGTGATGCAAGCAGCCTGAGAGCATGGGGACAATTAATGGGCGCTCCTGAGACCATGAGAATAAACAGTGCCTCCAGGTATAAATCTGGGAAGTCCTGAGAGCTGCAGCTAGGAGACTGTGAATGCCAAATCATCCATTCAATCAGCACGTTTACATCTGAAGGACGCTCAGTGTGCCTGGTAATAACCAGCCTCTGAAGGCTAGTCCTTACCTACCTGCATTTCCCCACCACATCTCACTGCAGCTAAACCAACAAGCCGCGAGACTGCACGCACACGTGTTCTTAGCCCCAGCAGTCTGGGCAGCAGCAAGGACCACGCCGGCCCCGGGGAGGGCAGAAGAATGGATCCCTCACACAGACCAAAGCCAGAAACCTAAAACCATCTGTGGGTCTCTTGGGGCCTCCGCTCAGAGTATTAAGGATCAAGAGTGACTATTAAGTTTGTGAGTGGGGCACAAAATAAGGAAATGGGCTTCACGAGGAAACAGACTTGGGTCTGATGGGGTCACAGCTCCATCTCCAGGATCTGGAACACTGCCTACCACAGAGTAGGTACACATAAAGTATCTACAACAGCACCTGGTTTATCATAAGCACATAAATAAGGACAAACAATTAGTGTAACTGCTCATGTATATGTATGTTCTTAAATCAATCCGAACTTCATGCATTAAACCATGAGTCCATAATGTGGCAATGGGTCCACCTGAGAGAACACACCTACACATAGCAGCCTTCCACAGAGCTCTAGAGCACGCGGTTTCCTTTCTTTGTTAATCTGGTTCTAAGTCACACACTTTGATAGGGCCTTTGTAGCCCAATTCTGAGGCTTCCAAATCTAACTGCACTCTCACTCCCTAGGGGAGATACTGGAACACTCTTCAGGACACGACAAACTAGACCACATAACTTCAACTAAAAATAGGAAGCAGCTCCTGCCTCTTGCTTTCAAAACAGTAACATAAGCAGCACACACTAAGCAAAAGGTGAACAAATGACAAGTTTAACACAAGCACTACTCACAGTCTATTTGTCAGTAATGCTCAAACATGGAAAAACTAATGTGGGGAAAAAAGTGGCAAGAACAGCACCTCTTCTCTAACAGACGCGGCCGCTGATGTCAAACTGCTTATTTACTCAAATGTAAATTCTGCATTTCCAGGCAGCCCCAATTCCCACTTGTTTGTGAGCAGTGCATAACACTGGGCGGCTGCTGATTGTTTCCTCCTGGAAGGGGCTTTCAGAAAGAAGCACTCCTTACCTGCCTCCCTTGCCCACTGTCCATTCTCCACCTGTACCATCACAAGTTGATGTGCAGTTTACATGTTTACAAAGAAAACCTCTTTAGGGGCTCCTGGGTGGCTCAATGGGTTAAAGCCTCTGCCTTCGGCTCAGGTCGTGATTACAGGGTCCTGGGATCGAACCCCGCATCGGACTCTCTGCTCAGAAGGGAGCCTGCTTCCCCCTCTCTCTGCCTGCCTCTCTGCCTACTTGTGATCTCTCTCTGTCAAATAAATAAATAAAATAAAATAAAAAGAAAACCTCTTTAGATTTTCACCTGGCTCTTCATTTGCCAAATGATGTGGTGACGTTGAAAAAAGTAGGAGAAAATTTCAGGGGCGGGGAGGTGAGGGGAAGCCGAGCTTTTTTTTGGATCACTGAAGGCAAAGAAGTAGCTAGCACAGAGGCCAGCCTGGTGCCCACAGAGATCCAAACATCTCTGTTTCCATTTCCCAGCCTTGAGTAAGTTCTGACAGATCAACTGAGCAGTGTGACAGGAGACCGATTATTCTGTGGTTTCTGTCAAGTTCCTGATTTTCATCTGTTCTTGAAGACGAGCAGGAACTCGACCAGTCTTAATCTGGAGCGTCCACGGAGACATTCTGAAATGAATGCTGTTTAACCCGCAGACGCTGGGCAACAGGCAGGTAAGGAGACAGCTTTCCTGGGAGAGCACATGAGCACGTGTGAATGGTGTAGGAGAGCAGAAAGGACCTGTGATCTGGGCAGCAACAGTGCCCAGCAACACCGGATCACCCCCACTCCCAGTAAGTCACTTTTTGCTTGAGAACGATAATTGGTTGCTATGGGATTCTATTTGCTCACACGGAGTCCGGGATCCAAATCTGAAATTTTATCATTGATGACTACTTAGGATTTCCAACTGTGGCTGTTACAATATGTCTGTGAAGAAAAGATGTCAAGGAAAATGCTGAAAAGGTGTTTATCCGGGACAAACATTGTAAAAGCTTGTACATGTGTATCGAAATTGCCCCTAAAAACTATAAAATCAATTATTACAATATTTATAAGTTAGTGTGAATGCTTTTGTTTACAGTTGCATGTGTGCCTAGATACATAGTTATTACCTCTGTGTGTGTGTGTATATACAGGTAAAAGCTTTTATCTTTTTGTTATTGGGATAACGTAACCCTCATAATACCTAAGAAGATATTTATTTGCCTTTAAAGATAATTATAAGCTGCAAAAACATCTCTCTTATGCATAGCAAAAATTTGAGTTACTATGCTCCTTATTAGGATCTATGACTAATCTGCCAAATTATTTCAAATACTTTAAACATGAATTCCAAGTTACATACAGGGGCATTAACACAGATCCACAGTGTGAGCATAGTCAACCAACCTCACCCAATCCATCTAGTCCAGAAATATATTTTTAAGTACACCAAATGCTATGGAGAAAATGAATCAGAACGATCACACTAAGAGGGGGTCCCCTGGGGGGCACAGCCAGTTAAGCGCCCAACTCTTGATTTCAGCTCTGGTCATGATCTCAGGATCTTAAGATCGAGCCCCAAATCGGGCTCCATGGAGCCTGCTTAAGATTCTCTCTCCCTCTCTCCCTCTGCCTCTCCCCACCACTTAAAAAAAAAAAAAAAAAAATCACACCGGTAAAATAAACTCCCCACACACACACTGTAGTTTACATATTCATGTTGTTAAAACAGATTTGAAACAAAGTTTTTAGCACTAAAAAAAAACTTAAATATCACTAGTAAGTTTAAAAAAATACATAACATACTCATCATAAAATACCAAAATAATATATTTTTATAATTTTTGAACATACAAATTTTATACTTCCATAAAATCTATGAATACACATATAATAGTATGCACACACATACACAACTGGTAATAGACACAAAAACTCCAAGTTATCATGTCCATTATAGTGCGGTAAGGAAGAAATGAGGGGACACCAAGATACTCCAAGCATGAAGACCCAATAAGGGGAAGTAGACAGGGTATGGAGAAAGAAGTACTATTTGCTGAAATGTTATACTGCCCCTTTTCCACTTGAGGAAGCAGGTACAGAGGATGTAACTACCCTGACCCAGGCCACCCATCGGATCTCACCACGAGCCCGAGCCCTCTAAGCACATGGAAGGTGCTTGTACTCCATTCATGGAACTCCTGAGGTCACAGGGTTTCAATCACTCCAACCTTACCATGCCACACCTGTTCCCTCCCCTTCCACCCTCCTCCACCAAATCACCCATCAGCAGGTCCTAAAATCCTCTTCAACTATTTTCATCCTCAATCATGTATTTGTAGGATAGTATCTATAATCTTCTGGCTGTAAGAATGTTCCATCCAGTATCAGGCACATATATTAGGGGCAAGTTATGCTTGAAACATAAATTACAATTATGCCTGACATCTTTAAACAGAATACAACTTGGGAAGAGGCAGCAATAGAAAAAGAAAAGTTTCTCGAAGTCAGGAGAATTGAGGGGAGGGAGAGGGGGGCCACTTTAAAATAGCTAATGGGTACACTAGGCAGCAAGATACTAAGTAACTACCCTCTAAGAGGCCAGGCCACCAAGCTCTCTGAGTCCCATTCCCTGATGTAAAATTCCCAGCTGATGCGGCTTATCTGGAGGTCCCCACTTTGAGAATCTCAGATCTATAGCTGAACCCCACATTCACATTTGCCTTACTAATAACACTGCTTATAATCTAAGCCAGTTAATGACAGGGCAAAATAATGAATAAATGCTTAACAAGCAAAACCACCATATTATCCCCACACAGGCATGACAGTATTCTTCACTAGAAAAATTTAAAAAGGAAGGGAGGGAGGGAGGGAGGAAGGAAGAAGGAAGGAAAGGAGAAGAGAGGGAAGAGAGGGGAGGGAGGGGAGGGAGGGAGGGAACAGGATCAACATATTTCCCATTAGATCAAAGATGCTTTCTGGTGTCAACTGCTAGACAAAGGAATATTGTTGCCTCTAGAGTGAATTTAGGTGTTGAGGCTTCCTAAGTCTCCATCTCTATGGTAAGAATCTAGAAGTCACCTTCATTTCATTTGGTTTCAGCATTGCCTTGAAAGTTAGGTTGGTATCAAGTGAGCTGTCTCAACTTCCCAGCATGAACAGTCTCTGCAATACCAAGAGCTCACCAGTCCAGAGATAAGAGGTTGAAGCCAACACAAGCTTATTCTGCCATCCTCCTTATGGGTACCCTCACTTGCAGAAGGCTCTCTAATAGAGGACTATTGGACAATAAGGACAGTGTCTTTCGAATGAAAATTACATCATCGGCATAAGAGCGCCAAGCCTTTTTAGGTAGAGCAGAGGTTCTTAAAGCGTAGTTCCCAGACAAGATGCATCAACACCACCAGTGAACTTGTTAGACATGCAAATCTTTGACCCCAGAACTACTGAATTATGAAGCTTTGGGAGTGGAGCTTGGCAATGTGTGTTTTAGCAAGCCCTCTAGGTGATTTGCTGCACATTCAACTTTGAATTCCACTGGGTAAAATGACCATACATCCTGGGACAGGGTCGGGCATAACTGTAACTAATACCCCACCCCTACTTCCTACTTCAGAAGTGTCCTGCTTTGAACAGCAAGTTATATGGTCATTCTTACATTTCAGATTAAATGCTACAAAGGGGATTCATTGGTCGGGCTCTATTTACTACTTGGAATTTCAAATTAGCTTCAATTCTGCTGCTACATTCTAGTACTAAACCCACAAGCGTCCCTGACTGCTGAAAAATGCATTGTCTCATACAAGTCAAGGGACAAGGCTAGATAAACCAATTTCAGTAGAGGTATACTATCTTTACAAAAAAATTACTCCTTAACATTATATAAAATGTCAAGCTTCCTGAGTATGGGATCAAGTCTCCTCCATCATATCTTTAAAATCCTTTTAGCTAAATATTCTGGCTCCTCTGCAGGGAGTTTTCTTCTCACAACTAGCACCGTCAGAAACTACAAGCCTAGTAGGTAATTTACTAGCCTTATTTTTATAGTAATAACTCAGCTACATTAATTCCCAGAAAAATCAAGTTTGCCACAAAGCTTCCCACTCCACTGTTCTTTAAAGGCAAAGTAAAATGTTGGTCATATGCTTTTGGATCTGATCAATTTTTGATTCCTTTGAAATCCTTTGCCTTCACACGGCCTAAATTAAATTGCTGGGTTTTTTATTCAACTCAGAAGTCTTCCATCTGTTGCTTCTGAAAAGCATCAAAGGCCTCCGACACCATGTTCTGACCCTTCATCTCTAAGATGAGAAAATAATCATAGAGGGGTGGTGACTTCTACTCAATTACATAACATCTGTTGTTAAAGTCAAGATCTCAAAGAGAAAAAGATCAGCTATTTGGCTGCTCAGGCTTGACCCACAGGAGATTGTGCACTTTGGTGTGGTTACCAGGACAAAGAATCTGAGTGTCAATTTTCCAGGATGACACTTATTTTTATCTCATCCCTGGACTATAGCGACAATTCACACCAAGCAGACTTGCAACACGTCAAGTTTTCTTCTCTTGTGGGAGAGATACCTGGCAGGAAAGCAGGACTCACCCACTGCTTACAGGATCTTTTCAGTGAATTCAGCCCTAAGGTCAATGGTTGGTAGAGAAGTTCACCGAAGGCTACACCTAAGGAATGCTTCCATCGTGCTACAGAGGGCAAATGAAATCTTTTCATTCTAGACAAATTTCAGTCAGTCAGTCAACAAACACTGGTTCCATACCATGTGCTCCCCCATGATTCTAGATGCTAGGGGTAACTTCACAGGCAGCAGACTCCCTAACCTCATGACGCTTACATTCTAATAGGCACAAAAACAAGCCTTGACACCTTCAATTCTTTCTCCGAAGAAATACTTATTCAGTTATGGCAACAATCTCTGGGCACACTTTAATGCACTATTTTTTTATATTCTTTATAGAGATTTGAAAGGGACCTAATCTTATCAGAAGCCAAACAACATTTATGACCTTGATCTAAATCCCTGACCTAATCTTGTTAGAAGCTGATAGCCCTACATGTACTGATGACAAAAACAGGATATGCAAAACAATCCAAAATTCAGTTAAATATCCCAGGAGTTAGCCATAACATTTAATATTCTCTTTTTCCTGCACCTGAAACTGCCCAGCTCTTTCTGCACAAGGATCTCACTGCTTCTTTCCCTACTCCAAACATCTCTGCACCCACCATTTTTATAGAAGTGAAAAAAGGAAGAGAAAGGATATGTTCTGAGATGAAAAGAAAACTTAAAATGTAAGATTAGCTGTCTTGTTTTCACTGAATCTATGAAGAGTCTCAACACAACAGCAGCCCCTTCACCATGCCACTGAGACAGGAGTTGGTGAACAGCAACAAAAAAGGAAAACAAAGAATCATTTTCAGAAAAAGAGATCTCCCTTAAATACATTTTAGGTTAAAATACTTAATGTACATTTACTGCCTAATCTTTTTGGGTTGTGGCAAGACTCATTTTTCTGAGTATGGGTCTGCTAATTTTCCTTCATAAACCATAACATTAGCATACTGCCAGTTATGTCCAGTTTCTTAGTTTATTACAAATAGTATGAGAATTTTTAAATACTTGAGGAGCCACGTGAGTAAAAACAAAACAAAAAAACAAAATAAAAAACCCAGAACTAGATTTCTTTATGTGTCTTTTCAGATTTTGTTCTGTGAATATTTCATTTTACACAGGTAGAGCCACATACATATGTTTATATCTTTCTTTTTTCACACTCCATCATATAACATAAACATTCCTGCAGAACACTAAGAATTCTGCAAAGATATTGTCCTTAACAGCTCCCTAATATCCTTGTCCCAAACAGGCCTATTATTTACCTAAATAATCCACTAATTTGAGACACATTCAGTGTTTCCACTGTTTTGCTATGCTAAATAATGTTCTGATGAATTGAAACCTTGCTCTGCACTTTGGGTTTTTGTTTGTTCTTAGTCTTCCTAAACTAGAATCACAGGGTCAACAGTGGTAAATAACGGTCCCAATTCACCTTACCAAACTGCCCTATCATAAAAACTGCACATGGGGCATGTGGGTAGCTCAGTTGGTTAAGCATCCCACTCTTGATTTCAGCTCAGGTCATGATTTCAGGGTCATGGGATCAAGCCCCCCATCAGGCTCCACGCTTGGTGGAGAGTCTGAAACTAACTCTCTCTTTCTCTCTCAAATAAATAAATCTTTAAAAAAAAAACTGTGTAATTTACAGTTGAGAGTGATGGTCTCACTGAATCTTTACCAGCACTGAGGTTTTTGTGTTTTACAGTTGGTTTTAGGTCTTTGCTAGTTTGATTGGTTTACACACATGGCGCATTGTTGAGGTTTTGATATGTCTTTGAGTAAAGGTAAAGTCAAATATGACTACAGTTCATCATGTCCTCATTTCTGTGAATTTCTTGTTCAGGGCATATGGAAGGAGAGATGGGATGTACGCAGAGATCAGCGACGATGCTTTCTCATGGTCTCATTTATCCAGCTGATATACTTGTAGACTTGGGTACAGATACTTGAGTCATTGGATTGGCCACAAGGGAAAGTTCCCTAGAACACCAGGCCTTGTAGGGTACCTTTGCACATCAGTGGTCCCCCTGAGTCACCATTGCAGGCAATGGTCTTGGAGTCAGGGATGCCAGCACACAGCATGGACTTTCCCAGCAGGTCCTTGTAAACCCTCTTACAGTCCTGGGAGGAGATAAGCCTGATACCCATGCACAGGAGCTACAATGAAAGGTCACTCTGGAGGGTCTGTTGTGATCGCAACTCCAGACTCGGTTAGAAGCCAAGTGTTAGACCTACATTCTTAAGACTTCAAAAGAATGGAGTCTGTCTTAGCCTAGCAAGGAAATAACACAGTGAAGTTTGTCAACAAATGTTCAGTGGATGGACGGCGGTAAGGAGGATCTTAACAAACTAACTATACCATGGAAACAACATTCTGCCTCACTAGTTTTTATCTAAATCCACTCCTGCCCTGCCTAAGAAAAGATGCACGCTATGCTTTCACTCAGGGAGACAGCCAGTCCTCAAATCTACAAAGCCAAGGAATATAGCATAACATGAAAGAGCAAAGAGCAGCATTCTGGAATCAAACTATATGGTTTCAAATCTTAACTCCACCATTTATTCTGATATCACCTTGATAGTTATTCAATGCTTCTACGACTCATTTCACTGATCATGGAAATTAAATTAATTAATATGCATAAAGTACCCAAACAATGACTGTCATGACATCAGAGTACAATCAATGTTTACTGGTGTCATCACCATCATCATCTTATTTCTCAGTAACATAGTACACTGATTTGATGACTACAAGAAAGTAGAAGCCAAAGGGACATATTCAAATTCTAGCTTGCCACTTAACCTCTGCTTGCTCAGTTTTACTTATCTGTAAAAACACAGTTAAAATATCTACCTAAGAACTGTTGTAGTTATTATACTACCTGATATATAGCTGACAATCAAAAACCTCAGCCACTCATATATATAAAAACCTACAACATACACATAATGTAGCAAATCTACATTCCAGCCAATGTCTCTCCTGCACAGCTACCAAACCTCCATCCAAAGAACCCTAACCAGCATTTGACTGTCGACTCAGCATTTCACTTGGGGCAATGGAAGAAAAGCTACCTTCCCTCAGGAAGTAATTCCTGAGAAGATACCCACTTAGCATGTAGACTATACTCAGGGAAAAATGATGTGCTGCACTGTGGAATTAAAATAGGAGCTCACAAAAAGCAAAGAGCACATGTACTGAAGCATCTGGTGGACTGAAGAAACAAAATTAGGCCGAGTCTTGAAAAAAGAAAATGACACACCAATAGAAGGGTGGGAAAGGATATACTGAGTAGGGAAACAACTTCAATTAACATGTTTACTGACCCCTAAATATGTCTTCCTTTATTCTTGTCTTGATCCCTTGACTGGAGAGATTTTGATTCTACTTGGAATTACTTCCCTCCAATGACCAATCTCTACATTTATCAATTTCCATCTTCAAAACACAACATAAACCATCTCTTGCCCACAAAGCCTTTCCTGGTTGACCTTTTTCTGAGAGCTCCTGTGGTCCACACTCCCTGCCATCTTTCCGATATTCTACACCATTTACACATAATTTACAATATGCATTCAACAGCTTTACTACTCTAAGTGCAAGTTTCACACCTTTAAATTAAATTAAATTAAATTAAATTTTTCCCCCACTTAATTTAGGTTAGAGTCTAAACTACATAGGAAAAAATGGAAAGCAGATCTGAAATGTAAATTCAGTGGGTTCTGACACCAAGAAACACCACCCCAATTATTATATTTCCATCACAAAAGTTCCCTTACACTCCCTTTTCCACTCACAGGTGTCCACTTTCCCCATTTCTGCCATTAGAACTTAGTTTTACCTGTAGTAGAATTGTATTTAAATAGAATCACACATTACATACCCCTTTTGTGTCTGACTTCTTTTGCTCAATTTCACATTTTGAGATTACTGAGATCATACTGTTGGCACGTATCATTCCTCTTGATCACTAAGTGGTATTCTCTAAGTATACCACAATTTCCTCATCCATTTTAATCTTGTGATGAACATTTGGGTCATTCCCAATTTTTGCCTGTTACAAATAGAGTTGCTATGAACATTCTAGTAAAAGTCTTTTTATGGAGATATGCTTTCATTTCTCTTAGTTAAACAGCTAAGGAATTAAATTACTACCTCATTGGCTGTATGTTAACTTGATTACAAGTTACCAAACTGCTTTCCAAAGTAGATTTTCTACTTTCCACTCCAACTAAAAATTATGGAAGTACTAATTGTCCCATTTCCTTGTAAATGGTTAGTATTATCAGTTTTCTTGGTATCTGTGGCTTTCTGTTGTTGTGGGGGCTTTGTGGGGGTGTCTTTTTTTTTTTGCCATTCTAAAGGGTGTGAAGTATTACCTCATCATTTCAATTTGCACTTCGCTGGTGACTCACAATACTGAACATCTTTTCACGTGTTGCCTGGTTAAGTATCTTCTTTTGTGAATTGTTTCTTCAAGTCTTTTGGCCATTTTTTTTTAAATTAAGTTATGGAAATTCTTTAAATAGTCTGAGTCCTTTAACAGAGGTATGTATTGTGAATATGTCCTCCCAATCTGTGGCTTACCTTTCATTTTCTTAATGGTATCTAATGAAAAATGGAAGTTTTAAATTTTGATAAGATACAATTTATTAACTTTCTCTTTTATGGTTAGTGCATTCTGTAACCTAATAAATTACAACCTATCCAAGGTTGTGAGCATATTCTGTTTTCCTCTAGAAGCTGTAGGGTTTCAGTTTCACATTCAGATATATAATCCATCTTGAATTGCTTCTTTGAGTCCTTATTTCATCTGGTAATCGATCTCTGCAAAGAGGAAGTGATCTAAAAGCATTGCTGACTCATTAATACCCGCAGAGATTAAGAGAAATGTATTTTGAAAGCCTGTTATAAAGGCCTATGCTCAGCCTCAGGGACATCCTGGATAGAAAACCTACTAATAGGAATTGTGACCCAATAGAGCAACACAGAATATCCATTTGAAAGTGATGGTCTGGCCCTGCCTTATGATAAGCTTTTGACTAGGGCAGGGATAATCCAAAGTTTCCATTTCTTTACGAACAGCAGTTTAATGCAGCTCAGAAAACAGAGAACAGTTTGCTTACGGTATTTTCTCCCTCTCTGAATATACATTAGAACAATTACCATGTCATTACTATAGACTGAACTCTCTTTAATGAATTAGACTCCATAAAATCAGTCAAGTGATTCCCAGCAGCTCTGTTGAAAACTGACTTTAAAAGGAGTAATAAATGTCAAAAATATTACTCTCAGGGGACATATTTTTTATAGCCTAAAACATACACATTATTTGGTAGGATTCAGGAGACTTTTAGAAACGTTTTACTAATACTTCTTCTAGAAAACATGTCAACTCAAAACATAAAGAGAATTATTCCTGCTATTCAGATAAAGACTATTACCTAATGCATCTTAAAATAAAGCATTGCAAGCTATTGCCTTCAGACTTTACTAAGAAAACACAAGATTAAGAAGAGTTCTTTTCCATTTATTAGGGCTTGGAGAAATTAACAAATTAACTAGGATCACAGAGCATTTTGTCAGTACTTAGCAATGCAGTCAATAAAACAATCCACATGCTAAGAAATGAAGAGACTCCTCTGAAGAGCTGCATTATGGCAGCTGCTTCCTTGATAATATTGAGTGCAAACACACTGCTTAGCAAGTCTCATTTCTTATCACCAGCCCTTGAGCTAAAGTTTCCACACTACAATTGAGGAACTGCCACAGGAAAACTCTGTACATGTACACAAGAGCCTAGGCACTCATTTATAGCTTGCACGTCCTCTATTTTTAATGACTTCCCAAGATTCGCAAGCTAACATTGCTTAAAAAACTATCAACAGGGGCGCCTGGGCTGCTCAGTCATTGGGTGTCTGCCTTCGGCTCAGGTCATGATCCCAGGGTCCTAGAATCCAGCCCCACATTGGACTCCCCGCTCAGTGAGAAGCCCGCTTGTATTCCCTCTCTCAATGTGTCTCTCTGTCAAATTAATAAATAAAATCTTTAAAATAAATGACAGAAAAAAGAAAACTATTAACAATAGTTGCTTAGAATTTAGGGTGAAACAGAAGAAAAGAAAGTACCATGTAAACCTGGTATTGTTTCTTTTTGAACAGAAAAGGAGTTTTCATGTCTAGCTACTTGCATGTGGTGAATTTATGCATTTAAATTCCCTTCCTCGTCAAGTATTTCAATTATCGCCATTCCTTTAATAGCACTCCATTGCTTTTATGCCTTCCTAAATGTAGAATTCTTTCCACAGCCGAAGGTCAGAAAGAATAAAAGCAGCAAAAAAACAAACAAACAAAACCCCCCCCCAAAAAAAAAAAAAAAAAAATCACCCTCCCAGTAAGGAATATTGTCTTAAGCCATGTATTCCATGAAGTGTTTAGTTAATGGCTCCAATAACAGTCAAAATAAACTTTTCATTTAAAGAATGTAAGGAACTCTAACACTCAAGAAATATACACTAGAATGAGCTGCCCAGACCATATTTAATTAGAAAAGTTCTCTAGTACTTTATAACACTGATACAATTCACTAATGCTAAGCTATGAAGTAAATCTTAATTTTCCCTAAAATCCATTTTAAGTCACATTGAGAGCACCACGTGAGAGACTGCACTGACTTCGAATCAGGAGGGAGTTTATAGAAGTTACAGAATCCTAAGGCGCGTGAGGACTGAGCACACCACTTCCTCCCTCGGAGGAGATAGTTTTTCTTTCATAGAATGTCTACAGCATTTTCTTCCTTCTCACTCTTAACTTTCTTCTTAACAAGCTCCCCATTCCCCCTGCATAGATGCTTTATTTTTCAAGCAGCCAAATCCCCCTGCATAATGCTTTATTTTTCCCTATGCTAAGCCACCAAGTCCCAAAGCTTTTCTCCTAGGGCTGGAGTTCCTTTATACTGATTTGTTTGTGTCACTTACTCACGCACTCCCTTCATTTACTTAACATCTTCAAGGTGCTAGAACATTAAGAGAAGAGTCAAAGAAAATAACATGCAGCACCTTCCCCTACCCTATCTCATACGGCTAAGATAATGTGAAAGTCAAAAAATATAACCCCCCAAAAAAGAACTCTACTATTATACAACTCTATTTTGAAAATATGATTTTAATAATGTCTAAGTCGAGGCAAACTATGTTTAATGTTAAGTTCATTCACTCAACAACAAATTACTTTCCATTTAGGCTGGCAATGTGAGTATGAGCCTAAAAGTTACTTCTGTTTGTGATTTCCAGACACATTCACAAATTTGTTTTCATTTTAACTTTGATAAGTTTGTGTTCTCATTTGAACAGAGGCCTCTGTGTGCCTCAAAAACTGAGACCATGAAGAGAAATCTAATTACTTAACAGAAATCAGATGAGGCTCCCCCAAACTCACTGTGCCAAGAGCTGCCATTAGCATGATGTTTCCACAGCTGTGTTTTACCACAAACAGAAGCACTAAGGAGAAAGAAGGAACTGAAAGAGGGCAACGTAAGACAGCATCAAAGCCAAAGGTACCTGTGTACGTTGCCAAGTAAAACCCATGCCAGGGGCTCTGGAACTCCTGTAATGAAGTTCAAGGCACAAACCATCAAATGTCCCCTTGGGCCAGAACTAGTCAGACTCATCTGGACAGATGCTCCTGCCTTTGCCTGCCACTCAATTCTCAGGGACACGAGGCCTTGTTCCAACCCCTTCCATAATCCCCTGGAAAGGTCAGAGACCCCTCCAGATCAGAGTTGTTACGACTGTTACTTGTCAGGAGGAACTCCTAGTCAAACAAAATCTTAGAGGGAACACTAATACATCCAACACAGAAGCAGAAATGGTCTTGATGAAGCTGAGGGGAGACTACCCTCTCCACCCCCCTAAAACACTCCCCCTGGAAAGCTCTTGATCCCCACCCAGAAGCCAGCCAGGAAGAGGTTTGAAAGGGTTGCCCACATTCCTCCTCATACAGAGTGATGTTCTTATGATGAGCCAGCTGTACACTTCTTATGTTCTTATGATGAGCCAGCTGTACAAGGAAAGCTGTTCACTTTCCTTGGGAGGGGGAACCCTGGACATACGGTACAACTGCCATCACTGATTTGAAGGAGGACTAGGGACATAGAAGGGAATAATCTGCAAGTGGGCATTTGAGGTGATAATGAAGACTCAGAAGTGCTTTCATGATAGAAGATATAAATACAAAAATGCGATTTAAAAATAGAAAATAGTGATGCTCAAAGGTAAGAAATCAATCCATGATACTTTTGGCTTTTTGAAAAATTCTCAAACTACACATCAGTGCTCTGAAAATTAGCTGAATGACTGAGAGTTTCTCTGAGTTCTTTAACAAGTTAGATTTACTCTTGGTTTCTGTGTTCGATATTCAGACTAAAGTCTCAAAATAGACCATCATACATTATATTCTACAAGCATCTTCCCTTCCTTTATTCCTTCCTTCGTTATTTCAACAAATATTTACTGAGTACTTCCCTTGTGCCAGGCACGATTCCAGCTGTTGGAGACACAGCATTGAATGAGATAAAGAGTCTAACTTCAGGAGCTCCTAATCCTGGGGAAAGACACCCAGCATAATGAGTAGCTTTGCATTGAAGAACCACTGAGAAGAATGGGAGCTGGACATAAAGTAGAATGCCCAATGGATGGGGCAATCAGGAGCTATCACAATGAAGATAAGAAATCAGAACACAGATCCGAATGAAATGAGAAAGACAAAGAGGGAGGAAAAGCATATGCAAAGACTACAAGACGGGTTGACATGCTGGAGGAGGACCAGCAACAGCAAGACCAATGCAGCTCCAACAGGAGGAGGCAGGGAAGCCAGGATGTACAGTCAAGGAACAGGTGCAGGGCAGTTGTCAGCCAGATAATAGAGGCCCATTCGGGCCATGATCAAAGCCTGGATTTTACTATGGTAGGAAACACTCTCTCGCCCCACTTCCTTCGGTAGTTTGAGCAAAGGAGCACCAACACACAACTTGTGTTCTCTGACGTCCCTCTTGCACTTGGCTGGAGAAGAGACCATTGGGGTGGTACGGGGAGAGAGGTGTGGAGGCAGAAGGCCATGTAAGAGACTCCTGCTTCCCAGCACTGATTATGGACGGAGAGAAGCTTTTTTAAAAATATAAATTCAACGGCAATTTGAGGATCAATTTCAGGGAAAAGGCATTCCATTGAATATAAATGAGAAAACTCTCGGTACTGGGTTATGAGCACTTTATACAATTACATACAAACTAATGAATTTAGGTTTGAATTTCTGAGAGACTGGCCATAAGAAGTTTTCGGTAAGAGCGCTTGGCCAGCTTCCCCTTTTTCTCTGCTAAAACACACCCTCTCCTACCCTCATGAAGAGTTCAGTTCTTTAAAACAAAGGACAATGTGCACAATAATTATTTAATTTTACACCAAGTGAGCCCAAACCCTCCCTGATACTCCACCAAACAAATGTTAGCAAAATAATGGAAACAATTATAGTAGTGGAACTGAAGACAAACCTCAAAACACAACCTTCAAAGTTTTGAGGGGAAAGGAGGGAGCGAGGAAATAAGGTATGAGATGTTTATAATCATCATGAGGAAAATATGAAATAATCCAAACATCCATCAATCAGGAAATGGTTACATGATTCTTTCCTTCAATAGGATGGTGTGCAACTATTCAAAAGAAAAAGGTAGAGCTTTAAAAACTGACATGGAGAAGTCACCTAGATATACTGGAGTGGGTAGGGGTTGGGAGCAGTGGTAAGAGATCTCAACTTCTGTCCATAGTTACCTGCCTTTCTAGTATCTAATAATTACTAACATTTATTGAGTGTTTTCCACAGATTAGGCTTTGAAAGCATTATACCTCACTGAATTCTTACAATAATCCAATGGGATACGGAGATTTATTCTCATATAATAAATCAGATAGAGTATTTTAGCCAGACTCAGCTGGTAAGGGAGGCCAGATTTGAATCCAAGAATTCCTACCCTGTAGTTCACAATCTTAGCCTCTAAATTATTTCTTAGAGATAAATCTTTATTCACTGCATGTATTAAATCAACTCACTCTTGGATTCTCCCCTTCAAATGACATCAAAAAAATAAAATTTCCACTTAGTGTTCTGGGAAATAATTTTAAGGAAAATTAAATAAATGATGAAACATGCAAAGTTTATGACATTTTGAAAAGTCAACATGACCCAAATTGGTGGTAAACTCAAGATCAAAGTACAAGGCAACTTTATAAACAAGTATTATTTAAAGGCTCAGTGACCGATAATGATTCTGTTGGCCCTCACTATAGTAAATTGTGAAGGCCACCTCATACATTTCCTTCAAGGTCAAGCTCTTTGTGAATGTTCACAGAGAATGTAATGTTTATTTAAAAAAAAAAAAGATTAATTATTTGAGAGAGAAAGAGCACTTGCAACGGGGGGGTGGCATGAGAGGCACTGAGGGAGAGAAACTCCAGCAGAGTGAGGAGCCCAATGCAAGGCTTGATCTTACCACCCTGAGATCATGAACTGAGCCGAAATCAAGAGTCGGACACTCAACTGACTGAGCCACCCAAGTGCCTCAAGAGAATGTACTGTTTAAAATTAAACAGATGCCCCTCATTTCAAGGCAAGCTGGGAAGGTTCCAATCAGCAGGCATTGTTTCAGCAGCTCCCCATATTGACGACAATGGAACGGGAGGGATGATTAGCCATGCAGATCTGCTAAAAGGTTATGCGGTTGTCCTAAAAGCCTAAGACCTATACACACTCCAGAGTTACTGATCCAGCTCTGTGCCCACTTGACCCAGCAAAAATGCCCAACTCCTCATCCCTCAACCTAACACATTTATGCATGGGTCTCCTCTCCACCTCCACCACCCAGTAGCAGTCACAGCAGTGTTTTCTGATCAGCCTAGAGGACCAGAAGGGACATGTTTAAGACCAAAACTATGGCATCCCCCTGCTGCAACTTAAATCCTCACCAACTTGTGACCTTAGGCACAATGCTTAACTACTCTGTGCCTCACTGTCCTTGTTTTATCAGGATACATTAACAGAACATACTTCATACACTAGTTATCAGGTTTTAATGAGCTAATATAAATAAGAAATTTAGACATTTGATATGTCATAAAAACTCAATAAATATTAGGTATTATTAGTATTGCTACTATTATCATAGCACATAAGTAGGAGACATAAACTCCCTTCTTGTGTCAGAGTCACCAAGTGACCCTCCTTTTCCTCTTATTTTACCATTTACAACAAAATAACTGGTTACCCAGGGATAAATTTCTCAACGATCTTTTTTTCACTTTTGTACATTTTCTAATTTGCCTCTGCGTGCCTTAATAATTTTTTTTAATTAAGTTGTTTAAAGAAAACAACTTGAAGAATTAGTCTTCACTGAATTCTCTTCCTACCCTTCTGACTGGATGGCGGATTATCAGAACCTCCACCACATCAAGTCTCTGGCTGAGCCAGCAGGCGTCAGGACCGCCCTGCAGGGACCATGCTGGCATTCACCACAGAGCCCAGAACTGATGTCTGGAAATTTCAGAGTGTGACACTTCCATGAAGAAAACTAAAAGTAAACCACAGACCAAGGCTACACATGCTACTGCAGACAATTGTCATCAAATTCTCAAAACAAAACCATCACTGGTGTAGGACTTAGAATCTAATAATTCTAGAAGGATATATTCTGAAAATTAAATACTTAGTTTATATCAGAGTACTTAACCAGGGATTTCCCAATCCCCCACTATTGTACAAAATGTGTTTGTACCTTTTGGCTTTTAACAAATTATGAAAGGTCTTCACAACCTCAAGCTGCTACAAATTGTTGGTTTACTAGTGATTCTCAAACTTTAACATGCCTGCTAACACACATACCCCTGGGCTTTAAGGATAGGGAGTCTGGGGTCATTCCTGAGAATCTCCATTTCTAGTGAGTTCCCAGACAATGCTGATGCTGCCAGTCCAGGTCCAGGAATCATACCTTAAGAACCTAATTTAAGGAATTATGCGGGCATTTGAGCTTTACCCTAAGGGTAAGCATCCAACCTCCCTAACAGAAGTGGTGTGAGAAAACTAATGGCCATTTCTCCATTATATCCCAGTGAGTTGCCTACCAACTAGTGCCCATTCAGTTTGGCTTCCTCACCACCAACCCTTCTACCTCATATTTCTAGGTAAGCTATGGCTTGACTATCATTTTAATTCAATCTGGCAAGAATTTATCAAATTCCTTAGGTAGATTAGAAACTAGTTTTGATATTTGTACAAAATGGTGGCTGCTAATATACTACTATCATCACTACTACCTCCGCCTTTTTTTGTCTCTTCAACATTCATACATGCAAAATGTCTCCTTAATCTTTCTTATTGTACATATATATTTTCAAATGAGGATGAGAAAAAGTGTAACGTAGTTTAGAAAGTCCCACTTCTCTCATTTCAGAATTAAATGCATAAACAAACATGGCTCTGAAGATCTAGATGCTGCCCCTAAAAGAATCGAAGCCAAGGTCATTCAGTCATTAAACACATAGGGATCACCAGCCCATGCTTGACCTGAAACACACAGAATGAAAGGCCAAGACCTTCCATCACCTCGAAGACCTCAGTCTGCAAAGATGAATAGCAGAAAGCCAGCATCATGGATGTGTTGCCCTCAGGATAAAGGTCAAGGTTGAGTATGCTGTAGATGTCTTGGCTTTGAGTATAATTTAGTGTGAGCACAACCACAACAGAGATGGGAATGTGAATAGGGAAAAATGCCTACAGTCATTTACACAAATAAGGAGTTTATTACTTTTTTAAGATTAGGTCCTAACCCCTACATACTCAGGACAGTGATCGTCATGGAACAAAGCTGGTCAATATTGAGTTGTACTTAGGTAAATAGTCATTAAAAGCTAGTTTTCAAAAAGGCATTTGTAGAGCTAGGTGAAGAAGTGAATAAGAGGTGAACGTAAGTTTATTTCAGATAAGATGACCTTTTGGCTTCTCTTTCCATGTTCGAGCACCATGTCCATTAAATGTGAACAGCCCTCATTCTTTTTACAACTGAAACACACTTCTACTCTGATGCCCCAACCCTGCCAAGGACCTCCCCAGCCATACCCATCATCAATACAGTGAGGACCCACTACATCCCCGGCAGTTAGCTAAATGCTATAGTTGGCCAAAAAATAGAAAATGCCCCAAGGTCCCCTTCTAGAGTGTGTACAAAACTGAAATATTTATCACAACAAAAAAGGGAACTGATTCCAAATAATTTGGAATTAAAACATAGGGATTACAGAAGGGAGAGAACAGGATGGATTAACTAGAGAAAAAACAGAGCCAAAAAAGAATGCAATGAGCCTAAACTGTAAGCCAAGACTCTTTAAACTTTTGTTTGGAAAAGCAATGTGCTCTTTCCAGTGGTTAGTGAAAGAATCCTCCTAAAGATTAGCACAGAATATTCATACCTAGAAGATGCTCAATTAGTTGGCACATGGCAGATGTCAATCCTCTCCTACAGCAGCACCCACTGCAAAGAGGGACAGGGTAGAACCTGTTTGTCTTGAGGCTCATTTTAAGATTTCAGATAAGTCCCAGGCTTTCAAAGATTTTAAGTATTCAAAATTTCTCTTCTGTCTAGGGGCACACCTGGGTGGCTCAGTTGGTTAAGTATCTGACACTTGATTTCAGCTCACGTCTTGACTACAGGGTTGTGAGTTCAAGCCCCATGTCACTGGACTCCACACTGGGTTCGGAGCCTATATTTAAAAAAAAAAAAAATTCTATTCTGTCAATCCAAAGTATGACTACCTTAGGGTAAACATATGTATCTGTTTGTCTAGGGCAGCCCCAGTTCACTCCTGCAGACCCAATGTAATTATAATTAACACTGTTTCACTCTCAAATGGGTCCCAACTTGAATAATAAATTATAAATCACCCTATCCAAATCTACTTTGGCTAAGCCTTTGGTAAATGAAACCTCTTCAAAAGTTATTTCCTGAAACAATGTACTTCAGGTCAGAAACGTTCTCCTTAAATCTTAAAGGTAATAAAACCTATCACAGTTCAAAAGGATAACATATTTCTGAAAGAGAGCCAGATGTTCATAGCACATCACCAAGTGCACTGGCCTCAATTCACTGGTTCTGAATTACTAAAATATCTAGGGAACCCATGGTTGCAACTTGTGGGATGGGCTTACCCTACAACAAATATACCTTCTAAAATGATATGGTTTTCAAACTGCATTCCTTAACCGTAGGGAATCACAGACATATTGTGGGGGCAAGGTAGAGAATGAACAGATAGGCTAACTCCTACTCCCATCTCTAGCTGCAAAGATATACTTCCATCCATTTTATCCACTAGGGCTCTATTTAAGATTTCAAACAGACCCACCTGACTCGAGAGCTCCGCGGCCACACCTTCTCTACCTTGCAGGGGGCAGACCCAAATACGTGTCCCAAAAGACTCTAAAGACACTGAAGCTCATCAGTTTTTGATGCTAGATCTAAGGTGAACAAAGGTGGAAATAAAAAATTCCCCAAGTTCCTCAGGAAGTGTCACAGCTCTGAAGATGACTAGTCACTCCTCAAACAGCAGCTCAGAAAATGAAAATTCTCATTCACCTGCTTCAAGGGGCACCTTGGAACTTGACCCAGGCCAGTCCAGACTGTGCTGCATTAATCAATCTTTCATTTCTCCTTGAAGACAACAAATTTCCTTCACCTGGTTTATAACCAGCACACATAATGGAACACACTAAAAATGTTTGTGTTAGCAAAACCAAGCAACAAAACTAAAGAAAGTGGTAACATTTCATTACCAATAATGATTGTGAGGCTCTGGAGTATTTGATTATATGTCCAAGCTAGGTACCATGAAGCTTCCAGATCTTTCTGATTCACCGCAGCATGGTCTTAAGCAGTAGAAGAACTCCCACTTAGTGCCTCTGACTGATAATGCCTCCCCAAAGTTGGCCTATAAATGCCTCGGAGCACCACAAAGACCCACAGATTGGAATGGTACAGATACCAGGTCTGCACCTTCACTAACTTTTATTTTATAAAAATAAATAGAATCAGCTTCATGGCAGAAAAACTGAACTTGAGGCCAAAACAAATTGATTCTTATGTTGTCTGCATACAAAATGCTTATAGCAAATTAGAGAGGAAAGATGAGAAAGGAAGCAGCAAATATTAGTTACCATTCAAATGCTACAGCATAGAAAAGAAAGTTGGCATTTTAAATTTGTGTGAATCTCATCTATGCCAAATGGTCCGGATGACACAACAGCCTGAACACAGGCCAGAGGGAAATTATGTAAGATACAGATCCAAAAATATTATAGTTAAGTTCTACTTCAAAAGCAGGCTTTCTCTAAGCAATCATTACCTTTTAGAGATAATAAGAAACTCCCTCGAATCCAGTCTCCTTCAAGATTGTGTTTTTTTAATTCTCCCTCAAGGAAATAATACTTATGGAAGGGAACATTAATTCTACTTTTCTATGTGCCAGGCACACAACAAATATTTTGAAGTAATATTTGTATTAAATTATTAAATTAAATACTTGATTGATTTAATAAAACAAATGAATTGTTTAATAAATTTTAATATTTAATTACATATAATATATGAATATATTTATATATAATAATCTAATTTTATATATAAATATATGAAATTTTAATATTTAGAAAATTAAATTTTTGAATTAAGTAAATATGAAGTAAATATTATTATTGCCTTTGTATAGATCATTCCAAGGAAGAGACTTCTGAGACCCAGAGAGGTAAAGTAACGTGCCTAAGGCTACACAGCTAGTATGTGCCTAAACCAGTGTTCTAACTAAGGCCGTCTCAGTCTCAACTGATCAGACATGCTGGCTCTCATATTCCCAGGACTACAGGTCAACAAATGTTTCAACTGCCTAAAAGAAAACCTCCAGTGGCAAGATCCTATAAATATTTAAACTAAATACAACATTGCAATTGGCATGGAGTAGAAAAAGGATTAAAGTTGTAGAATAAAGTTGTAGAATAGGATAATCTAGAATAAAGTTTTCTCTACAGAGAAAAAAGCTATATAAACATGCCTTCCAGGCAAGGTCACTTAGAAACCACTCCAAACTTAACAGATCAAAAGAGTCTACAATCTCTCGATCATTTTCGTTTTAAAACCACACCATTTCTCCTATTTCAGAAGTAGTTGTATCATGTGTGCCTTTACTTAATTTTTTGAAACTAAGTGCCTCCAACAGAGTGGTAAGCATCCTAACTCCTGGCAAACAACACAGACTTCATACATGGAGTTGACAAGTAATATTTGGTTTGGCAAATGACAAGAAATCATTTGGCAAACTCAAACATTATGTTCTTTCCCTGTGGCCAGCCCATTTAAAAACAAAACAAAACAAACAACACCTAAGCCATTTCCCACGAAAGCCAGAATGGATTAATAACCAGTCAGCTGAACTAACAAAATAATTACAAAATACTCATTCATATGAGCTCTTGTTTTCCTTACCTAAGGAAAAATGTTTCCTGCCTCTCCTCTTACTTAGCCTCTCCTAGGCTTTACAATAAGAGAGACTCATCTAGACATCAGGAAATAACCATTAGCATAATAAGTGTTGTAGTCTTTCCTGCAGGGCAGCAATTTGATGGGATTCCTGGCAAGGGAGAGGCTTTAGGGCCACACATTTTGTCTACGTTAATTAAAAACAGTGGAACACTAAAAATTTCTTGAGTTGACAAGGGCGAAGAGCAGGGAGATGAAGGGGATTAAGAAATAAAAACTTGGAGTTATAAAATAAGTCACAGAGGGGCGGCTGGGTGGCTTAGTCAGTTAAGTGTCTGCCTTCTGCTCAGATCCTAATCCCAGGGTCCTGGGATGGAGTCCTGGGTTGTAGGGCTCTCTGCTCAGCCGGAGGAGCCTGCTTCTCCCTCTCCTCTGCCCCTCCCCCTGCTTGTGCTCTGTCTCTGTCAAATAAATAAAATCCTCAAAAAAAAAAAAAAAAATAAGTCACAGAGACGAAAAATACGGCATCGGGAATACAGTCAATATTATAATAACATCTGCACGGAGACAAATGGGGATGACGCTTAACATGGTGAGCACTGAGAAATGCACAGGATTGTTGAATCACTATGTTGTACACCTGAAATTAACATAACATCATATGTGAACTACACTTCAATTAAGAAAAAAGAAAGGAACAAAGAGACTGGGCGAGCTTCCTCGCCAAGAGCTTCAGGGAAGCCAGGCCGCAGACTGACCCACTCAGGTCTGTGCTGCTTTCCACAGCACAGACAGCTGTGCCTGTCTTAGGTGTATGCTCATCAGGCTCCTGCTTCCTTCCTCCTGACAATATGTTTATAATTCGGCACTACTTTTCCCAGGGTTTTGTATGGTCATGCCATCAGAGAACTTTCCTATAACCACAGTCACCAGGTCGTTGAACCAAAAACCTACTCTCAAATTTGGATCTTGCCTTAGAAATCAACATTCATTAAAACTGCAAAGCATAGCACTCCATATCTACCATACATGCAATGACAGTACATTTTCAAGAAAACTGTAAAATGACAAGTAGCCTATGATTATATTATTAAGAGCCCCTGCCACTTACTGACCACCTGTTTTGGCTGGGCACTAGTAAGAAAATACACACTTCATTTAAACTTTCCAACAACTTTATTGAGGTAAGGAACACTAGACCCTTTTGCTCTAGATTTAGACATGACAGAACTAGCCCAAGGTCTCCTGGTGGATCTGAGGCAGAGCTCTCAAGCATACCCAAATTTAACTTTCTAAATATGTGGGAAAGTGCAAAGAACCACAGATTAACCTAACTCTGACTCTGTCTCCATGCTGGACAAATTTGCTGTAATTTCTATCTTATTTTGTCCTAGATGGAACGCTAGCCAAAGATGGCCAAAGGTTTCACGTCAGAGGCCAGCTCTGCCGGGCTGAAGCCCCGAGGGAGGGGCCGGAAGGCTGCAGGAACAGGGGCTGTGCTCAGTTACAGACATCTGTGAGAGGCACTGGGCCAGAGATGCTCAGCCACCGGGCACTCACACCCCACATCCTTACGTGAAGCAGAATGTAACCGCCATGGACTTTCTCTCTACTGGGTGCTCATTATTTAGACACCCTCCCCTTTTGAACACAAGTTTAGGTAGATATTTAAGTCATACTGCCACACATGAGGGTTACCAATTAGTAGGACAGTCTAGGATACTCCCCTGGATAGCATTTTTACCAACAAATGAGAGTCACTGCCTTCCCCCCACATCCCGTCAGTGGTCTGTCAGTTTTTTCCTCAGACTGTCTTCTTACATGAACTTGGTCTCCCAATAATCTCTTCAGCTCCACAAGCCAAATCCCAGGCTTCCCATTTAGGAATCAGAAGCTTTTGTGTTCTAAATGACTGTCTTTACTTTTAAATGAATAAAACCGAGAGCCTTGCTTATCAAATATAAAATAAGCCTTCTGGGAAACACTACAAAAAAACTACAGCAAAGTAAAGGAAAAGAACTTGATTAAGGCTTTCCACAGCAGATAAGCTTCGACTAGAAGAAAAAAAACAGTTTTGGAAGTGTGTATTTATTCTGAATGTGACTTTTCCAAGATAGCAGCATTACTATTAAATAAGTTGCCAAGAGGTGCCTGCGTGGCTCAGTTGGTTAAGAATCCAACTCTTGGTTTCAGCTCAAGTCATGATCTCGAGGTCATGAGATCAATCCCCACATTGGGCTCCACACTTAGCGAGGAGTCTGCTCGAGACTCTCTCTCCTTCTGCCCCTCCTGCTCGTGCTCGCTCACTCTCTAATTTTTAAAAAAAAAATGTTGCCAAGAGCAAAATGCCCAATATAAATAAAGTAAAAGGTCTTTCTGGTGAAATATAACAGAAAATTATTAAGAACAAGCATTTGTGCACAGACATTTCCTTTGTTGCGGTATAATGCTACTGAGTATCTACCCAGCAAAAGTTCTATACATTCATGCACACCTGGACTTTACATATTTCTCTAAATGCAGCTGTTGGCAAAAATACTTTTTTTTTAAAGATTTTATTCATTTATTTGAGAGAGAGAGAGAGAGCACAGGCAGGCAGAGAGGCAGGCAGAGGGAGAGGGAGAAGCAGGCTCCCCACTGAGCAGACAGCCCAACAACAGGGCTCAATCCTAGGGTCCTGGGATCATGACCTGAGCCAAAGGCAGACGCTGAACTGACTGAGCCACCCAGGCACCCCAGCAAAAATACCTTTAAACATATTCATACACATACAGCTAAGAACTGGATTAAATAAGGTTTGGATCAAATTATAACATTGTAGTGATGCTGAGAGCTAACATTTCTATAGCATGTTATGTATCTTAACTAATTGAAAATGAGAAAATGGGCAGCCTGAACCGTGAGGGAAGCCTGCCCTCATTAGACCAATAGGGCACGGTTCCTCCCGTGGGCAGGCTGGGGAATTGCGGTCCCTTTCAAAGTATGTGATGAGCCTCAGTCATAAACGATATTTATATATGAATAAGTGATACTGAATAAGTTATATGAATAAGTGATACTGATTTATCCAGAGATTATAAACATAATTACCTGGGTGAGGAGAAGTGCTGAAGAGTAAGGGAGCTGAAACTTCATCTTCCACACAAAGAAGTCAACAGATGCTACTAAAAGCCAAGAACTGTCATTTATGTTAAAATACAAGGGTTAATACATAAAAATAGTAGCTACAAAGTGAAAAACGTAGCCACTGGGATATGGGAAAACAGCAGGGACTGTTATTTTCCATTATAAGATGTATAAAATTATTTGATTTCTTAAAGTACATAGATAAATGCATGACTTCAATAAAAATTTAAAATTAGCTTAATTTGAATTAAATACATAAATACACACATACATATATAAAATGATGTCTAGATTGCTTACGCTAGGGGAAAAAGAAGGAAAAATAATGGAGGTCTTCATTGATTATATACAGTCACATTTTTGTACCTAAGAGACCTTCCTTATTTAGTGAGCTGGAATTTTAGAAAGCGAGGTGTCTATGGATTGCTAAGCAAAAGGGTAATAATGCACCAACCACAGGAAGTCAGCCTGGACAGCCTTGGCAATATGGGGTGACAAAAGCTGCAGAAACATCACCTGCCCTCCTGGCTGACAGGTCCAGGACTCCACAAATAACAGACTCAGGGAACATCAGCAAAAAAGTCACTTTCCCTCAAAACCAGATGAGACAACCACTACCATCTGTGAAACAGTACAGGGTCTGAGAAGTGGCCTAATCATAATTCAGATTAAGCCACAGAGGAATTCAGAGAAGGGTAACCTTTCATTCTTCTTAGTGGTAAGATAAGGAAAAGCTCCATGAACACTGGAGTCTGAGCTGGGTTTTAAGGGATACATAAGAGATCAACAGGTAGAAATGGAAGATAGGATCTGTTTCAGGATGAGGAAATACTAGCTTGACAAAGGCCAGGGGTGAAAAAATAAAATAGATGGCGTGTTTGGAAACGGGACCTGGTCTAAGCCACGTCAAAATGCACATTACATGCTGTCATTGCCTCAAGTGGAGAATGTGTGTGGGGAGCGCTGGGGGACTCCTGGGACAGTTAGTTCAGTGGTTTCTGGCAGGTACAAACCTATAGACATGATCAACTTAAATAAAATAAAAAGGGGTATGTTTCTAAAATTAACTAGTTGATGAGAATATGCCCCCCATGTCTCCTTAGGACACACTGATATTTAGCTCATTACTCATGTCATGCGTGTCATGACTGCAAATTTCCCTAAGGCCTTAGCTTTGTGCTAGTGAATTCCATCAATACCTTTTCCTTATAATTCCCCAAGACTATGGAACTCATAGACTTAGAGATTTTGGTTTCAAGTACCTTCAGTTCTCCCTTCAACTTACAAATGGAATCCCCTTATAAATTCCTTTAAAAAAATTTTTTTTTCCTTTGGCATTTTCAGGTAGTAGACATTCCTTTCAAAACTGCAATCATGGAGTACCTGAGTGACTTAGTTGGTTGAGTGTCCAACTCTTGATTTCAGCTTGGGTCATGATCTCAGGGTTTGAGATCAAGGAAGGTCAGGATCCATGCTCAGTGAGGAGTCTCTCTGAGGTTCTCTCCCTCTGCCCCTCCCTCGACTCATGCGAGTACACATTCACAGGCTCACATTCATGAGCACTCTCTCTCTCAAATAAATCAATCAATCTTGGGGCACTTGGGTGGCTTAGTCGGTTAAGCACCCAACTTGTGATTTCAGCTCAGGTCATGATCTCAGGGTCATGGCATCAAGCCATGCATCAGGTTGACACTCTGCTCAGAGTCTGCTTGAGATTCTCTCTCCCTCCTCCCCACCCCAGACCCCACTCACACTCTAAATAAGTAAGTAGAGAATCTCTCCCACTCTCTCCCACAAAAAATAAATAAAATAAAAATCTTTTTTAAGATAAATTTTTTTTTAAAAAACTGCAATCGTAAATTGAACCAAACGTGATCCACATAGCCGCGAGTACTGGTTTGGGTTAAAATATACACATCTGACTCAAGGTTTCTATGTATTTGAGGAAGTTGTAGCAGTTGCCAGACTATAAACCTATTCCTGCCTATCAAATTCAGTATTTATAAAATCAGTTCATTTTTACAAACAAATCATAACCCTTCAAAAATAAAACTAAACCTATTAACTTTTACTCTGCCCCTTATCAATGTTTACAAGTCTCACTTATGAAATACAAGTGTTACAAATAAATCTTAGAAGAAAAAGAAAATTTAGAAACGAACACATCTTTACTTTTGTGTTCTTTTAATTCCATGAGTAAAAATGGTAGGTGCTGAAGATACAAAATTATCAAGATATTGTTCTGCCTTCATCAGCTCCCAATCTAGTTAAGAGGAACAAAGAGAAGAAAATTAAGGAGCACAGTAAAGAACTCAGTTACACCCCAGGGCCCTTTCAGCACCCGGCCTACAGAAGGTGATGGTTCAATAGGAGCTGACTCATTAGATGAACAGATGGATGTCAGAACAGGTTGGCAGAAGGATCAATAGTAGTTTTGGCCAACAGAAAAGAGGATAAGTGGGTTTCTGCAGGTACAGGAAATGGTCAGGATAAACTGAACTCAGACAAACTTACTAAAGAGTTATGCCATCATTTTAGCACATTTTTAAAAATAAGCACATGAAATCTAGAATTTCAAAGATATTTTTCTGTAGGATGAAGCTAAACATTTAGTTTTTAAGATGAGTCTGTGAATTTTTTAAAGCAGTTCAAATTCAGGGCAACCCAGGAAAAAGGAGAAAGGAGATATTCCAGACAGAGGCAAATAAGCCCAAGCCAGGAGGCAAGAACCATCGATATCCGCAGGGAGTTCAAACCAATGGCTAGGCTGCAGGCAAGCAGTAGTGGATGAGGACTGTCAATCAAAAAGCACTAGGTCTGCCAGATTCAACAGGATGAACTTACCTTGTACGGTGACAGGGACCCACGTAAAGGACATGGCTATGCTTTTATTTTAGAGGGATCCCTCTCAGAGGTAAGTGGAGGGTAGAGACTGGGGAGTCGACTAGGGTAGGGAATGTGGGCTTAGTGGGAATCATAAATAAGAAATATTTAGGTGTTAAAAAAAAATCACCAGGCTTTGTGATTGGGTATGAGCAGATGAGATCATGAAGGATCATCTGACAGTTTACAGCTTGGGTGACTAATAAATAGACAGTAGTACCTAATAAAAGGGCTTAAGTCAAGGGAGAGCTTTGAGGGGTTTTGTTTTATGTGATAATGATAATAAGCATGACTGATAATGAGCAGGCTATCCTAAGAAAAAGGGAAAGAAAGTGGTAAAATGAGTAAAGTTGATGATATAAGTCCAAATTGGATGAGTTCAAGTAGAGTATAGGAGACTCAGGCCCCCTTCCTACTGACAGAGGTATTATGATTACATTAATCTAGAATACTATGTAAGAACAATGAGTCCCAGCAACAATTTGTTAAATGGGGAAGGAATCCAGAAATGTGGGTCGAACAGGGTGTTCAGAAACCAAATTTAAGAGGAGGGGTAACCTGAAGAAAGATTAGAGTCATGACAGCACCAATTCAAGGTTGGGAATGTGTCAACATAACAGCTTGAGTAGACCAGGCACCATTAGTACACCCCCTAGAACTGGGTCAGGATGGAGTGGTCAAGCACCCATGTCTTACAGAGACAGCCTGGTCTTTCAATCAAGATTGATGAAGACTCCTAGATGATAGGCCTACCTGCACAGCCTTCCCCCTTCTTCCCCTGCTACTGAACGTGGCAATTTGTTCTGGTCTAATTTGCTCTCAAATATTTCTCCGTTTTCCAACAAGATTCAAGGAGTTAGTGGAAGCCATGTGAAATACAATTTGAAAATACTTCCCAATAAACACAGAAGCTATTCTTACAACAGCTTCACAGGAAGAGGTCACAGCTAGGCATGGGAAAGATCTAGCCTCCTGCTGGCAGGAGCTCTCATTTGCTCAGTTGCTCTCCCCTTTCTCGCTCTACCCAGTTTCACACCCATCACTGTTTGTTCAGGTCTTGATAACTTATAACCCTAAGAATAAATCATATCCAACTTATACAAGCACATAGTGGAGCTGTGCTCCGAAGAGCACTGGACATCTGTAGTATTTGACATTCAAGCCTTTGGCGAGAGGTCAATATTTCATAGAGTACTTTAAATGTTTTGGTCTGAGAGCTAATGCAGCATTTCCCACTGGTCAACAGGAGCAGCCCAAGCAGAGAGCAAAGTCTATTTCCCTCAACATCAGATGTTACACTCAGCTGCTGATCCAATCTTGCCTACAGAGACGATACGAGGCTGGAAAAACTGGTAAGTAAAAAAGGTCCACCCAATGCAGAGTATATTTAAAGAATATTTGTGATTCGCTGTGAAATGCTCGTGCTCGTGCTGTCCTAAATTCTTTTTTTTTTAATGGATTAAATGATAAGAGACAGATTTACAGATAAGACTTGACTTTTACAAATTCAAAAACTAAACTAAGTCCAATTAACTGTTCTCCGTCAAAGTTCCTTTTAATTGCCTGAAGTAGGATTTTCTTCAACAGGCTCATGCATTAGGCTTTAAGAAATCACTGTTTTTTAAAAAAAATTGTATAGATTTATTGCTTGAACAACATAAGACAGTGTTCTGTGTGTGGAGAATGGGTTAAAATCAGTTTGGGATGCGGTAAGGAGCACCGATAGAGCTGGGCTATGACGTAATCCTCAGAGCTAAGGGAGGCCAATAAAGAACAGAAATCCTGAAGACAGACAGACAAAATAGGTTTGGTTTAAGAGCACAAATGGCCTGACTCTGCAAAGCCTGAAACCAAAGGTAAAATACTTCATGCAAGGAAGCACTTAAAGTCTTCTCTGAAGCCTAAACGCCTGAGCTACTTGTGTGGAACTAATGGTGAGTCACAATTGATTTTTAAAGGAAAGACACAGAAATTAAATAAGCCTCACAGTTGCTATTTTAGTTTTATTTTTTAGCGTCTTGGGCTTGGCTTTTCGTATCTTTGATTCTTCTGATTTCTTCCTCTGAGACTTCGCCGACATTTAAATATTAAATGTTCAGTGTTGTTTTCTTTTTTTAGTTTTAATCTGTGGGTGGCAAGGACAAAGAACAACTTGTGGAACTTATTTTTGTTTGCTTTTCTAGAAATTGTACAGTAAATTTCATAAAGTCTAGACTAACGGATAGTCTAGATTTTTGCTTAGGATCCATTCTAGTATGTTTCCTAGCAAAAAACAGTTATTTAAGAGCCCTATTGGGGAAACGGTAAGAACACTGTAACTGGAAGAAGGCAGAGAGATAGGATCGTTTCTCAACCACCAGGGCCTCCCCACTCTGCCGGGAAAATGTTTTAAAAATCACAAAATTTAATATTTTTAAAAAGCTATGAGTCTTCTTAACCAATGATTCTCTAAATGTAGAAAATGTAATCTTTTAAGTCTTAATTCATTTTTATACTTACCAAAATTTTTTTTAAGATTTTACTTATTTGACACAGAAGAGAGAGAGCACAAACAGGGGGAGAGGGAGAAGCAGGCTCCCTGCTGAGCAAGGAGTCCGATGTGGGGTTTGATCCCAGGACCTGAGCTGAAGACAGACGCTTAACCGACTGAGCCACCCAGGCACCCCACTTATCTTGCCAGTTTTCCCCCACTTAAAGACAGCATCCCTGGGAGAAAATCCATATACATCTATAGTCCTCTTTCCATTCTACAGGACTTTCTGTATCAGCCCTACCCATTATAGGGGAGGATACTTCTTCACCTTTCGTGCTTTTTCAACACAAAACATTCCACTACTGGTAGGGATTACCACGTGTAATCAAGAATAGTCTCAGAAAGAAAATCCAGAGTAAAAGTTTGCTTTGAAAAACATAACCAAGGGGCACCTGGGCGGCTCAGTCGGTTAAGCACTGCCTTTGGCTCAGGTCATGATCCTGGAGTCCCAGATCAAGCCCCATATTGAGCCCCTTACTCAGTGGGAAGTCTGCTTCTCTCTCTGCCATTTACCCCACTTGTGCGCTCTCTCTCTCACTCGCTCTTGCTCTCGCTTTCTCCCAAATAAATAAAATCTTAAAAATAAATAAATAACTTGGAATTAAAAAAAAAAAAGAAAAAGAAAAACATAACCAAGATCTAGGCTTACTTACTTCTTGCCATAAGCCTTACGAGAATAACATATTGTTTTGTTAACCATTCATGTGTAATTTCACTAATAATTTTTTTTTAAAGATTTTATTTATTTATTTGTCAGAGAGAGAGAGTGAGAGAGAGATCACAAGCAGGCAGAGAGGCAGGGAGAAGCAGGCTCCCTGCCGAGCAAGGAGCCCGATGTGGGACTCCATCCCAGGATCCTGGGATCATGACCTGAGCCGAAGGCAGCCGCTTAACCAACTGAGCCACCCAGGCGTCCCTTCACTAATAATTATTAAATGTATTAGTATACTAATCATATGAAATTTCCACTTTTGTAGGTTAAAAAGAGCCAAATATTAGCAATTTTATATGACTCAATCTAATAGGAAAGGAAAAGAAACAGAGTCTCGAAAGGCAGCCCCAAAAGTCAAGGGGTGAGGAGAAAACCATTAATGATATTTTACATAATTGTTATATGACAGCGAGATCCAGGACTTCTAATTAACAATTTCAAGTAACAAATCTCCATAGATACAGCCCTCTGTTTTGAAAGCATTTGTACAGATATTATCAAATCGGGATGTTTCCTGCAGTCAAATTACAATGGGAAATGCCTTCTATTGTTGGCTCTGTTTTACCAGCTAGGAAGCTAGGGTCCAAGAGGTTCACTGACCTGAACACAGTAACACAGCAAATAAAGGCCAACGATGGGATTCAAGGAAAAAGCCATCTGGCTTCAAATCCAGTACCCTCTCACTTATCCCATCTCTCTCTGATCTAAAGAGATGAATGTGCCCAATAAAAACTGTAATTTATACATAAACACGAGTTGGAGATGCAAAAGTGTACAGGACTGCTCTGCCTCTTAACTTGTTTGCACAACAGTGGCAATAATTACATTGCATAAAACAGTCAATATTACGGGCACTCAGATTTTTATAGAGGCAATTTTATATGGTAGAAAAAGCAGGCCTTTGCAGATAAACAGCTGAATATGAATCTACTGTGACCTTGAGCTACGTTTGTTTCTTAGCTCTTTTGCCTCTATGATCTTCCTCTGTTCCATCACCCATAAAACATCATGATAAAGCTATCACCGCAAAGAGCTGCTAAGATACTAATGGAGACATGTTACTCTCTGACACGTAGCAGCTATTTCATAAAAATAGAATTCTCTCCCCCATCCTTGCTAATAACTTATTAGGTCAGAGATAGTATTAGCAAGATTAAAACCTCACAGGAAATTTCTTCAGTTAGCATCTGATACTCACAGGGCCAAACAAGAAATCACAAAATAAGGGAGCATGAATAGTTCTCCCAATTCACCTCCTATCATTTCAACAGAAAACTGGGGATTGTGCCAGCACACGGGTAGCAAGTATCTATCAACATATGTCCACAAAGTACCAACTACCGTAAGTGACCTACACTGTAAATAAGAGGGCCAAGCAGGGAGCCTGACAGCTAGAGACCTGGCAATCGGGAGCCCAGGGCCCTGAGCCCCACAGGTGGTAGTCCTACAGAGAGAGGGGTGGGGAAAAGACATGAAGGTTATTATTTGCTTAATTCACATGTCTCGTGGGTGGATGGATAACCCACTAGACAACCTTACCAAAAAACTCAAGAAAAAAAGTGAAATGAAAGATACCTGATCTGTAGGAGTTACAAAGATAGACTGGGAAGTTTTACATATTTTTAAAATTTAATTACTCTTTCTAAATGTCCGGTGTCCTTTTTTGGTATTTACAGACAGTCCACGTACTGTCTGGTATATGTATAAATTAAGGCCTGACATCAAAGTAAGCAAACTAACCCCCAAAAATCCTTTTTAGAAAATATAGGAAAATATATTTTAGCCAGGAATTCTCAAACTTTTGGTCTCGAGATCGCTTTTCCAACACTCAGTACTCTGAAAAGTTTTCATTTGTGTAAGTTATATCTAGCCATACGTACTATATTAAATATTAAAATTGTTAAATTTATTTTTATAAATCAGTTTAGAAATAGTGCCAAATGTTAATATGAATAACATTTTGTGAAAAATAAATTATCAAAAAAAAGTTTTAATTAGAAAGGTGACATTCTACATTTTTGCATCTAACATCTGGACTAAGATTCTCATATCCATTTCTGCATTTGATTAGTTTTAAAAGGTAGTTTTAACTAAAGCATATTAAGGAAAATCTAGTCTCACACAGATATGTAATAGGAAAAGGAAGACGTACGTTAATAGCATTCTGGATTGTTTTCTTTGGCACCACACCAAAACTCAAAAAGTGGTGGTTTCTTAAAGGTTATTTGCAATGTAGAATCTAAATCCTCATCAATGAATATTCTTCTTACATTACAATCCTTTGGCCTAACCTAGTCTCTGAATAAGCCTTTGATCTGTGCTAGATTTTATAACATCATCAGTCATTTGGAGATATACGCTTATGCAGAATTCATGTAGAATATACTCTTCATTACATAAAATCAAAAAATGGTATTAATATTGGCACTGATCTCTAAGTATTGGAAAGTGCTGCTATTTGTTTTCCTTGATGAAGGCTCGCTTGATCCATTTTTTGAGAAAATGTCTGCAAAATACCCAAGTCTGAATTCCTATAGTTTGTGTATCATTCTTTCAAGTAAAACGGTGTTCCAGGAAAAAGCATCTAATTCAGCTCATGGCTCAATCACTCCAGTGTCATTGCTTTAGACAACCACCATATCTGGTGAAAGCTTTAGGAACAATTCCTACTCTGTAATGCAAAATATTTAGGACACATATTTAAAGGGTAAGATTTAACCAAATTAACAATACACATTCCTTCATCGAGGACACTTAGCCTTTTCTCTTCCTGGTTAGTGGGAATGCATAGCAGTAATGCAGTGACTACAGAAGTGTACATGGCCTTGACCGGTGCTAAAGTCCCATCAGGTTTGTTTTACATACCACGGCATTTGCACCTTTCATACAAATGTCAGCACAACAAGTTAAAAAAGGCAAAAACATGTTACTCTTCTTTGAAAGATGGGTTGATTCTTAATGCCCACCTGAAAGGGTGTCAAGGACCCCCATGGACCCAACCATATTGTGAGAACTATTAGGTTAGATGTTGAGATAGAAAAATTTTCTTTTGGGCTCTTGAGTGGCTCAGTGGGTTAAAGCCTCGGCCTTCGGCTCAGGTCATGATCTCAGGGTCCTGGGATCAAGCCCCACCTTGGGCTCTCTGCTCAGCAGGGAGCCTGCTTCCCCCTCTCTCTCTCTCTGCCTCTCTGCCTACTTGTGATCTCTTTCTCTCTGTCAAATAAATAAATAAAATCTTTAAAAAAAAAAAAAGAAAAATTTTCTTTTGATACAAAAAACACTAACTCAAAAAAAGGTAATTTGACTACACTAAAATCAGTAATTTTTGCTTATCAAAATAAATCTTTAAAAGTGAAAAGACAAGTTACAATCTGGGAAAGGCGGTTCACCATATATATACACCCAACAAAGCAGATATCAACATTAGAAGAATTTTTACAAGTCAATGATAGCATAAACAACCCAACAGAAAAATGAGAAAGTATGAATTGACATTTATGGAAATAACTGATTATTATAGGACGAGATGCCCATATCATCAGATATCATGGAAGCGCAAATCAATACCACAATATAAGATCGTGTCACAAATGAAACTTTAAAAAATCTGAGAATATGAAATTTTGAAGAGGATTTATAACCACAGGATCATTACACATTATTGATAGGATTATAAATTGGTACAAACACTTTAGAACATAGTTTGGCACTGTTTCCATTATTTTAACATTCATATACCCTATGAATCAGCAATGTAACTTCTAGATTTATCCCCACAGGAAAATCTTCCACATGTTCATCAAGAGACAATATGGATATACATCTCAGCATAGTTTACATGGGCAAAAACCCAGAAACACCCCAAACACAGGAAACTGAGTGAATGAACTGAAACGGTCAGACAATGAAATGTTATAGTCATCAAGACAGACGAATGGTAGCAATACTCAATAACATGAATGATATGTGGTATGATATAGTTACGTCTCTAAAAGATCACATATGGCCTTTTAAAACACACACACACACACACACAATTTCATACACATACATACTATAGATACACACTTTTAGGAAAACACATAGATGTTACAGAATACTATAAAACAAGACAGCAGGAGAATGAAGAAAATAGGATTCGGGACACACGATGGCCAGAGAGGGCCTGTGGGAAGGAGGGCAGAGAATTCAGCTACATGTAATTTATTACCATCTTGCCTTTTGTTTTGGTTATTAAGTTTAAGAAAAATTATTATGATTAAAAATAACAGAATTAAACTTTTTAAAGTCAAACTTGCATCAACTTTGCATAAGAGTAGTTTATAAATTAAAGATTACGGTTGATCCAATTTTATGCACCAAAGATTTTAAAAGATACCTATATATTTTACCCTATAGCACAGAAATTGTAAAACTCTAGAGGTTCTAGACAGACTCATCATTTGACAGTTAAGTAAATCAACTCCTGAGTTTGACCAAAATTGTACAGACAGATTCACTCATAAATTCACTAAGTATCTATTGAAACTCTACTGTATGCCAGATACTAATTTAGCAGTGAGCAAGAGAATTAAGTCCTGTTCTCATGAAGAGAATGTAGTCCTTTAAGGACCATAAATTGAAAAATAACTATTATTTTAAACAAGGAAGAGAGCTATAAAGAAAATAAAAGCTGGTGAGGGTATAGAAGGTGCTGGGTAGAAGGTTGGCTGCATCAGATGCCATGAACAGAAGAGGTCTTTCTGAGAAGGTGATGTTTTAACGCAGACCAACATGAGGCAGCCACACTACAATGCTGGAGACAGACAACCACAGCCAGAGGCCGGGGCTCCGAGTACCTCTGCCCCAGTAAGTTTATACAACTGAGCTTCAGCATCACTGCGGGGACAACGTAAAAGCAAATTCACCCAGGTATTTCTGCTAGTCCTGACACAGTGCTTGACAGAACTCAGGGGGTAACATTTGCAGACCTTTGCTTAGAGCCCCCCACCAGTTTCAAAAGGATCAGAAGCCTCTTGGGATTTACTAGGACAGGGAGAAAAACATGTACCTGGCTCAGAGCTTTGCTGGGCACTGGGTGACAGTCAAGGAAAAGCTCAAGGGGATAGCTAAGGTAGTTAAGCTTTTGCTTTTATTTTCCATTTTTGTTCAACTGGGCCAAAATATCTAAGCACAATAATCTAAATTTATAATGCATATTGATTGACTTGCCAAAGGCACCAAATATCCGCTGTTTTGCCTTCCCTGTGCCCCCCACCCCGTACACACAAACACACAAACACACCTGCACTTTTTCCACAGGCTAATGTCAGTGACATTCAAGAGATGGAAGAAAGCTTGCCAGCACTTCCGCTGCTGCAGGCTGGACAGACTTATGTTAGAGGTACGAGTCACATAGCTGGGGAGAGGCCTCCGTTCTCCACCGGGAGGGCAGCAGCAGACCCTGGCTGAGACACCCGGGAGCGGGATCAGCTAGAATGCAAGGTACACTGACGCTGTATCTGCCAGGCGTCTCCCAGTCACCTAACGGGGAGGCCTGAAACCAAGGCAAGATCAGACAGGTTAAATGCTGCAGTCAGAGAGGGCTCGGAGGAGCTGGGTTCTCAGCACTGGCGCTCTGGTTTCTGTCTCAAGAACTTGCTCAAGCCACTGAGCTCCCTTCACCTGCTTTCTTCCTGTGCAGTATAATGATGTTTTGGGTCATTCATCAGAAATTGATACAATTCCTCCTATGAACCATTTGCCAGGTCAGGTGAAAATACAAAGCTCTCTCTCCATGCATAACAAACACGCCAATAAAAACAAGTCTTTCCAACAGGAAACAATACTCCCTAGCAGTTAAGGCTTTAGAATGACACTGACCTGGATTCAGATCTCAGTTCTACAACATACGAATTGTAACATTGTGGACAATTTATTCAAGCTCTCTAGACTTCAGTTTCTTCAACTATAAAGTGGGATTGCTTTTTATTTTATCAGAACTGCAAGAGGATTTATTTAAAACTGCATAGCTGTGCTTTGTTCATTTTCACTGCTGCATAAAATTTCACTAATTTTTTCTTCTTCTACCCATTCTCCTGTCAATAATCCTTCGAGCTAATGCCCACATTTATGCTATTATCACTGTTTCTGTGAGCATCCTTGTACATGTTCCTCGGTATGCTTCTCTAGAGTTTTCTAGGGCATATACCTAGGAATTAAAATGCTTAGCTTCAGGGTGAGTAAATGTTCCTCTTTTCCAACTACTTCCGATTCCTCTTCTAAAGTGTTAAACTTTAGAAACATAACATTGAGCTGGGGATTTGTAAAAAGTCCCGGGAGACTACATAGAGCATGAACAACTTCACAAGAGAATCTATGTTCACATGGATTAAAATCATCTGTTTTTAAAGGGCAGAAGTGAAGAACACGAAACTCAAGACAGGGCTCCCTCTGCACAGAGGGAGGCAGACAGCCAGGGAGGAGCACAGAGGGAGATGCAGGAGGACTGATGGGGATCTGGCTCTCAGCTCGGCTCTGTGCTCTTTTTACTGTGCTTTACCTTAGGTTACATAAACTCTCCTCACAGTACAGAATATTCCATGAAAAAGAAATTATACTTGGGGCGCCTGGGTGGCTCAGTGGGTTAAAGCCTCTGCCTTCGGCTCCGGTCAAGATCTCGGCGTCCTGGGATCGAGCCCCGCATCGGGCTCTCTGCTCAGCGGGGAGCCTGCTTTCCCTCCCTTTCTCTCTGCCTGCCTCTCTGCCTACTTGTGATCTCTCTCTGTCAAATAAATAAAGAAATAAAAATCTTTAAAGAAAAAGAAATTATACTTTTAAAAGCAATTAGCATTGCCTGTGTCCCATACAAGGTAAAGTTCCCAATGAACAGCAGTTATTGCAATAAAACGTGAGGAGACTGAAAGGGATGACAAGACACGGTGACAGCTCAATGCAGGCCGTGACTCACTCGGTTGAAGGAAAAGCTCTTCCCTCTGGCGGTGAGACCACTTGGCTCCTCAGCACCCAGGGCTGTGAGGGACCCGGAAGTGCAGAAAATGGAGGTGTACCATGCGGAGGGGAAGGAGACAAGGCAGCTCAGGTTCCAGAAGCAACAGGCACTGAGCTCTAAGGGGCAGGACGGATCCATGATGCCAACAAGGCTGCCTGCTAATAAGCGCCCAAGGAACAGATGATCGAGGAAAGGCAAAGTTTGCTTTCTTGATGATGATTTTAAATAGTGTTCTAAACAAAGATCATTTTGGCTGGGAAGAGAAAGGAAGATGACAAAGAACAGAATAAGATAAACCAATTTAAGGGTAGGCAGAGAAGCTCTCCAAGGTGACTAAGAAGAACAAGCAAGCAGGGCAACGGAGAAGTCTAAGAGACTGTTAAGTACCTGCTACATGTGAGGTACTGAGCTCAGGACGCTTCTCTCAAAACTAACACATACACACACATATAATACATGCATATATATGCACATACATACATATGCACATATACTGTAATATGTATCAGCCCCAAAAATACAATACACAGCACATATGTACACACACACACACACACACACACACACACACGTATTTTCTTTTCTTCTACTAATCTATTTTGAAAATGTGGTGCAGGCAATTATGGCCCGTCTCTCCTAAATACTTCAATATGCATCTTTCAAGAATAAGAATATTCCCCAGCAGGACGCTGGGGTGGCTCAGTCAGTTAAGCGTCTGCCTTCGGCTCAGGTCACGATCCCAGGGTCCTGGGATAGAGCCCCTCCTCGGGCTCCCTGCTCAGCGGGGAGTTTGCTTCTCCCTCTGCCTGCCACTTGCCCTACTTGGCTTGCACTCTCTCTTTCTCTCTTTCTCTCTCTCTCTGGCAAATAAATAAATAAAATCTAAAAAAAAAAAAAAAAAAAAGAATATTCCCCAGCTTAACCATACCATTAACATAGCTAGAAAGATTAATTCAATAATACTGTTTGACATAGAGCCTGTATTCAGATTTACACAACTGTCCCCAAACAATTGCTATAGCTCTATCCTCTACTCCTCCCCCCAATCACCAATCACATTCACACATTATGTTACTTCTCTTTGGCCTCTTTTGATCTAGAATCGCTTCCTCCCACCCCATCACATTCGTTCACTTTTCATGACACTGATTTTTTTTTTTTTAAGTCTAGGCTGGTTGTTTTACAGAATGACCCACATTCTGAATCTGCCCAATTATTCATCCATGATTCCATGATTAGCTTTTTGACAAGGTATGTTGTGTACATCCAACTGAATAATATCTGGAGGCACAAAATGTCAAGTTATCCCATTTGGGGTAAGTCTGATCATTCAGTGACTGCCAGATATCCCTGCTGAAAAGGGACCATTTGTTCTTTAGGATTCTAAATGACTAGAGAGTGATACTTGTAGACTGGACTATCCTGTTCTCCCACAACCTTTCCCCAACTGGCTTTTCGCACCCACTGAAGACTGCTGCCTCATCAGTTATTACACTAAGGTTGCAAAATGGTGACTTGCTAATTCTATCTCTCATTCTACATTTTCTAGCTGGTATTCTGTAAAGAAGAGCTTCCCCTAGTCTGCATCCTCCCTTTTTTAATCCCTATTCTTGTTTTTGGTTTGTTATTTGTTTTTTGTTTTATTTTGCTTTGCTTTATTTTAGAGGGAGAGAGAATGGGAGGGAGCGGGGGAAGGGGCAGTTAGAGGGAGAGGGAGAGAGAAACTCAAGCAGACTCCTTGCTGAGTGCAAAGCCTGATGTGGGGCTCAATCTCACGACCCCGAGATCACGACCTGAGCCGAAAACCACCAGTCGGACACTTAACCAACTGTGCCACCCAGGCGCCCCAATCTCTATTCTTAATACTACTTCCTTATTCTTAATATCACTAATCAACTCCTGAATTTGGTTTATTTTTCAAAGTACTTTAATCTCTTATTGTCATTCTCGTTGATATCCAAAATGTCAAATTTAGAAGTGCCACCAAGGCAGCTCCTATGTCCCTTTTCTACATTTCCCCATTCAGCTGAGCATTTCCTTGTTTTTTGCCCACATGGTTCACCTCAACTCACCCTGTACTTTCCCTGTACCTTATTAAAATCAGTCATTTCTCCAAAAAGCCCTGGTTCCTTTTAGTGGGCACTAATACTTAGAACAAGATGAGCTCGCTGATACTGGCAATCAGTATTTCTCCATCTACAGAGGGTTTTTACCTTTGCTATTTAATGATGGAAAAGGCTTGAGCAAGTTTATAGCTATGGGGCTGTCATGACTTTCAGACCTATGCATTTTTACCCTGCCTTATTAAGGACTTGTGCAGGTTTCTCCCTTGCAGGGAAATCGCTTCTAGGCAGAAAGACATACTGAAAATATAAGAGGAAAACAATAATGTATAAAGAGTAGAAGGAAGTCAAGAGTAAGCAGCAAAAAAAAAAAAAAAAAGGCACGGAGTAAAACCAAACCAGTCCAGGTCCAAGCAAGTCATCATGAGCATAAAACTACAATGGGGCACTCGTTACCTGATTATCAGATTTCTCACATACAGACATTACAGCTGAGGCAATGCTGAAATGCCATCTACTAGCTCCCATGGAGCATAGCAAGAGAGAAGATGATTTTCTTATAACGTACTTGACGGACTCATATCGAAATCCATTGTAAAAGTGAAATAATCCCAAATGCAATGGTCTAAAAAGGACACATACATTCAACAATGGATCCCAACCTGTGGACGAAGGGCTCACAAAAAGGAAAGAAAGGTCTTTCATTTCACATATACTCTGAGCACCACCTTTAAGCTGCATGAAACTGCATTTTTCACATTTAGGTTCTACTAATTTTGAAATGAATATAGTTGCTTCATTATCACATGTTATGTTTAATAGAATATGGATTCGTTTACAGACTTGGCTAATTCAAGTAACTGTCACAAATATTTTATAAAAATCAAAGGTTACCAATTCTTCCAACATGGATGAAGTACACCAAATGTTAGGTTTTCAAGAGTTATGTATGAGACTCAGTTTTTTTACAGCATTCCCACTCCCACCTAAAGTCCTAGGTATTTATATTCTTTTGCTTGGGCTATGTAAGGCTGAATCTTGAACAAACATACAGGTGGCTGATATTTAGCTAAGTAGTTAAAAGTGTGGGTCTCCCAGAAATGAAAATCTATTCTCAACCCCACAGCAAAGGGATATGCATTAGTGCCCTTAGCTCCAAGATCTGAAGATCTGAGTAGTGCATGCCTAACTGAGAAATGCAAACATCATCTCAGTGAGCAAAAGGAGGTCAGAGATTCATTTCCTTTCCTGGCCCAAGGGAAAAGAACTACGTATTAAAAAACAATGCTGCAGAACAGGCTGGAAAAAAAATCAGGAATCCAACAAGCTCAAGCTAGTTCCAGACACAGAAGAATTAGTTCCCAAAACTGTGAAGACCAGAATATCATAGCTTTATGTCACCTTCACCAAAGACTCAGGCTTCTATGGATTGCTGAGGAAGACCAGGCAACACTTTGGGCTTCACACTTCGTACTCCCTATCACTGAGGTCCACTTCCAGTGACGAGAACAGAGGGACCATAGGCAGCACAGTCTTCCCTCTTCTTGCCCGGACACAAACACTTTGGGGCCAGATACCTGAGGAGACTCAGAGCACTCAGCCAAGGGGCTACCGTGCCTCTTGTAACCCTCATTTCAGTGCAGGACATCAACCTAAAACAAACATGGGGAAGTAAGGGAAAGTGTATGGGGGGAGCCTAACCCAGGGGAAGTCCTGGGCAGACTGAAAGTCCCAGAGACATTTGCTTATTCCATAATCAGCTGAGTCACTCCCTGAACCCACACTGTTCCCTCTGAGCCACACATCGCCGGGCACCAGGTATTGGATCCTACAGGAAAGGGAACCCTATAAAGCAGCAACGACTACCCCCTCATTTTAGAGAGGTAAAAAACTGAAACACAGAGGCACTTAGTAACCCAGAGCTATTAAGTAATTAAGCCATCTTTCTAACAAGGTCCGCTGCATCCAACACACGTGCTTTTAATCACTATATTGCACTGTCTGTCTATTATTCCAAGAGAGCAGTAAAGAAAGCCCACTTCGCAGTCTGAGACCTAAGGATCTGAATTACTTACTACTGACCAGTTACTCAATATGCAGTTAAGATTTAGCAACAGTAAAAGAGCTGACTAAATTCTCTTATATCAAAATGATATCAATTACACCAACCAACCATTACGGGACTATTCCATTGGGTCTCAACTCAGAAATACTTATATATGTGTGGACACACTTCTTTGTTGTCATAAATCATGGGGTGCTACTGGCACCTAGTGGATAGAGGCCAGGGATGCAGCTAAAAATCTTAAAAAGCACAAGACAGCTCACCCACAAAGAGCTGGAATTTAAAAAAAAAAACAAGTATCAACAGTGCCAAGGTTGAAAAACCCTAGGCCATGACATACAGTATAGATGCAAAATCATCACTGATCCACCCTGACAATCCAGACGCAGGTCCCTCTACAGAGGCTAGTGACATGTGACCACTTTCATGGCCCCAAAAGTTTGGTGCCTGTGCTACACCTCCCGCTCCTCTATCAGCTCCCATAATCTGCTAAGACATGAAGACAGACCTCCGAGTTCCTAGATGTGCCAGTTTTGCACTTTCCTACCAGTTCTAAGTATTTTAAGGGAAATGGTTAGAATTAATAGTAAAAACTAGATTTGGGCATTATCAGTTTATTACTCATACTAACCCACTGTCCATTATCACACACAATTGAAGAGTGGCTCTATTTGTAGCAGAAATACACAGATTTATGATTTCCATGAGTTTTAGCCTGTGAATAGGGAAGCCCGGAAGAAGGCCTGCTGGTCACGATAGAGCTGAGCTTGGTGGAAGAAGTTCCCAGGTACCTGCAATTCAGTCTAAGAAGAGCATGCAGACATTTCTAATGCGAGAAATAATTAGCACAGCTCCTTATTTGAAGTATGTAACCACAGCATTCATTCAATTATAGGTTAAACTGAAACTTGTCTATTAGACTCTAACTGAAGGTGAAATCAACAGGCCATAGTGGCCAGGAGTTAGGAGGTTCAAGTCAGATCTAATCAAGGCCTCATGTCTACGAGAGAAAACTGGCTATAGGCAATCAACAGGAACAAGCAAAGCCCTCCTTGAGCCAGGGACCCCTGCGAGTCCTTGGTGGTATCCAAACCATATGCAGCAGACCTGGGTTTCCCCCAGCAGCAGCAGTCTCCACCATTTACTAATTAGTGTCATTGTTTTAATCACCATAATGAATGGTCCAATTCTATTCCTCTCCCAGCATATCAATGCACAAGACAGAAAGCTGAGTCAAAATCAAGTTACAAACACATTCATTTTTAAACACTTTCATAAACTGAGAAAGAAAATGGAGGTTCTCCGTGCTGTGGTAACTGGAAAAACTGAAGGTATTCAGACCTTGCAGACCTTCAAAACCTAGATGAAAAACAAGACATGCAAACTCACACACACACACATGCACTTGCCCTTAAAAAAAAACTGGCTAAGAGACTCCTAAAGACAAGATTCCAGAAACCCACAACTAACATCATACTCAATGAAGAGAAACTGAAAGCTCTTCCTCTAAGAGCAGGAACAAGATAAGGATGTCGGTTCTCACCGCTTTTATTCAACGTTGTAGTATAAGTGTTAGAGCAATCAGACAAGAAACAAAAGACACCCAAATCGATAAGGACAAAGTAAAACTGTCACCAATGGCAGATGACATGATGCTACAGAAAACCCTAAAGACTCCACTAAAAAATTAGAATAAATTAATTCGGCAAAGCTTCAGAGTACAAAATATACAGAAATATGTTGTATTTCTATACACTAATAACAAAGTAGCAGAAAGAAAAATTAAAACAATTCCATTTAAAATTGCACCAAAAAGAATAAATTACCTAGGAATAAACTTAACCAAGGAAGTCAAAGACCTGTACTCTGAAAACTATAAAATACTGATGAAAGAAATCAAAGATGACACAAATGGAAGGATATATCACGCTCAAAGAATGGAAGAATATTGTTAAATGTCCATACTACCTAAAACAATTTACGATTCAATGTAATCCCTATCAAAATACAAATAGCATTTTTCACAGAGGTAAAACAAATAATGCTAAAATTTGTATGGAACCTCAAAATATCCTGTAGAGCCAAAGCAATCTTGAGAAAGATGAACAAAGCTGGAGGTAGCACAATCCCAAATTTCAAGATATATTACAAAGCTAGAATAATCAAAATGGTATGCTCCTGGCACAAAAAGAGACACATAGATCAATGCAACAGAACAGAGCCCAGAAAAAAACCCTGCACTTCTATGGGCAATCTATGACAAAGGAGCCAAGATTATACAGTGGGGAAAAGATAAGCTCTTCAATAAATGGTGCTGGGAAAACTGGGCAGCTACACACAGAAAAATGAAACTAGACCCCTTTCTTATACCATACACAAAAATAAACTCAAAATAAACACCTAACTGTGAAACTGAAACCATTAAAGTCCGAAAAGAAAACAAAGGCCATAATCTCTTGGATATCAATCTTAGCAACATTTTTCTAGATATAACTCCTCAGTCAAGGGAAACAAAAGCAACAATAAAGTACTGGGACTACACCAAAATAAAAGGCTTTTGTGCAGCAAAAGAATCCATTAGGGGCACCTGGGTGGCTCAGTTGGTTAAGCGTCTGTATTAGGCTCAGGTCATGATCCCAGAGTCCTGGATCCAGCCCTGCATCGGGCTCCCTGCTTGGCGGGGAGTCTGCTTATCCCTCTGCCCCTCATCTCGCTCGTGTTCTCTCTCTCTCACTCTCTCTCAAATAAATGAATAAAATCTTTAAAAAAAAAAAAAAAAGAAGAAGAAGAAGAAGAAATCATCAGAAAAATGAAAAGGCAAACTGAATGGGAGAAGATATTTGCAAATGAGATCTCTGAAAAGGGGTTAGTATCCAGTATTATACAAAACTTACACAATTCAACACCAAAACAAAATAATGTGATTTAAAAATGGGCAGAGGACTGAACAGACATTTTTCCAAAGACATCCAGATGGCTAACAGACACATGAAAAAATTCTTAACGTCATTGATCAGCAGGGAAATACAAATCAAAAGCACAATGAGATGACTGTCAGAATGGCCACTATAAGAATCTGGAGCCCAGCAGAAAATGGATTTCTGAGAAGCAAGGGGAAGGAGTAGTCAGTTACAAAGGAAAAAAACAGTAACTTTACAAAATAAACTAGCATGCTTAGAATGACTTCTCCACCGCTCCCCAAACATACCTAAGACCTAGAAGCTGAAGATACTGTTTACCCACACCAAGGAGTCACAAGGAGAGAAGCAGGACCAAGAGTCAAGGTGGAAGACCTTCTAAAATATCCAACCAACCAGGGAATAAGAAAGGCCAGAAGCCTCTTGACAGACTTAGAATACTACTGGATAGAAAATATTTTTTAAGTACAAAATATCTTTTAAAATACTTAACATAAAAATTATAAAATATGACTATAAGACGGAATAAGCAACTATACATTAATCCCCTTCTATTCAACTCATTCTAACATCTTTGGAGACCATCTAAGATATGACACATTGGCACCAAAAAGGGAAAAAAAAAAAAGGGGGGGGGGAGTTACACATTAGGGCAGGAGAGAGAAACCTGCAATAATAAGAAAATGGCTTTAATAAGTTTAGAAATGTACATAATGATTACACACGGTTTTTTGTTTTTTGTTTTTTCAGAGAGAGAGAGCACACATTTGAGCAAAGGGGTGGGGGAGGGACAGAAGAAGAGGGAGAAAGAGAATCTTCAGGAGACAAAGCCCAATGCAGGGCTTGATCCCAGAACACTGAGATCATAACCGGAGCTGAAATCAAGAGTCGGACGCTTAACCAACTGAGCCACCCAGGCACCCCTGATAACACACATCTAAGCTATGTCTATTGACATAAGAATCATCTAGAAAACAAATATTTATGTCCTATGAAAATATCTGAGGCACCTTGGTTTTCAAGCTTTTGATGTTGAGATGGGTAAGGAGGGAGGAGGAAATATCAGATTGTTACTTTGTAAGAACTAAAAAAAGAACAGAAAGATGATGCTCGTCACAGGTGAGTAAGTGGGCGTTGATAAGAGTAATCTGAAAGAAATCCATTCTCCATATACATTTTTTTCTAATTATAAGATATTTTAAACATACAAAAATAAAAGTATACCAATCAGTGCTGGTAACACCAACGCACCCAACTGCCTGGTGCTAACTGATAATAACATTTGTGCATGGTTGTTTCAGAATTTAAGACATGAAATACCGGAGACACAGCCAAAGCCCAACTACCCTAAGCCATCCCTTGCTCCTCCTTCTCTTCCCAGGAGTGAGCCGGGTCCTGAGTTAAGACCAGGACATGTTCAGTAATGCTGTCAATCATACAGTATAACTCCACAGAGTTTAATATCCTTGCTTTTTTTTTTTCCCCCAAGTACTTTTATTTTATTTTTTCAGTGTTACAAGATTCATTGTTCATGTACCACACCCAGTGCTCCATGCACATACGTGCCCTCCTCAATACCCACCACCAGGCTCACCCAACCCCCATCCCTCTCCCCTCCAAAACCCTTAGTTTGTTGCTCAGAGTCCACAGTCTCTCATGGTTCATCTCCCCCTCCGAATTCCCCCAATTCACCCTTCCTTTCCTTCTCACAATGTCCTCCATGTTTTTCCTTATGCTCCACATATAAGTGAGACCATATGATAATTGACTCTCTCTGCTTGACTTATTTCACTCAGCATAATCTCTT